>CP092869.1:93670819-94123172 GCA_030710605.1 Cordylochernes scorpioides
TAATATATAAAAGACCAAATCTAAAATTTAAAGATTTCAAGTATTTGCATAGAAATAAAAACGATTTGTAAAGTATTTCTTTTATTATGTGTAATGGCAAGATTTATTCATTAGAACTTCATTGGACCTTTTAAGATCTTCAAATGTTTTAGAGAGGTGTATATATTAGAGATATTTAATTTAAAGTGTTGAAATTGAATTCTTTTAGCATGAAAACGAATACTTGTTTAACCAATTCTGTAGTTTAGGTTCGTCTTTTTTATTATTATCTCCACTCAATCACATTAGGGTATCAAGCCTGTAGAGCTTGACTCTTGTTAGCGTATTGACAACCATAATGACTGGGTGAAGTAAAATGCGTTTGCCTTTATCATTAAGACTGGTAGCACTATTTAGTAGCAGGCCGACTTAGATCCAATATGAAGTATCTGCCTCTGATATGAAGAACAAACGCAACGTGTAGCCGCTCCTAACAAGGGGTACAGACGCTGCTAATCCTTCTTCTCTAGATCAAGAGCCCTTACAGGATACTATCAGCTGGGCCAGCTGAGCCCAGATTTTTCAGAGAGCCTGTTACTGCTCCTCCTTCTCATTTTCACCAGGGCTTGAAACTGGTAAAGGCCGAGTTGTTTTGCTTTATGTTTCTTATTAATGGTTATTTTGTTTCTTAACAGGTTTGGTGGTTCCAATGCTGAGATTTTCAAGTCAAGCATGTGGGGTATGATGAAGTGCAAACGTATGAAAGTTTGCTTTATACCTAATAGAAGAAACGCTTTAAAAATCATTTTAATTACTAGGCATAGAGACTTATAAATGGTAATAAATTGATTAAGCAATATTTAGGTTGTAGTAAAATATGCTAACCTTTATCAAGAGAGATCACAAACAAATCAAGAAAAAAATTGTGTTATTGCACTTTTTGTACCTTAATAAAGAATGACAATCTAAATATTTTGTAAATTAAATCAATTTCGATCCAATAATTGTATTAAAAAATGAATATTCTATTCTAAATTAATCTACGTGTTCGGTTAAAATATGGGCAAGAAAGGTAAACAAAATTGCGTTTTTTTAAAATACATTTTTAATTGGTTAAGAAGCCCTATTATATATCTTTCATGATTTATTTGAAGATGTGGAATGAACTAAAATATGGAGCACAGATTCAAAAGAAACCTCTTTTATACATAACGCTACGGATGGCATTAGGTAGGCGTGTCACTAGGGTATGGAGGTTGTGGATTGGGAACTGCTTCCAATCCTCGGTAAGGGCGGTCACCAGCTCGCCCCGCCCCTTGAAGCTGATAGTGGGCGTTAACAGTTGCCGCCACACCTTCTCCATGGGATGGATGTCGTCAAGAGAGGCGGGCCAAGTAAGAGCTTCATATCCCGCATCGTGGAGCGCCATCGTAGCCGAGAACTTTCGTATCTGAACCGTGTTCACGGGGCAGTTGAGAGGCAGTTGTCTGAGCTTCTGAATCAGAAGTTCGCGGTATACTTTGGGCTCTTCCAACTGTTTAGCACGAAACTCTAATGGGAGCTTTCCACCTTCCCAGAAGGCAGCCCATACCCAGATCTGGTGTCGACATTCGGAGTTGGATGCCTGTAGGAAGAGCGTAGTGTCTCCGGTGAAGAGCACAGTCCGCCATTTCTTGAAAGTCCAACTCTGGTACTCCTTTGCCCAAGAATGCCGAAGTTGTCTCACCTTCGAAGTCATGGTCATATGCCGGATCTGACGAACGTGGACATAGGTCGTTGGTTTAGGGGCGGATTCCTTGAGCTCTGAGAACCCAAGGTAAGCAACCATTAACAATCTTTTAAAAATATTTAATTAATATATTATAAAGAGGTATATCGTGATATATAAAGACGAGAACCTGTCAAAATATCGAAAAAGCAATAAAAAATCGTCTTAAATCCAAAGTGCGTTTAGTGAAATATAAACATTTCAGTTATAGAGAGGATAACAAAACCTTTCTATTAAAAATTAAATTTAAAAACATTTTTTCGGTGTATTTACACAATGAAATGAATTTATAAATCAAAATAAAATATAAATATATTTTGATAAAAATGGTTGTATTAAAACGTGAGAAGGATAAAAAGGAAAATATGCGATTTTAAAAATAAAAAAGATTAATTTTTATATACTTAATTAACTTATATAAAAGTATATATTGGTTCAAATTTTAGAATTATGTAAAATGTGACATATATATGTATATATATAGTGGAGTAGAAAATTATATACCTTGGTTGCTACGGGAGACTTTGACAACTGTACTATTTGATAGGCTTGGGCTCGAAATGTGACGTGGCAGTAGGTTCACAACAGTTTTAATTGAAGGCCGTAGTCTTTGGCATTTTCTGGGAATACTGGGATGAACGTTGCTATCCATCAGCTTCTCACAGGGGGAGGGGCATCGTTCTTGAGGGCGGGGCGTTATCGGGTGGGAGGGGCTTCGGTCTTGAGGGCGGACCGTTATTGGGTTGGAGGTGCATCGTTCTTGAGGGCGGGGCGTTATCGAGTGGGAGGGGCATCGTTCTTGAGGGAGGAGCGTTATCGTGTGGGAGGAGAATCGTTCTTTAGGGCTGGGCGTTATTGGGTGGGAAGGGACTTGTTGGTGGTTGACCACGGGAGGCGGAGCATCGCAAGATAGGAGGTGGGCTGAAGTGGACTTGTCCTCTAACATCCTAGCTGGCTGTATAGAGCACTCAGTTCCGATCTCCCTCGTTGAAATTCTCGCTTTCACCTTTTTGGGAACAACCAATTGCTTTTTAGAATTCTCAAATTCCTCTATGTATTCAATATGGTCGCATATATTTTGAGCTTTAGATACAATTAAATCGTTTTGGGGAGTCGCTTTGCTATTTAAGCGACACGTTTGGCTTTTATTATCTTCGTTTCCTAAACAAAGTGGGCTTGCAGTTTGATTTACACTCTTAGAACCGCCGCAGTCCTCTTTCGACAATATTGTTGAAGATTCGGATTTTATTGTGGGTAATCGAAAGCTTGTCCTCTCGTTCAGATCCCTTTCGAAAGTTGCGGAAGAGGGAACGCTTCCATGATGTTGAGCGATATAATTCTCGATGGAGTCGGGTGGGAACAAAGGCTTTCCAAAAGTTTGAGGACGTGCCATCAACTTGTTGACAGGCTCAATCCTAGTTTTCTGAGAACTTATTCCTGAATCCAAAGCGGTATTTGAAAAGGGTTCCTTGTCCATTCTGGGTTTGTTCTTCCATCCTGAGGTATTTGAAGAATGAAGGTTGACCTTCGGCTGTTGAACAACCAGATTTGGTGTTGGAGTTGGAGCTTGGGGTGTATGGTGATCTCCAGATTTGTCAGTCATCGTCGCTTGTCGGTGGAAGGTTGGTGGAGGGTTGGTGAGGAGAGTTCTGCAGCACATCAATTCAAAAGATACAAATATATACACTCATAGACAAAATTAAGGGAGTGGAAAGTATTTGATTATCGCCGGTCGTTTTTAAGGATACAGAGGCAATTTCGTTCACACTTGGATATCTCATGTGCCTTAATGTTGCCAATAAAGGTCACTGGGTATCAAACATCTTTCAGAGTTATTGTCTGAATACCGATATACATGCTAAAAGGTACAACTTACTTAAGTTTTGTCCATGAGTGTATATATCATATAGGATACATCACAGGTATTATAAGTTCCCACTCAAATGCTTATTTTTTTGCTAAAATTCTAAACTATCTTGGGAAGACAGCTAGGCTAGATATTTTATTTAGAGTTCAGAAGCTGTCATCAATGGTACCTTTTTCTCACAAGCCTCCTCGTTTTATGTTTTTATTTTAGTATATTTAGTTTTAACAAGCGCGCACAAACAAACAAAATATTATTTAATATTTTATTGATATTATATTTACATCACGTATATAAATCTAGATAGAGATTTATAACTCTAGTTCCTGGAGCACAGAACGTCAACTACCCAGGCTGTCCGGCTCACCAGTATGGACTAATGCTAAGCGCTTCTAATCGCGTCTTGAGTGGATTTCCGAGCTGAACCAGTTGACTAGGAAGTTCTATGCTGAGGTCAAGTCTGGAAGGCGGATAGATATCTATTTGTAAATGCTTAAGTTTGACACAATACCTATAATACGTGTTTTTTTAAAACACATAAAGCTTTTATTAAGACACCAATCTTATACAGATTCTCCTCTCTCATTGCCGACTTACAACAATATCCTCACAATGATCATCCAAGTTATTTTCCTTACTGCTATGTAAAATTTCTATAGGGACAGAGCAACCATTCGACTTGATATGGCGCATGTTAAAATACTTTACACTGAGATAAGTTGGCTGTCGTTTACTTTTGAGAAGAACGTCTCTCTTCTATATGATTATTATTAAAATTAGTAAAAAATAAATTTTACTGGCAATGTGTTTCTTTTCAATAATATTATCAAATATTATCTCTACATACCTTACTGCAATGATATACGTTATTGTGGATGAAAGAGGGCTTGGTTCATCAGTGGTGAACCTTTTCAGCGGTTTCGGCCTTACATTGTAGTAAGGTCTGTAGAGAAATAATATTTGGTGATATTTTATTGAAAAGAAAAACATTGCCAGTAAAATTTATTTGATACAAATTTTATCGATAGATTGGCAATTGAATCTATAAATGATTATTGACTGCGAAAACAGAATATTATTTAAGAATATTCATAGAGAACAGGACACACCTCGAACAGTCAAGACGCGTGGGTCTAATAAAATACGCAGCGACACCATGGAGTGTATACTCGGGATCTACAGCGCCCATATGGCTGGTCATTCTGTACCTATCTTCTCTTTCCACGTCTGGGATGTTCTCTCTTTGAAACTACAGCTTCCTGGTGTTGTCTGTCATTAATCCACTCCACTACTGCTCAACTCAACCTCTCTCTCAACACTTCATCACACACATAAATACTATCCTTTAAAATTATAAGATACACTTTGGATTATAGATTAGAATTACAAGGCAAATAAGACCAAATCTCCAAATAAATAGAAAGTATGTAACATTTCGGTCACAACACTTACCATCATCAGACAAAAGAATAAAATGGATCATTTTGGAGATCATCATTTTATTCTTTAATCTGATGATGTAAACAACGCTGTTGCCGAAAGGTCACACACCATTACTTTATTTGGTCTTATTACCTTGTAATTCTTTGAAATTGAGAGACATTTCGATCAAGTAACCTATGGTTTTATATTTTCGAAGTTTCGGCAAAAAGACTTTTGTCATCGTCAGGAAAAAAAAATCGCGCATTTGAGTGGCAAGGCATTTATTTAAAATTATGAGACACTTCAGCCAGAAACGGCTTTAAATTTCTCGAAGTTTCAACAAAAAATATATTGTCTTCGTCAGGGGAAAAAAAAATCATTTTTTTTTTGCAAGGCGTCTCTTAAAATTAAGATACACTTCGGCCAGAAACGGTTTTAAATTTTATCGAAGTTTCGACAAAAATATATTATCCTCAGGAAACAAATAAAGAATTTGTTGCGCGCGTTTCTTACAATTAAGAGACATTAAAATGTATTTCTCTGAATCTCTATTGTATCTGTTGCACACCTTTGCGGAGCCAGTGGCCTGATGAAGCGCGACCGCGCGAAAGCTTGCCTCCTGATACCTTAATAAAGAAACTCTGCAAATATTTTAAATTTATTTAACTCAATTATAATATTATTTGCATCAATATTTCAAGTACAAATTAAGAGCCACTTCGAGAAAAAAACTTTTTATTTTATCGTAAAATATATATATATTTTTAAGGCCGAAGTGTCTATCAATTTTGGGAATTGGTAGCCAGGCACAACCTTTATCTTCAAGATAGATTATCCTGTTCTCTCGATAACAATTGATCTGATCTGTTTTGTTTAAAGATAATATATCACTGATATATTATTACTTTACTCTGTCTTGATTAGAAACAAATCGAATGTTTATCATCATCATTATTGAAGGCTTTAAAATTTTACACAAATAAATTTACTGGCAATGCGTTTCTTTTAAATATCATCAAATATTATCTCTACAGACCTTACTGCAATGATATGAGTTATTGAATGAGAGGGCTTGGCTCATCAGTAGTGAACCCTCTCAGCGGTTTCGCCAAATTAATCTCTAGACCGCTCTACTATTGTATCGGATTGGTTTGGAGTATACCCTGTATAGTAGAGCTGTCTAGAGATTAATTTGGCGAAACCGCTGAGAGGGTTCACTACTGATGAGCCAAGCCCTCTCATTCAATAACTCATATCATTGCAGTAAGGTCTGTAGAGATAATATTTGATGATATTTAAAAGAAACGCATTGCCAGTAAATTTATTTGTGTAAAATTTTAACGATAGATGGCAATTAAATTTAATTTACTAATTAAAGGCTTTGTTTATAATGTGTGCAAGAATTGTGAACATAATAAAATAATTATAGTAGCATAAAATTTCCTACCTTTCATTTATCTTTAAAGATATGTAAATATGCAATTTCTTATAAAATAACTTTCACTATTAATCTTCAACCTATAATAGAAACGTATCAGCAATTGAGGAACAACAACAACAAGGACGACAACAGAGATTGGTGAAATGCTATATCAGGACGTACCTGGGGGGATTCTGGGAAGAAGGATGTCGTACATCTGGATGGTCGTTCTGTTGGAACTGGCTGTCAGAGCCTTCACTGCCTCGCTGGTAATTCAGCCAGACATAGTCCATGTTCCTATGTCACGCCACAGCACGAGGTGGAAGAATAGATAGAGTAAAGCTTGCATTCAACGATAACCAGCTTAAAACATCTTTCTTTCTCTTGAGGTACCCCGGATTTCTGTAGCGTACTATAATCGCTAACTAGCTACTGATTCTGGCAGTAACCACACATCGCAGAAGTCTATAAATTTAATTATTTGATACTTGGTCAATATGTTATCTATAAAATAAATTTTATTGTGATATCTTTTGTCTTTCTTGGTGTTGCAATTTGGGTGGCCAGCAGTGTATATATATATCTATATATATAATTGCCTTATTCTGTCTGAAGCTCACGGATAGAATGCGCGCCCATTGGCTGCCGGCGAACACGTGTCCTCCCTGCCCCCCTCTAGACAACCCTGTTATCAGCTGTGTGATACATACACCTGTCTATAGCGGCCACTCTAGACAACCCTGTTATCAGCTGTGTGATACATCCACCTGTCTATACAGTCCACCCTGTCTATAGCGGTCACCTTAGGCAACCCTGTTATCATCAGTGTGTTACATTCACCTGTCTATACAGACCACCCTGTCTATAGCGGTCACTTTAGGCAACCCTGTTATCAGCAGTGTGATACATACACCTGTCTATACAGACCACCCTGTCTATAGCGGCCACTCTAGACAACCCTGTTATCAGCTGTGTGATACATACACCTGTCTATACAGACCACCCTGTCTATAGCGACCACCCAAGACAACGTTTTTAAAATATATTCGCACTCAGGTAAAACCCGGGCGTTGCCCGGGCTATTCGTCTAGTATATATATATATATTTCCTCCCGGCAAATTTTCCATCTATATATATATATATATTTTTTTTCAAACATATATATATAATTAAATCTACGATTTAGATACAGCTGCTATAATATAAAGTGATGTAATATATATATATAGTTTATTATTTAATTAAAAAGGCATATTTTGGATCAAAGATATTATTTATTTCACCAATATTTCAGTTGGCTGAACGCCAACCTTTGCTTATTATTCGTGTTTATTGCGTTGAAAATGAACCAAAATAAAAGATTTAATAAAATTTATTTCAAAATAAATATTTTAATGAAGCTGAGATAATAAAGTTATATATATATAATATATATCGTCTGAAAAAAAAAGAAAATAGTAAGAGGATTTACCAGTATGTTTTCTAATATGGATTTTGTATCACACCTTTCGCGCTCATTAAAATATTTTTTTACAAAATTAAATATAATGAATAAAATTCATGAAAAAATATTTCGAGGTGAGATAAAAATTTAATAAAGGGAATTCAAAAACGATCCCAAGAAGTTATAAAAAAATTAAGGCTATTCTAAGTCATCCAATAAAATAAACAAAAGCACTTGATAAAAAAGTCAAATATATATAATATTAAAATATAATTTAATTCACATCGCATTTTATGAAAATCAGAAATTCCTATAAAAAGGGATTTATTTTAAAGTTTTATATAAAATATTTCCTTTTTAAAATGAAGATATTAATATTCAATGTTTCTTATACGCATTTTTACCGTTAAAAAAATTAATTTAAACATATATTGTGTGGAAAGTCAAACAATGTTTTCAGAAATATAAATAGTTTCCGAAATAGAAATTGAAATTCTCGAATACATATATATTTGCAAAATATTTTTAAAAATCTGAAAATCTTTAAATGTTTATTAAAACCTTTATATCATGATTGGTGTTGTTTACACTCTATTTACATTGTGTAAAACCTAGCTACTTTATAAATTTTATGGCCATTTTAACAACAACAACAACAAAAAAAAAACTATTCAAAGAAACTATTACACACACCTCTTCATTAAAAACTAAGCGTCATATTAACCATAAAACAATAATTATTTAAAATTTACAAAATATTTCACATAAATTTTCACTGTGATAAGCTATATATTTTTTTTTCGAAAAAATTAAAATAAAAACTTACCAAACGTAAAGACATTAAGACATTATATAAGTATCATTTATATTTTAAAAACAATAAGTATGTTTCTGCACAAAGCTTGTGTATTAAATTTTTTATTTTAAAAAATTTTCTTATAATTTTGAAAACATTGTTTGTATTTTGAAAAATGTAACGTTGCTTTCTTAAAGGCACAAATTTCATTGTTCGTGAGTGTATTTATTAATAAAATAGATGTTTTTATTATCGCATTAATATAAATATATTTTGTATGTGTGCAATATACACATAACCTATCATTTTTAATGAATTCATAAAATGCATCTTTTGATCTTCTCTGAGTAGAATGCTCAGTTTCAGATCAACGAATAAGTCACAATAGCAGCTTTTGTAAATTTGAACTTGTATACATTGGTTTCAGGCTATCTTACACTTTAACGATGAAAATACACTTTTTTTATAACCAAGGCAACCAAACAACAACAACTTACCAATCCCAAAAATTAAAATTGATTTTTAGCAGATCCATTTTTCCAGAAGAATACAACTGCTATATTTCTAAGGATGATGGGCAAAGAAAAATGTGCTAAAATTATATTTTTATTCGTTTTTGTAATTCATATATTTGTTTTAAACAAAGATATCTATTTTTATCTTAATTATTCACCTGAAAGTGTTGATGGTGAATACATATTATCCAAAAAAATTGTATTTGTTGCAATTTACGATAATTTATATAATATTCTTAATTTAATTGTTTTGATTTTGATTTTTATATGTGAAAATGACATTTGCAAACTCAAAATTTATTTTAAAAGTCAGTCAATTTTAGCATATAATAATAAATATAAAGTTAATTTTTTCATATATATGGTTTTAATTAATATAATCTTTTTTTCCAGCTTTATCATTATTATCATACCTACCGCCATCTTGATGTTTAAACCAGATAATAAAGTGTTTAATCATGAATGGTCCTTAGGAGAAACTGTTTTATTCTTAATTCTTGAAATTGTGATTTGGGTTATTTTGTCAAATTATTTTTATATTTGCTATTATCTTAGACAAGAAATTCTAGTATTTAAGAAAAAAATACCTCATGTTGGCAGGAATATATTGATGGCAAAAATTAATTTCTATACTGGTATAATGAAGAAGTTAAATATATCGTTGTCAATACATATTTTCATCTTCTTGATAAAGTTGTTATTATTAATAATTAATATGGTAGTACTACATGGATTTATTGTTGGAAATATGTTCTATTTATTTTGGTTCTTTTGGATTTTTCGCAATGGCTTCAACTTTGTGTCTATTGCCTTCTTAGCCAGTCAGGTCAACAGAGAATACCTTGAAGTCACCAGCGTAGCTCTAAGCCAAGTCATCTTTAGTGGGCCCCTAGACCAAGTTACCTCTATTGAAGCTCTGGAACACGTCACCGCACCTGACATCAATCCCAGCGACGTCTACAAACTCATGTTCCTCAAACTTGAAGCTGAGAACAACCTACTTACCTGTGGTGGAGTGTATGACCTGGACGTCAGTTTTATTCTCTCTTCTCTGGGTCTTTTCATCACCTACTTCTTTATCCCATCCCAGATGGGTCTAAACCTATTCGAAATACAAGTATGATGCTTTTCATTTCACGACCCCGTATTTTCAGATATACTGTATATGCAAATCTATGTGAGTATACATCAATTACTTCAATAATTCCACATTTTAAATCTTTATATTTACATATGTGTGTGGTGATTTGCGAACAGTTGTGATAGTGGCAAGTTGTAAGGATGTACATAGGAGACAAGATCCAGGAGCAAAAACCTGTGAGGAATAGTCTGGGGAGGAAAGAGAAGGTCCAAGGACCACCATGGGAACAACTGGCGTAGAGACGACATCAGCCCGAATTGTCCCCTGATAATAAAATCCAGATGCTCTTAAACTATTTTCAGTAGGCTAAAATAGTGACCTCAAATGGTAAGAACACACGGGGAAGTAACTTTCCAGTTCCTAGAAAGATCTATTTCAGACTGCACAGGACACGTGGTCGACTAGGGGTGTGATCTTACTAGCCAACTCTCCTCTCCTTATACTTTCACACAGATTATCTTTATTTGAATATTTCTATAAGATACATATATATGATATTATTGCATATATTCCTTAAAATATAGAAAATTAATACATCTCAACATTCGAAAAAAAATATTGCCATCATATCCTTTTAAAATGCACATCCAAATAAATATCTACTTTAATTTTAAACATATATATATGTCATAATATATATTCTTCCAGGAATTAATAACGCCAACCTACAGACAACCCAGACGGGCGGATAAAGTCCAGCCACTTGATATACCAGTGACATTCCAAGGGGCAATCACACGTTAGTTAACATCTCGGGACTTTTTAAGACAGTTGGGGATTGTGTGCGACACAGGAGACTGTGCCAATCCTGTCTCTCTCTGGTTGCCTGGGTTCCTCTTCCAACTTGTGATGAGCTAATTTCCCCACCTTCTACACCACATATATATATATTTCCAATTAAGAATTTACCCCCCCACACAATTTATGTCTGAAAAGGGAATTACATATAAATTGTGGGGAGTATAGTCTTACTTTAATATATAATAACAATAGTTAGTCTCGTCTGATAATTCCATTATCAACAAAGGGGAGGCGTGTATAAAAAAAAGAGTATAATAATAGCACGGAGAAAAACATCTTTATGGCAGTCGTCAAGTTGGACACAATATCTTCTCTTTTAGACCTTCACTTCAATGCCACCAAATTGATTTTTAATGCTTCATGAACCTTTTATGATAACCATCACAAGAACGTTGGAGTCTTTTTATGAACTAATTAATAAAATAAACAGAAAGCCAAAAAACTATATATAAAACAAAAAGGTTAGCAAAATAATAATTAAAATATTTACATATATACCAGGTCTATTAGTATGAAACGCGAAAATGGGCGCCAGAGGCCGCTGTGCAACTTTATTTGAGCCGACGGTGGCGCTGTTGTAGGCGTTTTGTTCTTTGACTCACGTGGCATCAGCAGGCGTGCAGTTTTCGAAAAATTCAAATCGTGAAAAATTTCTGGATCCCGTGGAAAACGGCGATTTCCGAGCCAAAAAGTTCCCATTTGCGGGAAGTTTTGTTGTTCGCCTTCAACTGGAAGAAAAGTGCCAGTTAAACCCACCGAATGCTCGAGGAAGTTTACAACGACCACGCTCTGAGCAAATCGCAGTGTTACAGGTGGTTTAAAAAATTCCAAAGTGGCGATTTTGAACTTGATAATGAACCACATGGAAAATCGCCCCAAAAGTTCGAGGACGCTGAACTGCAAGCTTTGTTGGATGAGGACAGTACCCAAATGCAGGAGAAACTCGCAAAACAGCTCCAGGTGTCTCAAGGTGCTGTTTCTCTACGTTTAAACAGCCTCGGAATGACCCAAAAGCTTTCCAGATGGGTCCCCCACGAGTTGAGCGAAAGGCAGCAATAACGACGTCTGGTAACCTGCGAAGGACTGCTCGCCAGGCATGAAAAGAAGTCATTTTTGCACCGAATCGTAACTTCTGATGAGAAATGGATCCACCTCAGCAATCCTACGCGCCAAAAGTCGTGGGGCCTGCCCGGCCAATTTCCAAAACAGACGCCTAGGCCCAATCGCTTCGGAAAAAAGGCAATGCTTTGCATATGGTGGGACCAGACCGGCGTAGTATATTTCGAGCTCCTGAAACCTGGCAAAATGGTCAATACTAGTCGCTACCAACAACAAATGCACAGTTTGAGAGAGGCGTTGAATGAAAAAAGACCGGAATGGCGTGAAAAGCACAACAACCTGATATTGCAGCATGACAGCGCTCCAGCCCACAACGCTACGGTGGTCAAAAACACCATAAAAGACTTGGGCTGGGAACTCCAACCCCACCCGCCGTACTCACCAGACTTAGCGCCGTCGAACTACCACCTTTTCACATCTTTTGGACACGCCCTAAAAAAACAGGAATTTTCGAACTCAGACATACTCCGAAAATGACTTGTTGACTGGTTCGACTCAAAAGGAATAGAAATTTTCAGACAAGGAATTCGAAAATTGCCTGAAAAGTGGTCCGAGTGTATAACTAATCAGAGCAGTTACTTTGAATAAAAATCTTTTGTTGTATGGAATTGGTGAACTTTTGAATTCACTGAAAATTTTCGCGTTTCATACTAATAGACCTGGTATATATGTGAAAAAATAGTACAAATGTAACATTGTACTGGGATAAGGTGCATAAATTAAGAAAAAGGCATCTCCTTATTCCAGAATTGGCCAAATACCCATTCTTGATTAATCAAGAAAAGCTAACCACGAACGCGTTTCGGGCTGTTGGCCCTCATCAGCGTGGTGCAAGCTGTACCTCAACGACCAAAAAATTGGTCATTAAGGCATCCTGAAAAATCATGAAACGGGTAGTTATGCACCTTATCCCAGTACAATGTTACATTTGTACTATTTTTTTCACATTGTGTAGCGTCCTCACGCAATTCTGGCCTTAACTCCCCGTTTCATGATTTTTCAGGATGCCTTAATGACCAATTTTTTGGTCGTTGAGGTACAGCTTGCACCACGCTGATGAGGGCCAACAGCCCGAAACGCGTTCGTGGTTAGCTTTTCTTGATTAATCAAGAATGGGTATTTGGCCAATTCTGGAATAATTAAAAATCAACGAGAATAGTTTATATTCATTCCGATAGATGGCGCCAGCCATCAGCAACTTTCAGTTGCACGATAAGGAGATGCCTTTTTCTTAATATATATATGTGTATTATAAACCTAGATAAATTGTCACAAGTTTTAACAGTCACATTCAAACTGGTAGCTAATTTGGTTCATTTATATTTGAATTAAATTATTTCTCCTGAATATATTCAGAGTTAGTTTATTTATGATTGACATCTAAATGGAAACCGAAAATAAAAATATTCGAAAATTGTTTCAATGATTTTGAATGTATGTTTGTTCATCCAAACCCCATCGGCAACCACATAAAAAGTCGAGTAAAATAGGAAGTTTTAAAGATTTTGATGCTTTGAGGATGTTGGTAAAATTAACTTAATAATGGAAAGTGGGCAGAAGTGAAAAGTCAGAATGATGACTCATTTTTTGCTATTGAGACTTTTCTAATTTGAGTTATCATATTAATGTCAATTAATATTTTACATTTCTATTTTTCTATTATTATTAGTACTAATATTTTTTTGCTATTAATAATAATAATAAAAATAGAAATGCAAAATATTAATTTAAAAATAGCTCTTTTTTCTAGAGGTTAATATTCTTGAATATTCCATTGTGTGTGTGTGTGTGTGAGATCGGTCGCTTTGTAGAATCAAGTGTTGCCGCCTTCAATAATTTGTTTTAAAGAAAACCAGTTTAGTTTCTTTAAATAAAAGTTGCCTTAGAGAAAAATTCGATTCGGATATAGGTTAGTATTCTTGAAGTTTGAGAGTACTTATATAAATTTGCATTATTACTTCACTGATAACGACAATATACAAATTGAATTGTGACATGATTGGTTTATTTAGTTGAGTATTAAAATAAGGGATATTTACATATGTAGTAATATATGTGTTAATTTAAATTAGATTTTCATATGTACCATCTTCTTCTTTCCTATCTCCACTCAATCATATTAGGGTACTGGATGAAGTAGAATGCGTCTGCCTTTGTCATTAAGACTGGGAGCACTACTCAGTGGCAGGCCGACTTAGCTCCAAAAGAAATGGCCGCCTCTGACATGAGGAACAGACGCCATGTGCAGCCGCTCCTAACATGGAGTACAAACACTGCTCATCCTGTATCCATGGATTAGGAGCCCTTACAGGGTACTATCAGCCGAGCCAGCTGAGCCCAGGTTTTTTAGCTAGTTTGTTACTGCTCCCCTTAATCCTTTTTCATCCGGGCTTGGGACCGGCAAAGGCGGAGTTATATGTACCATAATTATAAATAGTTTAACAGCACCAAAATGTAAATAAAATTCAACGCGCCAGCTTGGCCATCATGTTATAACAAATATGACAATAAAGTTTTATTGAGACAGCTGCACCCAAGACAAGGGCAAGGTCCGAGCTCCAATTTTACCAAGATTATTATTTTCCGCCCAGAGGAACTTCCAATAAGTTTTACAACGCTACTGGACACCGACAAAGAGCCCGAACAACAACAGATCATCTCTCATGTAGATCACATCCTCTTGGACCTTGTCCGCGTCTTCGGCGCTGGTCTCTCTTCTAGGTGACATCCAACCTGCCTCGTCCTTTTGTGTTAGCCATTGACGCCTGACCACAAGGTCCCATGACTGCTAGTGCTTGAGGTACGACATATATATGTAGTAATGTAGTTTATGCTGTTGTTGGATGAATGTAGTGTGGTATGTTGGTTGCAGTCGTGGTGGCCACAATGATTAGAGTGGGTTCAGGCGTGGAATTGGGATTATACAAAAGGACGAGACAGGTTGGATGTCCCCACAGAGATGGCGATAGAGTGAGTGAAGCCGACACCGGTCAGGGGAGATCTGTTGAGAGGGGTCTGTCAATCGTGTCTCAAAGCAGACTAATCTGTTTGAGCAAGAAGGGGGCACATCAGGGAACCCGACTTGTTTTTCGGACCTTTTTCCTCAAATGGCACCGACTGTCACTCACTCGAAATTTTATTTCTGTTAAATTGGCAATTAAATTATAACAATACATCAAATGGGGATATAAATATATATTGGAATATATTACAACATATATATATATTAATTGTATGTAGGCATTCTTCAAATTCTCACATCAGCTTAAAATAAAATTTTGATATATAAGAAGAGGGCCTTTTTGTAATTGAGATTAATACAAATTTAGGATAATATAAAACCTTTAAAAATAAACTTTAATACATTCCTAGTATGAAAGAAGTAAAACCCTTTTTAAATAAAAAAGTCATCTCCTGATTGTGCAACTTAAAATTAGTAATGGCTTTCGCAACCTGTTGGAATAAAATATAAACTAATTGTCGATTTTTAATCATTCAAGAATATTGACTGAATGATTTTGATAAAGCAAGAATAACCAGGTAAACCTTTCAGACTTCTGGACCTTATTAGCATGGTGTAAGCTGTACCTCAACTTTGACGAGGGCTAACAGCTTGAAACGTATATTTGATGGGCTTTACTTGATGAATCGACCAAGAAAATTTGGCCAAAACAGAGAAATAATTAAAAAATCAACGATTAATTGGCATTTCTTCTGACAACAAATGACGTCTTCAGCAATTTTTAGTTTATTTTATTTAAAGGCAATTAGAAGATTTTTTGAAAGAGATTTGTGCTCCACCGAAGTACTACACAAATTTCATATAGATGTACATAAACAATTTAAAGTCAAAGTTAACGGCAACTTTTAGTTGTACAAAGAGATTTGACTTCGATTTAACTTCGATTATTGGATGAAGGCCAATGTTTACAATTTGGCCGTACAATGATCATAGGCTGCAGTTTGGAAAAACTTATGTCATAATATTTTCCATATGCTTACTAAAATTTATATAGCAGTTTTTATTTTCTACTTTAAAAGTGCTTATAAAATTATTTAAAAAATATATAAAAAAGTAAAAAAAAATGATACTGGAAGAAGTGGTTTTTGCCGGTCATCTGTTTTTTTTTTTTTTAATTTTGAAGGAGACAGAAGCAATTGTTCACACTTGGTTATCTCGGGTGTCTTCAATAAAGGTCACTGTAATATATTTCAGAGTTATTATCTGAATTCCTATATACATGCTTAAAGCTTAAAACTTCCTTAAGTTTTGTCCGTAAGTGTGCATGTGTAAAAAAATAGATTGATAAACTCCTAGAGGAATCACAAATTTTATTTAGAAGACAATTATACAGATAGATAATCACACAATCAATAAAGGGTTGGCGCTTATTCAAGCTGTTATTCAGCTTAGCTTTGATTAATAGAGTTGATGGATATTAAACTAAGGAATATTCTCCAATTTTCACGTTAGATTGGCAAGATTTCAAGCTGGTTGGAGGACCATGTCCATTTAAACTGGCGAAATCGCTGGGATATTTCATCACTGATGAACCAAGTGCTCTCAATATCTATATTTTTATCATTGCACTAAAGACAGTAGAAAATTATTTTATAAAAAAAAATTCGCGTTAAAATATATTAGATTTACAAATTTATTTATATATTCATTATATCATGCTTCAAAGTTAGAGCTTAAAATGAGAATATAGGAAACTGTTAACTTATATAGGTTTAAATTCATCTGGAATGGGATAGACAAGTTGGTGATGAAGAGACCCAGAGAAGAGAGAATAAAACTGACGTCCAGGTCATACACTCCACCACAGGTCAGTAGGTTGTTCTCAGCTTGAAGTCTGAGGAACATCAGTCTGAAGATGTCGTTGGGTCTGAGGTCAGGTGAGGTCACTTGGTTCAGAGCTGCACTAGAGACTTCAAGGGATTCTCTGTTGACCTGGATGATCATGAAGGTTACTGACATATAGATGAGATAGTTGGAAAATATTCCAAGAACTTTATCAGAATATTCCTATTATATTAATTGAATCTATGAATTGATTACATATTGAATACATTATATGAGACAAATTGATTAATGAAATCAAAATTGCAATTACCGTCAAATTTAAGTCATCCAACTTGCTCGAAAGTTCAGAAGTCATTTCTAGCAAGCCTTGCTAATTTATTGACCTAAGGCCAAGGTATCTCAAAAATAATATTTTCTAGAGATTAGACTAGATTATTCTAGGTTGGTTAAAATATTTAGCAAAAAAAATAGTTGAGAAAATCACAATTTCATTTTGCATAAGCAGCGATTAAAAAAATCGCTTTGAGCAATTTGGATGATTTAAATTTGATGGTAATTAAAAAAGACAATTATAATCAATATAATAATGGTTACTTTGGATTCATTTTAAGAAAATTTCGATACACCCCCCTTTAGAAAAAAACTAGAATATGAAAACTTTCGTAATGGGCGGTTTTCGAATTAAAAACTTATATTGCAAAAGTGTTTTTATTTTCTTCTTATGATAGAATTTTGTATAATGAATTTACACATTTGAAATGAAATAAATTTTATTCATCATTATAATTGAGATTAAATATCATTAAGATAATAGCGTTAAATTAATTGTTTATAAAAATATTAAATATTTTATTATCACTTCAAAAGCTTCAAATAAAAAAAGAACTAACTAAATAAAATTAAAAATAAAAAAGCATATCCTGACCAAGAGCACATGTGCTTTTTAGATTTTTTAAAATTTTTAATATCAACACCTGACCCCATTATTTATAATTGATAAATTCTTAGGACCCTTTTTAATTTGCGACGTGGTCGAGTTTTTATAGAGAGAGGGGCAGCATTTTATCATTTAAGTTGAAAATAATATTTAAAAGCATTATATAAATACGCACATATATAGAAAAATGTTTATTTAGTATTTAAATTTAGAAACCTTTCATTTCTTCATAAAAAAAAAAGTGAATGATGTGCTGTAACATGACGTCAAACTTGTCTTCCAATAAGGGCATGACTCCTGTCATTGCAAATAGCATCTAGCAGATTGATGTATTCGGTTGCACGAAGTTGAGCTTGATGCGCTGAGATGTAATGCAGCCTTTCAGATTCCACCTTGGCATAAATGTCGACCAGAATTTGATGGGTCAAATCTCCAAAAGCCAGTAACCAATTTGTTATGCCAGGATTACGGCTACGAATCATTAGCAGTGAAGCATAAAAATCCATGCAAGAAACCGTCTTGTGCGCCGAAGGAACCCCATCAATCAGCTGAGGGATATGGAAATGATAACCATCTTGACCATTCCAAAAAACCAATGGGTATTGCAGGGTGTCATAAGACCTGTGAAACTTGTTAATCCTCTGCACACCACTGCCTCTTTTGGAAAGAACAATGTCACGTCTGTCACAGTTTTCCTGCACAACAGCAATGGCAACCTCATTAATGGTTGGAGCGTTGAATGTGCGAGGATGGTGTCCAGGCGGTGCTTTGTCAGCCTTAATGACCAACTTGTAATCAGGAGAAGGCATTCTTTTTTCAATTAAAGCTTTGAACAAATGGACATAAGGATTATGTCGATGCAACATATCTTGCAAAATGCTAACAATGTGGGGCTTAGTGATGGGAAAGTTTCTATGGCGGGTGGCAACCTATGCACTACTATCTCCGATGAAGAAAACCTGAAGGAATGCTGGCTGTAGTTGGCGGCTATCAGAGTAAGTGGTGGCAAAACAGAGCCAATTCTATGATAGACCTGGCCTTGGACCTTAAACGTTGGCATGTAACCTGGCAACACAACACGACTACCACACCCAAAAGATGTCATTTGGAAGGCATTGTTATAGTGATGGACACGTTGCATGAACTCAGCCGAGTGAGGAGAAGACCCATCGAGCAGAGTTCTGAGAGCTTCTGGGGGTTCAGGTAAATAAGGAATTCTGACCTTCCCTGCAGAACAGCACATTCCAGGCCGCTCACCATTGTACTTAAAGGCAATACAATGTAGACATTGTTTATCCATATGGCCAATCTGAAGAAAAGTAAATTGTGCATAATTCAGGGCCGGATTGTGATGGAAAGCAGCATTGAGCATATCAGCCCAAGCGCTAGCTCGTTGCCTGAAGTGCCGCAACCGGTCAGCCTCCTGTCGTGTTTGGGACTGCTGGGGAGTCTCTGATGCGCGTTGAACTTTGTGGCGCAGCCGGTCACTTTGGAGGCGGGCTTGACACTGTTGAGGATTCTCCAATGTGCGGCTACTTTGGCCTCTAGCAGCTTGGGCAGCCATGCGGCGAGCTGCAGTTCTTACTCCAATTGCAGATCTTTTGCGAGGCATATCAAATGGGATGATTAAATTTGAAAATATGTCCTAAAAAAACAGAAATAGCACAATCAGTGCCAAAAATATTTTTGTATATATATATATATATATATATGAAATAAGTTGAGGACCGGGTAAGCCTGTTGTAGAGATCTGTCGATTAACTTTGTGGTGATAAAGTGTTGACCGAGAGGAACAGTCAGGATGTAGAGTTTTCCAGTACCTCTCTGCACCTTGGAAGACCTTTAAAAGTTCTCACAAAATACAGGCAGTCGTGGTCGAGGCAGAGTGGAAAGCTTGGGAATGTCCACACAAAAAACGAAGACACAGTTGCACTAAGAAAGTTCCGTGCACAGATAAAAGTTGAGCTAGGACCTTGGTGACAACCGACGTGAGCTTGCGTTGAGGGTGAACTAACTGTCAAGTGACTGTAAAGGGACTGTATTTATAGGTTAAAGACGGGGGGGGGGCTTATGTGACAGGGGGCCGTTTCTGAGAAAGGGGGCTTTGCATGTCACCAGGTGTGAGAGGGGGCTCTGCATTCCACCACATGTGAACAGTGTGGGTGGTCTGGTCCATTTTTAGACCTTGTTGTGGGCATTCTAAATCTATCTCGATTTTGACGTTATGACTTCTATCTCTTGCTTAGCTCAACTTTTAATCTATTACAGATTTTTATTTATTTATCCTCAGTTTGTACAAATTACATTACATATGATGATGTAAAGACACATGTCAATAATACGTATAATCATTTACAGATGTGTTTCTATTATACACCATTAAAATCTTATTATAAGTTATATACAATATGGGGTTGTTGGTTTAAATTACCATATATATATTATGATTAGAATTTTTTTGTGTGTTTGATTGTTGAAAGGAGGTGCAGTCGTGGAAAAGTAAATATAATTATTTACCTTTCAAGCAGATTTTTATTTTGAATCTCTTGAAGTAAAAATATACATAAAATTATTTTTATCACAGGAATATAGAATTTATTAAATGAATTCTATAAATCGTGAATAAAAGATAGGTAGGGTTAAATATACATTATTTACAACAATAATAATTAAAAGTGGTATGTTTTGCATCTATGGTCAAATATATATAATAGTCAATGAATGAAAATAAAATATGTTTTAAAAAAATAAAATAATTATATTTTAGATTATATAATATATATATATATATATATATATATATAGCTTTTAAGGAAAACAGTGCAGACCCAAAACAAATCCAAAGTATCAGAATAAGCTACAGAACAAAACTGATTATCTAGTAGACAAGGCAGAAGTATGTTGGAAATATATATAGATAGGGAGATGGGACGCACTCAACTATAGGGAAAAAAAGCATGCTACCCATCTTATCAATAAGGTCTGCCTTTTTAATAATAGTATTATCTCATATTCAAAGAAAAGTAACAAAACAAAGGCCATCACAAAAATAACTAACATTGTCCACACATAGCATCATTAAGTTTGTAAATAGCAAAACTACATTGTTCACTAACCATAACTTATATATATATATATTTAAAAAAGATGCATATATTGGATTTCTAATTATTTTTATTGTTCCAATATTTCGAGGGGCAACTCGCCTCTCTTTATCGAGGATGTTTGTGTTTTTCACTAGAACACGCGCGCACGCGTATATATATATATTAACTAAAACAAATTTCTCTCTCAACATTTCAGCAGAAAAAAAAATAAGGTAAAAAAAAAAAAAAAAACTAATGGCAAAACATGTCAAACAGGTCAATCTTTAGAATGCTCAACTATTTTTTCCCTAGCCTAATATCTGCGTAGACAAAAAGAAAGCAGCATAATAGAAATACCACAAACAAAATATACAGAAATGGCAAGCGAATAAAACAGTAAAATAATTGGAAGGGTGAGGAGACAGGCTCTCTAATATAATTCCCCATCTCTCTCAGTAAGGAAAAAAATAGGCTTATGAAAATGCAAGGCAAAATACAGTCATGTTAATAAATGTCAATAAATTTTCAGTAAAAAATAAAAGGGCACATGGAACTTAGGCAAATATATGACAACAGACTAAATTTAAACTATCAATGAAACATATGATTTTTAAAAGAATAACAAAACAAAGGCCATTACAACAATGGCAAAACATAAGCCCATTGTTTCCATACAGTAATAAAAGTTTATAAATATTGTCAAATCTGCATTGTTTACTAACCGTAACTTTGTAAAATGTAGTGCCCTATCACAAACATGTCAGAAAAAAATAATACTAAAAAAAAACTAATGCCAAAATAGCCATGTTAATATTTTAGGCTGATAAAAACCAAAGGGTATATGGATTATAGACAAACACATGTTTTGGCTGTTAAATGAGACAGTAATTCATATTAAATTTTCACTACTGTATTTTTTGCATATTGACCATTTTTTGTTTAATTTTAAGAATTATCCTATTGACTGTAAAAAAAAAAAAAACAAAGGCCAGAACAAAAATTAATAAAAAATAAGAAAGCCATTGTTTACATACAGTAACTTTAATTTTGTAATTTTTTTTTAAAAATTGCATTGTGTGAACTTACCGTAACTTAGTAATATAAATTTCTCTCTCAATACTTTTTGTAAAAAAAAGTGACACTCGTATAAAAAGATATATAAAAAAAGTACGCAAGCAACTTGAAAAGAAATGCAGAACGCTCATTGGTCGCTTAATTGGCCTCGTGTTGTTATTTTGCCTCGTATTTACTCCGCGTAAAAAAAAGTTCATCAAATGAAAAAAAGAAATAGCCAAAAATACTAAGCAAAATGTAGCCGAAAATTTTCCTCAGGTTTATAAAAAGCGACATGCAAAATTTGGTACCAATTGGTTCAGTAGTTTTTGAATTTATCGCGAAACAGACAGACATTGACTTTTATATATATAGAGACAAGAATGACATCCACGGCGCCAATTTATAATTGTAACGAATAGTATTTGAATAAAAGCATTTAATCGGGTAAACCCCGGGCGTTGCCCGGGTCATTCGGCTAGTATAACAATAAACGAGGGTAAATTGTATAGAACATTTCGCTTGCTTCATAATGAGGTATATGAGTAAGAGATTGCAGTTTAAATAAAAAAGTACGGCGGTTTCCATAAAAGTGTTATCTTTAAGCATTGCAAAACCTTCGATTAATTGATACATATTATTAAAAAATAGAAAAAATATTTTTATTCAAACACATATATAAATATAAAATTTAATATTTTGAATGACATATATAGAAAAACAGAGCTGGTGTGAAGAGGAATCTTATTGTACCTTGTAAAGGGCAAATACTAAGTGAACGATATTATAAGCCTTTTAAAAATCTCATTGATTTAAAATAGTTGACAGGACAGTAGAACTGATGCTATAAGGTGACAACATCATGTGATATTTCTATAAATTTTATCTTTGAACGAGAATATAGATAATAAGTTACTCAAACAAGTTTACGCCCATCTGGAATGGGAAAGAAAAGTAGGTAATGAAGAGACCCAGAGAAGAGAGAATAAAACTGACGTCTAGGTCATACACTCCACCACAGGTCAGTAGGTTGTTCTCAGCTTGAAGTCTGAGGAACATCAGTCTGAAGATGTCGTTGGGACTGATGTCTGATGATGTAAATTGATTTAGAGCAGCACTTGAGACTTCAATGTATTCTTTATTTACTTGACTGGCCAAGAAGGTAGCAGAAACGAAGATAAAACATAAGAAAAATATCCAAGAAAAAGTTAACAAATAACTTTCATTTTCAAAATTCAATCCACGCATTGATAACATATCAAATATAATCAACATTAACTTGACCAATAAGATAAAATTAGGCATTAAATATAATTTATTCAACTTTTCGATTATATCTGTATAAAAAATAAAATTTTTGATAAATATATCTGTTTTTAAGAGAGGTAAATTTGTCTTTAATGCTTTCATTTGATGTTTTAATATGAAAACAAATGTAATTATATTTTAACAAATAGATCCATATTATAAATTCAACAAAAAATTCTACAGGAATATCTTCTGTCAATTTAATACTCATTTTATCCACAAAAACATAAACCAAATGAACAAATGGACAATATAGATAAATTAAAGTAAGAAAACTCAAATATAGGCTTAAGATAAGTTTGCCATCTTTTCTTTCATAATGAGAAATATTAGATAATAGAAATTTAAGTTCATCAACCTTTTGGTTTATATGATAAAAATGAATTATAGCAAAAGTATTAATCAAAACACATATATTTGTAATAATTCCATAAAAAGCTTTTCTTGAGATTGTTATAGTTTCTTTTTTAGAATATCCATCTGAAATAAAAAATAAATAATGAATGTTATAATTTAAAACAAATATATTAAATAGAGGAATTAATAAAATTATTATGGAAGGTTTGGGACGTTTTACTCTACCCTTCATCTTGGGTTCTTTGTCTTAGAAAACTACGGATCAGTTATTCAATCAATATTATTTTGATTAAGAATATGTATTGAGGTCAGTTACCTTGACAACTTTTTCAATCAATATTTCATTATTACATAAGAGCCACTGTTATGATCATTTTTTTAGTAGAAGTTTGATGAAGTAGTTGGAAAAAATATCAACTTTTGCCAAAACAACAATGTAGCCATAGGCCTTCAAAAGTTGCGCTTATCTGCTGTTAAGCATATTCACATAGAGAGCTGTCAGTTAACACATTAATTGAGTGACATTCTAAGATATTTCTCTATCTTGCAAGAGCTGCACTGTTGCATCCTAATCCCAGTCTTGCCACAACACATTCAAAGAAGCATCATATAAACAGAAATATTTTCTAACTGAACCTTAAAGAAGTCTTGGGAAAGCTAGTTTTACACCATGATCTTAAAAAAACTTTCCTTAGAAATAACAAAAAACACAGATGATTGTCGGTATCAAAGACTTTATACTTCCTTAAGTTTTGTCCATGGTGTTATTTTGTTGTTTCAAAATGATTATAGCATGAAAGAAGATCACGAAGTAAAAGTTTTCTAGTAGGTCTAATTTTATGATTAATTTTTCAAAATATAATTAAAGTGAATAAACATATAAAAATAAACGAGAGTAAAATAGTATAGAACATTTCACTTGCTTCAGAATGAGGTATACGAGTAAGAGATTGAAGTTTAAATAAACAAGTACGGCAGTTTCCATAAAAGTGTCAGCTTCAAACATTTCAAAACTTTCGATTATTAGATACATATTATTCAAGAATGATAAACCCTTTTTTCTTCGAACATATTTGAAAAAATATAGAATTTAATATTTTGAATCACATTTATAAAAAGACAAACTGATGTGAAAAGAAATCTTATTGTTTCTAGCAGAGTGAAAGGCAAAGTCAAAGTGAACGATATTATAAGCCTTTTGGGAATATCTCATATTGATTTAAACTAGTTGAATGGACAGTAATACTGACACTATAAGGTGCCAACATCATGATATTGTTATACATTTTATAATGGAACGAGGGGATATAGATAATAAGTTACTCAAATAAGTTGACGCCCATCTGGAATGGGAAAGAGAAGTAGGTGATGAAGAGACCCAGAGAAGAGAGAATAAAACTGACGTCCAGGTCATACACTCCACCACAGGTCAGTAGGTTGTTCTCAGCTTGAAGTTTGAGGAACATCAGTCTGAAGATGTCACTGGGACTGGTGTCAGGTGAGGTGATTTGGTCCAGAGCCATACTGGTGACTTCCATGTATTCTTTGTTGACTTGGCTGGCTATGAAGGCAACCGACACGAAAACGAAGGAGTTGTGAAATATCCATGAGGCAGTGAGAAAAAAATCTTCATTTTCAAGATTAAATCCACGCATTGATAACATATTAATTATAATCAACATTAATTTAGCCAATATTACTAAATTTTGCCTTGAATATAATTCATTCAATTTCTTGATTAAATCCATATAAAATATAGTATGGTCAATTAATATATTTGTTTTTAAATGAGGCACATTTATTTTCAATGTTCTAATCTCTTTTTTAATATGAAAACAGATATAATGAAATTTTAAGTAATAAATCCAAATTATAATCTCAACTAGAAAACTAATAACATTTTCTCCTAATATCAATTCAGTATTGGTATTGTCTACATTAATATATTTATAAATAAAATAAGCAAATGGACAATATAAAAACAATAAAGCAAGACAAGTTATATATAAGCATAGGTTAACTTTGTTATTTTTTCTTTCATAATGGTAATTATTAGATAATATAAATATGAGTTTATTAATCTTTTGATTGATATTGTAAAAGTAAAATATAGAAAATGTATTATTCAGAACAAATAAATTGGTTATAATTGCGTAAAATACTTTTCCTGGCATTGATATAGCCGTTTTGTTAAAATCTCTATCTGAAATATAAAACAAAACATAATTGTTGTAATTTAAAATAAATAAATTAAATATTATGATTATTAAAATTATTATAGAAAGTTTTGGACATTTTACTCTAACCTTCATCTTTGCCATTTAGTTTAAGAAAACTATGGATTAATGTTATCCAGTTCTTATTATTAACATCTGTTTTGTTTAGTTACCATGACAACGTATTTACTCTTAAATATTTGTTTATTATTGAAGTCACTTTTCTCTTATTATACTTCTAATTGAGAATTGGAGTAATAGAATAAATTGATACCATCCATGTAACTCAAATCAAGCATAAAACAAACACAACCAAAGAATCGGTAATCATATCTATATTAAGCGTTGTTTTTAAAAATTTTGACTTTATATTGATTTTTAAATGATTTCAGAATTTTGCATATTTACGAACCCAACCTGTGAGTGAAACAGTCTAACTGAATCATTGCATTAATAAGTACAAATTGGTATTGTTCTATTTAGATAGACATTAGATATATTTACTGTATACACATTTTTTTATTATCCTATGAAAAGCAGTTATAAAAAAATAAATATTTATACCCCTCATTAATATCATACCCTGAATCACACGTGCTCTTTTAAAATTCTTACTACTGGAAATTTTTTTTCTTTTGGAGGTTAATTAATTTCATTCAAATTTATATATTTCATATGATATAATCCAAAGGGGAGTTAAAAAAATTAAAAACCTTTTATTAAAAATATTCCAATGTAATTTATGTATTGAAGTGAAAATATTATAATGATACCTGTAATATTCCATTATGTACATCTTTTTAAGCTGCAGAATATATAGCAAAAAATTATATCTACTTATATATTTGCCTTATTCTGTCTGTTTGTCTGTTTGAAGCTCACGGATGGGATTTTTCATAACCATCGGTGGTTCAGTGGTAGAATGCTCGCCTGCCACGCGGGCGGCCAGGGTTCGATTCCCGGCCGATGCATTTTTTTTTTTACAATTTTTAAAACTCATTTATATATTATACAAGAATGACATCCACGGCGCCAATTTATAATTGTAACGAATAGTATTTGAATAAAAGCATTTTATCGGGTAAAACCCGGGTCATTCGTATATAATAATTGTATAAACGAATGCAAGACATAATCACCGCGAATGTTTCTTTTTTTTAAGGCAATTTCTTTTTAAGGCAATTATCGTTATTTATCGTTAATTTTTGTTTCGATTTTATTGAAAAAAAAAACGATATGGTGCCTTTAAAAATGATCTTTATTACTATGCAGTTTTCTATTTAGTCAATATACCTAAGTTCATGTTGCAAATGTAATTATCTCTATCGATTTAGTAGGTGAAATGCAAAAAAAAAAATCGACATGATGAAATCTTTATGAAAATTCACATTTTTATTTTTATATTTTCAAGACACACACAGTTTGGGGCGGGACGTTTCACAAGAGAGACATCCACGGCGCCAATTTATAATTGTAACGAATAGTATTTTAATTAAAACATTTTAAAAACACACAGTTTGGAACGGGACGTTTCACAAGAGTGACATCCATGGCGGCAATTTATAATTGTAACGAATAGTATTTGAATTAAAACGTTTTTAAAATATATACACACTCGGGTAAAACCCGGGCATTGCCCGGGCCATTCGTCTAGTTTATAATAATCTTTTAAATATTATGATTAAAATAGCGAATATATTTTATATGTTAAAGAGAGAGAATAACAAATATTATTTATTTTCTACTGACGTTTTGAATTAATTTGTTGATTATGAATGATGGATGAATAGAGTGCATGTTTGAGATTTTTGACCAAATAAAAAGGTATTTCTGTACATAAATATGGTTGTGGGAGCAATTCCTAGAAAATATTTTCAGCAAAATTTTAAAAAAGTTTAGCTTTTGGAAAACTAGATAAGTTTATAGTATTATATATTATATTATCATTTTATTTTATTTTATTTCAACCCACAAAACGCGATATCCCGGCTAGGGATAATTGCGTCGATTCACATTTTTTTAAACAGAAACAGTTATAAACATATTATACAAGAAAAAGTAATCGAAATAAAAAGAGAAACAATAATATATATTAGGAACCTGAGCCTTTCAGGTTTGAAAGAAAATCATAATATTACAATTTTTTTATGTTTCTTTATTTCGACTAGAGCGCTATGTCCCCCTAGGGACACTTGCACTTTAAAGATAAACAAAATTTTGTAAGAAAATAAAGAAAGATATATTACAATATAGAAATATTCAAAAAAAGATAATCTTTGTGGAAGTATTATTGTTTATAATTATATTTAATTCTTCTGTCCTAAAAACTTAGGTCCATAGTTCATTTAAAATGCCCATTCGAAGAGTCAAGCATCCTATAAAAAGAAGTTACAAAAATCTAATATAACAGCGGTAAACTGGCGAAACCGCTGGGAGGGTTCACCACTGATGAGCCAGGCCCTCCCTTTAATTATTCCATTGCAGTAAGGGCAGTAGAAATTATTTTATTTTAAAAAGAATATTACGCGTCTAAAATAGTTTTGTAATTTGATAAACGAGAGAAAAGTTGGCTAGTAAGATCATATCCTTAGTCGATCACATGTCCTGTCTTCTATAAATGGATATTTCGTGAAACAAGGGTCACTACCCTGTATTCCTCGCGGTGGGCGCCACCAATGAAGAACTTGTATATATTTTTATATATATGTATATTTATCAATTATTTTAATATATTTATTTATATATTTATCATTATATGATCTTATTTATTCAAATTCCTATTTATCTGTATTTAACTTTATATAATCTTATATGGACATTGTAATAAAAATAAGTTTCAAACACAATCTCCCCTGCGGTCACTATTTTGACTTACTAAGTCTAGAACAAAAGACCCCCATATTTTATGGTCAGGAACAGAGTTTTCTCTGAGTTGTCTCTATGTCATCTGTTCCCAGGGTGGTTTTTGGGACCTTCTCTTTCTTCTCCGATATACTCCTCATGGGTGGATACGAATACAATATGGGTGTGCGTCCTTAGAACTTGCTACACAACCCCAGACTGGTTTGAAAACACTACATATATATATATATATATATATATATATATATATATATATACAATTGTTCAATCAAATAGGTTCAATCCCATCTGGAATGGAATAGAGAAGTAGGTAATGAAGAGACCCAGAGAAGAGAGAATAAAACTGACGTCCAGGTCATACACCCCACCACAGGTCAGTAGGTTGTTCTCAGCTTGAAGTCTGAGGAACATCAGTCTGAAGATGTCTCTGGGTCTGATATTAGATATGGTGACTTTGTTTAAAGCTACACAGATGACTTCTATGTATTCTTTGTTAACTTGACTGGCCACAAACATTGTTGATGCGAAGGCGAAGCACCTGAAAAATATCCAAGAAACCCAAAGAAAATAATTTGTATTCACAGAACCAATGTCTCGCGTTGATAACATATCAAATATAACAAACAATAATTTAATCAATAAGATTAAATTTGGGATTGAATATAATTTATTCAATCTCTTTATTATTTTAGTATAAAGTATAAGTTTCTCAATCAATATCTCCAATTCTAACATATATAAATTTTCTTTCAATTCAATAATTTCTTTTCTAATATGAAAACTGATATAATGGAATTTTAAGTGAAAATTCCAAATAACAATTTCAACAATAAATAAAAAATTATCTTCTAAATTCCAATCAGAATTAAAAATAGTTGTTTGAATAATATTATAAACTAAAATGGGCAATATAAAATGAATACATTAACAAAGAAAATATATAACCATAGTCTTAAATTAAAATTTCTTATATAATGATATTTATTTGGAAAAAGAGATATAAACTGATTAATGCTAGAGTTAATACTGTAAAAGTAAACAATAACAAAAACATCAATCAGTGCATAAATATTATATATTATTATGAAAAATATTTTTCTTTGCATTGATATAATTTCGTCTTCTGAATTTTCATTTGAACTGGCAAACATAAAATAAATAGGCTTGTTAGATATAAATAAATGTGATATAGAAATTATATATATATATATATATATATATATATAAAACAAAATTAAATCAAAAGGTTTTGGGTATTTCATCCTAAATTTCATCTTTACCATTCTGTTGCTTTTTGACTCTGAGGAATCTATGGGTTTGTGATATACACTGTTGCTATTAAAGTCATTTGAATTTCTGTGATGTTTGGTCGCTTTGACAACATTAAATATTTCAAAAAACAATTTTGGATGAGATATTGAATATTAAGAGAATTTTGAAATTGACACTGAATTTTACATTTTAATCTTGGTAACAAATTATAATCAAATAGAAGTATTCTTTAGGATCAATCATTCTTTTATATATAGGTTTTTAATTTTTAATTAGACAATTTAAATTTATATTTAGACATTATTCATTTTAATTTAGATACATTGACTTTTCTACAAAAAGTACATGTGTCTTAATTAAAATGAAAATGTCTAAATTAAAATGAAAAATAACTAAATATAAATTAAAATTGTCAAATTGAAAATTAAAAACCTATATTGTAGATTTTGTTGTTAATTTTCAATTGAAGATTTGGAGCATTTCGATATAAAATATATTTATTGGCTTATATACTTAGCACAACATTATAAAAGTAAGAAATGATTAAATATAAAAAATTATATATATAAATACAAAAGGTTATTTGAAAATTAAAGAACATCCTTTGTTCTTAATATTAAAACAATCTTCTTTTTTATTCATGATTTTTATTGATTTTCCTTTTTTTTCACAGAAATTATACCCTCAGATTTCTTATAGCAATTTAAATATGTATTTAAATTATAAATTTTGTAAAAAGTGAGGCCATTTTAGTATACAAATCTTTTCATTATTATATATTCTTAGAATTGTATCTTCAAAATATATTTGATTTATTGAGAATATGTATGATTTAAATATGTTTGTCTGCTTTACATTTTTATGAATAATGAGTTTATATAATAGAATGACATTTTTAAAACTTTTAACAACAGTACTATACATATGAATATTAGTGATTTTTAAAAAATATATTTTCTCAAATGTGTGCATTTATCAATGATATAAAAACAAAAGTACCAAATGGAAAATATAAATTACATTAAGAAAACATATATATAAGGTATAGGGTCTACCTTCTTTGATATTTATCATTTTATAAAGACATTGGTTTGGAAAAAAGTTTTAAGTTGTTTGCTTGATGTGTGTTGAAACATTAAAAATAAACTATTAAAACATTTTTTTAACTTATCCTTTTGGTCTAAATTAGACAAGATCTTGGAGGTCGTGCTCGTAAAGAAGTTCAAGAACTCTTGTGCACGACTCCATATAGGTTATATGCCAGTTACGTTAGAGCGCTGGGTTAAAAACATTGAGATTTAAAATGAAGGTTAATATATAAAATAACCTTCTTATTAATATCTCAAGAAATATTTTATTGACATTGCTATAAATATTTCATTAGAATATCCAAATATAATAGTAATCAGGAAATAAAATATAATATTATGAAAATAATAGATGGCGTTTAGTTTTGATGTCTTTTTTGAGGGGAGAGACAACCTTTATTTTCAAAAATCATTATCCCTCCTGGAAAATTTCTATCAATATATTTACAGTTAACCAAAACATCTAACATAAATTACAGATCCTAGCGATATTCAACTTAAAACCATATTGACACCCCTACATGAATTTCTGAAACCACTCCTTCTTTGTTTTCTCATTTAAAAATTATCAAATAGAAACGTTTATTTCATTTTAAAATTATTTAGAGAAAGGGTTTTTGAAAATATTTGATCTGAAGTGTAAAGAGAAGTTGTCAAGTCTAATGGAATTGCGCTAACACAATTTATATAGACAGGAAGGAATTTACTAAGCAAATTTGCATGGCAGTTGTTGTTGTCATGTCCAATGGAGAGCCTCAGATGTCTCCATGCATCTCTATCACAGCAATCACAATGTTCTCTATCTTGGGCGTGTGAAGATTCTGCTCTAGGTCCATGTCAAGGCTGCGGCCATTGATGTACATAAGGATATGTGGGTAGGTGTTGGTTTCACAAAAAGCCAATATTTACATAACTACTTCTTAAACAATGCCAATGATATTTATGGGGACAAAGGATTATAAAATTCACATATATAAATGAAATATATTCTTAAATCAAAATTAAACTAAAATAGTTTTGAATTATTAAAAGGTTTCTGGAGATGAGTTTTTTTTTAATTTTATTTATTAAAGCAGTCTCAAGCTTACGGGTATCTCTACCCTTCTAAAGGAAAACATAAATAAACGAATAAAACGACGCCTGATGCTAGACTGTTTTGTCATTAGGAGTCGTTTTATTAATTTATTTATGTTTTACTGTAGAAGGGCAGAGATGCCTGAAAGCTTGAGAGAGTTTTGATAAAATAAAAAGAAACTAAAATCCAGAAACCATTTCAATTATTTAATTTATGTCCAGGAGATTTCAATCGATTGAAATAAAATAGTTTTGCTTAATTTTTTTGAGGCAATATTAGTATATTATGATGCTAATTCAAATAAATTTACCCCCATCTGAGATGGGAGAGAGAAGTAGGTGATGAAGAGACTCAAAGAAGAGAGAATAGAATTGTCATCCAGAGTAAACACTCCACCACATGATAATAGATTGTCTTCTGCTTCAAATCTGAGGAACATCAGTCTGAAGATGTCACTGGGACTGGTGTCAGGTGAGGTAACTTGGTCCAGAGCCGCATTGGTGACTTCAATGTATTCTCTGTTGACTTGACTGGCCATAAAAGAAACTGATACAAAAGTGAAGAAATTGTGAAATATCCACGAACACCAGATTATAAAATTCGTGTCATAGCTACTCATTAAAAACATATCACATATAATCAACATTATTTTTATCAATAATATAAAGTTTGGCATTGAATAAAAATCATTTAATTTTTTAAATATTTCATTGTAAAATAATAGTTTTTCAATTAATGCTTTTCCTTTCAAAATAGGAATTTCTAACATTGTTTTCTTAATATCTTTTCTAATATGAAAACAGATATAAATAAATTTTAATAAATAAATCCAAATTACGATTTCAACAAGAAACGTCAAACCAATAACTCTTATAAACGCTTCTGTATTTGGAATATCTTTTTGAACAAAAAAGTAATCTAAATATATAAATGGACAATAAAGAAATATTACATTAAGAAAACCCATATATAACCAAAGGCTAACCCTATAATTTTCTTCATCATGAAATTGATTTAGAAATGATGTTTTAAGTTGATTTATATCGTTATTAGTGTTATAAAAGAATAGGATAACAAGAGCATTAATTAAGGCATAAAGATTTGAATATATTGTAAGAAATATTTTATTTAACAAAGTTGCAGTGTCAGAATTATCTTTTGAAATATACAATGTATAACAAAAAGATTGATTTAAATGAAAAAAATATAGTAAAGGAATTAATAATGTTAAAATTGAAAATGTGTGATATTTCAGTTTACCTTGCATTCTTATTATTTCTTCAGTTCGTTTTTTTTTCGTGATCTTAGAGATTGTGAATAAGTACTTAATAAGTCTTGCTTAATCTTAATTATGTTTATTGCGTTTCATCTTGTGTTATTTGGTTGCCTTGACAATTGATGTTTACTCTCAAGATATTGATTTTTCAGAAAAAAAAAAACAAATTATTGAATTTAATTATCAATCAGTTTCATGCTGATAAAATACTCGTGATTAAACATCCAATAATTCGCAAGAACTCTGAAAATACAAGTAAATACTTGTATATATTTATCAATGTGAAAATATAATCCATTTTTATGAAAAAGACATAGGGAAAGCACAATATACAAATATAGTGATTATAAAGTAAATTGGCAGTAAAAACAAAAGTAACTATATATTATCTACATATATACATATCTACATATATATACACTTATTCCAAAATTTAGAAAATAAACACTATTTTAACCAAATTATAAAATGATTCAAAATATCAAAAATTCAAATTTATAAATTACCTATTTAAATAATTTGAACTATTGAAATTGTAAATAGAAAATTTAATTCTTTTCTGATAAGTACTTCTCTTTTAGCACCTAAAAAAAAAGGCTATTTTTCATTTGAAACCTTGAATCATTCAGAAGAAATATCAAATATTGTCTTTTCATAATGGTTCATCTCATATTTTTTATAATGAAGAGCTATTAGTGAAGAAAAAATAGACTAATACAGGACTGTTGTCGCCCAATCGCCTAGTGTTAACAGAAATGAGAACTGCATAGGCAATCATTGAAAAGGTCTACTATGACCAAAATATAACTATTTTACTCTGACCATAAGGGATATGGTACAAGTATCATAAAGGATGACAATTACTTAACTCATGGGAAACAAAACTAGTAGGATCTGAATCTATAGAAGTCTATTATAGAGTGCTTATATATATTGCCACGTGGAAAATTAGGAAAGATAAACTTCAGGATGATAAAGAAATTTATTTAAGGCAAGAACAAACTAAGAAGGATACACAAAAGATGAGGAATGAGGGAAGTTTACAGAGTAGTAAAATATAAACATAAAAAATGATACTCTATTAATACTAGTGTAAAATAATAAATGCTTGTAAAAAATAATAAATACTTTGCAACAATATTATATTCTATGTAAATGGTCCAGCTTATCCTGTGTAGTTCTTTATGAGTGTTTTCACAATGAATATTGGTTTAAAAATTGATTATCAGGCATATATTATTATGAATATTATAATAGTAATAGTAGTAATAACTATTTAGTGAAATATCTCTATTTACCCAGGTTCTCTACAAGTATGTGTTCAACAAATAATGTTGTTTCAACAATTCCTTTGTCTATATATATCAATCTGCAAAGACTTACTTATAGATTAAATATTTTTCGAAATCATTAAGTATTGCTTTTTCTTTCTTACAATAAATATTTATATAAAAATAAATATAAAAATATATATTTGTGCTGATGTTTGAAACAGATAAATTAGATGATGAAGAGACCCAGAGAAGAGAGAATAAAACTGACGTCCAGGTCATATACTCCACCACAGGTCAGTAGGTTGTTCTCAGCTTGAAGTCTGAGGAACATCAGTCTGAAGATGTCACTGGGACTGATGTCAGGTGAGGTGATTTGGTCCAGAGCTCCTTATATAAAGATGAAGAAATTGTGAAATATCTATTAACACCAGAGAGAAATGTCAAATTCATACATTGATAACATGTCAGATATAACTTACATTGATTAATAACATTGTAGCGTAAAAATCAAGTCTTGGAATATGTAAAAGTTTATTGATGACGACAGTACAACTAGTCGACAATTATTAACCAATATATCTACAGCTAGGGAATTTTGAATAAGAAAGCAAAGAAATATTTTCAAAATGATTTTATAAATACAGGGTAATATATATTTTTATAATCTGTTGAATATTTTCATTGAATAATATTAAATTAAATTAAATAATAAATTATTTCTTCGCCACAATATCTTATTTGGCAAAAATAATTTATTTTGTTTAATTTATTTATTATATCAATGTAAAATTAAAGATTGCTAATTAATTTATCTCTACTTTACAAATTGATAAAATTGACTTTGATATTATTATTTCTTTTCTAAGATGATAATGAATATGGTAAGATTTTAAGAAATTAATAAAAATTAAGATTTCAAAAATATACATCAAAAGAGTTCCTATAAACGCTCCTGAACTCGAAATATTTTTCAATAAGGTGTTATAAATGATAATACCACAATGGATACTACAAATAGATTATATAGACATTGTTGCACCAGGTTGCGGCTTGGCAGACTCTTCAGCCTTAATTCTCTCCTGTGCTGGGTCTTGCATCTTACCAGAGCGTGTTTCAACCATCCTACAATTTTGTATAAGGGAATAATGAGATAACTCTACTTTAAGTAGCCTACAGAATAATTTATTTATTTTTCACATCAAAGAGAGCAGTGAAGTCACACAGTTTACCTAAATACAAATGATGATTCTATAATACATATATTCTGTTTATAATACATATATTCTGTTTAATAAAATAATTAAATATAGAATATAATTTTGAATTTAAAATATATGAAAAATAATATTACAAATTAAAATAAAATAGGTTCATTAGCCATGATGCAACACTTCCCCCTCTCCAGAGGTCGTCACGTCCTCGTGAGTTACCTCATCAATTCTCTCAAAATAGGGTTTGAGTCTCGAGACATGGACAATCAATGGGTCTTGACCAGGATTATCTTTCGGCTCAATTAAGTAATTTACGTTAGACAGCTTCTTTAATATTCGATATGGGCCAAAATATTTTCTCAATAGTTTTTCACATTTTCCGATTTTCCTGACTGGTGTCCAAATTGCCACTAAATGTCCTGGTTCATAGATTTTCTCATTGTGATTTTTGTTATAGTTTCTTTTCATTCTTTCCTGAGTCTTCTCTGTGTTGTTAATGACTACCTGTCTCGTCCTTGCTATTTTATCTAAGTAGTTTTCTATATATTCGTCGTAATCGTCTATGTTACTGTCCGTTGGGATATTCTCGTCGTCTAAGAGGGACATGGGTTCCCTTCCAAACAACAGGAAAAATGGAGAGTAGCCTGTGGTTTCTTGAATCGTGGTATTATACGCGTGGGTGATAAAAGGGAGGATTTCGTCCCAGTTCTTCTGGTCTGTGTTCACATACATGCTGATCATATTGACTAATGTTCTATTTAGCCATTCCGTTAGTCCGTTAGTCTGGGGGTGGTAGCTCGTTGTGAAGCAGTGTTTAACTTTGCACATTTTCATAACTCCTTCATCAAATTGCTAGTGAATTGTGAACCTCTATCGCTAATAAGAAATCTTGGGGCCCCGTGACGTAAAATAATATGTTCGATTAAAAATGTAGAGACTTCTTTCACGGTTGCTTCTGATACTGCCTTTGTTTCAGCATACTTGGTATAATAATCAGTCAACACAATTATCCACTTCCTTCTTCTTTTCGTTGATTGCAAGTGGCCAACAAAGTCAATTCCGATTCTTTCAAAAGGGTAGTTAGCTGGGGGAATAGGTTGTGAAAGTCCAGAAGGCAAGTGATTTGAACCTTTCCGACTTTGGCAAAGGTGGCACGTCTTTACAAATTCTGAAACATCTTTCAACATGGAAGGCCAATAGTATTTATTCTTCAATCGGTAAGTGGTTCTGGCGACGCCCAGATGGCCATTCAGCATATGGTTGTGGTATTCACTCATGATTTCCTTCCTTCTCTTCTTTGGCACTACCAGCAACCATGCCCTACCTTCAGGATTTGGATTTTTCTTGTAGAGACATCCATTTTCTTCTTTGAAGTTCTGTGTAATTGAACGCTTGTTTGCACTAAGGTTCTCCTTAATATTCTCAATAAAATCATCCTTTTCGTCTATTATTTGATTCAGAAATAGTCTTTCATAATCTTCGTCCCATTCGTTTTCAGGTAAGGGTCCTCTAGATAGACCATCAGCGTCCAGATGTTTTTTACCCAATTTGTGTATAATTTCGAAATTATATTCCTGAATCTTCAGTGCCCATCGTGCTAATTGGCGGGTCGGATCTTTCAGATTCTTAAGCCAGCATAGTGCGCGATGATCAGTTACGATTTTGAAGTGCCTTCCATATAGGTAGGGTCGTAACTTGGACATTGACCACACAACAGCTAGAGATTATTTTTCGGTAGTCGAATAATTTTGCTCAGGTTTGCTCAGTGTTCGACTTAAATATGAGATCACCTTTTCTTTATCGCCGAACTTTTGGAATAATGTTGCACCCAGGCCGATGTTAGATGCGTCAGTATGAATGTAAGTAATTGCATTCGGATCAAAGTGCCCTAAGATTGGGGGATTTATCAATGCTACTTTAAGGGTTTGAAATGCTTTTTCTTGATTTTGTGTCCAGGTAAAAGGTACATTCTTTTTTATAAGACTGGTTAATGGATCGGCAATTTTTGAAAAACCTTTGATAAATTTTCTATAATATGAGCACATTCCTAAAAATGATTGAACTTCTTTTATCTTTTTGGGCCGAGGAAAATCTCTAATAGCCTTGATATTATGCTCCGCTGGTTTTATACCATGTTGATTAGTTATATGGCCAAGAATCTCCAGTTCTTCGAAAGCAAATTGGCATTTTTTTGTTGTTCAATTTTAAATTAGCCTCGCGAAAACATCTTAAAACAGCTTCTATTCTTTTGAGATGTGTTGAAAAATCCGAGGTATAAATGATTACGTCATCTAGATAACATAAGCAAATTTGCCATCTAAGATTACCAAGCATATTTTCCATGTTCCTCTCAAATGTAGCAGGGGCATTGCATAGACCAAAGGGCATTACGTTGAACTCATATAGGCCATGTGCTGTAGTGAAGGCTGTCTTGGCGCTACCAATCATATTCATGTGAGCATAACGGGAGATAATGTAGTCTGCCCAATGGTACAGGAAGCCAATTTCTTCAAGAGATTTAATCCATGGGCGAGGGTCTTCTGTTCCATCATACTTGGGGATGTCGATGTTGGGATTCAGGACAACTGGGTCGGAACTAGCATCTCCACCAATTGTTGCACCAGGTTGCGGCTTGGCAGACTCTTCAGCCTTAATTCTCTCCTGTGCTGGGTCTTGCATCTTACCAGAGCGTGTTTCAACCATCCTACAATTTTGTATAGAGGAATAATGAGATAACTCTACTTTAAGTAGCCTACAGAATAATTTATTTATTTTTCACATCAAAGAGAGCAGTGAAGTCACACAGTTTACCTAAATACAAATGATGATTCTATAATACATATATTCTGTTTAATAAAATAATTAAATATAAAATATAATTTTTAATTTAAAATGTATGAAAAATAATATTACAAATTAAAATAAAATAGGTTCATTAGCCATGATGCAACAATATATATAAAAATAGTACAAAAGTGAATTTGTATTTGGATCAGGTAGATAAATTAGGCGCAATCCATCATCAACTTTCAATTTCAGAATCAGGAAATGTCTTTTTTATTAATAGATATATATAAATAGATTATATTAAAAACCACATATAACCATATTTTTACTTTGTAATTATGCCTTTAGTATTTGATTCGATTTAGTAATTTTGGGAGGAAAATTGTTGATCCTGAAAAAATTGATTCTTTAGAATTTTCATGTCGAATATATTAAACTCAAAATGAAGGAATCTATTTTAAAAATAAATAAATGATTCAAATTAATTAATAAAATTGAAATAGGAACTTTGTTAGCTTACCCTGTATCTTTAGAAATCCTTCTCTTCCGTCTCTCTCTCTCTCGCTTAAAGATTCAATGAAGCAATGGATAAATATTTAATGCCTAATTTTCTTGTTGAAAAATTCATTGTGTTGTTTTGTTACCTTGCCACCGAATCCAGATATTGATATCTCTTGAGATAAATAATGCATCCATTAAATGTAGATTGAATAAATGTAAATTTTAGATAAACAGTTTTGATGGCAGGAGACTGATCGCTATTTTGTGTTTCAAAATTAAAGAAAAAAATAATAAAATTATTATTTTCTAAATTATACGGAAAATATATCAAATGATTTTATATTTTCCTTCAGAATACCTTCCTTTTAATCAAAATATACTTGTTTTCAAATCAAATTGTTCAAAAAAAGGATAGAAATTTGGGGTGAAAAATCACTCTTTTTGTTTAAAGAATCGCTTGTTTTTGTGAAAAATAAGATATTGGATGTGCCCTATTATCAAGACATATATTACTCGTATATTTCATATTGAGATAGTAAATATATGTAAATATATTTTAAAATGAATATTTAAATACATTAAAGGGGCTTTCATGCAAATAAATATATTCAAAATGGAGAAATTGCAAAAATATCATATATAAAAGATGAATAAATATTTGAAATTTGTTATATAGTAAAGCATTTCAGCCTATTTTTATCTACAATATTTTTCAATTCAATAAAATCATTTTTATTCAAATATCTGCCTTAATGTACTTCTAAAGTCGTTCTGCAAAAAGATCAACGTTCTAAAGGACCCAAATATCTTACCTTTACCAAGCTATATAGCAAGTTTGGCCATAAAAAATAATAAAAACAAAATGACCATCAAAATTTACCCAAATATAGCCACATCAAACAGAACAAGTAATCAAATAGGGAACTGAACTATACAATCTATTTTCATTTACACAGATAGTGATGCAATTATTTTAACAAATATTATTATCACATAACATGCATAACATATTGCCAAGTGGAAAATAAGGGAAGACAAAAAAACTTCAGGAGAAGACAACAATTTATTTCAGGCAAGAACAAATTATATATGGTAAACAAATGATAAGCCACGAGGGAAATTTTCAGAAAAGCAACATATAAACATAAAAATGACCAATCTGTTAATAAAAATAATAGAATTAATAAATACTTTGTTACAATATTATGGGGATTAGTGATCTAGTTATTAGGAATAGCATGTTATATAGATATAAAAATAGCTATTTCTATACACCATTAATAAATAATAAAAACACCACTTGTAAAAGAGCAGCTGAATAATATAGAATAAGAGATTTTATTCAAGTTATATATAATTGAATTAAATAAATTTTAAAATATTTACAAAGTAACTTTATTCAGATATTAGGAGGCAAGCTTTCTCGCGGTCGCACTTCATCAGGCTACTGGCTCCGCAAAGGCGTGCAACACACATACATAAAAAAGTGACCTGATGAAACGCGACTGCGTGAAAGCTTGCCTCCCAATATCTAAATAAAGAAACTCTACAAATATTTTTAAATTTATTCAAATCAATTATAATATTATTTGCATCTATATTTTAAGTACAAGTTATATATATATGCAAATTAGTTCAATATCAAACTGATTTGCATATTTTGATGGTAAAATATTATAATGGTAGTTATAATGTGATAAGGACGTCTCACACACATCATTACTATTATATATTACATATATACTATTAATAATACAATACTATTTTAATATACCAATAAAAATTAACATGTGTAAAAGCGTTATTTGCTAGGTAAACATTTTTAGGGAAATATTTGGGCGAAGCCAAACCTTTTTAATTTGTTTACCATATGTATATTTTTAGATAATAGAAGTTTCTTGGTAAGTTATGTTCTGTTTTTCTAAAAATTAATACAGACAAGTTGGAGGTCAAAAGATTTGTCTTTATTAGAAGATTATATTTATATCTTCGTTCATATGTTATACTTCAAATATATATTATTAATTTGTAATATATCTTTCCATAACATTTATAAATATTGTTTTGAGAATGGAGAAATCAATAAATAAATATTTAAAGGCTGGTGTTCAGCCAACTGATATATTGGTAAAATAAATGATATTTTGATCCACAATATAAGCCTTTTTTAAAATTCAAAACTATTATAGACGCATATGATTCTTTAAAAAGATTCATACTCGTCAAAAATAATTTCGAATTTTGATAACAGATTGCGCGCTAATTAATCAAAATATGCCTTTTTAATTAATATATAGACAATTTTTAATAGATATTTTAAATTAATTTTATTGACATCTTGTCAATACATTCAAAATGCACAGTCTGCACTTTTAAAAAAAAGATAAAATGCTTTATATACACTATGTACAATGAATATAGCGTCTCTGCCAGCGCTGCAGAGTTTGGTGGAGAATCACCAGTGGGTCTCCAGCGACAACCACGTATTTCGTGATCTACGAAGAATATGTATATCGCGTACTTCGCCGCTGAGGAGATGGTGATGACGTGGTCCTCGAGACCAACTGGAAAGATATGTATTAGATCATATGATGTATAACACAAAGCAATAACGCGCCATCTATACATATACAATAAAATGATAAGGACAGTAGAAATTCGTTTTATGTATAAAAGAAACATTCGCGCTTTTAAATCATTTTATTGTATATGTATAGATGGCGCGTTATTGCTTTGTGTTAATCTATTCCTAATTGCCTTGTCTTTATAGTTTACTGAAGAGCATTGCTCGAAGCAAATATTTGAATTTAATTCTACTGTCCTATAAGCTTATGTCCATAGTTTACTTGAAAACCATTTCTAAGATTCCATCCTTCAGTGTAGCATATAAAAGCAGAATGATCCAATACAGTATTAGAGCTCTGAGAAGCGGTCTGGTGGATTAAATTGGCGAAACCGCTGGGAGGGTTCACCACTGATGAGCCAAGCCCTCCCAATATATCTTTTCATCGCAGTAAGGACAGTAGAAATTCGTTTTATGTATAAAAGAAACATTCGCGCTTTTAAATCATTTTATTGTATACATATGATGTATAGTAGGTATTGATATATTGATTGAGTGACATATTCTAATCAATATCTTTTCAATTCTATTTAAGAATTGATAGTTCATAGGTCAATCAAGTTTCAGTATTTCAAATATTATCAATGATTTATATTCATTTTTATTGATATTAGGTATATGTTTCACAATATTATGAAGTAAATAATAAATGTTAAATTTTCAACTAATTTATCAAATTTTTATGATATTTCATCAGAGATAGATATCTTATTAATTGATTATAATAAAATCATCAGGTGTAAAGGAAATTTAATTCTGAAAGAAAAAGCTTTGCCATCTAAAATGTCTGTTTGAACATTTAGGATGTACATTACATTGTATAACCTCAAAAGACTGATATATAGCTCTGTAAAACATAAAATAGTTATCACTCAAATAGGTTGATGCCCATTTGGAATGGGATAGAGAAGTAGGTGATGAAGAGACCTAGAGAAGAGAGAATAAAACTGACGTCCAGGTCATACACTCCACCACAGGTCAGTAGGTTGTTCTCAGCTTGAAGTCTGAGGAACATCAGTCTGAAGATGTCGTTGGGATTGTTGTCAGGTGAGGTGACTTGGTCCAGAGCCATACTGGTGACTTCAATGTATTCTTTGTTGACTTGGCTTGCTATAAAGGCAACGGATACATAAACGAAAAAATTATAAAATATCCAAGAACACCAGAACAAATGCCCAAGATATCCAATACTAAATCCATTTATTGATAACATATCAATTATTATTAATAACAGTTTTATCAATAAGATAAATATTGGTATCAAATAATATTTATTCAACTTCTTCATTATACTAGAATATAAAAGCATTTTGGAAATCAATAAATTTATGTTACTTGGTAGATTTTTGTTAAATATTAACATTTCTTCTCTAAGATAATAACAAATATAATGATAATACAAAAAATTGAACCAAATCATACTCTCTATTAAAAATAGCATAACAATTTCATGTAAGGGCCATTCATTGGGCAAAATTTCTTTATCTGGTTTTAAAGCTGCGATAGAATTATACGCTATAACTGTAATAGGACAATATAAATAGATTATATTAATTAATACCATATATATACAAAAATAGGCTTTGTATTTAATATTATATGAATATATAAATCTACTCTCTAAATTATTTTTTATTTTACTAATTTTCTTTCTTATAGTGTAAAAATAAGCCAGTAGAAAAACATTGATAGTTTTATAAATAATTTCAAAATATATAGCAAACATATTTTGTAAATCTGTTAAATTTGAAATCTTTAAATATTCTGGTGGAATATTAAAAAAGTAATTGATAGCGTTATTTAATATGAATTTATAAATTATAAAAATAAATATCATTATGATGGAAATTTTTCTGAAATTTACTCGACTGAGCATTTTAAATTATACCTCCTCCTTTTTCTATGTTCCAAACACAATGGACTTGAGAATTATCATTATTATTATTGTTATTGTTTGGTTACCTTGGTATCTAGAGGGTAATATGTTTATATTTACTTTGACCTCAACACCTCAAATAGGTTTTGTTAATAATTTTTGATTAAATTTCAAATGAACAGTTTATTATAAATTTGTCCTCTGGAATTCTAGGTCATCTTTATAAGTTTTGTTAGTAAACAAATAATATTTTGTAAAATTGGAAGATTTCTCTGAAATTTAAATATAAATAAAACGCAGCCTCCGAGAAAGAGTGTTTTACTCTATTGAACGTTCTCTCAAGCTTTCAGGTACTGTAAATCCTTCTTTAAGAGCAGGCAACTCCTGAGAGAGAGAGAACAGAAATATGAAGGACTTAACTTGATAATTTAACCTTTTCTTTCAGTGTTGGCTCTTAGAAATTTATACCAATATAAATCAGGAAATTTATATTTGTACCTAAAAATACACATGTTTTGGAAATGTGTGGCAATATTTAGAATGGTGGGTAGCTATTGGAATTCTAATAAATTGTTATTTCAGCCTCTGATTAAGTTTTAGGTCTAAAATATTTTATTCACTCAAATAAGTTTATACCCATCTGGAATGGGATAGAGAAGTAGGTAATGAAGAGACCCAGAGAAGAGAGAATAAAACTGACTTCCAGGTCATATACTCCACAACAGGTCAGTAGGTTGTTCTCAGCTTGAAGTCTGAGGAACATCAGTCTGAAGATGTCTCTGGGACTGTTGTCAGATGAGGTGACATGGTCCAGAGCCATACTGGTGACTTCCATGTATTCTCTGTTGACTTGGCTGGCCGAGAAAGCAACGGAAACAAAGATGAAACAATTTTGAAATATCCAGGAACCAGTGAGCCAAAAGCTTGTATTTCCCAAATTAAAACCACGGGTTGATAACATTTGAATTATATTTACCATTAATTTGATTATTAAAATTGTATTTGGTATTGAATATATTTTATTTAAATCATTTATTATACCTGCACAAAAATATAAATTTTCGATGAATATATCTGTTTTTAAAATAGGTATATTTGTCTTCAGTTTTATTATTTTTTTCCTAATATAAAAACAAATGAAATTGAATTTTAATAAATTTATCCAAATGATAAATTCGGAAAAAATCGATAAGATGTAATGTTTTATACTAGATCTAACATTATAATTATCAATTTGAATAATATTATGAGCCATATGAATAAATGGACAAAATAAATAGATTACATTAAGAAAAGTTATATATAGGCAAAGACTCACTTTGTCACTACTTGTTTTATCATAACGTGAAAGAAAAACTCAAGTTTATTTATCTCATCTTTAATGCTATAAAAGAAATATATTAATAAAGCATTAGTGAAAACATAGAAGTTCATAAATATTATAAGAAATATTATTCTTGCCATTGATTTAGTATTATGAATCCCTCTATGCGAAATATTAAAAATTGAATAAAGAGATTTGTTAGCAATAAAAATATGAATTAATGGAATTAATAAAATAAATTTAGAAATTATAGCATATTTCATTCTAACCTTCATCTTTACTATTTTAGTGTTCTTTGCTACTTGGTCTTAAGAATCTATTGATTATTGTGCTAACAACTCTTGCGTAGAATAATTACGTTTGTGTTGTTTAGTTACCAAGACAACATATGTAATCTCTCTCTCTCTCAAAATTTTAATATTTCAGAAAGCCATAGTGGTAATTTATTTCATACAATTCATGAAGAATTAGTTGAATAATTATATAAAATTGTGATTTTTATAATTGGATCCAGTACCTGATTGGTCAGGTTTTATATTTTCAAGTAGGCATCGCTTATGGACTTTCTATTTTTACATAAATTTATTCTCAATAGTAAGTGCGGGAAAAACAAAATGGTATTTTGCATCTTGAAAAAAAAAATCTAACTACTTTTACATTTGTTTTTTTTACTTATCATTTTATTAGTCTAAATTAGACAAGATCTTGGAGGTAGTGCTCATAAAGAAGTTCAAGAACTCTTCTTGGTTTCTGTACAGGGATACTTTACATTTGTAAACGTTACATTTACTTTAGGTTTAAGTATTTGTAAATTATAGTCCTTTAAAAGGACTTATTATATATAAAGGAAATTTTTTTGATGTGTCACCATAGAACAATTTTATAAAAATATCAACGATTATTACATTCTTTATTAACAATTAACAATAAAATATGAATTTAGTTACTCTAGTTTGAAAAATAATTTCAAAAAATTAGTAAAAAAGATATACAAATAGTCAAATTAAAATTTGACTATATATGAAATCAAGTTTTTCCATTTACAAAACCTATATAGCTTTATAATATCATATTTACAATAGGATATAGTTAGGCGTTTAAAAGATATTTAGTAACTGCGCACACACACACACACACACACACACACACACTCGGGCGTGCGGCCACGCTTTCGCGAGCTCCGCCGTTTTCGCCTTTTGAGTGCGTGTAAAGGGCGCTTAGTCTGGCAAGTGTGATATTGGCAGAAAGCCCAGGATGTGCTGAAAAAGTGCCTGAAAGGCTCAGCATCCTGCTACCAACAGGCGAGGAATTATCGCCAAAAGACATAAATATGAAGAAAATAATTGAAATTTCTTCTGAAAATCAAAAGTATGCAAATTCGCCGGCAGGCGACATGCATGTAAATCCGGCCGCCGCGCGTGGTGACGTCACGGCGCCGAAGACTGCTGCTACGACCAGCGTAACTCCAGCCAGCCTGGCCTCGCTCAACTGGGCCGACAGCGAGATGGCGGAGGTGGACGCCAACGAAGGCTACACAGTCGTGAAGAGCAAGAAAAGGCGCCTCGTCTCACCGTCACCTGACCACGCCTCTAAACAGCCAAGCAGGCCCGCTGAGAAGCGCAGCTCCCAGCAGCAGAAGCGGCCAACAGGGCCGAGGTCAATGCCGCCCCAGGAAATCAAGGCGACACGCGCCAACATCGCCGACGCCAAGGCGAGGCAGACCACTACCAACCACGAGAACTACATCTTCGTGGAGCTGTGCCCAGACATCCCGGACTACTCCTACCTCCGGGCAATTGGCCACCTGCTCGAAGGGCCAGGGAAAATAAGCCAGTTCAACAGGATGAACGGCCACTATGTCGTGGGCCTCGCGAGCAAAGACCATGCGAGCCGTCTGGTGGAGGTGGGCCTGGACATCGAGGGCACCCACCTGAAGGTCTTCCCCTTCCGAAAAAGGGCAGAACGCATTACCATCGCAAATCTGCCCGGCTTCGTCGAGGACAGCGCTATCGTGGAGCCCCTGCGCAACTTCGGCACCGTGACCTCCATCGCCCCCATCATGATCAAGATGGGGGAATACACCTTCAACGACGGCCGCCGGGAGGCGTTCATCCTGCTCCGCGAGGGCGTGAGGCTGGAGTCGCTGCCCACCCGTCTGACCATTAAGTCCAAGGGAGACACCCTGTCAGACTTCCTCTCCTTTGGCATCAAGTGTTCCAAGTGCGGCAAGCAGGGCCACCGCAGAGCCAACTGCCCAGCGCTCGCCAGGCAAGGGAACGGCAGCCCCAGGCAAGCAGCGTCTCCCACCGACGCAAGGCCTCGCCCCCCTCCTCCTCCTCCTCCCCCTCAGCAACCAAGGAAGCCGGCACCTGCGCCCGCAACACCGGCGTCCCCTGTCCAACCGGCGAAGACATCAACCGAGGCTCCAGCGATCCCCTCGGCGCCCCATCCTGCCGAACCGAGGGATCTTGCCCAGCCCGCCCCTGTCGCCCTCCCTGCTCCTCTGGCTGCCCCGCGGCCCCCCGAGCCCGAGACCTTTCCGCTCGACATTGAGATGTCGGAGGAGGAGCTGAACTCAACTCCCTCCGCGTCTCCCCGGGGAAAACCCGCATTAGTCCAGCTGCAGGAGCACCTCAAGCAGTCCCCCAACCTCTCCATCGACTGGGACGGGCTGCCCGGTATAGACCGCGAGGACGCACAGCGGCTACTCACCTCTAAAAGAAAAATTGAGAAGCGAGTGGCCTCGCTGTCAAAAGCACAGGTCGCCGCCCTCGACCAGGTGGCCAAAACCATCAAGGCCTCGATCCCAGACTCCAACCACACCATCCGCAAGACCCTCCAGAAGACCAGGAAGGTGCTGCGTGAAGGACGGCCCCAATGAGTTACCGCGTCGCCACCATCAACGCGCGAGGGCTCGCCACTCGGGGGAGGAGCCTTGCCCTTTGTCATTTACTCAGGCAACATCACGTGGACATCGCGTTTGTCCAGGAGACAAACGCATTTCATCTGGGCAGCGGCCAAGACCTCTGCCTCGGCTACGGCGCTGTTGTGTTGGCCCATCCCGTAGCCATCTCGGGATCCGGACTCGCCTGCGTCTTCGGACCAGGCGTAGCCGTGCTACAACAGCGTATCCTGTGGCCGGGCCACATCGCCTTGGCAACAATAGATGTCCACGGCGAGGAAATGACGGCCATCGCCGTTCATCTGGCGCATGAACCCCGGGAGAGAAACCAACAACTGGAGCTCCTGGCGGCGACAGCAAACAGGAAGAGGAGGGGGCCTGCTGGATCATAGGCGACTTTAATATCAGGGATCGGGGCCCCTCATTATCATCATCATTATCGGATGCCCTCGCCGCTCTTCTGGACCTGGCCGCGCTGGTCGACGTGGCCACCCAGTTCGACGCCGCCCACCTGCCCACCAGAGTCTCCATGCACGGCGACCAAGTCGAATCCAACCGCCTGGACCGGATCCTCGTCCCTGCTGGAGTCCTGGATCGCGTGTCCATCTACGCGACCAGCCACTACCACCTCTCGGACCACCGCCTCGTGCTGCTCCAGGTGGGCCCGCCCAACACCGCCGTCTCCTCCCCCACCCAGCCCCGCTTGGCCGCGATGCTCCGCTCGGGCCTTGCTCTCGAACATCTGGCTGGCTACATCCGGGAGTTGGAGGAAGACACAGCGCACGATGACGACGACGGGACCTTCTGGGATAGGTGGACCTCCATCAAGGCGGGGCTGCTGGCGGAGGCCAGATCCCTGCACGACCCACGCCACGCTGCCAACGACAGCTACGTCTACAGAGCGAGACGTTACATCGCGGCGCAGCTCGAGGCCTCCTCCATCCGGGCCGACTACCCATCGCTGCCGGACCTAGCACGCGCCATCCGCCTCCGACGCCCGGTCAGCGTCATCAGGGACGAGCAGGATAACATAATCGAGGGCCCCGAGCTTCGGCGGAGGGCATTCGCGACCTTCCAGCCCCGCTTCGCCCGTCCCACCAGCGATCCAGCTGCGGGAGCTGCCTTCATCGCCAGCAGCGCGCCCACCACCACCCGCGAGCTGAGTGAGGAGGACCCGCTTCACCGGCCGGACATCAGCCCCAGCGAGATCGCCAACGCTATCGAACACCTCCCTCGCGGAAAGGCCCCCGGCTGGGATGGCTTACCGTGCGAGCTCCTCGTCGCCTTCAGCGAGGACTTCTTCGCGGAAGCTCTGGCCCGGGTGTTCGCGGCATCACGGCTCCGCGGTGCCCTGCCTCCGTCGACGCGGCGCTGCTCCATCTGCCTCGTGCCCAAGGCCCGCGGAGGTCGCGGCCTTGATGGCTACAGGCCCGTCGCGCTGCCCTCGGCCGACTACAGGGTCCTGGCCGCCATCCTTCACCGGCGCCTCAAGCCCCACCTGCGGACCCTTGTGCCGGAATGCCAGACTTACGCCGTCCCCGGGAGGTCCCCGTCATGGAACATCGCCATGGTGACGGACGCCGTCGAGGAGGCCACCGCCCTGGGCTCGCCGCTGGCCGTCATGGGCGTAGACCTGGAGTCCGCCTTTGACTCACTAGACCGCGGCTTCTTGGAGTCCCTGCTAACGTCCCTCCGCCTCCCGCCGGCCTTCAGGGCCTGGATTAACATCCTCTACGCCGGGGCGGACGCCACCATCCGGGCCGGAGGCTTCTACACCACCGCCTTCCCCCTCCTCAACGGCCTAAGACAGGGTTGCGCCGTGAGTGTCGCACTCTTCAGCATCGCCACGGGGCCGCTACTACGTCTCCTGGAGTTGACCCTCGGCGTGGGCAATGTCACCGCCTACGCCGACGACATCGTCCTCCTATTCCATCGCGACGAGGACTTCGAGCGGGTGGCGACTGTCTTCGAAGACTATAAGCAGGCCTCCGGAGTTGGCGTGAACCTCCGGAAGAGCGCTGGCCTCTGGTGCGACTCCCCTCTCGGCGCCTCCTGGTCGACCACCTCCATCAGGATCCTCGGGCTCGACATCGCCCCCAGGAGCACCGTCGCCCACCGGGAGCAGCATCTCCTGGCCCTCCTGGAGACTGCCTGCCGCAGATGGACGCCCTTCACCCGCGGACTCTCCCTCGTCGGGCGAGCAAGAGCGGCGAACACGCTAGTGGGCTCTGTCATCCAGCACCACCTGCATGGCTACCTACCATCACCCCCGACCATCGCCAAGCTGCAGGCCTGACTGGCGAGATTCGTCTGGGGACAGGACCACACGGCGTGGCTTCCCGCCGATGTCATGGCGAGGCCAGTTGCCATCGGAGGCCTCGGCCTCCTCGACCTCGCGACCCAGCTCCAGCTCGCCTGCCTCAAGGGGGTGCAGGTCGCGCTCCGCGGGGGCAGAAATGCCTTCAGCTGGCTGGTCGGCGGCAACAGCGGGAAGGCCTGGATCCACCCTCCACCGGACGGCACCCGTCTCCAGCCCCGCCGTCTCCCGGCTGCTGAAGCTGTGGGAGGAAGCCTCCAACATCCTGGGCCTCAACCACCGGGCGGTCCCCACTGCTCAGCTGCTGGACCTCCCCATCATCGGCGACTGCCGGTTCCTCCGCCCTCCCGACCTCCTGGCCCCTGCCCGCTGGCGCGGAGCCCGAGTCCGGGATCTCATCGTGGAGGAAAATCTCATCGCCCGCCCAACGCGCTCGGCCCTGGCTGACGCCGCGACCCTGGGCGCCTTCTGCCAGAGGCTGACCTCCGAGAACGCCGTGGGCTTCGGGGCGGGGGTCTACGCCCTCATCTAGCTCCTTAGCTGCGGCCGTGGTGCTGCGGGGGACGGCTACGCCGTTCCTCAACGGCCTCACGACCCGCTCAGCCCGACGGGCCCTGGATCGCCCGCGCCTCGCCGCCACGCCCATCTCCAGATTCCTGGCGAGATGGACGCCCACCATCAATCCACCATCCAGGATCGACTGGGCCTCACTGCGGCGTTGCGCCTACTCGGGCCACGAGGCTGACGCGGCCCTCAAGTTGGCCCTCCACGCCCTCCCCCATCCGGCCCATCCTGCCTCGGTCGGCCCCTCCTGTCCTGCCTGCGGGTCCATCGACCGCTCCCTCAGCCACCGTTACTGGTGCTGTCCCTCCATCAGGCCTCTAATTAGAGAGGCCTTCAACATCATAGGGCGGCCCCCTGACCTGCAGGCTTGGATCTTCGGCGGGTCCAGCCTTGAGGACGACGCCCTTTCTATCCTGGCGTCGGCAAAGTTGCGAATCTATCGCTGCTTTGTACAGGTTGGGCTCGGAGAAGCGGTGGAAGACCCGCTCATCGCCTGGTCCAGGACCCTCCAGCGCCGAGGTTTTCTTCCTCCATCTCCCATCACCATCTTGTAAAATTTGCTTCATATATGTATATATTTTCTCTTCTCTTCTCTCTTCTTATTTTCTTTTTCTCTCCCTATGATTGAAAATATGTAATATTGTCTAAGATGACAATAAATATTTTTTAATTGTCAATTGTCACACACACACACACACAAAAATGGTTTGCATTTGAATATATTATTCAAATTAAGGATACTTTGGCCAGTAAATCTTTTTATTATCTCGACTTTACAACAAAAATCTTTTGTCCTCGTCAGGATCTCCTGATTTTTATCGATATGTCGAGATAATAAAAGATTTGCTGGCCGAAGAATCTTTAATTTGCAGAACTATGAATGGCGGCCAGGCAGCCTCTATCTTTACGATTTGATTATGTGTTGGGCGACAAAAAAAATATATATGTTTGTTTCAAAATAGTATATTAAGATGTTTCTCTTATTTATTATAAAATTGGTCACTCAAATAAGTTGACTCCCATCTGGAAAGGGAAAGAAAAGTAGGTGATGAGGGACCCAGAGAAGAGAGAATGAAACTGACGTCCAGGTCATACACTCCACCACAGGTCAGTAGATTGTTCTCAGCTTGAAGTCTGAGGAACATCAGTCTGAAGATGTCACTGGGACTGATGTCAGGTGAGGTGACTTGGTCAAGATTCGCGCTGGTGACCTCAATATATTATTTGTTGACTCGGCTCGCTGAAAAGGCAACTGATGCGAAGATAAAGGAATTATGAAATATCCAGAAGCCAATAAGCATAAAGCTTGTATTTCCCATATTAAAACCTCGTGTTGATAACATATCAATTATAATTAACATTTATTTCATTAACAAGATAAAATTTGGCATTGAATATAATATATTTAATGTTTTGAACATACCTGTGTGAAAAAAAAATTCTCAATAAAGAGATCTGTTTTTGAAATAGATAAATTTTCCTTTAATTCAATCATTTCTTTTCTAAAATAAAAACAAATGTAATGGAGTTTTAAAAACGATATCCAGATTAAAAATTCGCAAAAAAAAACATCAAATATAATCTTTTAAATTTATTCCCTCATTAGAAATATCAGCTTCAATGATCTTATAAACTATATAAATACATGGACAAAATAAATAAATAAAATTAAGGAAGCCCATATAAAAGTACAATTTTAATTTAAAATATATTGTGTTATTATATAATTCATGTGGAAGTAATGATTTAAGTTTATTAATATTATTTAACACTATAAAGGTAAACTATTAAAAGACATTAATTACACAAACACACACACAAGCCTTTTTATTGGGGCATCCAGCCCTATACATGATTCCCCTCTACAGGATTTAGCAAAGGAAGATATTTCAAAAGTAAAAACTAGAATACAAGAAGTAATAAGGAAAAAGAAAAGAGAGAAGAAAGAAAAACAAACAAAAAAATATATAACCATATATACAAAAAATAAACATACAGAACAAAAAGAACCATACATGATTAAATATTTTAATTAAAGTACCAATGTTTAGGATATGTCAAGGTTAGGATATCATTGAGAGGGCTAGTGTGGAATCAGCCGCGTTCAATCTTCGCCTTCTTCCTCCAAGCAAACCACGACATTCGGCGAATCCATTATTCTCCAATGGACATTGACTGTGGCCTTGTAGAATTTATATAAACCGAGGGAGAGACCCTGATCAACCATCAGTGTGTTCATCCAGCTGCAAATTTGTTGGCAGTCAGGTTGAGACCAGGGTAAGTCACCCAAAATTTCTTTCCTCTGTTTCTCTAAGCAAGAGCATCCAAATATTATATCCATAATTTCGTCTTGGATTCTGTTTTTACACAGATCGCAAGTTAGAGTCAAATCAATCTTCCAGCGCTTTTAACGACCAGTTTTCTCCATAATAATGAGTGGGGTAAAAGACATTAATTAAAGAAAAGATATTTGATGCTATTAAAAGAAATATTTTTCTTGCCATTGATTTAGGTAGGTTGTTATCATCTAAAGATAAAAACAATGAATTGATATTATTATTTGAAAAATATAAATGAGTTATAGTAATTATTAGAATTATAATGGAAAGATTAGCACATTTCTTACTACACTGCATCGTGGAAACTTAATTGGTTCTTTCTACTTGGTATGAAAAATATTGATTTGTTTACTATCAATTGAACTATTTTGATTAATAATATCTGTGTTGTTTGGTTACCTAGCCACCATATTTTTCTCTCAAGAATATAATATTTCAGAAGTCCATAGTTGTCATGTAATTCATCCATTTAATAAAAGGTTGTTGATAGTGTTGTGTAGAATATCAATTTCCTATTCAGGATCCAGAACCTCATTATCAGGTTACAAAATTTAATAGTCAATTAGTTATATATTCATCTATTCTTGTAAAATTCAAACAATAACAGTATTTGCAAGTGGTCAACTTATTTTTTCATCTAAAAGAACAAACTTATTTGCTTTTGTATTTGTAAACATGTCGAACGCATACAGTATGAGCATTAGAAATACTTGATGAACATCATGGTGAACCCAATCTATTTTTAAAAAAATGATTTTAAATAAAACATTGAGTACTTGGTATAATTGAAAAATATTTATATTATTTGTTATAAATAATTCACACAAGAGAGTTTATTCTATACAATATTTGTTTCTAAGTTTATTCAAAATATTCTAATAAAATGGTTCTTATTGAATATAAATACCTTGTATAATTATGGTATTTGAAGGGATTCCATTGAAACTTGTAACATATAAATATTAAAAAGGAATTATAGTTTATATATATTTGTTTAATTAAATAGGCATATATTGGATCAAAATATCATTTATTTTACCAATATTCCAATTGGGTGAACGCCAATTTTATCAAGGTATTATAACCTATTAATGTATATTCAAAATATATATTTGTATTTTAAAATTTATATTTAAAAATTATATTTATACCTAGAAACACACATGTGTTAGAAATATGTGGGAATATTTAGTATGGGGTGGTTGGTATTGGAATACTAATAAATTGATATCTCTCAGCCTCTAATTAAGTTTTAAGTCTAAAATATTTTATTCACACAAATAAGTTTATACCCATCTGGAATGGGATAGAGAAGTAGGTGATGAAGTGACCCAGAGAAGAGAGAATAAAACTGACATCCAGGTCATACACTCCACCACAGGTCAGTAGGTTGTTCTCAGCTTGAAGTCTGAGGAACATCAGTCTGAAGATGTCGTTGGGTTTGATGACAGTTGAAGTGAATTGGTCCAGAGCCATACTGGTGACTTCCATGTATTCTCTGTTGACTTGGCTGGCTGAGAAGGCAACGGAAACAAAGATAAAACAATTTTGAAATATCCAGGAACCAGTGAGCCAAATGCTTGTATTTCCCAAATTAAAACCACAGGTTGTGTGTGTGTGATAACTGTATACTGTAGATAATATAATACTGTAGTCTAAATACAAAATGGTGAACCATCTGTAAAAATACAAATCATACTCAAAACCAATGCTTCTTTAAGAAATCTCAAAATAAATTCCAGGAAAATAATTTTGCCGAATTTGTAAAAAGACAAATCAAAATAGCTTTTCTATATGGGTTTTTGGATGAAGAAATATATGTTCAATTGCCAGAAAGTTATAAAGGGAATATATGCAGGTTAAGAAAGGCATTGTATGGTTTAAAGCAAGCCCCATTAAAATGGAATGAAAGATTAAAAACCTTTCTCAAATCCCAAGATTTCATACAACTAAAATCAGAGCCATGTCTTTTTAAAACCAACAAAGGAAATATGTACCTTGCAATATATGTAGATGATGGTATCTTAATGGGAGACAATGAAGAAGAAATAAATAATATTTTAGAAAAACTATCCCAAGAGTTTGAAGTTAAAATAAACAATGATCCAAGAACTTTTTTGGGAATAAATTTGTGTTTTGTGTGAGAAAAAAAAATTCACTTTCACAAGAAAATTATGCAAAATCAGTTCTTGAAAGATATAATATGCAAAACCCAAAACCAGTACCCACTCCCATTACTAATGTAGTAAAAGAATTAAACACACACACACACAAAAGCCTTTACTAAGAAACACTGGTCTTATAGAGATTTCTCCCCGAGATTACAAGAGAGATAGGCCCGTGAAAGTGGGGAGTATACAGGAAAAGAAAGATTTTGTAAGTATGATATATACATATATACAATATAACAACAAAAGCCCCCATTAAGACTCAAAGTCTTACAAAAGACTCGACTGCAGGATCCAAGAAGCAAAGTAAGAAAGAGAAAGAAGTGAACAACAACAACAACATTTTTTAAAAAATAATATATATATATATGCCATAATTTGTATATACCAAGATGTAACCCCACCACAATATATGCAATGTATGATCAAAAAGGTTTTAATAAAGGTTAGGCCTAAGCGAACTGGGAGAGAAGAGAAGCAACCATTACCAGAATTTCATTATCCAGGAAGCAAAATATTATTACCCAGGAACTAATAAAACTGAGTTCAAAGACCTTCTTCTTCCGGGAGCATGATAATCTTTAGAAAGACAAAGGAAGCACCTATATCCAATCAGAGTCCAGCAGGACTAGCTAACATCCAATCAGAAGTCGCCACATGGACGATTTCAACCAATGAGAGCAATAGAGAGTTAACGAGGTAAATCTCGGACTCAGTTATATGAGTTGGGAGCACGCCACCACCAGAAGCAGTACGCTTAACCCCTTCTCGCTCAGGTCACCTCTATGTTCAATATGTGAGTAGCCACCCCATTAGCCCCCAAAAGCCCTTCTCTCCCCTAATCGCTGGTCCTATTTCTCAAGTCCATCCTGTGTCCTTCTCGTTATTTCCCCCTGTGAGAAAACCTACCATTTCAGCCAAACGACTGCGCCAACAATCACCACCACGTCAACCACCTCAAGTAAGTCAACAGGGTCTTACGACAACCAATCCAAACAACCAACCATCCAAAACCCATCACCAAAAGATTTTAAAATATTATAGCGAGTCGACAGGATATTAAATGGAAGATGAGCAAAACTCAGATGCGAAAAATAGCGGCAACGTGATAAGGGAGAGAGAAGCCAGCGGAGTCGGTGAATCACGCACCCTAGCGGATATTTTACTCCAGTTGACCGCCATTCTTACGCAAGAAAGGTCGACCCGACGCGCGGAAACGGACCTGGCCCCATCCGATGTGACATACGCCGCCCACCGACTCCTCCGAGCCTGCGACCGGGAGATGGACGGAGCCACCCCCGCCAGGTTGGATGAATACCTGACGCGTCACCCCAAGGAGCCACCACCCACCATGCCGGACCCATACGCCAACGCCCAAGGAAGAACAAGTATGTGGACTGCACCATACCAACAAACTCAACACACGAGCGCGCGGGCAGAGCAAACAGCCCCACCTCCACAGCACGCCCGGCGCCCCACACCAAGCCCTACGCCCGAGACGCCCCAGCCATTCGCCAACCAGGTAGGAAGGCACCACCACCCACTTTTCGTCATCCAGCTGACGATGAAACTTTACCTAACGCCTGAACTCTCACCCCCTTTTCTCATTGACACAGGCGCAAGCTTGAACATAGTGCTCTATAACCTATATAAAAAGATAAAAAATAACCTCCCTCAACTAAAACTTAAAAAACAGTCCATAGACCTACAGGCCATAAACGGTCTTGTACCGACCATAGGCCAAATAACCCTCCCCTTGACAATAGGTAAATTAACTAAAAAGGAGAATTTCCATGTGGTGGAAGCACCTCTACCATTTGGAATTCTCGGAATAGATACCCTCCGAAAATTCAAAATAACAATAGACTTCAACCAAGGCACTATGTTCCAACTTGACGCTCCATTATCCCCCACCAACTACCACTTTAATCACGTACCCAATGAATGCACGTATTGGGAGTGCCAAGCGGTGTCACAAAGGACTCACAATGCACACAAATCTTCCGCACATGGCACCCAATGCGCTCATCCATTGGTCAAAACCCAATTGCCAACATGCCAATCTAGTCACGTGCACGCCCAACACAATTTTTTCACTAAGGCCAACTGCCTTTATTATATGCCCTCAATGCACAACGCCACAACGGCCCCAACTCACAACAACAATGCCCAGACAGTGTCCATCCAACAGGACAACTCTCACACAAAGCACACACATGACCACACGTCGTCACACAACAGTCACACGCGCAAACACCGCAACAAGCGCGACACTCGCACAAAAAGGCGACAACAACACCACGCAAACACATGCACAACCACTGCCAGTACAACCACACCATGTACACAAACCATAAAACAATTCACGCCATCCAACAACCACACATTCGCAAAAATGTGCGATCTTTCTTAAGCGCTGTGAACGCTTATAAAAAGTTCATTCCGGACTACGCCCGCTTGCGAACGCCACTTGTCAACCTTCTAAAAAGGGATGTCATGTGGGTCTGAGATGACAAATGCCAGAAAGCGTTCACTAGCCTGAAAGAAAGCCTCACAACACACCCCACTTTACACCTTTACCAGGAAGGTCTGCCATGCCAAGTGTACAGTAACGCCTCAACACTCGGCATCGCAGGCATCCTCAAACAGGTCCACCCTGATGGGAAGACCTACCCAGTCCAGTATTTCAGTCGCTCCCTGCGTTCACACGAACGGAACTACTCCAGCTCTGAACAAGAATGCCTAGCAATCGCTGAGAGTGAGGATAAATTCCGCGTCTGTGTGATGGACAGAAAATTTACCATATTTTCTGACCATCACGCATTGCAGTGGCTGAAAACGATCAAAAACCCGTCAAGAATATTTCGATGGAGATTAAGGTTATCGAGATACGAATATGAGGTTTGTTACATAAACGGAGTACAACAATATGAAACGGACGTCATAACTCGTAACCCGTTCTGTGGTTTCTTAGACGCCTCCCTCATTAAGAACCATCAGCCTTCCCCATCGGGAAATTCTAAATTGACCATTGATCACAACGGACTTCATACCATTTCCCGCAAAGGTGTAACCAAAATCATGATTCGAAAAGCACTCACCCACAAACAACTTCAATCGGTACACACACAATACAACCATCCAAACATCTCAAAGATGACGAGACTCATCTCCGCTCAGTATTATTGGCAGGGCATGTCAAAAGACCTTACACAAAAGGTAAAAACCTGTCCAACCTGCCAATTGACAAAACGTATCGATGGATCCAACCAACCTCTCCAAAGAGACATCGATACAGTCCACATAAACAATCTAAACCTGTACACACAAAATACCCAACACAAAACACCAACAATAACAAAGATACACCACCTACGACATAGGAATGAATCCACGTTTCCACTTAAAACCCCTACACCCGACATTTTTTCAACAGAACCATTGACAACCAAACTGGCGAACAGCGAACCTGTCAATCATTTAGATCCCACCATTTTCACCAAAACCCGATTTACACAACTCACCCATAATAACAAAGAACGCGACATCGCCCATCCACAAATACATCCAATTCCAAGTCTGCCACAATTAAACGAAACCCAAAGCCTCAACCCCTGGAGAAAACATGGGAAAAAATGTGTAAGTTTCCCATATTTCACTTATTATTGTTCATATGTTTCCTGATTATACCCTATAAACTCGCTCCATTTGCCATAATAGGCTACATTGGACTATATACCCAACAACCTCAAACACTTTACAAGTTACAGGAAGCCGTCTTCCATATAGGAAGTTCCGTCTATACATTTGTCGCACTTATATTGGATATCCTAAAACCATCTTCCATATAGGCAATGCAATTTTTGAATTTCTGACTCTTATATTGGAGATGATGAAAGAAAACGGTCAGCAAATCCGGGGTTCAGAACCAACCTAAATAAGAAGCGTCAGTGGGCGCTGAGACCATCCGGATCAATTAGGAGGCAGGAAGATTCAATTACAGGAAGGGAGGGAAGACAGATTTAGAAATCTCCCCCGCTTGTCCGGCAATTCGATCGAGGTCAACTTGTCCTCACCGTGTTCCCCCCACGTCCGCCATTTTAACGGACACCAAATTGGATCCATTTCAACACGAGCTCACATCCCGATTCTCACAAAAACACATTTAATGATATTAATATCATCATATTAATATTATATTAATAAACAAATTTAATTCTCAAAAACCATTCAAAATGAATTGCCGACCACATTCGATTCTTTTACTAACATTTCTAAACAATATTACATGTCACCCACATAAAACAAGCATACAATACTCACGACCAATACGCAAATTTCAGATCTCAAGGTCAAATACGAACAAAAACACGCACATTACCACTTAAAGGATAAGAAAAAAAATTAGGTAACAAAGCTATCGAACTTTTGTTTCTCCCGAAAGGAAGAAACAACCACTTTAAAGGGGTCGAGGGTTCTCCTCGATCCCTGTATTCAAAGATCCGATTCCGGTTACGACCTCCCGATAACGAAGTGTATATCGGGCGAGCATATCTTAAGTGCCCTAGGGAACTGCATAAAAATCCCTAGAACGCATTAAGGCTTGGGACAAATTTACATAATACACTCGGCCTTGAGATCTTGAAGACAACACAACCACAAAAACACACCATACACACTTAAGGTTAACTAGATTCTCGTGTCTCCTGTACACAATATAAACGCACTGTTGGGAAGAATCATGTTTTCGCCCATGAGTCGCACAGGAAAGACAAAAAATCTACGAGGCAATAAAAAAAGCTGGTTGCGCCGCGTGACCTAGATACATTGGCATGTAACTTTTATCATTAGAGATCCTGCGAATCTCTCTCTCTACATTTTCCTTATCCCATTCATTACATTTTTTTTAATTTTTCATTTACCATTTATCTTAATCAAATATTTACCATTTATATAACAACTTTTTCATTTTGTTTACAAACCAATTACTTTCTCAACCACTAAACAAATTTTTCTCAATGAAAACTCACTGGTTTTCTTTTGATTTTAGATATATATATATATATATGTGGCAATATAGTGGTAATAATGTGGTGAGGAGAGAAATAATCACACGACGAGTTGGAAGAGGAATCTGGAAGCCATCCGAGAGAGAGAGGGAGAGCGAGTGATGTCCCCTGAACGACCGTCTCGTCTTGTACACCACCCCCCGACTATCCAAAAATAGTCCCCAGGTGTTGATGGACGGGCCCCATTTGCCGCCTCTTTGGAATGTCGCTGCTGTCTCAATTGACCGTACTTTACATCCCATCTCTCTCTGGGATGGCTCTAGGTTTGTTTTATTATTCCTGGAAGAGTATATATTATGACATATATATTTATTTTTTTGATTTCTCAAAAGCCCTAACAGAAAAATTCCCTCGATTTTAGTTTCCCCATCTCGAGTTGAATTGTGTAGGCACCTTTTTCTTTTTTTCACTCAACAATGCTACAATGCGCATTCACTTTGATTTCTCACAACAAAATTTTATTTTTGATTTCTCAAAAGCCCTAACAGAAAAATTCCCTCGATTTTAGTTTCCCCATCTCGAGTTGAATTGTGTAGGCATCTTTTTCTTTTTTTCACTCAACAATGCTACAAAGCGCATTCACTTTGATTTCTCATAACTAAATTTTATTTTTGATTTCTCAAAAGCCCTAACAGAAAAATTCCCTCGATTTTGGTTACCCCATCTCGAGCTGAATATTGTGTAGGCATTATTTTTCTTTTTTTCAACAATGTCCAAAGCGCATTCATTTTGATTTATTATAATTAAATAATTTTGATTTTTCTTCCTTATATTCAACAAATATGTCACCAACACCATTCTCTTTTATCTTTTATGTCACATACAATATTTGTATATAACCTCCCAGTACCCATAATTAATTTTCCCCACAAAATTATTTTTCCCTTACAGAATTCACTTCAGGCTACCACTTTTTGAATTCTCCACATGTAGGGGGCGCATCTGTCATAATTTGTATATACCAAGATGTAACCCCACGACAATATATGCAATGTATGATCAAAAAGGTTTTAATAAAGGTTAGGCCTAAGCGAACTGGGAGAGAAGAGAAGCAACCATTACCAGAATTTCATTATCCAGGAAGCAAAAGATTATTACCCAGGAACTAATAAAACTGAGTTCAAATACCTTCTTCTTCCGGGAGCATGATAATCTTTAGAAAGACAAAGGAAGCACCTATATCCAATCAGAGTCCAGCAGGACTAGCTAACATCCAATCAGAAGTCGCCACATAGACGATTTCAACCAATGAGAGCAATAGAGAGTTAACGAGGTAAATCTCGGACTCAGTTATATGAGTTGGGAGCACGCCACCACCAGAAGCAGTACGCTTAACCCCTTCTCGCTCAGGTCACCTCTATGTTCAATATGTGAGTAGCCACCCCATTAGCCCCCAAAAGCCCTTCTCTCCCCTAATCGCTGGTCCTATTTCTCAAGTCCATCCTGTGTCCTTCTCGTTATTTCCCCCTGTGAGAAAACCTACCATTTCAGCCAAACGACTGCGCCAACAATCACCACCACGTCAACCACCTCAAGTAAGTAAACAGGGTCTTACGACAACCAATCCAAACAACCAACCATCCAAAACCCATTACCAAAAGATTTTAAAATATTATATATAAACATATATACATATTCACTCAATTCAAAGTAACAGTAACAATGCCTTTTTATTCACTGCCTTGTAAAATCCACATAGATCCAGTGAAAACTTTCTATCTGTTATGTAGTTTGTTAAGATATCCTCAACTTAAAAGAATTAACAAATTTAAATATAGATAAAGAAATCTTCCTGATTTGATATTAAACGAAAAAACATGGTGAAGGAAGCGAGTTTCTTTTATTGATGTATAGGTGCAAGCTTTTGGGTAAAACCCTTCAACAGGCGAGAAATGATGTGCGACTTATAAGGACTATGGTACAAATGGTAGGAAAGAATAAATATATATAAAAAAGAAAGTTTTTAAACTATTTATATATGTGATATTAACGGAAGAACCGATTTTTGAAAAAGTAAATATTAAATCTGCAGTCAGAAAGCACGAGACGGCGCATGATTAGGGCTATTGAAATAAACATGTGAGAGGTTTAAATAAAGGACAAGAGAGGATGATAAGCTTCTGGAAGATATATTTTTCTGTTGATGCTGTTCAGTTTTTGGGATACTATGGATTCCAGGATAAGTCTTTGGTGTAAGATATGTATGTGCCTGTAATGTATGGTGGGGTTATTGATGTTGAAAGTGTGGCCTTTGCTCTGTATATGTTGATAAATGAGGGATTTGGTATCTTGCCTAGAAATATTATGGGAATGTTCAGTCATTCTGATGGCTACAGATCTATCTCTAAGATTTAAGTTTTCTGGCTATATCTACTGAGGAGGGGGAGTAAGGAAGAAAGTTCTGGCTATATCTACGCCTTACTCCCCCTCCTCAGTAGATATAGCCAGAAAACCTAAATCTTATGGCATCCATACCATATATAAAAACTCCCCAAAACTTCTTTCATCCCTCCGTCATCCTCATACTAAGTCCTCAGCTCCTCCTGACCCTCTTCGTTCTATGGGCGCACTCTACTCCGTCTCATATGAACAGTGTCCTGCCACTAACGTTGGTGGGACAGGTAGATCTGTGGCCATCAGGATGACTGAACATTCCCGTAATATTTCTAGGAAAGATACCAAATCCCTCATTTATCAACATATACAGAGCACAGGCCACACTTTCAACATCAATAACCCCACCATACATTACAGGCACATACATATCTTACACCAAAGACTTATCCTAGAATCCATAGTATCCCACAAACTGAACATCATCAACAGAAAAATAGATCTTCAGAAGCTTATCATACTCTCTTGTCCTTTATTTAAACCTCCCACATGTTTATTTCAATAGCCCTAATCATGTGCCGTCTCGTGGTTTCAGACTGCAGATTTAATATTTACTTTTCTCAAAAATCGGTTCTTCTGTTAATATCAACATATATAAATAGTTTAAAAACTTTCTTTTTTATATATATTTATTATTTCCTACCATTTGTACCATAGTCTTCATAAGTCGCTCATCATTTCTCGCCTGTTGAAGGGTTTTTACCCGAAAGCTTACACCTATGCATCAATAAAAAAAAACTTGTTTTCCTTCACCATGTTTTTTCGTTTAATTTGAAAGAATTAGACAAAAACTTAGAAATATCAAATGATAACAGATTTCCCTACAGAAAAGCAATTGGAAGCCTTTTATAGTTGACAAACAAAACTAGACCAGACATGACCTTTGCCACAAATTTTGAAAGCAGGTCAATGCATGATCCTACAACTCAAGATATTATAAACATCAAAAGAACCCTAAGATATTTAAATCACACCACCAATTTAGGCATGATATATACATTTATAAGCGTCATAATCAATTCTTTCTTAATCAATTCTGTCACCGCTTGCTTTTTGAATGGAATAAATACCCAAATATGGCCATTTCTCATAACCATCGGTGGTTCAGTGGTAGAATGCTAGCCTGCCACGCGGGGGGCCCGGGTTCGATTCCCGGCTGATGCATTTTATTTTTTTTTACAATTTTTAAAAAAACGGCGCCAATTTATAATTGTAACGAATAGTATTTGAATAAAAGCATTTAATCGGGTAAAACCTGGGCGTTGCCCGGGTCATTCGGCTAGTATCATATGATGGAGAGATGCCATTTGAATTAAATGTGTATTGTGATTCTGACTTAGCTGGAGATATTAAAACAAGGAAAGGTACCACAGGATATGTAGTTTACTTATGTGGAGGTCCCATAAGTTGGTGCTGTAGAAAGCAACCTGTAATTGCCCTTTCCAGCACTGAAGCGAAGTTCATTGCTGCAGCAGATTCATGCAAAGAAGTGTCATACATAATATCCCTATTCGAAGAATTAATTCCAGATAATTTTGATATAAATCTCTATGTTGATAACCAAAGCACTATAAAAATTATAAAATCAGGCCAATTCACCACTAAAACTAAACATATTGATGTAAAATATCATTTTGTGGAAGATCAAGCTCAAAAGTTTAACCTGATATATTGTCCAACAGAACACCAAATTGCAGACATCCTAACAAAACCTCTAGCCAGACCAAAGTTTGACAAATTCAAATTCAGTTCCAGATCAACGAATAAGTCACAATAGCAGCTTTTTAAATTTGAACTTGTATACATTGGTTTCAGGCAATCTTACACTTTTACGATGAAAATAAACATATTTTTTTATAACCAAGGCAACCAAACAACAACAACTTACCAATCCCAAAAATTAAAATTGATTTTTAGCATATCCATTTTTCCAGAAGAATACAACTGATATATTTCTAAGGATGATGGGCAAAGAAAAATGTGCTAAAATTATATTTTTATTCGTTTTTGTAATTCATATATTTGTTTTAAACAAAGATATCTATTTTTATCTTAATTATTCACCTGAAAGTGTTGATGGTGCATATATATTATCCAAAAAAATTGTATTTGTTGCAATTTACGATAATTTATATAATATTATTAATTTAATTGTTTTGATTTTGCTTTTTAAATGTGAAAATGACATTTGCAAACTTAAAATTTATTTCAAAAGTCAGTCAAATTTAGCATATAATAATAAATATAAAGTGAATTTTTTCATATATATGGTTTTAATTAATATAATCTTTTTATGCTGCTTCATCACTATTATCATACCTACCGCCATCTTGATGTTTAAACCAGATAATAATGTGTTTAGTCATGAATGGTTAGAGACTGTTTTATTCTTAATTCTTGAAATTGTGATTTGGGTTATTATGTCAAAATATTTTTATATTTGCTATTATCTTAGACAAGAAATTATAGTATTTAAGAAAAAAATACCTCATGTTGGCAAGAATATATTGATGGCAAAAATTAATTTCTATACTGGTATAATGAAGAAGTTAAATATATCGTTGTCAATACATATTTTCATCTTCTTGATAAAGTTGTTAATATTAATAATTGAAATGGTAGTACTACATGGATTTATTCTTGGAAATATAATTTATTTATTTTGGTTCTCTTGGATTTTTCGCAATAGCTTCACCTTTGTTTCTATTGCCTTCTTGGCCAGTCAGGTCAACAGAGAATACCTTGAAGTCACCAGTGCTGCTCTAAGCCAAGTCATCTTTAGTGGGCCCCTAGACCAAGTTACCTCTATTGAAGCTCTGGACCACGTCACCTCACCTGACATCAATCCCAGCGACGTCTACAGACTGATGTTCCTTAAACTTGAAGCTGAGAACAACCTACTGACCTGTGGTGGAGTGTATGACCTGGACGTCAGTTTTATTCTATCTTCTATGGGTCTTTTCATCACCTACTTCTTTATCCCATCCCAGATGGGTCTAAACCTATTTTAAATGCAAGTATGATGCTTTTCATTTCACGACCGCGTATTTTCAGATATATATGCAAATCTATGTAGGTATACATCAATTACTTCAATAATTCCACATTTTAAATCTTTATATTTACATATGTGTGGTGATTTGCAAACAGTCCTGATAGTGGCAAGTTGTAAGGATGTATACAGGAGACAAGATCCAGGAGCAAAAACCTGTGAGGAGTAGATCGGAGAGGAAAGAGAAGGTTCAAGAATCACCATGGGAACAACTGGCGTAGAGACGACATCAACCCGAATTGTCCCCTGAAAATCAAATACAGGTGCTTTTAAACTATTTTAAATAGGATAAAATAGTGATCGAAAATGCGGAGAACACACACGATGAGGTAACTTTCCAGTTCATAAAAATATCTATTTTAGGCTGAACAGGACATGTGCTTGTCTAGAGGTATGATCTTACTAGCCAACTTTCTATTACCTCTTTCCTTACACATATTATATTTATTTCAATATTTCTATAAGATACATATCTATATATGATATTATCACATATATTCCTTAATATATTAAGAATGCGTTCTGCCATCTAAAAAGCACATGTGCTTTTGGTTAGGATATGCCTTCTTTATGTTTAATATTCCTTAAAATATAGAAAATTCATATACATCTCAATATTCGAAAAAAACCATATTATCCTTTTTAAATGCACATCCAAATAAATATCTAATTTAATTTTAAATATATATATATGTCTTAATATATATTTTTTCCAGGAATTATTAAAGCCAACCTACAGACAACCCAGACAGAGACGGGCGGGTAAAGTCCGGTCACTTGAGACACCAGCGACATTCCAAGGGGTGACCAAACGTTAGTTAAAACCTCGGTACTTTCAAGACAGTTTGGGATTGTGTGTGACACAGGAGACTGTGCCAGTCCAGTCTCCCTCTGGTTGCCTGGGTTCCTCTTCCAACTTGTGATGTGCTTATTTTAAGTTAGATGAGATTAAAAAGTTGTTTATATGTATTATTTTTATATCTTATTTAGGAGAGAAAAATGTAATAAAAGTAATTATATGTTAGAATAATATGTTTTTATTTTAGATAGAAAAAAAATTGAAAAATAAAAAGAAAATTTAACAAGAAAAGAAGATTTAACAACGTAACGTCTTTTAGCATCGGCTTTTACCCGTCATTTAGACATACTCTTAAAATAAATAGGAATAAAGAAGAGATTTATAATGATTATATATTTATTTTTTAGTAAAATAGAGGAAAGAGATAAAGAAAGAACCATACACTTTTATTTCAAACAGGTAGAGAATTGAAAGGGTGTTAGTATTTTTTTGTTAATGAATAGTTTTTGTAATTTTTTTATATATTTTTTTTTTCCTATATAATTTTAGATTTTTTTTTCCTAAGAGTAAGAATAATATGATATAATGTTTTTGCCTAGTTAAGAATAGATAAACATATTTTTAAATCTTTGCCTATTAGAAATTATTTTTTGGAACCCTAATGGTAGACCAGGACATTACACAAAAGGAGATTGGAAAATCTATTGGAGAGAGAAATCTGTGGTACCAGGGCTCTTCAGATGAAAATACCACATCCCATTTCACCCTTACTTCATTATGGATTGATTTCTCTTCGACCATTAAACTGTATAATTAAATTAATATTAGATAACATAGAAGGAGGTTGTTTACTTACTTATTCAAAGTGGCGTCTGCCGCTCCCTAGAGACAGCGCACATGTGTGGATGGAACATCTGTCTGCCAGGGACCCGCCGACATTGTTCTAAAGGTAACCTTCCCTCTTCTTGGAAATCTTATTTTTAAAATTGTTTGAAGTTAGAAAAGCTGTCAGAAAAGAATCATTAGAAATTTTAAAGATTGTGAAAATATGTATCAAAATCTTGTTTCCATTGATATAAGTTACATTTCTACCAAAATTATAAATTAATTGAATAATAAAACATTTATTATGCTTCAAATTCATTTATATTTGTTTTCCAGTTCCCTCCCACAGCAACTGGAGATCAAATTGAATGAATTTAATGCTTTATAATCGTTATCATATAATTAATATATTTAAAGTCATAGGAAATATATTCAGTAATTCTATCATTTGTTTTAGTATAAGAGTAGAATATAAGTTGTTGGTTAGATTAATTGGAGAAGTTTGAAGTTTCAAATTTATAATTATATTTATTATTGCTTAGGTATTTGTGTATTGACAGCCTATTGTAAAACTTTACTGTTTTGTATTTAAAACCATTGTTTAAATACTCTTTATTAAGATTTTTAATGTCTTTAATAAAGTTTGTCTTAATGTTGTTGATTCTATAAAATCTTAAAAATTGACCAAAATATATGCCTTTGCAGCAATTTGTAGATATGTTGGAATTGACATTACAGAATTTAATAATTTTAAAATTATAACAATTTATTTTGTCATATGTTCCAATTGACTTGTTTGCAAGGTTTATATTTAAGTCTAAAAAGTTAACCTCCTTGTTATTAGTTATCTTTTCATTATTTTTAAGTTTCAAATATTTAGGGTATATTTTGTAAATGACATTATTGAATTGTGGGTTATTCAAGATAATGATGTCATCTACATAGCGGAACATATGCCAATTTACATCATTCTGTAGGAAGAACTCTCTTTCATACCAAAAAAGTAATAAGTTAGCTAGTAGAGGACTGGATGAAGTTCCCATTGGAACACCTTTAGATTGAATGTATATTTTGTTTTTAAAATTAATATAATTAAAGTTTAAGAAGGTTTCAAGTAATGTTTTTGCTGTTTTGTTATCTAATTTAAATGTTTTGTATTTGTTGTGAATAATTTGAATATGGAATGTTTTATCATTAATGAATTCATTTATTAAGCTGTGTATTTTATTATTAAGGTCTTCTAAACGTATGTTAGAGTAAAGATCTTCAAAATCAAATGAATGAACTGTATTAATCTTTTGTAGGTTATTTGTTAGGAAGTTAATGATTTTTTTTTATTAGAATCTATGAATTTATAATTATGTTTGTTAGTTAACAAATAACATACAAAAGATTAATACAGTTCATACATTTGATTTTGAAGATCTTTACTCTAACATACGTTTAGAAGACCTTAATAATAAAATACACAGCTTAATAAATGAATTCATTAATGATAAAACATTCCATATTCAAATTATTCACAACAAATACAAAACATTTAAATTAGATAACAAAACAGCAAAAACATTACTTGAAACCTTCTTAAACTTTAATTATATTAATTTTAAAAACAAAATATACATTCAATCTAAAGGTGTTCCAATGGGAACTTCATCCAGTCCTCTACTAGCTAACTTATTACTTTTTTGGTATGAAAGAGAGTTCTTCCTACAGAATGATGTAAATTGGCATATGTTCCGCTATGTAGATGACATCATTATCTTGAATAACCCACAATTCAATAATGTAATTTACAAAATATACCCTAAATATTTGAAACTTAAAAATAATGAAAAGATAACTAATAACAAGGAGGTTAACTTTTTAGACTTAAATATAAACCTTGCAAACAAGTCAATTGGAACATATGACAAAAGAAATTGTTATAATTTTAAAATTATTAAATTCTGTAATGTCAATTCCAACATATCATCAAATTGCTGCAAAGGCATATATTTTGGTCAATTTTTAAGATTTTATAGAATCAACAACATTAAAACAAACTTTATTAAAGACATTAAAAATCTTAATAAAGAGTATTTAAACAATGATTTTAAATACAAAACAGTAAAGTTTTACAATAGGCTGTCAATACACAAATACCTAAGCAATAATAAATATAATTATAAATTTGAAACTTCAAACTTCTCCAATTAATCTAACCAACAACTTATATTCTACTCTTATACTAAAACAAATGATAGAATTACTGAATATATTTCCTATGACTTTAAATATATTAATTATATGATAACGATTATAAAGCATTAAATTCATTCAATTTGATCTCCAGTTGCTGTGGGAGGGAACTGGAAAACAAATATAAATGAATTTGAAGCATAATAAATGTTTTATTATTCAATTAATTTATAATTTTGGTAGAAATGTAACTTATATCAATGGAAACAAGATTTTGATACATATTTTCACAATCTTTAAAATTTCTAATGATTCTTTTCTGACAGCTTTTCTAACTTCAAACAATTTTAAAAATAAGATTTCCAAGAAGAGTGAAGGTTACTTTTAGAACAATGTCGGCGGGTCCCTGGCAGACAGATGTTCCATCCACACATGTGCGCTGTCTCTAGGGAGCGGCAGACGCCACTTTGAATAAGTAAGTAAACAACCTCCTTCTATGTTATCTAATATTAATTTAATTATACAGTTTAATGGTCGAAGAGAAATCAATCCATAATGAAGTAAGGGTGAAATGGGATGTGGTATTTTCATCTGAAGAGCCCTGGTACCACAGATTTCTCTCTCCAATAGATTTTCCAATCTCCTTTTGTGTAATGTCCTGGTCTACCATTAGGGTTCCAAAAAATAATTTCTAATAGGCAAAGATTTAAAATATGTTTATCTATCCTTAACTAGGCAAAAACATTATATCATATTATTCTTACTCTAAGGAAAAAAAAATCTAAAATTATATAGGAAAAAAAAATTATATAAAAAAATTACAAAAACTATTAATTAACAAAAAAAATACTAACACCCTTTCAATTCTCTACCTGTTTGAAGTAAAAGTGTATGGTTCTTTCTTTATCTCTTTCCTCTCTTTTACTAAAAAATAAATATATAATCATTATAAATCTCTTCTTTATTCCTATTTATTTTAAGAGTATGTCTAAATGACGGGTAAAAGCCGATGCTAAAAGACGTTACGTTGTTAAATCTTCTTTTCTTGTTAAATTTTCTTTTTATTTTTCAATTTTTTTTCTATCTAAAATAAAAACATATTATTCTAACATATAATTACTTTTATTACATTTTTCTCTCCTAAATAAGATATAAAAATAATACATATAAACAACTTTTTAATCTCATCTAACTTAAACACAAAAATAATTATCAACTTTTATCTTATATAATTAATTTAGATTTAGCTTGCTAATCTAATAGAATTTTTCCTTTTTATATATAAATATTACTATTATTAAAAGTTTTAAATATAGTTATATCAATATATAAATCCATCTTAACTCACTCTATAATATCAACTTAATTTAAATTATATTTAAGATTTAAAATTTTATTTGATAAACTTTATTATTTACATTATATATATATATATATATGTAATGAGTTGAGTTACTGTAGCCTCTTGTAGAATCATGTCGACTAACTTTGTGATGATGAAGTGTTGACTCTCGCTATACTGTGTTGACCGAGAAGAACAGTCAGGATGGGGAGTTTTCCAGTACCTCTCTGCACCTTGGAAGACCTTTTACAGTTCTCACAAAGTACAGGCAGTCGTGGTCGAGGCAGAGTGGAAAGCTTGGGAATGTCCATACACAAAAAACGAAGACACAGTTGCACTAAGAAAGTTCCGTGAACAGATAAAAGTTGAGCTAGGAGCGAAAGATGGGGAGATAGAAGTTTCTTACTGGTCTACATGATGGATGACATGGACCTGAGGTACGACCGACGTGGGCTCGCGCAGATGCTGAACTTCTGTCAAGTGACTGTAAAGTGACTGTATTTATAGGTTAAGACGGGGGGGCCTTTTATATATCTTTCTGAGAAAGGGGGGTGTTGCATTTCAACAGATGTGAAGAGCGTGGGTCGTCTGGTAACATTCTACTGGCGCCGTTGCAGTTTCCATTTTTAGACCTTGTTGTGGGATTTCTAAATCTATCTCGATTTTAGACGTTATGACCTCTATCTCTCTAGCTCAACTCTTAATCTATTACAGAGTTTTATTTATTATCCTCAGTTTGTACAAATTACATTACTTATGATGATGTAATGACACAAGTCAATCATGCATATAACCATTTACAGATGTGTTTCTACTATACAACATTAAAATCTTGTTATAAGTTATATACAATATGGGGTTGTTGGTTTAAATTATCATATATATATATATTTAAAATACAATATAACGCGGCTGATGATTGTAAAACGAAAATTAAAATTATACCGCGAATGTTTCTTTTTTTAAAAATCGAAATTTATTTTCACAGAGAAATAGCGACATTTCTAACTTTGATTCCATACCTCATCCTCAAAGTTAGAAATGTCGCTATTTCTCTTTGAAAATAAATTTCTATTTTTAAAAAAAGAAACATTCGCGGTATAATTTTAATATATATATATTTCCAATTAAGAATCTACCCCCCACAATTTATGTCTGAAAAGGGAATTATATATAAATTGTGGGGAGTATATTCTTACTTTAATATACAATAACAATAGTTAGTCTCGTCTGATAATTCCATTATCAACAAAGGGGAGGCGTGTATATAAAAAAGAGTATAATAATAGCACGGAGAAAAACATCTTTGTGGCAGTCGTCAAGTTGGACACAATATCTTCTCTTTTAGACCTTCACTTCAATGCCACCAAATTGATTTTTAATGCTTCATGAACCTTTTATGATAACCATCACAAGAACGTTGGAGTATTTTCATGAACTAATTAATAAAATAAACAGAAAGACAAAAAACTATATATCAAACAAAAAAAAGTTAGCAAAATAATAATTAAAATATTTACATATATATATGTATTATAAACCTAGATAAATTGTCACAAGTTTTAACAGTCACATTTAAACTGGTAGCTAATTTGGTTTATTTATATTTGAATTAAATTATTTCTCCTGGATTTATTCAGAGTTAGTTTATTTATGATTGACATCTAAATGGGAACCGAAAATAAAAATATTCAAAACTTGTTTCAATGATTTTGAATGTTTGTTTGTATATCCAAATCCCATCGGCAGCCACATAAAAAGTCGAGTAAAATAGGAAGTTTTTAAGATTTTTGATGCTTTGAGGAAGTTGGTAAAATTAACTTAATAATGGAAAGTGAGCAGAAGTGAAAAGTCAGAATGATGACTCATTTTTTGCTATTGAGACTTTTCTAATTTGATTTATCATGTATATATGTCAATTAATATTTCACATTTCTATTTTTCAATTATTAGTAGCAGTATTATTTTTTTTTTTGCTATTGATAAAAAATAATAGAAAATAGAAATGCAAAATATTAATTTAAAAATAGCTCTTTTTTTCTAGAGGTTAATATTCTTGAATATTCCATTGTGTGTGTGTGTGAGAGACCGGTCGCTTTGTAGAATCAAGTGTTGCCGCCTTCAATAATTTGTTTTAAAGAAAACCAGTTTAGTTTCTTTAAATAAAAGGTTGCTTTAGAGAGAAAGTCGATTCGGATATAGGTTAGTATTCTTGAAGTTTGAGAGTACTTATATAAATTTGCATTATTACTTCACTGATAACGACAATATACAAATTGAATTGTGACATGAATGGTTTATTTAGTTAAGTATTAAAATAAGGGATATTTATATATGTAGTAATATATGTGCCAATATACAATAAATTTTCATATGTACCATCTTCTTCTTTCTTATATCCACTCAATCATATTAGGGTACTGGGTGAAGTAGAATGCGTCTGCCTTTGTCATTAAGACTGGGAGCACTACTCAGTGGCAGGCCGACTTAGCTCCAAAAAAAAATGGCCGCCTCTGACATGAGGAACAGACGCCATGTGCATCCGCTCCTAACATGGAGTACAAACACTGCTCATCCTGTATCCCTAGATTAGGAGCCCTTACAGGGTACAATCATCCGAGCCAGCTGAACCCAGGTTTTTTTGCGAGTTTGTTACTGCTCCCCCTTCTCCTTTTTCATCCGGGCTTGGGACCGGCAAAGGCGGAGTTATTTGTACCATAATTATAAAGAGTGTAACAGCTCCAAAATGTAAATAAAATTCAACGCGCCAGCTTGGCCATCATGTAATAACAAATAAGACAATAAAGTTTTATTGAGACAGCTGCACCCAAGACAGGGCAAGTTCCGAGCTCCGATTTTGCCAAGATTATTCTTTTCCGCCCAGAGGAACTTCCAATAAGTTTTACAACGCTACTGGACACCGACAAAGAGCCCGGACAACAACAGATCATCTCTCATGTAGATCACACCCTCTTGGACCTTGTCCGCGTCTTCGGCGCTGGTCTCTCTTCTAGGTGACATCCAACCTGCCTCGTCCAATTGTGTTACCCATTGACGCCTGACCACAAGGTCCCATGACTGCTAGTGCTTGTGTTACGACATATATATATATATATATATATATATATATATATATGTAGTTATGTAGTTTATGCTGTTGTTGGATGAATGTAGTGTGGCATGTTGGTTGCAGTCGTGGTGGCCACAATGATTAGAGTGGGTTCAGGCGTGGAATTGGGATTATACAAAAGGACGAGACAGGTTGGATGTCCCCATAGAGATGGCGATAGAGTGAGTGAAGCCGACACCGGTCAGGGGAGATCTGTTGAGAGGGGTCTGTCAATCGTGTCTCAAAGCAGACTAATCTGTTTGAGCAAGAAGGGGGCACACCTGGGAACCCGACTTGTTTTTCGGACCTTTTTCCTCAAATGGCGCCGACTGTCACTCACTCGAAATTTTATTTCTGTTAAATTGGCAATTAAATTATAACAATACAACAAATGGGGATATAAATATATATTGGAATATATTACAACATATATATATATATTTGAAAATAGAGCAATCCATACTTAATTCATTAGATAATAAATGGCATATATTGGATTTAAAAAATATTTATTTTGCCAATATTTCGGCTGGCTGAACGCCAACCTTTATCGAGGCATTACATTTTTGTATACACAAACTCAGCGCCGCATAGTGTTATAATATCACAGTTGAAATCAATTAAAATACAGAGTAGGTGGGAGAAATTTGGGCATGAAAAAATTATTATAAAAAAATGCAATCAAAAATGTAAAATAAAGTTCTATAGAAAAAAGTTCTATCTTATATTTAAAAAATTGTAATAAAAGTACATAAAAATAATTCATTAATAACTCATAAGGAGATAAATGTAAAAATGTATGTATCTATTAAAACATTTGAAAATAAATTTAAAATGATTTAAACAAAAAACTGTAAGAACCTTATAAAAAGTTTTAAAAAATGTGGGTATTTAAAAAATTCATTTCAAAATTTAGGAGATCGATTTATAAATAAGTAAAAAATATTTTATAAAAATGCATTAAAATGGAAGTTAAAACAATTTAGGATGAATAAATGAGAAAATAAATTAAAAAATGGAAACTAAAAAGTTTAAATTATTGCATGTAAAATGTTATATATTTAATGTATCAATACTTTTGCGTTTTGAAGCGATAAATGTAAAAATAATTAAACAAGTGGTATGTATTAATTACAGGTAATTACTAATGTGTGAAAATATAATTTAAGAAATTACGGGTATTACAACAAAATATAAAGTAAAATTAAAGCAAAAAAATAAAAAAGTAAAGTTATGAAATTTTAAAAAACGGCACCTCTCCCTTTAAAATAGTACATAATAAGTCAATTAAAAAATAAAAATTAACTAATTGAAATTAAAATAATTAGACAAAAAAAAATTAAGATCTAAATGGTGTGTAGATGTCTGGTAAATCAATTTTCCTATTTATGCTCCACTTTTAAATAACACCCCTGTTCAATCAAAAAAGCTTTTCTGCTCCCTCCCCTACAGCTACGGCTCTGAACGCATCCCCAGAGTCCTAAAGAGATACAACATCACAACCACCTATCAATCATCTTTAAATTTAAAAAAGGCCCTACGCCATCCAGACACTAAGCAAATTAACAAAATGGAAAACAAAATCAACGTAATTTACAAAATACCTTGTAACAATTGCCAAGCTAATTATATAGGGGAAACCAGCAAACCACTCAAAGATCGTATAAATCAACACAAATCAGGACTAAGGAATTACAACCCACTATCTCTCCTTGTTGATCATGCACTAAAAAAACAACCACACTCCGGATTTCGAAAATACAGCTATTTTATACCAGAACATTAAAGAAAAACACTGCCGATTGTTCTTAGAAAGATGGGCCTCTGTAGAAGACAAAGAAAGCATAAATAGGAAAATTGATTTACCAGACATCTACACACCATTTAGATCTTAATTTTTTTTTTGTTTAATTACTATTTTGAAGGGAGAGGTGCCGTTTTTTTAAATTTCATAACTTTACTTTTTTATTTTTTTTGCTTTAATTTTATTTTATATTTTGTTGTAATACCCGAGATTTCCTAAATTATATTTTCACACATTAGTAATTACCTGTAATTAATACATACCACTTGTTTAATTATTTTTACATTTATCGCTTCAAAACGCAAAAGTATTGATACATTAAATATATAACATTTTACATGCAATAATTTAAACTTTTTAGTTTCCATTTTTTTATTTATTTTCTCATTTATTCATCCTAAATTGTTTTAACTTCCATTTTAATGCATTTTTATAAAATATTTTTTACTTATTTATAAATCGATCTCCTAAATTTTGAAATGAATTTTTTAAATACCCACATTTTTAAAAACTTTTTATAAGGTTCTTACAGTTTTTTGTTTAAATCATTTTAAATTTATTTTCAAATGTTTTAATAGATACATACATTTTTACATTTATCTCCTTATGAGTTATTAATGAATTATTTTTATGTACTTATTACAATTTTTTAAATATAAGATAGAACTTTTTTTCCTTTTATATTTTAAGATATTTTACATTTTTGATTGCATTTTTTTAAAATAATTTTTTCATGCCCAAATTTCTCCCACCTACTCTGTATTTTAATTGATTTCAACTGTGATATTATAACACTATGCGGCGCTGAGTTTGTGTATACAAAAATGTAATGCCTCGATAAAGGTTGGCGTTCAGCCAGCCGAAATATTGGCAAAATAAATATTTTTTGAATCCAATATATGCCATTTATTATCTAATATATATATATATATATTAATTGTATGTAGGTATTCTTCAAACTCTCACATCAGCTTAAAATGAAATTTTGATATATAAGAAGAGGGCGTTTTTGTAATTGAGATTAATCCAAATTTAGGATAATATAAAAACCTTTAAAAATAAACTTTAATACATTCCTAGTATGAAAGAAATAAAACATTTTTTAAATAAAAAAGTAATCTCCTGATTGTGCAACTGTAATGGCTTTCGCAACCTGTTGGAATAAAATATAAACTAATTGTCGATTTTTAATTATTCAAGAATATTGGCTGAATGATTTTGATAAAGCAAGAATAACCAGGTAAACCTTTCATACTTTTCGACCTTATTAGCATGGTGTAAGCTGTACCTCAACTTTGTTGAGAGCCAACAGCCTGAAACGTATATTTGGTTGGCTTTTCTTGATGAATCGAGAAAGAAAATTTGTTGAAAACTGAGAAATAATTGAAAAATCAATAATTAATTGGTATTTCTTCTAACAAATGATGGATGTCATCAGCAATTTTTAGTTTATTTTATTTAAAGGCAATTAGAAGATTTTTGAGAGATTTGTGCTCCACCGAAGTACTACACAAATCTCATATAGATGTATATAAACAATTTAAAGTCAAAGTTGGCAGCAATTTTTAGTTGTACAATGAGATTTGATCGGGCCCGACATTGTTTAACTTCGATTATCAGAATAAGCCATTGTTTACAATTTGGCCGTACAATGGTCATAGGCTGTAGTTTGGAAAAACTTGTGTCATAATATTTTCCATATGCTTACTAAAATTTATATAGCAGTTTTTTTTTCTACTTTAAAAGTGCTTATAAAATTATTTTTAAAAAATAGAAAAGGTAAAAAAATTATACTGGAAGAAGTGGTTTTTTGCCGGTCATCTGTTTTTTTTTTTTTTTCAATTTTGAAGGAGTCAGAAGCAATTGTTCACACTTGGTTATCTCAGGTGTCTTCAATAAAGGTTACTGTATATATTTCAGAGTTATTATCTGAATTCCTATATACATGCTTAAAGCTTGAAACTTCCTTAAGTTTTGTCCGTAAGTGTGCATGTGTAAAAAAATAGATTGATAAACTCCTAGAGGAATCACAAATTTTATTTAGAAGACAATTATACATATAGATAATCACACAATCAATAAAGGGTTGGCGCTTATTCAAGCTGTTATTCAGCTTAGCTTTGATTAATAGATTTAAATAAAAGTTAGGATCAGACACATACTTTAGCCACGTTTTAAAAGTTAAAAGAGAAAACGAAAATATAGCGTGGTGAGTTTCTTTTTATTGAAAATACAAGCTTTCAAGCAAAACACTTTTCTTCAGGTAATCCAAGAAAATGTGCGGAGAGGTATATACACCCAACTAAGTAAGTTTGAATATTGAAGCGGAATTGCCACGAACAAGCACGTATCAACACACCTAGAGAGCGAGCGAGAAATCCAGTTTAAAATAAGTTTAAAATAAATAAAATATATACATAAATCGGGAAAACACTTGAGGTTAAAATTCCTTATGCGGGATCCATGCTATTACAAAAAGCTATGTATTGCAGGGGTAGTTCAATTTTCCTATTGAGGCTCGGAATTTTATTGGAAACCAAAGCCTCCAGGACCAGTCGTTGATATTTTCCGCGTATGTTACTGTAAATACATTGGGTGTCTGTGAAATCAAATGAATGCTGTGTTTCTGCCATGTGCTGATAAATCTGGGAACGGCTGTCTTTGTTCATGATGTTTCTATTGTGTTCTTTAGTCCTGATTACAATGGTTCTGCCGGTTTCACCAACATAATGTAGTTCGCAATTTGAGCATTTAATTTTGTACACTGCGTTAGAGGCGGATAGTGGGTTCTGGTTTTTAGAACTTTTGTGATGGGATGTCGGAGTTTGAGTTCGACGGAAGGTGAATTACTAAAATACGTGCGAACACCCTTTTTTCTCAAGAAACGGGCAATATCGACGTTGGTTTCGGAATACGGGAGAACGCAAGTCGATTTGTAAACGGTTGGGATTGCATATGTACATTGTTGGTACGTATGGCGCCGGATAAAATCTATAGGATAACCGAAAGACGAAAGGTTACGATAAACGTTATTTCTCTCGACCGTCCTAAAGATTTCTAAAGAACAATGAGTGGAGATCCTTTTTGTTAGTGTTTTGATAGTTGTGATCTTATGAGATGCAGGTGCATGAGAACCGTAATGAATATACGTGGGGTTAAATTCTGGTTTGTAGTATACCTTGGTTTCTATGCTGCTGCCGGTATTGATGACCAGTTCTCCCAAAACCAGGACAAGAATGGTGTCATCCCGTTTCTGGATTATTTATAATTAATATATTCTTAGAACCCTTTTCAATATGCCACGTGGTCGAGTTTTTATATAGAGAGAGGGGGAGGGGAGCATTTTATCATTTAAGGTGAAAAATAATATTTAAAAGCATTGCATAAATACGCATATATATAGAAAAATGTTTATTTAGTATTTAAATTTAGAAACCTTTCATTTCTTCATTAAAAATAAAATTGAGTGAATGATGTGCTGTAACATGACTTCAAAATGTGAAATATATAACAGAAAATCCTATTGGCCTTATCTAATTCATTGAGATGAATGAACATGGTGGTTTATGGTGTTGCTAGCTGGATTGATAGTCTATGAGTGTTGTTTGTGGAATTTGGTTCTTCAGTTTAGCACAGAGTTCATTATATGGATGGTTCAAGACCTAGCGGTCCTTGGATTATTTTCACAATTTCTATCACCTAAAAGTTATTTTGAACCATCTAGTTGTGATGCTGTACCTTTTAGGAAGTTGTACCTTCTAGCATGTATATCAGGATTGAGACAATAACTCTGAAAGTTATTACAGTGACCTTTATTGAAGACACATATATGCACTCATGGACAAAACTTAAGGAAGTTGTACCTTTTAGCATTTATATCGGGATTCAGACAATAACTCTGAAAGTTATTAAAGTGATTTTTATTGAAAACACACGAGATAGCCAAGTGTAAAACAAACTCTTTAAAAAAAAGATAACCGGCAACATCAAATAATTTCTTCCTTTTTAAGTTTTGTCCATGTATTTTATTTTATTGTTGCTTGATCAGAATTATGATCTAATTGAGACACATAGAGTAAAAGTTCTCTAGTAGGTCTAATTTGGAAACTCATTCAAATTACAATTTCAAACGTTAATCAAACTGAATATTAATATAACAATAAACGAGGGTAAATTGTATAGAACATTTCGCTTGATTCTGAATGAGGTATATGAGTAAGAGATTGCAATTTAAATAAACAAGTAGGGTGGTTTATATAAAAGTGGTACCATTAAATATTGCAAAACTTTCGATTAATCACTACATATTATTCAAAAATAACAAAATTATTTTTATTCAAACACATATATAAATATAAAATGCAATATTTTGAATGACATATATAGAAAAACAGAGCTGGTGTGGAGAGGAATCTTATTGTACCTTGTAAAGGGCAAATCCTAAGTGAACGATTTTATAAGCCTTTTGAAAATCTCATTGAATTAAAATAGTTGAAAGGACAGTAGAACTGATGCTACAAGGTGACAACATCATGATATTTTTATAAATTTATCTTTGAACGAGAATATCTATATATATATATAAAACTAGCGAATGTGTACCTGGCTTCGCCCGGGTTTTATCCCAGTGAAAGTTTGCCTAACGAATATTATTGATAATAATATTCGGGAAAACACAGAATATTATGATAATAATGATAATATAATTTGTTACGTCATATATTTATATAATATATGAAATTTATTTTTCGGGCGAACATATCCACTCTTTCTACTGAATAGATTTTTAAAAATATATATATAAATAAAAATATCTAGAGATAATCTACATGATCTTAGCCAAAAGGCCGAGACGCGATATTTTATATATAGAGATGACCTGGCTTCGTGTGACTTCTGCTCGAGTGAATGTTTCGCTGGTAGAATTTTGTTCCTGCCTACTATTAATCATTATGCAATCAAGCATGATACGGCAATATTGTCATCATCATTTCTGACTAAAAAAATATTGTTGCTCAGTACTTGGTTAAATATAATTTTTCTTGGTTAAAGTGCGACAAAAAAACTCTTCCAAATTTAACTCTCTGTCCTGTTCAAATTTCAGCGAGATTAGTTACATATTGAGGGCGTGCATAGCCGACAAACATATATATATATATATATATATGTGTTCCCGGCTTGGCCCGATTTTTACCCGAGTAAAAGTTTGCTTAACAAACATTTGTTTAAAACGATTCTAGCAAACATCCAATCCCTACTGAATCTATACTTGTCTACACACTCGATAATTTTTTCCCGGTCCCTTGAAAAATACTCGATAAGTTGAAAAAATCAGTATTAATTGGTCCACTCAGTAATATGAAGTTGAAGGAATAGTATCTTGCCACAAACGAAGATTTGTAAATAACTGTATTTAGCGAATATACCCGGCTCCGCACAGTTTTATTCCAGTAAAAGTTTGCCTAACGAACATTTGTTAAAACGATTCTAGAAAACATCCAATCCACCTATATATTGATTAATAAACGCATATAAATATGAATATCGTTATATGCGTTTAAATATATTTTTGAAACACATAATTTTTTGAAAACATTTATTATATTTTAAATAAGATATTGTCACTTTTGTGAATTTGATAATTAATTATTTCTTTTTTCTCAATGAATTATATATATTAATATAAAATTTCATTTTTGTTATCATCATCACATACAATGTATTTTTTTTATATAAACAAACGATAATAAGCAACAACAATTAGGGGCTCATAAATCATTTATTAGGGTTAGCAGCTCCGTAAATAAAGATATTTTCACAACAACATTTAAATTTGCATCATCATTTTTATAAAACAACAGCAAATTAAATTAGCAATGTAAAAATATATTTTAACATTACATTTTAACATTTAACACAAAAACGTTACAATTTTTTCTTTAAATATATATTAATATTGAAATGCCAAGTTTTTTTTTATGTCATTGGAATATTATATTATTAAATTCTCAAATTAAATTTATTATACTTGGAAAACATTTTAAGCATTGTTACAATTTATAAATATAATTTCACCAGACGCCGCTAGAGGCGCTGCTTGCGAGTGAAAGTAGAAAACTTGCAAATAAAATTGCAAAGAATATTTATTTCAAATCAAATTCAAACCAGAAATCTTCCCAGTAGTATAGTAAATAACTTCCTAAAGTTTCACGGCGATTGGATAATCTTACCTTTTAAAAACATTCATCTTGTGAACAAACTAACATTCATCGTGTACACAAACCACGTGTTAATTATTAACCAATCAAATTCATTTATCGTCGCGACCAGTGCTGCGCCCAAGCGGTAAAAGGCTGGAACTAACGCTTTTTTGTTTTTTATTTAAAAAAAAAAGCACATTAACTTTTTTAGTTTTTTGAATAGCCTATATGTTAAAGGAAATCTTCAGCTACGTACATGCGAAATTTCATAAAGATTTATTCTGTAGATTTTGCGCAACGCGATAACAAACATCGATTTTGGATTTCATTTTTATAGATATAAGGAAAGGATTGAATGTCTGTCTGTGTGTACTCTATAGATTCAAACACCATACATCCAATCGCCGTGAGAATTTGGGATATTATTAGGTATACCCCCGGGAAGGTTTTTGAAAAATAATTTCTTGAATATCTTGAATATCCTTAGAGTTATTTGCAGATTTGTAGATTTAACTCGCAAGCAGCGCCACCATTGCGACGATGATAACATGTTTTTTATCTATAAGTTTTATTATCACTAAGTTTATTATCTTAAAAATTATTTATCAAAAGTAAGATTATCTCAGGATGACACGGCAATTTATTTGAGACAAGAATAATGATACAATTCAAGCCGAAGATACTATTCCTTTAACTTCCAATTACCGAGGGAACGAATTAATATTGATTTTATTCAACTTATCGAGTATTTTTCAAGGGACCGGGAAAAATGTTCACTAGATAAAATGATGATTTTGTAATGAAAAAATGAGGAAAGACAAAATTCAGGATGACACGGCACACAGGGACCGGGAAAAAATGTCACTTTATCGAAAGATTAAAATTTACGAGTTTCAAATTATCTCAAAATATATTTTTTTTATAAGGTTATAGAGAATTGTTTTAACAGATGTTTGTTAGACAAACCTTTACTCGGGTTAAACCTCGGGCGAAGCCGGGTACATCCGCTAGTAGATAATATATATATTAATTTTTATTGATATTAGGTTTATGGTTCACATTATTATGAAGTAAATAATAAATGTTAATTTTTCAACTATATTATCAATTATTTTATTATATTTCATCAGAAATAGATATCTTATTAAGTGATTATAATAAAATCATCAGGTGTAAAGGAAATTTAATTCTGAAAGATAAAGCTTTGCCATCTAAAATGTTTGTTTGAACGTTTAGGATGTACATTACATTGTATAACCTCAAAAGGCTGATATCTGGAACTGTAAAGCATAACAAAGTTGTCACTCAAATAAGTTGATGCCCATCTGGAATGGGAAAGAAAAGTAGGTGATGAAGAGACCCAGAGATGAGAGAATAAAACTGACGTCCAGGTCATACACTCCACCACAGGTCAGTAGGTTGTTCTCAGCTTGAAGTCTGAGGAACATCAGTCTGAAGATGTCGCTGGGACTGGTGTCTGATGTTGTAAATTGATCCAGAGAAGCATTTGAGACTTCAAGTAATTCTCTATTCACTTGACTGGCCATGAAGGTAGCAGTGAAGAAGATGAAACATAAGAAAAATATCCAAGAAAAAGTTAACAAATAACTTTCATTTTCAAAATTCAATCCACGCATTGATAACATATCTAATATAATCAACATTAACTTGACCAATAAGATAAAATTAGGCATTAAATATAATTTATTAAACTTTTGATTATATCGGTATAAAAAATAAAATTTGTAATGAATATATGTTTTTAAGAGAGGTAAATTTGTCTTTAATGCTTTCATTGATGTTTTAACGTGAAAGCAAATGTAATTATATTTTAACAAATAGATCCATATTATAAATTCTACAGGAATATCTTCCGTCAAATTAATACTCATATTATCCTCAAACACATAAACCAAATTAACAAATGGACAATATAGATAAATTAAAGTAAGAAAACTCATATATAGGCATAAGTTAAGTTTACCATCTTTTCTTTCATGATGAGAAATATTAGATAATAGAAATTTAAGTTTATTAACCTTTTGGTTTATATGATAAAAATGAATTATAGCAAAGTGTGTATTAATAAAACACATATATTTGTAATAATTCCATAAAAAGCTTTTCTTGAAATTGGCATAGTTTCTTTTTCAGAATATTCATCTGAAATATAAAATAAATAATATATATATAAATGTAATAATTTAAAACAAATAAGTTAAATATAGGAATTAATAAAATTATTATGGAAGGTTTGGAAATTTTACTTCACCCTTCATTATGGTTTCTTTGTTTTAGAAAACTATTATTTTGATTAAAAATATGTATTGGTCAGTTACCTTGGAAACGTATTCAATCTTTGATATTTTATTATTAAAAGAGCAATTTTATGGTCATGTTTAAAATTGAAGTTTGGTGAGAGAGTAGTTGAAAAAATAATCGACTTTCGACAAAAACAACAAACAACAACAATGGAGCCATTAGCCTTCAAAAATATGCCTATCTGCTGATAAGCATATTCACATAGAGAGCTGTCGATTTACACATTAATTGAGCGACGATCTGAGATATTTCTGTATTTTGAAAGCGCAGCGCTGTTGCATCATAATTCCAGCCTTGCCACAACACATTCTAACTGCATTCTAGGGCGCATCAAATCAAACTGAACCTTAAAGAAGTCTTAGAAAAGCTATATATAGTTTTACACTATATTAAAAAAGGTTTTTGGCATGTTATATTTTATTAGTGGATATAAGAATTCTACATCCTACTCTGCATTCATATTCAACGATTCTGATGATCGTTGACAGAATACCTTTTTATCGTTAGGCATATAAGTCTCGTATAAGCGTCTTCTGCTTAGCCTTGTCTATTTTGGTTTTAATAATTGCTGTATGAACATCTCAGTCAAGATTATTTGATCACCAGAGTGGTTCTTCAAAACAGTCATTACCTTTAAGTAGTTATGGGCTATATGAGGATGGTATCATTTTTAACCTGTTTTAATGCTCAAGTATCCGTGCCTTCATGGATTGAACTAAGTACTGGATCATGTCCACTTCTGTCATATTGGTATCTTCATGGTTTCTTTGCTTATTATGAACGTCAATTTCTACTCCAGAAATACCCTAACATATTGTTGGGCCCCGATTTAAGCAGTTAGTTCGCTTTGGCTGCATCTTTAAAACTCTGCAGGAATTCATTCCGCTGCGTAATCTAGTCTCCATTCACCAGAAGTTTCATAATTCCATCCACTTTCCTATCTCTCTCTCTTTCTGATCTCTATATGACATAGATTTATGAGAAATTTCATAGCTTCTACTCCATATTAATATCTTTAATTTCGTTTCTTTATCAGCAGCTTCTATTTCTATAACGCTTTATGTTATGTTATATATTACATATGTAAATGTTAGGTTTATGACATATGACCTCCATTCGAATTGAATTAATTGTTTTGTTCAGTTACCTTGACTACATAAATTTACTTTGAGATAATATTGTTTTCTGATCAAATTTCATCAAGATAGCTCAAATAGTGTGTAAATATTGCGCAAAATAAACAACACACATCTTTCCATTCATTTAGATAGAACGAAAATAGTACTTACAAAAATTATATGAAATTAATTTTTATTTGTCATTAAAATTTCTAGATATATAAATATATATTAACACAATATATATGTAAAAAATCAAACGATAAAAATATATAATTATCACGGAACAAGTTAAATAACCATTTAGTTTATTTTTGTTCCACTAGATTGCGCTTTGCCATATAGAAATGCTCATGTGAGCCTGGTCAGGATATGCCATTTTTATTTTTAATATATATATGGAATTAATTACCTATATATATATAAAGTTAAGGTTTTCCATTATACATCTATGCTCTTTATATGAAGCAATAACGTACGTTATTGTTTCACTAGGGTACTATAAAATCATTTGTATTTTGATACACTGAATTTACAACCTGCTTTAAACTTTGATGTGATAAATAAAGAGATATTCTAGGTGTTACCTAAAAATATAGTTGTCTTATTATTGACTGGTTTAACCTTGTAGGATGGTGTTGACACGTTCTGGAAAGATGCAAGACGTGTCTGAGGAGAGATTCAAGACTGAGAAATCTGGTGCAACCTGATGCAACCGCAGCCTGGTGCAACAATATAAATATAAGAAATGAAAGCATTAAAGCACGAAAGTGCTTTTTACACATAAAAAATACCTTTATACTGTTCTTGCTGCAATGAAAAAAATATTCGGAGGGTTGGCCTAATCAGTGGTAAACCCTCCCAGAGGACTCACTAATTTAATCTTACAGACTGCTTCTTAGAGCTCTAATATTTAGCGATGTGAGAGTATTTATTTATTTTGACATATTTATAGTTTAATAATTTTTATAATTTTTATTTCCGTTTGCGATATATGTTAAGGTGTTCGATACTTTATTATTTAACTTTAAGATGAAACTTTGATATGACTTAGACAATTGATAATTAAAATAATTTTATTGGCATCTTGTCAATACATGCAAAAGTGCACAGTCTGCACTATTTTAAAAATATAATTATATATATACATGATACTATGTACAATGAATATGGCGCCTCTTCCATCGCTGCAGAGTTTGGTGGAGAATCGCCAGCGGGTCTCCAGCGACACCACGTATTTCGACATCTATGAAGAAAGCGTAGATTGAGGGATTCGCCGCTGAGGAGATGGTGATGGCGTGGTCCTCGAGACCAAAATATGACTCAGAGCTGCCTGTTGTTCTAGACCTGTTCATAAAACGAGCTAATGTTTATAGTTAAATTTATAATTGAAAGAATGAGGTTATAAATCATATTTAGGTATAACAAAAGTTTTTACTATCTTATATTAATAAATTTGAATATTCACTATATTAATAAATAAAATAAAGAAGTTTTAATTATATTGCCCTCACAAATTTAACTATCATTACATATTATGCAGAATTAATAACACAACTCTTTTGTACATTCTTTTTGATTGGAGCAGTATAATTATAGAAAGGGTTTACTAAAGAATTTATGCATTTATCTTCAGAAGGAATGGAAATAATTCACACAGTTCAGTAGCTTTAAATATTTTCTTTCAAATATATATATATTAACAGTGTTGTGTGTATATTTTCTTCAATAATACAAAATAAATATATCAATATAAGTAGATATATACATTTTAATATAATTAAATTTTCTCTAAAGTATATTGTAATTGAATTTGTCTCTTAATAGTGTATAGCTCATATAATTTACTCAATGGAAAATATTCTGATGTTATAACTTTAGATTATATTTAAGCATAGAATAATAAATATTGTGATTAGTAATACAGTCTAACTTGGATAATTCGAACCCCAAGGGACCATAAAAAAATTCGAATTATCCAAAAATTCGAATTAAAGATGTTTTGAATGAAAAGGCCTAAAACAATAAAAATCTCACAATTCCGATCAATTCCTTTATTAAGAATAACATTAGTTGCTGTAAATTTACATTTTTACCGTATATTTAGATTATGTGCAATAATTGTATGTATATACTATATACATATTAAAAAATTTCAAAACTGATGTATTAATGTACAAAAAAAAGGCAGATTGCTGGTTAAAAAAATGTACAGATTATTCTGCTTCGTTGGAACTCTGAAATTTAATTTTTGCCAAAGAAGTCATAAATCTTAGCCTGTTTTCTAGAATTAAGTCTTTCAGTAAGGACAAAGGATTCTAACATATTCAACGAGTGGAAAATAGAGGGACTTACGTCATTTTTACTTTCAAAAAAGCGTCTAAGTTGCATGATATAGTTCGTTGCTTCGGCCGCACTTGGAACGTTCATTTCCCCGGCAACTGATGACTCGTCTTCATCACCCGATGCCTCGTCGCCGTCTTGTTTTTCAATGTTGTGGTTGAGCACTTCAGCGATGATATCTGCGTCGGTTATCTCACCACATACTGCAACATCGTCATCCACGTTTAAGAAATCGTCATACAAGATGGTAGGATTAGAAATGACGTCCTCCCAGCCATCAACTGAAGGCATCGTTTCCGCGATAATATCATCTGCATTTTCTTCATCCTCCTCCTTTTTTACGAAACCAGCTTTTTTAAAACCAGCTTTTTTGAACGAAATTTTGTTGCGTTCTTTGAAGCCATCTAGCCACCCAGAACTCGCCTTAAAATCGGGTTTCCCCATTTCAGTAGCAAATTGTTCAGCTTTGCTTCTTATAAGGTGACCACTCACGAGAATCTTCTTATCTCTTGCTTGCTTGAACCATTTTAAAACACATTTGTCCAAATCAGGATTTCCCGGCTCCCTTAACCTTTTTCGGCTTTTAACACACTCACTTTCACTCCTGAGAATTTTTTCTTTATTTTTTAAGTACGTCGACAACGTGTTTCGAGGAATCCCAAAGTCCTTAGCAATATCGGATTTTTTTTCATCCCCATCTCTACTTCTTTAATCGCCGCTATTTTTTCAGCCAACGTCAAAGTTTTGTATGTTCGAAGCGCCGACATATTCGCTCCTTTTAGCTTTCTTAATAAATAAGGAGTCTCAAAAATCCAATAAAAATAAATTTATTATATATAGTACTTCTCTTGCGGCAAGATATTGCCACGTGGAAAATTAGGAAAGACAAACTTCGGCGTGACACAGCAATTTATTTAAGGCAAGGACAAACTATAATTGATAAAATAAAAGATAAGCAATGAGGGAAGTTAACAGAGTAGCAAAATATAAACATAAAAATTGATAACTCTGTTAAGAAAATAATCTATATAGATAATACCGTAACAGAGTTTTCCATTGTAAAGTCCTGAGCTATCTCCTCCGAAGATTCTGAACTACACATAACAATCTATATACCAAAATTTTCGTTATTTTTTTCTTCGTGTCATAGGCCTGTTTTTATTTTCCTAATGTTAACAGTTATTTTTATTTTTTAATTTAATCTATTTTACAATCGTAGATTTTTTGCATTTATCATCATCAATCATTTGTTTTGAAATTCCGTAGAAAGTGTTTTGAAATAATATATATATCTGATTAATTTGATTATGTAAGTACTTTGTTATAGTTTTTCATTTAAATATATACATTTTTCGATTTGTAGATTGAATTATTACTTTATTCTATAATAATTATCTTTTATAACTGTTTGTTATAGTTTTTCATTTGAATTTAGCTCCATTTTTGTCTTATTTCTTCTGTATATTAAAAAAAATATTGAAACTTAGTTTTTCATTTAAATATATACATTTTTCTATTTGTAGATTGAATTATTATTACTTTATTCTATAATAATTATCTTTTATAACTGTTTGTTATAGTTTTTCATTTGAATTTAGCTCCATTTTTGTGTCTTATTTCTTCTGTATATTGAAAAAAATATTAAAACTTAGAATTAAGCTTTGCTTTTTCATATACATGTTTGTTACACATTTAGCAATATATATACCAAAATATTTTTTTGGATACTTAACTCTTTTAGTGAATTTTTGTCAGGGGGGCTGCAAAAGTGCCTTACTTATTTTGGAATATTTAACTTTTTTGGTGAATTTTTGTCAGGGAAGCTATGGACTGCCATAATCATTCAATATGTTGATGTTCTTCTTATAAAAAAAATATTTGGGTTTAGAATTGCGCTTTGCTTTTTTATATACATATTATTTGCACATTTTTTTTTTCATCAATTGTTTCCTCACTTACTTGGGATTTTCTTTTTATGCCTGTCCTGGCTTTCAGTTTTATAGTTTTCCTCTGCTTGGTTCTTATTTTACCTTTTTTTTCAGCGTCTTTTTTGTATTTCTGATTAAATTAATTTGCGGGTTCTTTGTTATAGTTTTTAATTTTACATTTTGCTCAATTTTTTGTGTCTGGTTTTCTTTTTTGCCGTATCTTTCATAATTCTTTTTTGCAGTATCTTTCATAATGTCTTTGGCATCTTTATTTTTCTCAATAAGAGGCTAATTATTTATTTGTATAATCAATTGTTGATTACTTAATTTGTTATATGATAAAATGTTATATGATACATACAATTTTCTACATTTTTGCACTGTGAAATTTAATATGTTGTTTATATTGAGATCTTTTACATTAAATTTATTTTAACATGTATTTGCTCAACTTGGTTTTTAGTTTAGCTTTTTTTTTTTCAGCGGCTTCTGTATCATGCCTCGCAGAGGCCGTGGAAGACTCGCTTATAGGACTCGCCATGGGAACAACGCCCCTAATCCTATTTCTCCTGTTCCCACTGAATATATTATTGGGGGCCTTGATATAGTCTGCCCTTACTGCTCAGCCCTTCATTTCCCTGGCGAAACTGTTGGTAGCTCCTGCTGCCACAAAGGGAAAGTTATTCTTCCTACTTTGTCCTCCTTTCCATATGAAATGATGGAATTGATGACTTCAAACAGTGTGGAGGATAAGTACTTCCAGACCAACATTCGGAGCTACAACAGCTCTTTGGCATTTGCCTCCATGGGTGCGCAGGTTGATGTCTTTTCTGGACAGGGGCCTTTTTGTTATAGAATCCATGGACAGATCTATCATTTGACTGGGCCCCTTCATCCACATGGAAACAGAGCTTCGTCTTATGCCCAACTTTATATTTTGGATTCTGAGGCTGCGAATAATACACGCATTGCAGCATCTAGGCCTTTGGAATGCCATCCTGGTATATTGACTCTTTTGGATTCTGTGCTTAGGCGTGTGAATCCGTATACTTCTGCTTATAGGCAGATGCACCAGGTGGAACTAGCTGAGGAACACCGGGCTCGCATTGAGAACCGGCAAATGTGTCAGGTTCAGATGCTCATCCGGCAAAATCATTGTAGAGATCTTCGCCGATATAATGCCCCAAGTGTAAGTGAAGTTGCGGCCATTTTTGTTGATCAAGATGGCCATGTACCTTCTAACAGAGATATTGCTGTTTTTCCGCATGATTGTGGTTTAGTGCGTATTTCTCCACTTAATCCTAACTGTGACCCAATGACATACCCTCTTTTATTTCCTGCCGGTGATCCTGGTTGGGCAATAGGAATCTTACATGAAGAAAACATGCGCACAAGCACTAGAAACCATGTTACCATGCTTCAGTTCTATAGTTATAGGTTGGCCATCAGACCTGGCTTTTCGCCCATTCACTATGGCAGGAGACTATTTCAGCAATATGTTGTTGATGCCTATGTTAAAACAGAGGGCAATCGCCTGAACTATATTCGCCAAAATCAGTCCCTGCTTAGGGTGGAGTTATATCAAGGTCTGCTGGATTATATCCATGAGCAGGAACATTCTCGGGGTGTGCGAATAGGCCGTATTTTTATTCTTCCATCTTCCTTTCCTGGGAGTTCCCGGGCCATGCAACAAAACTATCAGGATGCAATGGCCATTGTTAGAAAGTTTGGAAGACCTGACCTATTCGTGACATTTACCTGTAACCCACGTTGGAATGACATTGTTGAAAATCTTCTTCCTAACCAGAATCCTTCTGATAGACCGGATCTGGTGGCTAGAGTTTTCAATCTCAAGTTACAACAATTACTGCACGAGATTGTTAGTCAGCATGTATTGGGAGTGGTCATTGCTCGGGTGCATGTTGTTGAGTTCCAAAAACGCGGTTTACCGCATGCCCACATGCTGTTTATGCTTAGAGAAGAAGACAAGCCTAGAGACAGGGATGCCATTGACATGTTGGTTTGTGCAGAAATTCCTAGCCCTACTATGCAGGTTCAGCTGTATGACATGGTTCGTAAACATATGATCCATGGTCCTTGTGGAAACTTCAATCTTCACTCACCATGCATGTCTGATGGCAAGTGTACTAAAGACTTCCCTAAATCATTCCTGCAGCTGACTGAGGCTAACAATAATGGCTATCCTCGCTACAGACGTCGCGATGACGGCCAGAGATTAGTTGTGGGCACTCACGAGGTGGATAACCGCTGGGTTGTTCCCTATAACCCCTATCTGCTGGTTAGGTTCAATGCTCACATTAATGTGGAGGTCTGTGCCTCTGTGAAAAGTGTCAAATATCTTTTCAAGTATGTATATAAGGGACACGACAGGGCTGAGGTGGAAGTGTCTGTTGGAGAATTAGATATGGAAAGCAGGGCACATGATGAAATCAAAAACTTTCTTGACGCTCGGTATGTAAGTGCTCCTGAGGCAATGTGGCGAATGTTTGAATATCGCTTGCATGCTCACTCGCATACCATATGCCGCTTAGCTGTTCATCTACCTAATTTTCAATCTGTCTATTTTGTTGAAGGTAGTGAAGAACAGGCTCTTGAAAATGCCTCACGCAGACGCACAACTCTGACTGCCTGGTTTCAGCTCAATTGTGTTAATGTATCCGCAAGATCACTTTTATATGGAGACATACCTTCCGCTTATGTTTTCAGGCAGAATCAATGGAGTGCTAGAGTTCGGGGTGGGGCTTTGTGCATTGGACGTATGTGTTCAGTGAATCCTAAAGATTCTGAGCGTTACCACCTCCGGCTTCTACTATTACATGTTGCAGGTGCTCAGAGTTTTGAAGATTTGCGAACTGTGGATGATATTGTTTGCTCCACTTTTAAAGAGGCTGCCCAGCGCCGTGGATTATTGGCTGATGATTCTGAATGGGATGCATGCTTAGCTAAGGCGGCTTTGTTCCAAATGCCTTGTCAACTGCGGCAGCTCTTTGCGACAATTCTCATCTACAATAATCCTACCGACCCTGTATCACTGTGGACCAAATACAAGGGGTATCTTAGTGAGGACATTTCTCGTGCAACATCTGACGCAGCTGCTGAACAGATGACTCTCAGAGAGCTTGAATTCCAGCTGAGAGAAAATCGCCTCAGTTGCCACCGTTATGGACTTCCTGCACCCCTAACCCCACTTCTTGATTCAGGAGAGGATCACCTTGATGTTAATGCAGAGCTGCAAATTGGGACAGAAATGTATAGGTCCCTTACACCAGATCAAAAGTCAATTGTTGACACAATTGTTGATTCCCTCAATGTAAATCCACGTTGCTTTTTTATTGATGGACCTGGTGGTACGGGCAAGACTTATGTTTATAACACCCTAATTCATTGTGTTAGAGCCGTTGGAAAACCCTTTTGTCAGGTGGCCAGACTGTCCATTCCAGGTTTAAGCTGCCGATTCCCTTGCTTGAGAATTCTGTAGCTGCGATCTCGGCCAATAGTTCTGAGGCTGAGCTTATTCGTAGATCATCCTTAATTATTTGGGATGAGGCTCCTATGGCCCACTACAGAGCACTTGAAATTGTGGATCGTCTCCTAAAGGACATTATGCATTGTGACCTTGCTTTTGGCGGAAAGGTTGTTGTTCTTGGAGGTGACTCTTTCGCCAAGTGCTACCTGTGGTACCTCGAGCTTCAAGAGCTGAAATTGTTGCTGCTTGCATTAAGCAAAGCAAGCTATGGCCATTGTTTGTGATCTTGCGCCTTACTCAGAATATGCGAGCAGGTATTGATGCACAGAGCTTCTCTCAATGGTTACTTAAAGTTGGTGATGGTGATCTACCTACAGACCAACAGGGCCTCATTTCTCTTCCAGAAAGCTGTATCTTTCATGGGGTTGACCTGGTGCAGGAAATATTTGGTTCTTCCTATGGTGATATTACCGCCCTTAGCCAGTCTGTGATTTTAACGCCAAAAAACACAGATTCGTTAGAGATTAATGAAAAAGTTTTGGATCGCTTACCAAACAGGAGTCAGTGTTTTCTCAGTGTTGACAGTGTCGAGTGTGAGAATGTGGAGGAACAAAATAACTACCCTACTGAATTCCTTAATAGCCTTACTCCCACAGGAATGCCTCCACACCGGTTAAACCTTAAGATTGGTGCTATTGTTATGTTCCTTAGAAATTTGAATCCTAAGCAGGGTCTCTGCAATGGCACACGTATGGTTATCCAGCGCATGCGCTCTCATGTCCTAGAAGCACAAATACTGACAGGGACCAAAGTTGGACAAACTGTATTGGTGCCAAAAATATCTTTGGCTCCTTCAGATACCAACCTTCCCTTCATTCTGAAGAGGCGTCAGTTTCCACTAAGGTTGGCTTTTGCCATGACTATTAATAAGGCTCAAGGCCAAACCTTTGCTAGAGTGGGTCTCTTGCTACATGAGCCCGTGTTTACTCATGGACAGCTCTATGTGGCTTTTTCACGTGTGCGAACTTTGAATAGCATACGGGTAAAGTTGAACCCACGTATTTATAAAACTAGAAATATAGTTTTTAATGAGGTCCTTTAAATGAATTTTTCCTTTTTATGTTGTCTTATCTGCTATATAGTTGTGTTGTATTCAATTTTATTTTCAGATTTGTTTTCTTTTAATTTTTTTTTTCATTTCAAATAAATGAATGTATGCCTTTTATGTTGTCTAATTTGGTTTATTGTTGTGTTGTATTTAATTTTCTTTTAAGATTTGTTTTCTTTTACTTTTTGTTTCATTTCCAAAAAATTTGTTTAAAGTTTCACCAATGCCTATAAACAAAAGGTAATAAGACCAAATCCAAATAAATAAATAGTGTGTGACGTTTCGGTAACAGCGTTGTTACCATCTTCAGACAAAAGTACTATGGCCTACGGCCATACCACGTTGAAAACACCGGTTCTCGTCCGATCACCGAAGTTAAGCAACGTCGGGCTCGGTCAGTACTTGGGAGGGTGACCACCTGGGAACACCGGGTGCTGTAGGCTCCTTTTTTCCATTCAGTACTTTTGTCTGAAGATGGTAACAACGCTGTTACCGAAACGTCACACACTATTTATATATTTGGATTTGGTCTTATTACCTTTTGTTTATAATCTACAATCCAAATTGTGCCTCATCAACCAATGCCTATAGTTTCTCACACCTCCCATGCTTACCCCTCTGTAACTGGCCTGTGGTGCAGTGGACATTGTTGGGAGGTACAGTAAACTCTCTACACGATTGTATCAAGTCTTGTTCTGGTAGACTTGATGCTGTAACCAGGAGGGACACTCCCTCTTTAAAAATCCTGAGTTCAACTGACCCAGTTGATGGACCTCAGCAATGGTTCCACTCCAGGGATACGGAGGAGCTGCGTCTGTGCTCATGTTAGAGTCAGAAACAAAGGCTTCCATATTTGGAATGGCCTCAAATCACAGGCAAAGTCAGACTTTCACCAAAGTGTGCCTGGATCATGGTGCCATGATCAACGAAAGCTGCACCCCTATACCCCATTCCATGAGATCATGGAATTCGTGTAATCTTTACACAAGGGGATAAGAAACATCAACAACATAGTTTCTCACCTGAAAGGATTTTTTTGTATTAGTTGTTCACTAATAAAATATTTATAATTAAGTATTTTGATTTTTGGTCTTTATTTACCTATTTTCCCCAGTGCTCTATACATTGATTCAGGATCTATGCAATGTCTCACATATGGTTATCTAGCGCTTCACATGTTTTTAGGCTAAACCCGGGGCGTTGCCGGGTCACTCGGCTAGAAATAATGGCTGTATTTGCTATATAGTTGTGTTGTATTGAATTTTCTTTTAATATTTGTTTTCTTTTTTTTTTTTCAATATAATTTTTTAAAGTTTTCACCAATGCCTATAGTTTCTCACCTGAAAGCAATTTTTTGTATTATTTGTTCATTCATAAAATATTTATTGTTATTTTGACTTTTGGTCGGTGGAAGGCTGGGTAAACCGTTTGGTTTTCGACCACTAGGACCCGGGTTCGATTCCCGCATTGGGCACTTTTTTCTGTTTAAAAAAAAAAAAAATGCTCCAATGGCCCCCGATTCTTGCAAAAGTCCAACCCCACCAGCGAGTGCAAGTAACCGAACGGGGCTCTGGCATTTGTAAGTGCAAAGTCAAACTGCTTTTCACATGTGTAGACATGTGGTGCGCTTACAGTAAAAGCAGTCGCTAACTACCCACCATGATTATCATGGCCTGTACCACGTGTACTAGGGATAAGCAAAAAAAAAAAAAAAAAACCTATTTTCCCCAGTGCTCTATACATTGATTTAGGATCTTTGCAATGGCACACATATGGTTATCCTGCCCATTCACAGGCCTTTAGGGTAAACCTGGGGCTTTGCCCAGGTCACTCGGCTAGAAATGCAGTTTTTAGTGAGGTCCATTAAATGAATTTATCCCTTTTATGTTATCTTATTTTCTATATTGAAAAGTTAATAAATATGAAAAAAAAATTAAAAATGTTTAAGAATATTATTAAAAAAGAATCATAAAGATATTTTAAAGGAGTCCTTTAGGGATGTCTGTTTTTGCACTTATGATTCCAGAGTTACATGGTCCAGTGGGCCGTATGAAAATCGAGTTGTTCATATAATAACATGTTTAAAAAATGATATTTTCTTTTAATGTAATCTATATAGCTTGAAATAAATAAAAATAATGGCTGCTTGAACTCGGTCGCATGTGACATTTTACAGGTACATTGGGACAGCTGACATTCCCCCCCCACCCAACCCACTGATAAATAGGCAAGAAGGTATGGGAAAAGATCCCAGTAGACGCGAATTCGCGTTGGTAGCCTACAATTTTATGTTAATTTTTAGAAATCAGGGACATGAATTCGCATCCTTTAGGCTTGACACCCTATAAGTGAGGATATGAATTTGCATTATATGGGTTCAAAATGTTTCGTTGCTCGCATCTATAATACCTTTTTTTTAGTAAAGTTGTAAGTAAACATCAATCGTCGAAATTTGCATTTTAAAATGGTTGAATTATCAGAAGTGGTGAATAATTAATATTGTCGAATTACCGTTTGTTATTTGATAGGCCAGAGATTGGGAAATCAAATCAAGGTCGAATTATCGCAAGGGGTCGAATTATCGGTATTGTCGAATTACTGTTTGTAATTTCATAGGTTCTGGAAATCAAAACATGGTCGAATTAACGAATTTATACTTAGAAAGTATTTTTACTTATCCTTACTTGAAATGCTGCTTCTCGGAAATCTGAATATACCCATTGCGATTTTTAAGCCACCATCTATACTTTTAAAGTCTCTGCAGGCCCTTTGGGTAAACCCTGGGCGTTGCCCGGGTCCTTCGGCTAGTTAATAATAATAAAATAACAAATTAGTTGTTACACTATTACAACGTCATTTCGCAAAATTTCACGCCTTGAACCGGCATCAGGTCCTTATTTTAACTCGTAAAAGTTCGAATTATCCAAGACATATTTCGAATTAACCACGATTTTTTAACATTATTTATATAGGAAATTCTAGGGACCAAGATAAATATTCAAATTAAAGAGGTTTTCGAATTAAAGAAGTTCGAATTATCCAAGTTCTACTGTATAACAAAGAAATTCTGATATTAAAAGTGATATAGAAATTAATAGTGATATTATGTAAATAAAGATTTCTCATATGTAAATATTTTTACATTTCTCTCTATTTAATTAAAAAGGCATATATTAGATCAAAATATCATTTATTTTACCAATATTTCAGTTGTCTAAAATAAATGATATTTTGATCCAATAGATGCCTTTTTAATTGAAGATTTATTTATGGATTGCTCTATTTCCAAAAATATTTCTCTCTATATGAGAAAAAATAATTGAAAGAATAAAAAAAGGTCAGGTGTTGGTATTAAAATCAAAAAAGGCATATCTTAACCAGTAGCACATGAGCTTTTTATTTAAAAAGCTCATGTGCTCCTGGTCAGGATATTCCTTTTTCGATTTTAATTTCTCTCTATCATATATAGACTGGCACCAGAAAATCTTTTTTTGGTCGCAGTGGTTCAGCCTACTCCTCGCTGACGAGCGCCAAAAAGCGCGAAACGCGTTTGTGGATGGCTTTTCTTGATTTATCAAGAAATTGGGTTGGCCAAATATCAGGGAACAGGCTAAATCAATGTTTAGTTGATTTCTGTTCCACCAGATGGAGCTCTGCCTTCTGTAAAGCACATGTACTCCTGGTCAGGATATGCCATTTTTAATATATATATATATATAAATATATATATAGGGCATCCTTCAAAATTAAAATATAATATAAGAACATAAGGACAAGTTACTCAAATAAATTAACACCCATCTGGAATGGGATAGAAAAGTAGGTGATGAAGAGACCCAGAGAAGAGAGAATAAAACTGACATCCAGGTTATACACTCCACCACAGGTTAGTAGATTGTTCTCAGCTTGAAGTCTGAGGAACATCAGTCTGAAGATGTCACTGGGACTGGTGTCAGGTGAGGTGACTTGGTCCAGAGCCATACTGGTGACTTCCATGTATTCTTTGTTGACTTGGCTGGCTATGAAGGCAACCGACACGAAAACGAAGGAGTTGTGAAATATCCATGAAGCAGTGAGAAAAAAATCTTCATTTTCAAGATTAAATCCACGCATTGATAACATATTAATTATAATCAACATTAATTTAGCCAATATTACTAAATTTTGCCTTGAATATAATTCATTCAATTTCTTGATTAAATCCATATAAAAGATAGTATGGTCAATTAATATATTTGTTTTTAAATGAGGCACATTTATTTTCAATGTTCTAATCGCTCTTTTAATATGAAAACAGATATAATGAAATTTTAAGTAATAAATCCAAATTATAATCTCAACTAGAAAACTAATAACATTTTCTCCTAATATCAATTCAGTATTGGTATTGTCTACATTAATATATTTATAAATAAAATAAGCAAATGGACAATATAAAAACAATAGAGCAAGACAAGTTATATATAAGCATAGGTTAACTTTGTTATTTTTTCTTTCAAAATGGTAATTATTAGATAATATGAATATGAGTTTATTAATCTTTTGATTGATATTGTAAAAGTAAAAAATAGAAAATGTATTATTCAGAACAAATAAATTGGTTATAATTGCATAAAATACTTTTCCTGGCATTGATATAGCCGTTTTGTTAAAATCTCTATCTGAAATATAAAACAAAACATAATTGTTGTAATTTAAAATAAATAAATTAAATATTATGATTATTAAAATTATTATAGAAATTTTTGGACATTTTACTCTAACCTTCATCTTTGCCATTTAGTTTAAGGAAACTATGGATTAATGTTATCCAGTTCTTATTATTAACATCTGTTTTGTTTAGTTACCATGACAACATATTTACTCTTAAATATTTGTTTATTATTGAAGTCACTTTTCTCTTATTATACTTCTAATTGAGAATTGGAGTAATAGAATAAATTGATACCATCCATGTAACTCAAATCAAGCATAAAACAAACACAACCAAAGAATCGGTAATCATATCTATATTAAGCGTTGTTTTTAAAAATTTTGACTTTATATTGATTTTTAAATGATTTCAGAATTTTGCATATTTACAAACCCAACCTGTGAGAGTTGAAACAGTCTAACTGAATCATTGCATTAATAAGTACAAATTGGTATTGTTCTATTTAGATAGACATAAGATATATTTACTGTATAAACAATTTTTTATTATCCCTATGAAAAGCAGTTATAAAAAATTAAATATTTATACCCCTAATTAATATCATACCCTGAATCACACGTGCTCTTTTAAAATTCTTATTACTGAAATTATTTTTTCTTTTGGAGGTTAATTAATTTTATTCAAATTTATATCTTTCATATGATATAATCCAAAGGGGAGTTAATAAAATTAAAAACCTTTCATTAAATAAATTCCAATGTAATTTATGTATTGAAGTGAAAATATTATAATGATACCTGTAATATTCCATTATGTGCATCTTTTTAAGCTGCAGAATATATAGCAAAAAATTATATTTATAATTATCTTTTAAATATTATAATTAAAAGAGCGAATATATTTTATATGTTAAAAAGAGAGAATAACAAATCTTATTATTTTTTACTGACGTTTTGAATTATTTTGTTGATTATGAGTGATGGATGAATAGAGTGCATGTTTGAGAAGGGAATTTTATATTTAAGGGAAAGTTCAAGAAGACATATTAAATTCAAGATTTTTAAAAATACTTTTCATTATTAAAATAATAATATTGAATAAATATGGAGAGAATATATAAATAAATACATGTAGTAATATAGGCTAAAATGATATATTTAAAAAAGTATAAATTTTGAAAAAGCATCTCGTAAATATGCAAACGTAAGTTGTAAGATGCTTTCACCATCAATAGGCATAAATGTAAACAATTGGTTGACTTTATAATATCTAGAATTATTTTATGCTTATTCCAATAGATCACGTAAACCAACAACATTTTTCTGTTGAACCATCAGAAAAATTTAAATAACATAAAATCTGATCTCAATATAGTTAAACCTTTTTTTATAGTTTTAGTTTCTGACATTATTTGCAGTTATTTGAATGGATAATTAATTTTATTAATCTGAGTTGTAATGCTGTTGAAGAGGACAGGAATTAAGGTATTGACTATAGACTTTTATATATTATTTAACTCTATAAATCAAATATATAGATATTAGAAACAAATAGAAAATTTACTAGACCTGTAGTAATTCGAGTAAAAAAACCCTGATCTTTCAACTTAAATTTGATGAAGGCCATAAAATGAAAATGTTAGCTAATATTTCAAATTATATGAACAAAATATCTTTTAATATATCCCACAAACATACAGCTTTCTCAAGACCACTGGTTTTATTCTTTTAATATATCAAGAACATTTCTAAACATTTTTGCCCCACAAACTGTTGACATCATGAAAAATAAGAGCTATAAATGGCTATGTAAATTTGAAACCTTTGATCTAGTTGTGACTCGGTTCAGAGTGGCATTGGTAACCTCAACGTATTCTCTGTTGACTTAACTGGCCAAAAAGATAGAAGACATAGAGATGTTTCCATATTAAAATAATCAAGAACAGGTTAACATATAACTCTCAATTTTTAAATTCTAAAAACAATAAAACACTTTGAAATAAATTAATAAAAAGAGATATATTGAATTGGATTTTTTAGAACATATATTACTCTAGAGATAATGTTTCACTTCTAGATTTTTGACCAAATAAAAAGGTATTTTTATACATAAATATGGTTTTGGAAGCAATTCCTAGAAAAATATTTTCAGCAAAATTTAAAAAAAGTTTAGCTTTTGAAAAAACTAGATAAGTTTATAGTATTATATATTATATATAATTTTATTTTATTTTATTTCAAAACACACAAAACGCGATATCCTGGCTAGGGATAATTACGTCGATTTACATTTTTTTAAACAGAAACAATTATAAACATATTATACAAGAAAAAGTAATCGAAATCAAAAGAGAAACAATAATAAATATTAGGAACCTGAGCCTTTCAGGTTTGAAAGAAAATCACAAATATATCTGCAAAAATAGTCAAATCTATGATAATCATAATAATACAATTTTTTTTATCTTTCTTTATTTCGACTAGAGCGCTATGTCCCCCTAGAGACACTTGCACTTTAAAGATAAACACAATTTTGTAAGAAAATAAAGAAAGATATATAACAATATAGAAATATTCAAATAAAGATAATTTGTGTGGGAGTATAATTATTTATAATTATATGTAATTCTTCTGTCCTAAAAGCTTATGTCCATAGTTAATCTAAAATACCCATTCAAAGAGTCAAGCATCCTATAAAAGGAAGTTCCAAAAATGCAATATAACAGCGGTATGGTAGATTAAACTGGCGAAACCGCTGGGAGGGTTCACCACTGATGAGCCAGGCCCCCCGCCTTTATTTATTCCATTACAGTAAGGGTAGTAGAAATTGTTTTATTTCAAAAAGAATATTATGCGTCTAAAATAGTTTCGTAATTTGATAAAGGAGAGAAGAGTTAGCTAGTAAGATCATATCCTTAGTCGATCACATTTCCTGTCTTCTATAAATGGATATTTCGAGATACAAGGGTCACTAACCCCTACCTCCCCGCGGTGGGCGCCACCAATGAAGACCTTGTATATATTTTTATATATATGTATATTTATCAATTATTTTAATCTATTTATTTATATATTTATCATTATATAATCTTATTTATTCAAATTTCTATTTATCTGTATTTAACTTTATATAATCTTATATGGACATTGTAATAAATAAGTTTCAAACACAATCTCCCCTGAAGTCACTATTTTGACTTACTAAGAATAAAACAAAAGACCCCATATTTTATGGTCAGGAACAGAGTTTTCTTTGAGTTGTCTCTATGTCATCTGTTCCCAGGGTGGTGTTTCGGACCTTCTCTTTCTTCTCTGATCTACTCCTCATGGGTGGATACGAATACGATACGAGGTGTGCGTCCTTAGAACTTGCTACACAACCCAGACTGTTTCGCAAACACCACATATATATATATAAACTACACATACAAACCACAAACAGAAGAAATTTCCACTTATGAAATCAGATGCAAATACAAAAAAAAAATGAATTTAAAACTAAACCTAATAAAACTAGAGGTAAAACTACCAATAAATTAGGTTACATTGAATTTGAAGAATTACTGGACCCAAAACAAATGTACACTAACAACTTCGTCGATAAATTTATTAAAACATTATTTAAACTAAATAATAATAAATTTATCAAACTTATAGAATATATTAAAATTCATAATCTGACTAACAGATTAATAGATATCACACACGACATCTTTAAATACAGAAAAATTAAACAATCTACTAATAACATTAATATTATCATTAAATTTAATAACAATTTATTTAATCATATTAAGTTTAATGATATTTTTAATAACCAAAACATTAATAATCTTTTCCCTATAAAAAATTTAAATTTCAAAACAATCTGGAGATACAACAAAAATATAGGTAATTTAGTTTGCAATTATAACCAATTTATTAATAATTTGGCAAATATTAAAAAAATTAAATGTAATTGCAACAACTATATCGATAGATATAAGTTTTCTGGTCATATATTAACTAGCAATTTTTCTTTTTTAAATCCAGAATATCAGGATATTTTAAATAAAGGGTATAAATATATACCTCAAATTAAACACAATTATAATAATACAATTAAATCTATATTAAAAGATATAGATATTTTCATAAATAAAACTAGTATAAAATACAGTATTCCAGAATTTACTTTTCTGGAATGGAAACATAATATTAAAAAGGAAATTATAAATTATTATAATAATATACTTAAATACACAAAACCTAATTCAGATATTCCTTCTTTTAAAGAAAATATAATTAAATTACAGAAGGACTTTATTATCACTCCTATAGATAAATGTTCCAATAACTTATCTATAATTTGTAAAAATTTATACCACGATATACTAAAAAAGGAAATTGATAATAATCATAAATACACTTTTGCTAGAACTACAGCCACAAAAATAAAAAAACATCAAAAACGTTGAAAATTCACTAAAAATTTATAATCATTACAAAATTCCAACATACCAAAGTTCTATATAATTCCTAAACTACACAAAAAACCTATTTCTTTCAGAACAATCACATCTGGTATAAATTCAGTTATAAAAAACATTGATATACAATTAGCTTCAACACTACAATTTATTATAAATAAATTAACTAATAAATATAATTATAAATTTATCGACTCAAATAAAAAAATCATTAACTATTTAATGAACAATTGGACAAACATGGAAACAGTACACACATTTGACTTTGAGGACCTATATTCTAAAATAAATTTAAGAGATCTAAATAATAAAATAACCAATTTATTTAATGAAATCATTAATGATAAAACTTTCCACATTAAAATTATTCATAACAGATATAAAACAATTAAATTAGATCTTAAAACAGCAAAAACTCTACTGGAAACATTTTTAAATTTTAACTATATAGAATTTAAAAATAAAATATATATATTCAATCAGAAGGCGTACCCATGGGAACTTCTTCCAGTCCTTTATTAGCAAACTTAATATTATTCTGGTACGAAAGAGAATACTTTCTACAAAATAATGTTAACTGGCAAATGTTCCGTTATGTAGATGACATCATAATATTTAATAATCCAAAGTTCAAAAACTTAATACCTAAAATTTATCCTAAATACTTGAAACTTAAGAACAATGAAAAAATTTATAGAAACAAAAAAGTTAACTTTTTAGACCTAAATATAGACCTTACAAATAATGCTATTAAAATTTATAATAAAAAAGTAATTATAATTTCATTATTATAAAATACTGTAATATGAATTCTAATATTTCATTAAATTATTGTAAAGGTATATATTTTGGTCAGATTCTAAGATTTTATAGAATAAATAATATATTAGAAAATTTCATAGAAGATGTTAAAAATTTAAACATGGAATTTATTAAAAACAAATTTAGTATCAGACAAGTAAAATATTTCAACAGTATTTCAATTATAAAATACTTTTAAAAAAATAAATGGAAGTATCCATTTATTAAATCAACTTTCTATAATTTCTCTCAATAATAAATACTACAAATTTATAATCTTTAACAATTAGTTAAACTTAAATTAAATAACTGATTTGAAAATTTTTTCACAAGATTTTTAAAGTAATATTGTATAGAATTCATTTTGTTTAATCTCCAATTTCTGGGGAGGAAAATGGAAATTAAATAAAAGTGAATTTTCACAATTAATAGCTTTATTAAACTCTAATAGTTTGCCTTTTTAAAGGAATATTGAAAGATGATTAAGTGTTAAATCAGTTATTTTAATATAACTGGATGTAAAGATTATAAAGTTTGGATTTCTTCCCTTAAATATATTCTCTTTTTTCTTTGAATATCTTGTTGTTCTAAAACTTCAAAATGGACGGTCTAATTTTGTCCCCCACCCCCCACAACATGTGTCATCCAGAAATAGATGTTTACAGTTGAAGGCGGCGCGGTCAAGGTAGGTTCACAATAAGAATTTGGTAACACTTATATCTGTTATATCTGTTCATATAAATGTTTCACTGAAGTAACTTTATATTAACACATAAAATCCGGTTGAAAAGAGGTCTATGACGTAATAGAGAAGGGATGAAACGCCGCTGGACTTCTATTTGAGAATTCCCGGTTCAGCAGACCTCTTTTTTCAATAATTACTCCAATTTAAATTTTTTTGTATATGTCTGGTCTACCATTAGGGTTTCAAAACATAATAACCAAACTTATAACAAAAGTTAATTCATAATATAGATATATTACTAAATACAACTATTTATATTCATATTTTAAAATAAAAAAATTTAAAAAATCTTAAAAAAAAAAAAACGATAAAATATAAAATTATAAATATATATATATATATACTAACAATCTTAACTACCTTCTTTACAAAACTTTTTGTCTTCTTATTATTAGTTTGATCAAAAGTACATGGTTCTGTCTTTCTCTCTTTTTTCTAACTATTATATATATTCTCACTTCGATTATTCTATATGAAGGATTAGAGTATGTCTAAATGACGTGTAAAAGCCGATGCAAAAGACGTTACTTTGTTAAAATTTTATTGTTATTAATTATAAATATATAATTAACTAGATGATGTTTTAGAAGTAAAGAATTTTTTTTTCTCTCTATCTATACTAAATAATAACAATTTACTAATTTTATAATTTGAATTTAAATAATCAAAATAATTAAGATAATTTTAATAGAATACTTAACTATAGAACTATACAACTATTTATTTTTATAATTAATTTAGATTTAGCTTGCTAATCTAACCAAATCTACTTGATATGATTTATCATTCTTATCAGTTTGCTCCTTAAGTTTTAAATGTAGAATCACTGTTATATTTTTATTATATAGTTTTTACACTATATATATATATATATATATATATATATATATATATACAATTGTTCAATCAAATAGGTTCAATCCCATCTGGAATGGGAGAGAGAAGTAGGTGATGAAGAGACCCAGAGAAGAGAGAATAAAATTGACGTCCAGGTCATACACTCCACCACAGGTCAGTATGTTGTTCTCAGCTTGAAGTCTGAGGAACATCAATCTGAAGATGTCACTGGGTCTGATTTTAGATATGGTGACTTTGTTCAGAGCTACACTGGTGACTTCTATGTATTCTTTGTTAACTTGACTGGCCACAAACATTGTTGATGCAAAGGCGAAGTACCTGAAAAATATCCAAGAAACCCAAATAAAATAATTTGTATTCACAGAACCAATGTCTCGCGTTGATAACATATCAAATATAACAAATAATAATTTAATTAATAATATTAAATTTGGGATTGAATATAATTTATTCAATCTCTTTATTATATTAGTATAAAGTATAAGTTTCTCAATCAATATCTCCAATTCTAACAAATGTAAATTTGCTTTTAATTCAATAATTTCTTTTCTAATATGAAAACTGATATAATGGAATTTTAAGTAAAAAATCCAAATAACAATTTCAACAATAAATAAAAAATTATCTTCTAAATTCCAATCAGAATTAAATATAGTTGTTTGAATAATATTATAAACTAAAAAAACAAATGGACAATATAAAATGATTACATTAACAAAGAAAATATATAACCATACTCTTAATTTAAAATATTTTCTTATATAATGATATTTATTTGGAAAAAGAGATATAAACTGATTAATGCTAGTGTTAATACTGTAAAAGTAAACAATAACAAAAACATCAATCAGAGCATAAATATTATATATTATTATAAGAAATATTTTTCTTGGCATTGATATAATTTCGTCTTCTGAAATTTTATTTGAACTGGCAAACCTAAAATAAATAGGCTTGTTAGATATAAATAAATGTGATATGGAAATTAACAAAATTAAATCTAAAGGTTTCGGGTATTTCATCCTGAATTTCATCTTTACCATTCTGTTGCTTTTTGACTCTGAGGAATCTATGGGTTTGTGATATTTAATGTTGCTATTATAGTCATTTGAATTTCTGTGATGTTTGGTCGCTTTGACAACATTTAATATTTCATAAAACAATTTCGGATGAGATATTGAATATTAAGAGAATTTTGAAATTGACACTGAATTTTAAATTTTCTTCTTAGTAACAAATTATAGTCAAATAGAAGAATTCTTTAGGATCAATCATTCTTTTATATATATGTAGATTTTGTTGTTAATTTTCAATTTAAGATTTGGAGCATTTCGATATAAAATATATTTATTGCCTTTTTATACTTAGCACAACATTATAAAATTAAGAAATTATTAAATGCAAAAGGTTATTTAAAAATTAAAGAACATCCTTTGTTCTTAATATCAAAACATTCTTCTTTTTTCTTCATGGTTTTTATTGATGTTCCTTTTTCCACAGAAATTATACCTTCAGATTTCTTATAGCGATTTAAGTATGTATTTAAATTATAAATCTTGTAAAGAGTGAGGCGATTTTAGTTTACAAATCTTTTCATTATTATTTATTATTAGAAATGGATACTCAAAATAAATTTGAATTATTGAGAATGTGCATGATTTAATATGTTTGTCTGCTTTACATTTTTATGAATAATCCTTATATCTATAAAAATGAAATCCAAAATCGATGTTTGTTATCGCGTTGCGCAAAATCTACAGTATAAATCATTATGAAATTTCGCATGTAGGTAGCTGAAGATTTCGTTTAACATATAGGCTATTCAAAAACTAAAAAGGTTAATGTGCTTTTTTAAAATAATATAAAACAAAAAGCGTTAGTTCCAGCCTTTTACCGCTTGGGCGCAGCACTGGTCGCGACGATAAATGAATTTGATTGGTTAATAATTAACACGTGGTTTGTTTACACGATGAATGTTAGTTTGTTCACATGATGAATGTTTTTAAATGGTAAGATTATCCAATCGCCGTGAAACTTTAGGAAGTTATTTACTATACTACTGGGAAGGTTTCTGGTTTGAATTTGGTTTGAAATAAATATTCTTTGCAATTTTATTTGCAAATTTTCTACTTTCACTCGCAAGCAGCGCCTCTAGCGGCATTTGGTGAAATTATATTTATAAAGTGCAACAATGCTTAAAATGTGTTCCAAGTATAATAAATTTAATTTGAGAATTTAGTAATATAATATTCCAATGACATAAAAAAACTTGGAATTTCAATATTAATATATATTTAAAGAAAATATTGTAACGTTTTTGTGTTAAATATTAAAATGTAATGTTAAAATATATTTTTACATTGTTAATTTAATTTGTTGTTGTTTTATAATAGTGAAGATGCAAATTACATTGTTGCTGTTGTTTATTATCGTTTGTTTATATAAAAAACTTACATTGATTGTGATGATGATAACAAAAATGAATTTTTAAATTGATATATATAATTCATTGAGAAAAAAAAAAGAAATAATTATTTATCAAATTCACAAAAGTGACGATATCTTATTTAAAATATAATGAATGTTTTCAAAAAATTAAGTTTCAAAATTAAATTTAAACGCGTATAAAAATTATTATATTTATATACGTTTATATATCAATATATAGGTGGTTTGAATCTTTTCTAGAATCGTTTTAACAAATGTTAGTTAGGCAAACTTTTACTCAGATAAAAACCGGGCGAAGCCGGGTACATTCGCCAAATACAGTTATTTACAAATCTTCGTTTGTGGCAAGATACTATTCCTTCAACTTCAAATTACCGAGTGGACCAATTAATACTGTTTTTTTTTTTCAACTTATCGAGTATTTTTTCAAGGGACTGGGAGAATTTTCAAATTATCGAGAATATGACAAGTATAGATTCAGTAGGGATTGGATGTTTGCTAGAATTGTTTTAACAAATGTTTGTCAGGCAGACTTTTACTCGGGTAAAAATCACGCGAAGCGGGAACATATATATATGTTTGTCGGCTATGCACGCCCTCAATATGTAACTAATCTCGCTGAAATTTAAAAAGACAGAGTTAAATCTGGAAGAGTTTTTTTGTCGCACTTTTAACCAAGAAAAATTATAGTACTGAGCAACAATATTTTTTTAGTCAGAAATGATAATGACAATATTGCTGTATCATGCTTGATTGACATAAACAAAATTCTTTAGGGGAATATTCACTAAAGCAGTCCACGGGCGGAGCCAGATAAAAATTTTAGTAGGCAGGAACAAAATTCTACCGCGAAACATTCACTCAAGCAGAAGGCACACGAAGCCAGGTCATCTCTACATATAAAATATCGTTTCTCGACCTTTTGGCTAAGATCATGTAGTATATCTCTAGATATTTTCATTTATATATATATCTTATTAAAATTCTATTCAGTAGAGAGAGTGGATATGTTTGCTCGCGAAAAATATATCTTCTATATTATATAAATATATAATGTAACAAATATTATTATCATTATTATCATAATATTCTGTGTGTTCCGGAATATTATTATCAATAATATTCGTTAGGCAAACTTTCACTCAGAAAAAACCGGGCGAGCACACATTCGCTAGTGAGTTTATTTATATATTAGAATCATATTTTTTAACTTTGAACAAAAGTTCAATACATATGAAAATTAGTGAATTTTTAAAATATCATCTTTTCTCAAATGTGTGCATTTGTCAATGATATAAAAACAAAAGTACCAAATGGAAAATATAAATTACATTAAGAAAACATATATATAAGGTATAGGGTCTACCTTCTTTGATATTTATCATTTTATAATGACATTGGTTTGAAAAAAGTTTAAAGTTGTTTGCTTGATGTTGAAACATTAAAAATAAATTATTAAAAACATTGAGATTTAAAATAAAGGTCAATATATAGAATAACTTTTTATTAATATCGCAAGAAATATTTTATTTACATTTCTATAAATATTTCATTAGAATATCCAAATATAATAGTAATCAGGAAATAAAAATATAATATTATGAAAATAATAGATGGCGTTTAGTTTTGACGTCTTATTTGAGGGGAGAGTCAACCTTTATTTTTAAAATTCATTATTACTCCTGGAAAATTTCTATCAATATACTTACAGTTAACCAAAACATATACGATAAATTGCATACCCCAGCGATATTCAAATTAAAACCATATTCACCCCTACATGAATTTTAGAAACCACTCCTTCTTTGTTTTCATTTAGATTTATCATATAGAATCGTTCATTTCATTTTAAAATTAATTAGAGAAGGATTTTATGAAAATATTTGATCTGAAGTGTAAAGAGATGTTTCCAATTCTAATGCAATTACGCTAACACAATTTATATAGTCAGGAAGGAATTTGCTAAGCAAATTTGCATGGCTGTTGTTGTTGTCGTGTCCAATAAAGAGCCTCAGATGTCTCCATACATCTCTGTCACAGCAGTCGCAATGTCCTCTATCTTGAGAGTGTAAAGCTGCATTTCTAGGTATGTGTCAATTTTCTGTTGTTGTTCCAATGTCCTATGAAGAACCTCAGATGTCATACATCTCTATCACAGCAATCACAATGTTATCTATCTTGGTTGTGTAAAGTTGTTTTTCTAGGTCCATGACAATTTTCTGTTGTTGTCATGTCCAATGAAGAGCCTCAGATGTCTCCATACATCTCTATCACAGGAATCACAATGTCCTCTATCTTGGGAGTGTAAAGCTGCATTTCTATGTACGTGTCAATTTTCTGTTGTTGTTGTAATGTCCAATGAAGAACTTTAGATATCTCCATGCATCTCTATCACAGCAATCACAATGTTTTCTATCTTGGGTGTGTAAAGCTGCTGCTATAGGTCCATGTCAATTTTCTGCAAGGCTGCGGCCATTGATGTGCATGAGGATATGTGGGTAGGTGTTGGTTTCACAAAAGGCCAATATTTACATAACTACTTCTTAAACAATGCCAATGATATTAATGGGGACAAAGGATTATAAATTTCACATATATAAATTAAATATATTCTTAAATCAAAATTAAACTGAAATAGTTTTGAATTATTAAAAAGGTTTCTGTAGATGAGTTTCTTTTTTATTTTATCAAAGCCTCTTTCAGGTATCTCTGTCCTTCTACAGAAGAACATAAATGAATGAATAAAACGCCGTCTGATGCTAAACTGTTTTGTCATTAGGAGGCGTTTTATTAATTTATTTATGTTTTACTGTAGAAGGGCATAGATACCCGAAAGTTCTTGAGACTCTTTTAATAAAATATAAAAAACTTATCTCCAGAAAACTTTTAAATTATTTTATTTATCAAAATTCGAATCTATTTTAAAGGCGTAAGATTCTTTTTGAAATTAAACAATATCTACTGCCCTTACTGCCCTTTATTTTTTTTCATTGTAGTAAGGGCAGTACATATTGTTTAATTTCAAAAAGAATCTTACGCCTTTGAAATAGTTTCGAATTTTGATAACAGATGGCGCGCTAGTGCATCATATTTTATTTATGTCCAGGAGATTTCAATCAATTGAAATAAAATAGTTTTACTTAATTTTTCTAAAGCAATATTTGTATATTATGATGCTAATTCAAATATATTTACTCCCATCTGGAATGGGAGAGAGAAGTAGGTGATGAAGAGACTCAAAGAAGAGAGAATAGAATTGTCATCCAGATCAAACACTCCACCACATGATAGTAAATTGTCTTCTGCTTCAAATCTGAGGAACATCAGTCTGAAGATGTCACTGGGATTGATGTCAGGTAAGGTAACTTGGTCCAGAGCCGCATTGGTAACTTCCATGTATTCTCTGTTGACTTGACTGGCCATAAAAGAAATCGATACGAAAGTGAAGAAATTGTGAAATATCCACGAACACCAGATTATAAAATTCGTGTCATAGCTTCTCATTAAAAACATATCACATATAATCAACATTATTTTTATCAATAATATAAAGTTTGGCATTGAATAAAAATCATTTAATTTTTTTATTATTTCATTGTAAAATAATAGTTTTTCAATTAATGCTTTTCCTTTCAAAATAGGAATTTCTAACATTGTTTTCTTAATATCTTTTCTAATATGAAAACAGATATAAATAAATTTTAATAAATAAATCCAAATTACGATTTCAACATGAAACATCAAACCAATAACTCTTATAAACGCTTCTGTATTTGGAATATCTTTTTGAACAAAAGAATAACCTAAATATATAAATGGACAATAAAGAAATAGTACATTAAGAAAGCCCATATATAACCAAAGGCTAACCCTATAATTTTCTTTATCATAAAATTGATTTAGAAATGATGTTTTAAGTTGATTTATATCGTTATTAGTGTTATAAAATAATAGGATCACAAGAGCATTAATTAAGGCATAAAGATTTGAATATATTGTAAGAAATATTTTATTTAACAAAGTTGCAGTGTCATAATTATTTTTTGAAATATACAATGTATAACAAAAAGATTGATTTAAATGAAAAAAATATAGTAAAGGAATTAATAAAGTTAAAATTGTAAATGTGTTATATTTCAGTTTACCTTGCATTTTTATTATTTCTTCAGTTCGTTTTTTTTTCGTGATCTTAGAGATTGTGAATAAGTACTTAATAAGTCTTGCTTAATCTTAATTATGTTTATTGCGTTTCATCTTGTGTTATTTGGTTGCCTTGACAATTGATGTTTACTCTCAAGATATTGATTTTTCAGAAAAAAACAAATTATTGAATTTAATTATCAATCAGTTTCATGCTGATAAAATACCCGAGATTAAACATCCAAGAATTCTCAAGAACTCTGAAAATACAAGTAAATACTTGTATATATTTATCAATGTGAAAATATAATCCATTTTTGTGAAAAAGACATAGGGAAAGCACAATATACAAATATAGTGATTATAAAGTAAATTGGCAGTAAAAACAAAAGTAACTATATATTATCTACATATATACATATCTACATATATATATACACTTATTCCAAAATTTAGAAAATAAACACTATTTTAACCAAATTATAAAATGATTCAAAATATCAAAAATTCAAATTTATAAATTACCTATTTAAATAATTTGAACTATTGAAATTGTAAATAGAAAATTTAATTCTTTTCTGATAAGTACTTTCTCTTTTAGCATCTAAAAAGGCTATTTTTCATTTGAAACCTTGAATCATTCAGAAGAAATATCAAATATTGTCTTTTCATAATGGTTCATCTCATATTTTTTATAATGAAGAGCTATTAGTGAAGAAAAAATAGACTAATACAGGACTGTTGTCGCCCAATCGCCTAGTGTTAACAGAAATGAGAACTGCATAGTCAATCATTGAAAAGGTCTACTATGAACAAAAATATAACTATTTTACTCTGACCATAAGGGATATGGTACAAGTTTCATAAAGGATGACAATTACTTAACTCATGGGAAACAAAACTAGTAGGATCTGAATCTATAGAAGTCTATTATAGAGTGCTTATATATATTGCCACGTGGAAAATTAGGAAATATAAACTTCAGGATGATAAAGAAATTTATTTAAGGCAAGAACAAACTAAGAAGGATACACAAAAGATGAGGAATGAGGGAAGTTTACGGAGTAGTAAAATATAAACATAAAAAATGATACTCTATTAATACTAGTGTAAAATAATAAATGCTTGTAAAAAATAATAAATACTTTGCAACAATATTATATTCTATGTAAATGGTCCAGCTTATCCTGTGTAGTTCTTTATGAGTGTTTTCACAATGAATATTGGTTTATAAATTGATTATCAGGCATATATTATTATGAATATTATAATAGTAATAGTAGTAATAACTATTTAGAGAAATATCTCTATTTACCCAGGTTCTCTACAAGTATGTGTTCAACAAATAATGTTGTTTCAACAATTCCTTTGTCTATATATATCAATCTGCAAAGACTTACTTATAGATTAAATATTTTTCGAAATCATTAAGTATTGCTTTTTCTTTCTTACAATAAATATTTATATTAAAAAAATATAAAAATATATATTTGTGCTGATGTTTGAAACAGATAAATTAGATGATGAAGAGACCCAGAGAAGAGAGAATAAAACTGACGTCCAGGTCATATACTCCACCACAGGTCAGTAGGTTGTTCTCAGCTTGAAGTCTGAGGAACATCAGTCTGAAGATGTCACTGGGACTGATATCAGGTGAGGTGATTTGGTCCAGAGCTCCTTATATAAAGATGAAGAAATTGGGAAATATCTATTAACACCAGAGAGAAATGTCAAATTCATACATTGATAACATGTCAGATATAACATACATTGATTAATAACATTGTAGCGTAAAAATCAAGTCTTGGAATATGTAAAAGTATTTATTGATGACGACAGTACAACTAGTCGACAATTATTAACCAATATATCTACAGCTAGGGAATTTTGAATAAGAAAGCAAAGAAATATTTTCAAAATGATTTTATAAATACAGGGTAATATATATTTTTATAATCTGTTGAATATTTTCATTGAATAATATTAAATTAAATTAAATAATAAATTATTTCTTCGCCACAATATCTTATTTGGCAAAAATAATTTATTTTGTTTAATTTATTTATTATATCAATGTAAAATTAAAGATTGCTAATTAATTTATCTACTTTACAAATTGATAAAATTGACTTTGATATTATTATTTCTTTTCTAAGATGATAATGAATATGGTAAGATTTTAAGAAATTAATAAAAATTAAGATTTCAAAAAGATACATCAAAAGAGTTCCTATAAACGCTCCTGAACTCGAAATATTTTTTCAATAAGGTGTTATAAATGATAATACCACAATGGATACTACAAATAGATTATATAGATATTGTTGCACCAGGTTGCGGCTTGGCAGACTCTTCAGCCTTAATTCTCTCCTGTGCTGGGTCTTGCATCTTACCAGAGCGTGTTTCAACCATCCTACAATTTTGTATAAGGGAATAATGAGATAACTCTACTTTAAGTAGCCTACAGAATAATTTATTTATTTTTCACATCAAAGAGAGCAGTGAAGTCACACAGTTTACCTAAATACAAATGATGATTCTATAATACATATATTCTGTTTATAATACATATATTCTGTTTAATAAAATAATTAAATATAGAATATAATTTTGAATTTAAAATATATGAAAAATAATATTACAAATTAAAATAAAATAGGTTCATTAGCCATGATGCAACACTTCCCCCTCTCCAGAGGTCGTCACGTCCTCGTGAGTTACCTCATCAATTCTCTCAAAATAGGGTTTGAGTCTCGAGACATGGACAATCAATGGGTCTTGGCCAGGATTATCTTTCGGCTCAATTAAGTAATTTACGTTAGACAGCTTCTTTAATATTCGATATGGGCCAAAATATTTTCTCAATAGTTTTTCACATTTTCCGATTTTCCTGACTGGTGTCCAAACTGCCACTAAATGTCCTGGTTCATAGATTTTCTCATTGTGTTTTTTGTCATAGTTTCTTTTCATTCTTTCCTGAGTCTTATCTGTGTTGTTAATGACTACCTGTCTCGTCCTTGCTATTTTATCTAAGTAGTTTTCTATATATTCATCGTAATCGTCTATGTTACTGTCCGTTGGGATATTCTCGTCGTCTAAGAGGGACATGGGTTCCCTTCCAAACAACAGGAAAAATGGAGAGTAGCCTGTGGTTTCTTGAATCGTGGTATTATACGCGTGGGTGATAAAAGGGAGGATTTCTTCCCAGTTCTTCTGGTCTGTGTTCACATACATGCTGATCATATTGATTAAAGTTCTATTTAGCCGTTCCGTTAGTCTGTTAGTCTGGGGGTGGTAGCTCGTTGTGAAGCAGTGTTTAACTTTGCACATTTTCATAACTCCTTCATCAAATTGCTAGTGAATTGTGAACCTCTATCGCTAATAAGAAATCTTGGGGCCCCGTGACGTAAAATAATATGTTCGATTAAAAATGTAGAGACTTCTTTCACGGTTGCTTCTGATACTGCCTTTGTTTCAGCATACTTGGTATAATAATCAGTCAACACAATTATCCACTTCCTTCTTCTTTTCGTTGATTGCAAGTGGCCAACAAAGTCAATTCCGATTCTTTCAAAAGGGTAGTTAGCTGGGGGAATAGGTTGTGAAAGTCCAGAAGGCAAGTGATTTGAACCTTTCCGACTTTGGCAAAGGTGGCACGTCTTTACAAATTCTGAAACATCTTTCAACATGGAAGGCCAATAGTATTTATTCTTCAATCAGTAAGTGGTTCTGGCGACGCCCAGATGGCCATTCAGCATATGGTTGTGGTATTCACTCATGATTTCCTTCCTTCTCTTCTTTGGCACTACCAGCAACCATGCCCTACCTTCAGGATTTGGATTTTTCTTGTAGATACATTCATTTTCTTCTTTGAAGTTCTGTGTAATTGAACGCTTGTTTGCACTAAGGTTCTCCTTAATATTCTCAATAAAATCATCCTTTTCGTCTATTATTTGATTCAGAAATAGTCTTTCATAATCTTCGTCCCATTCGTTTTCCGGTAAGGGTCCTCTAGATAGATCATCAGCGTCCAGATGTTTTTTACCCAATTTGTGTATAATTTCGAAATTATATTCCTGAATCTTCAGTGCCCATCGTGCTAATCGGCGGGTCGGATCTTTCAGATTCTTAAGCCAGCATAGTGCGCGATGATAAGTTACGATTTCGAAGTGCCTTCCATATAGGTAGGGTCGTAACTTGGACATTGACCACACAACAGCTAGAGATTATTTTTCGGTAGTCGAATAATTTTGCTCAGGTTTGCTCAGTGTTCGACTTAAATATGAGATCACCTTTTCTTTATCGCCGAACTTTTGGAATAATGTTGCACCCAGGCCGATGTTAGATGCGTCAGTATGAATGTAAGTAATTGCATTCGGATCAAAGTGCCCTAAGATTGGGGGATTTATCAATGCTACTTTAAGGGTTTGAAATGCTTTTTCTTGATTTTCTGTCCAGGTAAAAGGTACATTCTTTTTTATAAGACTGGTTAATGGATCGGCAATTTTTGAAAAACCTTTGATAAATTTTCTATAATATGAGCACATTCCTAAAAATGATTGAACTTCTTTTATCTTTTTGGGCCGAGGAAAATCTCTAATAGCCTTGATATTATGCTCCGCTGGTTTTATACCATGTTGATTAGTTATATGGCCAAGAATCTCCAGTTCTTCGAAAGCAAATTGGCATTTTTTGTTGTTCAATTTTAAATTAGCCTCGCGAAAACATCTTAAAACAGCTTCTATTCATTTGAGATGTGTTGAAAAATCCGAGGTATAAATGATTACGTCATCTAGATAACATAAGCAAATTTGCCATCTAAGATTACCAAGCATATTTTCCATGTTCCTCTCAAATGTAGCAGGGGCATTGCATAGACCAAAGGGCATTACGTTGAACTCATATAGGCCATGTGCTGTAGTGAAGGCTGTCTTGGCGCTACCAATCATATTCATGTCAGCATAACGGGAGATAATGTAGTCTGCCCAATGGTACAGGAAGCCAATTTCTTCAAGAGATTCAATCCATGGGCGAGGGTCTTCTGTTCCATCATACTTGGGGATGTCGATGTTGGGATTCAGGACAACTGGGTCGGAACTAGCATCTCCACCAATTGTTGCACCAGGTTGCGGCTTGGCAGACTCTTCAGCCTTAATTCTCTCCTGTGCTGGGTCTTGCATCTTACCAGAGCGTGTTTCAACCATCCTACAATTTTGTATAAAGGAATAATGAGATAACTCTACTTTATGTAGCCTACAGAATAATTTATTTATTTTTCACATCAAAGAGAGCAGTGAAGTCACACAGTTTACCTAAATACAAATGATGATTCTATAATACATATATTCTGTTTAATAAAATAATTAAATATAAAATATAATTTTGAATTTAAAATGTATGAAAAATAATATTACAAATTAAAATAAAATAGGTTCATTAGCCATGATGCAACAATATATATAAAAAATAGTACAAAAGTGAATTTGTATTTGGATCAGGTAGATAAATTAGGCGCAATCCATCATCAACTTTCAATTTCAGAATCAGGAAATGTCTTTTTTATTAATAGATATATATAAATAGATTATATTAAAAACCACATATAACCATATTTTTACTTTGTAATTATGCCTTTAGTATTTGATTCGATTTAGTAATTTTGGGAGGAAAATTGTTGATCCTGAAAAAATTGATTCTTTAGAATTTTCATGTCGAATATATTAAACTCAAAATGAAGGAATCTATTTTAAAAATAAATAAATGATTCAAATTAATTAATAAAATTGAAATAGGAACTTTGTTAGCTTACCCTGTATCTTTAGAAATCCTTCTCTCCCGTCTCTCTCTCTCTCGCTTAGAGATTCAATGAAGCAATGGATAAATATTTAATGCCTAATTTTCTTGTTGAAAAATTCATTGTGTTGTTTTGTTACCTTGCCACCGAATCCAGATATTGATATCTCTTGAGATAAATAATGCATCCATTAAATGTAGATTGAATAAATGTAAATTTTAGATAAACAGTTTTGATGGCAGGAGACTGATCGCTATTTTGCGTTGCAAAATGAAAGAAAAAAATAATAAAATGATTATTTTCTAAATTATATACGGAAAATATATCAAATGATTTTATATTTTCCTTCAGAATACCTTCCTTTTAATCAAAATATACTTGTTTTCAAATCAAATTGTTCAAAAAAAGGATAGAAATTTGGGGTGAAAAATCACTCTTTTTGTTTAAAGAATCGCTTGTTTTTGTGAAAAATAAGATATTGGATGTGCCCTATTATCAAGACATATATTACTCGTATATTTCATATTGAGATAGTAAATATATGTAAATATATTTTAAAATGAATATTTAAATACATTAAAGGGGCTTTCATGCAAATAAATATATTCAAAATGGAGAAATTGCAAAAATATCATATATAAAAGATGAATAAATATTTGAAATTTGTTATATAGTAAAGCATTTCAGCCTATTTTTATCTACAATATTTTTCAATTCAATAAAATCATTTTTATTCAAATATCTGCCTTAATGTACTTCTAAAGTCGTTCTGCAAAAAGATCAACGTTCTAAAGGACCCAAATATCTTACCTTTACCAAGCTATATAGCAAGTTTAGCCATAAAAAATAATAAAAACAAAATGACCATCAAAATTTACCCAAATATAGCCACATCAAACAGAACAAGTAATCAAATAGGGAACTGAACTATACAATCTATTTTCATTTACACAGATAGTGATGCAATTATTTTAACAAATATTATTATCACATAACATGCATAACATATTGCCAAGTGGAAAATAAGGGAAGACAAAAAAACTTCAGGAGAAGACAACAATTTATTTCAGGCAAGAACAAATTATATATGTTAAACAAATGATAAGCCACGAGGGAAATTTTCAGAAAAGCAACATATAAACATAAAAATGACCAATCTGTTAATAAAAATAATAGAATTAATAAATACTTTGTTACAATATTATGGGGATTAGTGATCTAGTTATTAGGAATAGCATGTTATATAGATATATAAATAGCTATTTCTATACACCATTAATAAATAATAAAAACACCACTTGTAAAAGAGCAGCTGAATAATATAGAATAAGAGATTTTATTCAAGTTATATATAATTGAATTAAATAAATTTTAAAATATTTACAAAGTAACTTTATTCAGATATTAGGAGGCAAGCTTTCTCGCGGTCGCACTTCATCAGGCTACTGGCTCCGCAAAGGCGTGCAACACACATACATAAAAAAGTGACCTGATGAAACGCGACTGAGTGAAAGCTTGCCTCCCAATATCTAAATAAAGAAACTCTACAAATATTTTCAAATTTATTCAAATGAATTATAATATTATTTGCATCTATATTTTAAGTACAAGTTATATATATATATGCAAATTAGTTCAATATCAAACTGATTTGCATATTTTGATGGTAAAATATTATAATGGTAGTTATAATGTGATAAGGACGTCTCACACACATCATTACTATTATATATTACATATATACTATTAATAATACAATACTATTTTAATATACCAATAAAAATTAACATGTGTAAAAGCGTTATTTGCTAGGTAAACATTTTTAGGGAAATATTTGGGCGAAGCCAAACCTTTTTAATTTGTTTACCATATGTATATTTTTAGATAATAGAAGTTTCTTGGTCAGTTATGTTCTGTTTTTCTAAAAATTAATACAGACAAGTTGGAGGTCAAAAGATTTGTCTTTATTAGAAGATTATATTTATATCTTCGTTCATATGTTATACTTCAAATATATATTATTAATTTTTAATATATCTTTCCATAACATATATAAATATTGTTTTGAGAATGGAGAAATCAATAAATAAATATTTAAAGGCTGGTGTTCAGCCAACTGATATATTGGTAAAATAAATGATATTTTGATCCACAATATAAGCCTTTTTTAAAATTCAAAACTATTATAGACGCATATGATTCTTTAAAAAGATTCATACTCGTCAAAAATAATTTCGAATTTTGATAACAGATTGCGCGCTAATTAATCAAAATATGCCTTTTTAATTAATATATAGACAATTTTTAATAGATATTTTAAATTAATTTTATTGACATCTTGTCAATACATTCAAAATGCACAGTCTGCACTTTTTAAAAAAAGATAAAATGCTTTATATACACTATGTACAATGAATATAGCGTCTCTGCCAGCGCTGCAGAGTTTGGTGGAGAATCACCAGTGGGTCTCCAGCGACAACCACGTATTTCGTGATCTACGAAGAATATGTATATCGCGTACTTCGCCGCTGAGGAGATGGTGATGACGTGGTCCTCGAGACCAACTGGAAATATATGTATTAGATCATATGATGTATAACACAAAGCAATAACGCGCCATCTATACATATACAATAAAATGATAAGGACAGTAGAAATTCGTTTTATGTATAAAAGAAACATTCGCGCTTTTAAATCATTTTATTGTATATGTATAGATGGCGCGTTATTGCTTTGTGTTAATTTATTCCTAATTGCCTTGTCTTTATAGTTTACTGAAGAGCATTGCTCGAAGCAAATATTTGAATTTAATTCTACTGTCCTATAAGCTTATGTCCATAGTTTACTTGAAAACCATTTCTAAGATTCCATCCTTCAGTGTAGCATATAAAAGCAGAATGATCCAATACAGTATTAGAGCTCTGAGAAGCGGTCTGGTGGATTAAATTGGCGAAACCGCTGGGAGGGTTCACCACTGATGAGCCAAGCCCTCCCAATATATTTTTTCATCGCAGTAAGGACAGTAGAAATTCGTTTTATGTATAAAAGAAACATTCGCGCTTTTAAATCATTTTATTGTATACATATGATGTATAGTAGGTATTAATATATTGATTGAGTGACATATTCTAATCAATATCTTTTCAATTCTATTTAAAGAATTGATAGTTCATAGGTCAATCAAGTTTCAGTATTTCAAATATTATCAATGATTTATATTCATTTTAATTGATATTAGGTATATGTTTCACAATATTATGAAGTAAATAATAAATGTTAATTTTTCAACTAATTTGTCAAATTTTTATGATATTTCATCAGAGATAGATATCTTATTAATTGATTATAATAAAATCATCAGGTGTAAAGGAAATTTAATTCTGAAAGAAAAAGCTTTGCCATCTAAAATGTATGTTTGAACATTTAGGATGTACATTACATTGTATAACCTCAAAAGACTGATATATGGCTCTGAAAAACATAAAATAGTTATCACTCAAATAGGTTGATGCCCATTTGAAATGGGATAGAGAAGTAGGTGATGAAGAGACCTAGAGAAGAGAGAATAAAACTGACGTCCAGGTCATACACTCCACCACAGGTCAGTAGGTTGTTCTCAGCTTGAAGTCTGAGGAACATCAGTCTGAAGATGTCGTTGGGATTGTTGTCAGGTGAGGTGACTTGGTCCAGAGCCATACTGGTGACTTCAATGTATTCTTTGTTGACTTGGCTTGCTATAAAGGCAACGGATACATAAACGAAAAAATATATAAAATATCCAAGAACACCAGAACAAATGCCCAAGATATCCAATATTAAATCCATTTATTGATAACATATCAATTAATATTAATAACAGTTTTATCAATAAGATAAATATTGATATCAAATAATATTTATTCAACTTCTTCATTATACTAGAATATAAAAGCATTTTGGAAATCAATAAATTTATGTTACTTGGTAGATTTTTGTTAAATATTAACATTTCTTCTCTAAGATAATAACAAATATAATGATAATACAATAAATTCAACCAAATCAAGCTCTCTATTAAAAATAGCATAACAATTTCATGTAAGGGCCATTCATTGGGCAAAATTTCTTTATCTGATTTTAAAGCTGCGATAGAATTATACGCTATAACTGTAATAGGACAATATAAATAGATTATATTAATTAATACCATATATATACAAAAATAGGCTTTGTATTTAATATTATATGAATATATAAATCTACTCCCTGAATTATTTTTTATTTTACTAATTTTCTTTCTTATAGTGTAAAAATAGGCCAGAAGAAAAACATTAATAGTTTTATAAATAATTTCAAAATATATAGCAAACATATTTTGTAATGTTGATAAATTTGAAATCTTTAAATATTCTGGTGGATTATTAAAAAAATAATTGATAGCCTTATTTAATATGAATTTATAAATTATAAAAATAAATGTTATTATGATGGAAATATTTCTGAAATTTACTCCACTGAGCATTTTAAATTATACCTCCTCCTTTTTCTATGTTCCAAACACAATGGACTTGAGAATTATCATTATTATTATTGATATTGTTTGGTTACCTTGGTATCTAAAGGGTAATATGTTTATATTTACTTTGACCTCAACATCTCAAATAGGTTTTGTTAGTAATAATTTTTGATTAAATTTCAAATGAACATTTTATTATAAATTTGTCCTCTGAAATTCTAGGTCATTTTTATAAGTTTTGTTTGTAAACAAATAATATTTTGTAAAATTGGAAGATTTCTCTGAAATTTAAAATACAATAAAAGGCAGCCTCCGAGGATGAGTCTTTTACTCTATTGAACATTCTCTCAAGCTTTCAGGTACTGTAAACCCTTCTTTAGGAACATGCAACTCCTTAGAGAGAGAGAGATTGAGATTGAAACTGATTTATTAATCATTCATATAATATTATATAGTGCCAAATTTGAAATTATAATACAGAATATATATATATTTACATCAGACAAGAGCCTTCTCTGAAGGGCCGTCTGTACAATGTCAAATGTTCAAGGCCGCCCTGAGAAAGAGAGAAGAGAAATATGAAGGACTTTACAAGACAATTTAACTTTGCCTTTTTTCAATGTTGGCTCTTAGAATTTTATACTAATATAGATCAGTAAAATTATATTTATACCTGTAAATATACATGTGTTAGAAATGTGTGGAAATATTTAAAATAGGGTGGTTGGTATTAGAATACTAATAAATTGATTTCTCTCTCAGCCTCCAATTAAATTTTAGGTCTAAAATATTTTATTCACTCAAATAAGTTTATACCCATCTGAAATGGGTTAGAGCAGAAGGTGATGAAGAGACCCAGAGAAGAAAGAATAAAACTGACGTCCAGGTCATACACTCCACCACAGGTCAGTAGGTTGTTCTCAGCTTGAAGTCTAAGGAACATCAGTCTGAAGATATCTCTGGGAGTGTTGACAGTTGAGGTGACTTGGTCCAGAGCCATACTGGTGACTTCAATGTATTTTTTGTTGACTTGGCTGGCCGAGAAAGCAACGGAAACAAAGATGAAACAATTTTGAAATATCCAGGAACCAGAGAGCCAAATGTTTCTATTTCCCAATTTAAAACCACACGTTGATAACATTTGAATTATAATTACCATTAATTTGATTATTAAAATTGTATTCGATATTGAATATAATTTATTTAAATTTTTTATTATACCTGTAAAAGAATTTAAATTTTCGATTAATATGCCTGTTTTTAAAATAGGTATATTTGTCTTTAATTTTATTATTTTTTTCTAATATAAAAACAAGTGAAATTGAATTTTAATAAATTTATCCAAATAATAAATTCAGAAAGAAGCGACAATATATAATATTTTATACTAGATTTAACATTATAATTATCAATTTGAATAATTTTATGAGCCATATGAATAAATGGACAAAATAAATAGATTACATTAAGAAAGGTTATATATAGGCAAAGACTCACCCCGTCAGGAGCTCTTAATTTTTATTGAAACATCAAGGTAATAAAAAGATTTACTGGCTGAAGTATCTTTAATTTGAGGAACTATGGATTCCGGCCAGACAGCCTCTATCTTTATGATTTGAATATGTGTTAGGGACAAAAAAAAAATGTTTGTTTCAAAATAGTATATTAAGATGTTTCTCTTATTTATTATAAAATTGGTCATTCAAATAAGTTGACTCCCATCTGGAAAGGGAGAGAAAAGTAGGTGATGAAGAGCCCTAGAGAAGAAAGAATAAAACTGACATCCAGGTCATACACTCCACCACAGGTCAGTAGGTTGTTCTCAGCTTGAAGTCTGAGGAACATCAGTCTGAAGATGTCACTGGGATTGATGTCAGATGAAGTGACTTGGTCCAGAGCCATACTGGTGACTTCAATGTATTCTTTGTTGACTCGGCTTGCTGAGAAGTCAACTGGTGTGAAGATAAAGGAATTATGAAATATCCAGGAGCCAATAAGCATAAAGCTTGTATTTCCCATATTAAAACCTCGTGTGGATAAAATACCAATTATAATTAACATTAATTTCATTAACAAGATAAAATTTGGTATTGAAAATAATCTATTTAATGTTTTGAATATACCTGTGTAAAAAACAAAATTCTCAATTAAGAGTTCTGTTTTTGAAATAGATAAATTTGCCTTCAATTTAATCATTTCTTTTCTAAAATAAAAACAAATGTAATGGAGTTTTAAAAACGATATCCAGATCAGAATTTCGCAAAGAAACATTAAAATATAATCTTTTAAATTTATTTCCACATTAGGAATATCAGCTTTAATGATCTTATAACCTATATAAATACATGGACAAAATAAAAAAATAAAATTAAGAAAGCCAAAATAAAAGTACAATTTAAATTTAAAATTTATTGTTTGATTATATAATTCATGTGAAAATAGTGATTTAAGTTTATTAATATTATTTTTAATACTATAAAAGTACACTATTAAAAAGACATTAATTAAAGAAAATATATTTGATGTTATTAAAAGAAATATTTTTCTTGCCATTGATTTAGGTAGGTTGTTATCATCTAAAGATAAAAACAATGAATTAAAATAATTAAATGAAAAATATAAATGAGTTATAGGAATTATTAGAATTATAATGGAAAGATTGGGACATTTTATACTAAACTTCATCGTGGTAACTTATCGGTTCTTTCTACTTGGTATGAAAAATATTGATTTGTTTAGTAACAATTCAATTATTTTGATTAATAATATCTGTATTGTTCAGTTACCTAGCCACCATATTTTTCTTTCAAGATATTAATATTTCAGGAATCCATTGTTGTCATGTAATTCATTCATTTAATAAAATTTTGTTTAAAGTGTTGTGTAGAATATAAATTTTTATATTTAGTATCCAGAACCTCATTATCAGGTTCCAGACTTTAATGGTCAATTAGTTATATATTCATCTATTCTTGTAAAATTGAAATATTAACAATATGTGCCAATGGTCAACTTGTTTTTTCATCTATAAGAACAAATTTAATTGCTTTTAAGTTTGTAAACATGTCGAACGCATACAGTATGAGCATTAGAAAATTCTTATACTTAATGAAAATCATGGTGTACTCAATCTATTTTTGAAAAAAATGTTGTTATATAAAACATTGAGTACTTGGTATAATTGAAAAATGTTTATATTATTTTTTATAAATAATTCACACAAGAGAGTTTAATCTATACAATATTTGTTTTTAAGTTTATTCAAAATATTCTAATATAAAAAGGTTCTGATTGATTTACCTATTGAATACCTTCTATATTTATGGTATTTGAAAAGATCCAATTAAACTTGTAACTTATAAATATTAGAAAGGAACTATAGTTTATATATATTTGTTTATTTAAAAAGGCATATATTGGAACAAAATTTCATTTATTTTACTAATATATCAGTTGGCTGAACGCCAATTGTATTTGGTGTTGAATATATTTATTTAAAATTTTTATTATACCTACACAAAATTTTAAGTTTTCGATTAATATGTCTGTTTTTAAAATAGGTATATTTGTCTTTAATTTTATTATTTCTTTTTTAATATGAAAACAAATGAAATTGAATTATAATAAATATATCCATATAATAAATTCAGAAAGAATCATCAAGATATAAAGTTTTATACTAGATTCAACATTATAATTATAAACTTGAATAATTTTATGAGCTATATAGATAAATGGACAAAATAAATAGGTTATATTAAGGAAAGTTATTTATAGGCAAAGACTCACTTTGTCTTTTCTTGTTTTATCATAACATGAAAGAAGAAACTCAAGTTTATTTATCTCATCTTTAATGCTGTAAAAGAAATATATGAATAAAGCATTAGTGAAAACATAGAAGTTTGTAAATATTATAAGAAATATTATTCTTGCCATTGATTTAGTATTGTAAATCCCTCTATACGAAATATTAAAAATTGAATAAAAAGATTTGTTAACAATAATAATATGAATTAATGGAATTGATAAAATTAATTTAGAAAATATAGCATATTTCATTCTAACCTTCATCTTTACTATTTTAGTGTTCTTTGCTACTTGGTCTTAAGAATCTATTGAATATTGTGCTAACAACTCTTGCGTAGAATAATTACGTTTGTGTTGTTTAGTTACCAAAACAACATATGTAATCTCTCTCTCTCAAAATTCTAATATTTTAGAAAGCCATAGTGGTAATTTATTTCATACAATTCATGAAGAATTAGTTGAATAATTCCAGTACCTGATTGGTCAGGTTTTATATTTTCAAGCAGGTATCGCTTATGGACTTTCTATTTTTTGCATAAATTCATTCTCAATAGTGAGTGCGAGCAACCAGAATGGTATATTTTGCATCTTGTAAGAAAAATCTAACTACTTTTACATTTTTTTTACTTATCCTTTTATTAGTCTAAATTATACAATATCTTGGAGGTCGTGCTCATAAAGAAGTTCAAGAACTCTTCTTGGTTCTCTGTACAGGGATACTTTACATTCGTAAACGTTACATTTATTTTATGTAGAAGTATGTGTAAATTATAGTTCTTTATAAGATTTACTTAGTAAAAGTAATATCATATACTTAATAACATTTAAGGTATAATAGGAATAGATATTTAAAGATGTCATTTCAGATTTTCCCTGGAGTGTAATGTAGAAAATCAGGAAAGGCAAACTTTAGGATTTCACGACAATTTATTTAGGTAACAAGCAAAATCAACATTTATAAGATACAAGTTAATCAATGAGGGAAGTAGCCAAAGTAGAAAAATATAAATAATCTAAATATAAAAAAAATAATCTGTACATAAAATATAATAAATACTTTGCTACAATATGATATATCAGTTCATACCAATCATTCCAAAACTAATATTAAACCTAATAAAATATAATAATAAGCATTTGTTGTTAACTTTAAAGGTCATGTAAAAAGCCATTCTGGCAGAAAGACTGAAAGCCTAGTCAATTATTAATTTCTATATTTAAGAAAACAATCTTAGCTTCTTATATATACGAGGGCCATTCAATAAATAAGTTTCCCTTTTTTTTTCTGCGAACGAAACGTTGTAAAAATTAGTTAGTATTGTAAGAAATGGTCACTAGGATGCCTTGCAAGCGCATGACCTTAAAAATCACGCTACTCATACGCGCAAGTCCGTAGCACTTCAGTTTCCATGGAGCTTCCACTGGTGAACGTGTCCACTTGCGAACTCCGTTCTGTAATTCGTTTTTTCACGGCGAAAAATGAAACTTCGGTTAATATTCTTCGCAATTTAGTGTCAGTGTATGGTGAAGGATGTATGAGCATCCAAATGGTTCGCCGATGGCGTTCATGTTTCTTGGAAGGACGGCAAAAGTGCATAATGACGAGCGAAGCGGCAGGCCCATTACTGCTACGGACAATGCAGCTGTTGCTGCTGTTCGGAATGTGGTGAAAGCAGATCGCCGCGTCACCATTGACGAAATAATGATTTGAGTGCCTACTGGAATCGAAATTGGACGCTCTTCGATTGGAACAATCATGTCAGATGTTTTGAATTTTCGCAAAGTCTGCGCAAGATGGCTCCCGCGTCTGCTTCTGAAAATCACAAGCAACAACGGATTGAGGCAGCCCGAGCTTTCCTGGAAATGCATCGAAGAGATGGAGATCAACTGTTTTCCCGTATTGTCACTGGAGATGAAAGCTGGGTGCATCATTCAAATCCAGAAACGAATGACAAAGCATGGTGTGGAAGAAGCCTGAGGAAAGTGCACCAAAAAAGGCGAAGGTCACAATCTCTGCAGGCAAAGTTATGGCTATCGTATTTTGGGACTGTAAGGGTGTTATATTGGTTGACTACCTGCCCCCAAACACTACGGTTAACGTTGCGAGGTACTGCGTAGCCCTCAATAAACTCAGAGCTGCAATAAAACGGAAAAGTCTTAGACTTTTGTCTCGGAAAGTATTACTCGTCCATGGCAATGCTCGCCCTCACGCAGCTCGAACGACCCAAAGGTTGCTGGAAAACTTCAAATGGGAAATTTTCACACATCCAACTTATTCTCCGGAATTGCCCCAAGCGACTTCCATCTTTTCCAGCACTCAAGTTGCACCTTGGAGGCAAGCACTTTGCGAATGACGAAGGGAATGCGGAGGCGAACCACTGGCTACGAAGACAGGACACGGCTTGATACAACAATGGTATCAAAAATGTTTGGACAAAAATGGTGATTATGTAGATACGTAGTTCATGAGTTATATAATGAGAATAAAATAACTGCATAATTGTAAATAATGTTGTTTGTTTGTTAAAAAATAGGGAAACTCATTAGAATTATAATGGAAAAATTGGAACATTTTATACTACACTGCATCCTGGCAACTTTTTGGTTTTTCTACTCGGTATGAAAATTATTGATTTGTTTACTAACAATTAAATTATTTTAATTAATAATATCTGTGTTTTTTGGTTACCTAGCTACTGAATTTTTCTCTCAAGAATATAATATTTCATAAATCCATAGTTGTCATGTAATTAATCCATTTATTAAAGGTCTGTTGAATAGTTTTGTGTAGAATATCAATTTTTCTATTTAGGATCCAGAACCCCATCAACAGGTTCCAAAATTAATAGTGAATTAGGTATATATTCATCTAATCTTGTAAAATGCAAACATTAACAGTATGTGCAACTGGTCAACTTGTTTTTTAAATCTATAAGAACAAACTTAATTGCTTTTAAGTTTGTAAACATGTTGAATTCATACAATATGAGCATTCGTAAATTCCTATACTTAATGAACATCATGGTGTACCCAATCTATTTTTTTAAAAAAAGATTTTAAATGAAACATTGAGTACTTGGTATAATTGAAAAATATTTATATTATTTTTTAAAAATAATTTCCACAAAAGAGTTTAATCTATACAATATTTGTTTTTAAGTTTATTTAAAAAATTCTAATATAAAATGGTTCTGATTAATTTACCTATTGAATACCTTCTTTAATTATGGTATTTGAAGGGATCTAATTGAACTTGTAACTTATAAATATTAAAAAGAAACTATATTTTATATATATTTGTTTAATTAAAAAGGCATATATTGGATCAAAATTTCTTTTATTTTACCACAATATTTCAGTTGGCTGAACGACAAATTTATCAAGGTATTATAACATATTAAGGTATATTCAAAATATATTTATACCTAGAAATACACATGTGTTAGAAATGTGTGGAAATATTTAGTATGGGGTGGTGGGTATTGGAATACTAATAAATTGATATCTCAGCTTCCAATTAAGTTTAAGGCCTAAAATATTTCATTCACTCAAATAAATTTATACCCATCTGGAAAGGGATAGAGAAGTAGGTGATGAAGAGACCGAGAGAAGAGAGAATAAAATTGACATTTAGGTCATACACTCCACCACAGGTCAGTAGGTTGTTCTCAGCTTGAAGTCTGAGGAACATCAGTCTGAAGTTGTCATTGGGACTGATGACAGTTGAGGTGACTTGGTCCAGAGCCATACTGGTGACTTCCATGTATTCTTTGTTGACTTGGCTGGCCGAGAAAGCAACAGAAACAAAGATAAAACAATTTTGAAATATCCAGGAACCAGAGAGCCAAAAGCTTCTATTTCCCAAATTAAAACCACGCGTTGATAACATTTGAATTACAATTACCATTAATTTGATTATTAAAATTGTATTCGGTTTGGAATATAATTTGTTTAATTTTTTTATTATACCTGTAAAAGAATTTAAAATTTCAATTAATATGCCTGTTTTTAAAATAGGTATATTTGTCTTTAATTTTATTATTTCTTTTTTAATATGAAAACAAAAATAATTGAATTTTAATAAATTTATCCAAATAATAAATTCAGAAAGAATCGTCAAGATATAATGTTTTATACTAGATCTAACATTATAATTATCTATTTGAATAATTTTATGAGCTATATGGATAAATGGACAAAATAAATAGATTACATCAAGAAAGGTTATATATAGGCAAAGACTCACTTTGTTCCTTCTTGTTTTATCATAACGTGAAAGAAGAAACTCAAATTTATTTATCTCATCTTTAATACTGTAAAAGAAATATATAAAAAAAGCATTAATGAAAACATAGAAGTTTGATAATATCATAAGAAATATTGTTCTTTTCATTGATATAGTATTGTGAATCCCTCTATTCGAAATAATAAACAATGAAGAAAGAGATTTGTTAACAATAATAATATGAATTAATGGAATTAATAAACTTAATTTAGAAAATATAGCATATTTCATTCTAACCTTCATCTTTACTATTTTATTGTTCTTTGCTACTTGGTCTTATGAATCTATTGATTATTGTGCTAACAACTTAGAATAATTATGTTTGTGTTGTTTAGTTACCAAGACAACATATGTAATCTCTCTCTCTCTCAAAATTTTAATATTTCAGAAAGCCATAGTGGTAATTTATTTCATACAATTCATGAAGAATTAGTTGAATAATTATATAAAATTGTAATTTTTATAATTGGATCCAATACCTGATTGGTCAGGTTTTATATTTTCAAGCAGGTATCGCTCATGGACTTTCTATTTTTCATAAATTTATTCTCAATAGTGAGTGCGAACAAACAAAATGGTATTTTGCATCTCGTAAAAAAATCTAACTACTTTTACTTTTTTTTACTTATCCTTTCATTAGAGTAAATTTGACAAGTTATTGGAGGTCGTGCCCATAAAGATGTTCAAGAACCTTTCTTGGTTCTCTGTATAAGGATCCTTTACATTTGTAAACGTTACATTTACCTTAGTTATAAGTATTCGTAAATTATAGTCCTTTATAAGGTATACTTAGTAAAAGTAATATCATATACTTCATAACGTTTAAGGTATAATAGGAATATATATCTCAAGATATGATTTCAAATATTCCCTGATATGTACATAGAAAATCAGGAAAAAAAACTTCAGGATGACACAACAATTTATTTAGTTAACAAACAAAATCAATATTAATAAGATACAAGTTAATCAATGAGGGATGTTTCCAAAGTAGAAAAATATAAATAATATAAATATAAAAATTAATAATCTGTACATAAAATATAATAAATACTTTGCTACAATATGATATATCAGTTCATACCAATCATTACAAAAACTAATATCAAACCTAATGAAATATAATAATTAGCATTTGTTTTTAACTTTAAAGGTCATGTAAACAGCCATTCTGGCAGAAAAACTGGAAGTCTAATCAATTATTAATTTATATATTTAAAAAAATATTTTAGCTTCTTATATATATTTCTTTAATATAATTCTATTCAACCTATCTTTTATGTTCATGTATTTATTACATTTTTGTGATGTGTCATTATAGGTCAATGTTTATCAAAATATCAACGATGAATTTTATAACATTCTTTATTAACAATAAAATATGAATTTAGTTACTTTAGTCTGAAAAATAATTTTAAAATTAGGAAAAAAGATATGTAAATAGTCGAATGAAAATTTGACTATATACAAAATCAAGCTTTTCCATTTACAAAACTTATATAACTTTGTAATATCATATTAACAATTGATTATACACAGATGTTTAAAAGATATTCAGTAACTGCTCACAAAAATGGTTTGCATTCAAAATATTCTTCAAATTAAAGATATTTCGGACAGTAAATATTTTTATTATTTCGACGTTTCGACATAAATCTTTTGTCCTCGTCAGGAGCTCCTGATTTTTATCAAAACGTCGAGATAATAAAAAGATTTACTGGCCGAAGAATCTTTAATTTAAAGAACTATGAATATAGCCAGGAGGACTCTATCTTTACGATTTTAATGTGTGTTGGGGGACAAAACATTAAATATGTTCGTTTAAAAATAGTATATTAAGATTTTTCCCTAAATTAAATAAAATTGTTCACTCAAAAAGGTTGACGCCAATCTGGAATGGGAGAGAAAAGTAGGTGATAAAGAGACCCAGAGAAGAGAGAATAAAACTGACGTCCAGGTCATACACTCCACCACAGGTCAGTAGGTTGTTCTCAGCTTGAAGTCTGAGGAACATCAGTCTGAAGATGTCTCTGGGACTGATGTCAGGTGAGGTGACTTGGTCCAGAGCCATACTGGTGACTTCAATGTATTCTTTGTTGATTTGACTGGCTAAGAAGGCAACTGACACAAAGTTGAAGGAATTATGAAATATCCAGAAGCCAATAAGCATAAAGCTTGTATTTCCCATATTAAAACCTCGTGTTGATAACATATTGTGGCATGCATGGCGTTAGAAAATAGTTCTAAAAGTGGCCAATAGGTGGCGCCATGGATTTATGCGGCGTTTCTCTGCTCTGACTCTGTTGTTGGTCCTGTTCCTTCGCCATCCCCTGTAATAAATGGTTCTGTGCATGATTCCTCCTCCGGCCTCATCCTGCCACCTGTATTATGTAAAGTACTTGTTATATGATATTGCGACCATTTATAATGTAGATAAAGTGTTTTAATAAATCCCCTTGTTCTTCAGCGTTGTGCGGTCGTGACTCTCCTTCCGACAACACATCGCTGCGCCTCTGGTCAGTCCTGACTGTCCCCCCACCCGTGGTAAGGCTGACGGATACTGACAGAGGTTAGGGGAGTTTCACGTGGTGGCATGGCTCTCAGGTGGTAGTGTAGGGAGGGCCAACGGTCCAAAGGGTCAGCCACAGTAAGGAAGCGTTAAGAGGGGTAGAGCACGCTACATTTGGTGTCAGAAGTGGGATCCTTATTAGTGGACTGACCGGCAGTATCTGGTGGAGAGTCGGGGTTGAGGCTCTGGAGGGAACCAGATAGTTGCCACCTTGTTTGTATGCCTGTGGAGACCAGAGGACAGAAAATGGCCTCAGAGGAACTTTTGAAGCAGTTCATGGGCCTTATGAGGCAAGAAAGGGAGCAAGAAAAGGAGGAGGAAGAGCGGAGACAAGAACAAGAAAAGGAGGAGGAAGAACGGAGATGAGAACAAGAAAAGGAAGAGAAGCTGAAGCGAAGAGAAGAAAAAGAGGAGAAGCTGAAGCGTGAAAAGGAGGAGGAAGAGCGGAAACGAGAACAAGAAAAGGAAGAGAAGCTGAAGCGAAGAGAGGAAAAATGGGAGAAATGGGCCAAAATGCTGTCGGGGATAGGGGTGGAAGCACAGGGCCAGCACAAGGATGTGGACAAGAGGATCAAGAGCCTGGAGTCCGAGGTGATTGCCCTGCAGGAGGAACCGAGCACAGCAGAGCGTGCGAGACGCAGCGCAGAGGCAGAGAGAGACGACCTGGCAGAAGAGGCCAACAGCAAGGCTAGTCGTGTGACCATGCTCCAGGATGACAAGCGCAGGCTGGAGACCCGGATCCACCAGCTGGAGGAGGAGATGGAGGAGGAACGGGCCAAGGCGGAGGGGCTGGCGGAGAAGGCCCATCGCGCCCAGAGCTCCGTGGACCTGCTCACCACAGAGGTGGCAGCAGAGAGAGCCTCCTGCAGAAGCTGGAGAACGCCGGGTCCCTGCTGGAGAGACAGGGCAAGGAGCTGCGGGCCAAGCTGCAAGAGCGGGAGACCTCTCAGAGAGCCCGTACCAAGGCCACCATTGCCAGCCTAGAGAGCCAGACCTGCCAGCTGGAGGAACAGCTGGAGGCGGAGGGCAAGGAGAGACAAGCTCTCGCCAAGGCCAACAGGAAGCTGGACAAGAAGGTCAAGGAGATGTCCATGCAGCTGGAGGATGAACACAGGCAGTCAGAACATTACAAGGGAAAAGATCATGATGCAAATGAAGCGAAAAATATAGATGAAGTACATTGTACAGAGTCAAGGGTGGAAGGAAAGCTAGATGTAGAACGGTGTACTGATTTAAAGGTGGAAGAAAAGCTAGATGCAGAACAGGGTACTGATCCAAAGGAAGAAGAAAAGCTAGATGCAGGAAAGGGATACTGGTTGCCTGATCGCCCTGTATTTGGGTGTGAGTCCGGGGCTACGCCTATACGGCCAGTATTTGACGACGCTTCCAGTCGAAGACACAGCGGACTCTCCTTGAGACGATATTTAAAAGAGATACCCAATCTACTGAAGATAATTTCTGAGATAGGGATAGAGCTTCGGAGAAATAAGTACGGAGTTTTGGCCGACCTGAGAAGATACTTCCGGTTGATGGCCATTAAGAGCAAAGATTGGGACTACCTCAGATTTATTTGGAAAAAGAAGATGGACAACTGATGGTTTTTGGGCGGGAAATCGTTGGAGACGATTTTAGTTACCTCCATACCTCAAGGATCCGGAGGAAAAAAAATAAATAGTTGAATGATGATGCAAAGGTCGTCAAGAGAAGCAACGACTTGGTCTACCGCATCCAGCGAAGTTCGAAAGCAAAAAAAATAATAATAAAGGGTCGTCCATTTGAGCCGGTTGGCACTCTTCCAGGGAGAGCAATCAGAGTGGACCTGATCGGGACGATCAGGTTTGATTGGGGGGCAGTGTGGCGTGCGTGGCGTTAGAAAATAGTTCTAAAAGTGGCCAATAGGTGGCGCCATGGATTTATGCGGCGTTTCTCTGCTCTGACTCTGTTGTTGGTCCTGTTCCTTCGCCATCCCCTGTAATAAATGGTTCTGTGCATGATTCCTCCTCCGGCCTCATCCTGCCACCTGTATTATGTAAAGTACTTGTTATATGATATTGAGACCATTTATAATGTAGATAAAGTGTTTTAATAAATCCCCTTGTTCTTCGGCGTTGTGCGGTCGTGACTCTCCTTCCGACAACACATCGCTGCGCCTCTGGTCAGTCCTGACTGTCCCCCCACCCGTGGTAAGGCTGACGGATACTGACAGAGGTTAGGGGAGTTTCACGTGGTGGCGTGGCTCTCAGGTGGTAGTGTAGGGAGGGCCAACGGTCCAAAGGGTCAGCCACAGTAAGGAAGCGTTAAGAGGGGTAGAGCACGCTACAATATCAATTATAATTAACATTAATTTCATTAACAAGATAAAATTTGATATTGAATATAATCTATTTAATGTTTTGAATATATCCATGTAAAAAACAAAATTCTCAATAAAGAGTTCTGTTTTTGAAATAGATAAATTTGCCTTTAATTTAATTATTTATTTTCTTAAATAAAAACAAATGTAATGGAGTTTTAAAAACGATATCCAGATTAGAAATTCGCAAAGAAACATTAAAATATAATCTTTTAAATTTATTCCCACATTAGAAATATCAGCTTTAATGATCTTATAACCTATATAAATACATGGACAAAATAAAAAAATAAAATTAAGAAAGCCAATATAAAAGTACAATTTTAATTTAAAATTTATTGTTTTATTATTTAATTCATGTGGAAGTAATGATTTAAGTTTATTAATATTATTTTTAACACTATAAAAGTAAACTATTAAAAGGACATTAATTAATGAAAAGATATTTGATGTTATTAAAAGAAATATTTTCCTTGCCATTGATTTAGGTAGGTTGTTATCATCTAAAGATATAAACAATGAATTAAAATTATTATTTAAAAAATATAAGTGAGTTATAGGAATTATTAGAATTATAATGGAAAGATTGGGACATTTTATACTACACTGCATCCTGGCAACTTTTTGTTCTTTGTACTTGGTATGAAAAATATTGATTTGTTTACTAACAATTGAATTATTTTGATTAATAATATCTTGTGTTGTTCGATTACCTAGCCACCATATTTTTCTCTCAAGAATATAATATTTCAGAAATCCATAGTTGTCATGTAATTCATCCATTTAATAAAGGTTGTTATTGAGTGTTGTGTAGAATATCAATTTTCTATTTAGTATCCAGAACCTCATTATCAGGTTCCAGAATTTAATGGTCAAATAATTATATATTCATCCATTCTTGTAAAATCAAACAATAACAGCATGTGCAAGTGGTCAACTTGTTTTTCATCTATAAGAACAAACTTAATTGCTTTTAAATTTGTAAACATGCCGAATGCATACAGTATGCGTATTAGCAAATTCCTAAACTTAATGAAAATCATGGTGTACTTAATATATTTCTGAAAAAAATGCTGTTATAAAAATCATTGAGTACTTGGTATAATTGAAAAATATCTATATTATTTTTTATAAATAATTTCCATAAGAGAATTTAATCTATACAAAATTTGTTTTTAAGTTTATTCAAAATATTCTAATATAAAATGGTTCTGATTGATTTACCTATTGAATACCTTCTATAAATATGGTATTTTTGAAGGGATCCAATTAAAATTGTAACTTATAAATATTAAAAAGGAACTATAGTTTATATATATTTGTTTAATTAAAAAGGCACATATTGGATCAAAATATCATTTATTTTACCAATATTTCAGTTGGCTAAACGCCAATTTTATCAAGGTATTATAAAATATTAATGTATATTCAAAATATATATTTGTATTTTGATATTTTATTGAATTTTATATATATATTTTTTTTATATTCGACCTTTACGATTGAAACTTTTAAAGGATTTAGAGTAAGGTTCATAAGAAAGGAGTACAATCATATTTTAGAAAAAAAAATATTAAATGAAAATTTTACTGATATCACAGATCAGTTGATTTTACTAGAAATCAAAAAATTATACCAATATATCAGTTTATTCTTATAACTTCATACACTTTTATTATTAAAATGACTTAATAAACATAGTATGAGGGATGAATTCATGACCTTTTAAGTTTGCATATTGTCAAGAGGCTTTGTGGCTCTAATCACGAGAGGCCCCATGGGATGCCTGTCAATCATCCCTGGACTCCGGGAGTGGGGGCCACGGGTGTGAGGGGTTCTCGGAATCTGATCGGAAAAGAGGGAGGGGGGACGCCTTGGTGGCTGACGACGTTCATTAGTATTATCTTTACCTTGGTATAAGTTGTATTATTATCTGACACTCTCTCTCTCTCCCTATAAATACTTCTTGTATATAATTTTATTGGAGAGCTAGAAGGTAAATACCCTTTATAATAATACCCTTTATAATTATTCCCAAACTTGCCCTTGCTTTATTTATCTCCGCGACAATATTATTTATTAGGCTGAATGCTGTCTCAGTATGTGACATGATCATTGCCATAGTGAAGAAGGGCAAGCCCGAGCTGCGTAAGAAGGTGATGCCAGCTCTGATGGGGAGGCAGAGGAAAGCCTGCCGCAGGAAAGATAGAACCATCATCTACTTTAAAGACAACGCCAGAGTTATTGTCAACAATAAGAGAAAGATGAAGAGCTCCGCCATCACAGGTCCCATCGTCAAAGAGTGCCCTGACCTCTGGCCCAAGATTACCTTTGATACAAGTTCAATTGCCTTAATAAACTGGGTGTCCCATTCTTTTTCCATGTTTTTACTGGAATATGTAGCTGATGAAAACTGCACTGCATATTATTTATTATTGATAGCAAAGATACAAAAATAACTTAGTGTATATGTGAAACAAAGAACAATAAATATTATATACAAGAGATTATTTTCAAACACGAGCTCATCTATAGCCATTACTACTCTGTGTAATATTCTATATAACACACACAACTACTATTATTACATTATTAAAATATATTGTGGCGAAGAAATAATTCATATTTTATTATTTAATTTAAATATTCAATGAAAATACTTGAAACAGATTTATTACTTTATATTTATGAATTCATCATTTAGTTGCCTAGCTTTCTTGCTCGATATTCTCTAGCTGTAGACAGTTTTGTTGATAATTGTCGACTAGGTCGTACTGACACCATCAAATAAATACTTTGACATCTTAAGACTTTAACATTAAAGTCGGTGCAAATATTCATTCAAATATAACCTAGGACATCATAATAGTCGTTTATAGACTTTTAATTTTTTTTTTCAGTTAGTGTATATTATATATATTTTTATTCAGAAAATATATGTTTGATTTTTATATTTACTTTTATTTTTTAATGTGTAACATCGTTTAAATGTGTATTACACAATATCAACAATGAATTTTTATTACCTGCTTTATTTTAAAAGAACATCCAAATAGACATTTATTTAATTTTAGTTTGGTGAAAATATTTTACATAATTATACAAATAAATAGGCAAAGATTGGAATGAAAATGTATCTACACAGTAAGTATATACAGATATAATTCGTTTTTAAAATTTATTTTGAATATTTTTTAAATATATTTTTTAATCGCAGTAAGGACAATAGAAGATTATGTTTTGTGTTTGAAAAAAAGAAACACTCATGCTTTATAATGCTTCCATTTCTTAGGTATATATGGCACACACGTTATCGCCTTATATTTAAAATTTATTTTAAAACGAAAAATTTAGAATTTTTATATTATATTCAAACAATGGAACATTCATTTTTGATTAGAGGGGGGGGGGGGAGCAACATGTAGTAATAATTTGAGGGGTAAGGATGGTTGACATTAAAATATATGAATTTGGATATATAAATCATTTTCGTTAAACTTTCCTAGTTTTTGTTCCAATTATTCAAAATACAGTTAAACCTGTTTATAGCGCCCCCTCTTGGGACTCACCAAAACAGGGTGCTATATAGAGTGGGTGCTATAAACAGGTCACTTTTAATGTAATTCAAATCGTACTACGTATTTAAAATCGGGCACTATAGAGAGGGAGGCGCTATTTAGAGGAGGCGCTATAGACAGGTTTAACTGTATATTAAAATTATTACTCAAATAAATTTATGCCCATCTGGAATGGGATAGAGAAGTAGGTGATGAAGAGACCCAGAGAAGAGAGAATAAAATTGACGTCCAGGTCATACACTCCACCACAGGTCAGTAGGTTGTTCTCAGCTTGAAGTCTGAGGAACATCAGTCTGAAGATGTCGTTGGGACTGTTGTCAGGTGAGGTGACTTTGTCCAGAGCCATACTGATGACTTCAATGTATTCTTTGTTGACTTGACTGGCTGAGAAGGCAACTGACACAAAGTTGAAAAGGTTTTGAAAAATCCAGACGACAATGAACAAAATGCTTGTATTTCCAAAATCAAAACCTCATGATGTTAATAAATCAATTATAATTAACATAAATTTAATCAACAAGATTAAATTTGGATTCAAATATAGTTTATTCAACTTCTTGATTATACCTGTGTAAAAAATAGTATATTCAATTAATTGATCTGTTTTTAAAATATATATTTTTGACCTCAAATCAATAATTTCTTTTCTAATATGAAAGCAAATATAATGAAAATTTAATAAATATATCCAAATTAAAAATTCGCAGAGAAACATCAATGCCATTTCTTTTAAACTTAAAACAGGATTAGGTATATCAACTTGAGTAATCTTTAAAACCGTATGAATAATTGGACCACATAAATAGATAACATTAAGAAACCCCATATATAAGTATAACTTTAGTTTGAAATTTGTTGTTTGATATTGATGCGAAAAGAGAAATTTAAACTTTGTAACCTCATTTCTAACACTGTAAAAGTAAAATATTAAAAATGCATCAATAAAGACATACAAGTTTGATACCATTAGTAAAAATATTCTTCTTGCCGTTGATATAGTTGGATTGTCAACATCATCATTAAAATTAAAAAACAATGAATACAATGTTTTATTTACAACAAACAATTTAGCTATAGGAATTATTAAAATTAAAATGGAAAGTTTAGGACGTTTAAATCTACCCAACATCTTGTCTCATAACTTCAATTTCATCTGCTTTTTGGTCTTATAAAAGAACGTCGATTTGTTTGCAAATGATTCACTTATTTTTTAAATAATTTCTGTGTTGTGTTGGTTACCATGACTCCATCTTCATTTTCTCAAGATATTAATATTTAAGAAAGCCATAGTTGTCAAAAATTCATATAATCAATAAAAAATTAGTTGCGAAATGTTTCACAAAATCTCAATTTTTAAATAAAGGATCTAGAGGTTGATTGATATCATTTTAATAAATATAAACTATTTTTGCGCCGCGTATCATTATTTTTGAATTATAAAGTTTATATTCGTAAATTAAATTTAATTGCCATCTATTGTTAAAATTTTACAACGAATAAATTTACTGGCAATGCGTTTCTTTTAAACATCATCAAATATTATCTCTACAGACCTTACTGCAATGATATGAGTAATTAAATGAGAGAGCTTGGCTCATCAGTAGTGACCCCTCTCAGCGGTTTCGCCAAATTAATCTCTAGACCGCTCTACGCTCTATTCCAGTAATGTCTGTAGAGATAATATTTGATGATATTTAAAAGAAACGCATTGTCAGTAAATTTATTTGTGTAAAATTTAAAAGTTTATATTTCTTATAAAACAGAAGGCATGCTAATGTATCATATTGATATGGTTTTTAAAATAAACTGATAAATTATATAATTGGATTTTTATTATTGTACATATCAAACCTTGACAGTATGTGCCAGTGATCAAACTGGCATTTTGCAATATTTAAAAGCAATATTGCCACGTGGAAAATTAGGGAAGACCAACTTTGGGATGAGACAACAATTTATTCAAAACAAGGACATACTATGAATGATAAATAAAAAATAAGCAAAGAGGGAAGTTTACAAAGTAGCAAAATATAAACATAATAAATGATACTCTGTTAATAAAATAATGAATATTTTGTTACAATATTAAACTGCTTTAAAATTTGTAATTATATGAAACGTATAGAGTATGGGTAGTGGCAAATTCCTATCCTTATTAAACATCATGATGTACACAATATATGGGAAAATTGCTCTCATATAATGCATTTCATGCTAAGTATAATGTATATGGTAATTTAAGCCAACAACCCCATATTGTATATAACTTATAACAAGATTTCCATGTTGTATAATAGAAACACATCTGTAAATGATTATACGCATGATTGACATGTGTCATTAAATCAACATATGTAATGTACTTTGTGAAAACTGAGGATAAATAAATAAAACTCTGTAATAGATTAAGAGTTGAGCTGAAGAGAGATAGAAATCAAAAACGTCTAAAATCGAGATAGATGTAGCAGTCCCAAAACAACAAAGTCTAAAGATGGAAACTGCCACGGCGCCAGTGTCCAATTTCACCAGACGATCCAGGCCCCTGTCGCATCTGTTGAAATGCAACACGCCCTTTCTTGGAAAATATATAAAAGGCCCCCATCTTTAGCCAAAAATACAGTCACTTGACAGTCACTTCACCATCTGCGTGAGCCCTCGTCGGTTGTACCCCAGGTCTTCCTCATCCACCATGTAGTCAGTAAGAACTCTTTCATCTCCATCTTTCGCTCCTAGCTCAACTTTTATCTGTTCACGGAACTTTTCTAGTGTAACTGTGTCTTTGTTTTTTGTGTGTACATTCCCAAGCTTTCCACTCTGCCTCGACCACGACTGCCTGTACTCTGTGAGAACTTTTAAAGGTCTTACAAGGTGCAGAGAGGTACTGTAAAACTCCTCATCCTGACAGCTTCTCTCGGTCAACACAGTATAGCGAGAGTTGAAAGGGACTCGCACCACAGTTTAAGTCGACTGGATACCTCATCACATATTTCAGTCGACAGGATTCTACAAGAGGCTACAGGACTTCACCACACACACATGTATATATTCTATATGAAAGTAATTGTATCACTTGTTAAATTTTTATAATACTCAATTTGTTACAAACCACGGAAATTTCAAAAGTTTTTTAAATAGAATAAAGACAGTGGAGGATTCAAGTTGCTTTTTGTGGTATTGAGGAACAAACCTCAAGACATCTACTGATCGATTGCCCAGCATTTCAAGATTATAGAATGAAGAATAAACTAGTTGTTTGTGAACTTAACGATTTGATTTCCGATAAAAAGTCATATTTAAAGTTCAATTCATTTTGTAAATACATTCTAAACTTTCTACAAAATCTGGATCTCTAATGTTTTCATGCGTTGAATTATGTAAATAACTTATGTAAATAAACTTTTTCCCGGTTTGACGCAAGTATCCCTTGCGGGATATAGCGCTTTGGAAATAAAATAATTGTAACTTGTTAAATATGATTCATGAACTCAATTTACAATAAAAGTTTAAAAGTTTATTGAAAATCATTTAATACATATATTCCTACTGATGTTAAATATCTGAAATGTATTTCAACCTGAATGTTTTTTTTTTCAAGGTCTGCAAATTTGATTTTTATGCATTATATACATTGTATTATACATTTGAAACAAAGATATTTTCAAAAACTAAAATTTTGATGATAATTAAGATTGATATATTTCATTCGCATTTTTATTATCAAAATATTTTCAGGAATCTTTTAGTTGCAAGTTATGATATTCCTCCAAAGACAGATTCATATTTGTTGGATAGCAGTACCAAAAATTTTGTATTGTAGCATATCTGCAGTTTGGGAATATATGCTTCATAGGGTACATGTTTAAGGATTTTGTATGTGATAAAATAATAAATAATTACATAGAAAGTACAAGCGAAACTTTTTCAGTATTTACAGCTACACGTTAATCCGCTGGTAAATCATGTCAGCAGTCCAGAGATAGGAAGGTAAGAGCACAAGAACATAAAATATTTATTATAATATTTCTTTTCTATAATATTTTCTAATACCAATATATGAAAATTTGCTAGTCTTTTTTTTTTTTAGAAATATAAATTTTTATATTGAATAAAATTAAACTATATAAATAAATGCTTAACTCCATCATCAAAAAAGACTCCCAAACTACATGTCATTTATTGACAGTTTGAGCAAGGTAACTCAAAACAGATTGTTATCAGAAAAAAAAAAAAACACCAGCTTTGTCAATTTCAGAACACTCACACGCTGTTTTATACTAAGGTTTTTAGCAGACTATTTCAGGTTTAGGTTTTATTATGTTCCTAAGTGATTTTTGATTGATCGAGTAGGTTTGGAGAGGTTGAAACAAAGGGGCATTCAATGGAAATCATGTTATATGCATCTGACCTTATTTTGTTCGTATATATCTCCAGTAATTCAAATAAAATAGAAACGAACACAAGAATGAAAAAAATGTTTGATCCATATTGCGCTGGTTCATTGATGTGCCATTTAAGACAAGGGTGTTTCAACAATATAAAGTGATGATACACCAAACCATGATGTCTACAATATATAAAGTGAGCCATTCAACATTGGAAGTGCGGCGATCACCAAAACGTTTGCAGATTCGAATACAATGATACTCTGAGAGGACACAAAGCAGCATTTATCACATCACTGGCAGTCAATTTGTAGTAAATCAAGATGTGCATAAATATCGCTATTCTAACTGCGTAGGAGAAGATATGTGAAAAAAATCACATAAAAGTGGTTGGCATTCAAAATGTGATCTGTTTGGAATAATATTGTAATAAATTGTTGTGAAATATTTTTCCAATCCAAATATAGTTCTGAAAATATATTAACTACTCAAATAAATTGACGCCCATCTGGAAAGGAATAGAGAAATAGGTGATGAAAAGACCCAGAGAAGAGAGAATAAAACTGACGTCCAGGTCATACACTCCACCACAGGTCAGTAGGTTGTTCTCAGCTTGAAGTCTGAGGAACATCAGTCTGAAGATGTCACTGGGACTGATGTCAGGTGAGGTGACTTGGTCCAGAGCCATACTGGTGACTTCAAGGTATTCTCTGTTGACCTGGCTGGCTGAGAAGGCAATTGATACGAAATTGAAACAGTTGTGAAATATCCAGGCACCAACAAGCAAATAGCTTGTATTTCCTAATTTAAAACCTCGCGTTGATAACATATCAATTATTATTAACAATAATTTAATTAATAAGATTAAAATTGGCATTGAATATAATTTATTTAGCTCCATGATTACATCTTTGAAAAAGATAATTTTATCAATCAATACATCTTTTTTAAAAAGATCTATTTTCATTCTCAATTCAATCATTTCTTTTCTGATGTGAAAACATATATAATGAAATTTTAATAAAGAAATCCATATTATAAACTCGCAAAGAACCAATGCATAATTATCTGAATCTAATTTAATCATGGCAATATCTGCTTGAATAAAACCATAAGACACAATAATAAATAAGGTAGGTAAATACATTAGATTAAGAAAACCCATATATAAGTATAGATTTACTCTACACTTTATTGTTCTATAATTATATTGATCTGAAGCGAGAGATCTAAGTTTAATAATCTTATTTGTAACAATGTAGAAATAGAATATTAAAAATGCATCAATAAAGACATAGAGATTTGATACTAAGAAGAGAAATATTGTTCTTGGCATTGATTTAGTTGGATTATCAACATCTCCATAAGAAATATAAAACAATGAAAAATAAGTTTTATTTATAATAATTAGGTGGATTATCGGAATTATTAAAATTACAATGGAAATATCAGGACATTTTACTCTAACCTGCATCTTTGCAACTTCATTGACTTTTGCTTTCTGGTCTGAAAAGAAGTCATTGATTTGTTTGTTCACAATTCTATTATTTTGATTAATAACATTTGTGTTGTTCGGTTGCCTTGACATCATTTTTACTCTCAATATATTAATTTGTTGGAAAGCCATAGTTGTCATATAATTAATCTAATTAATAAATTGTTTATTGAGTATAGTTATATAAAATATAAATCCCACAACTTCTGAGTTCGAAACTACTTGAGACAGCTTTTCTAAATATAATTAAATATAAATTAAATGGCACCTCTTTGTTGCAAAAGTCGAACCTCAACAGTCATTTGTAAACACCTGTAGCTGCTAATTCATACTCATTATGATCTGCATGACCTTGTGATTGATACTATTAGTTTTCACATCTAATATTAGATTAATAATTGATATTTCATTATATTTTTTTAAAAACCTACTAAAAGTGGTTTATGATCCGGAGTTTGCGGAATTGTTTTGTACAACTAGTTAAAACCAACAATTTATTAATTAAAGAAATTATATGACACTCATGTGGTTTTGTCAAATATTAATATATTAAAAGTAAATATGATGTCAAGGCAACCAAACAACACAGATGTTATTAATCAAAATAATGGAATTGTGAACAAACAAATCGTTAGCTTTTTCAGACTGTGAGGCAAAAGTCAATGAAGTTGCAAAGATGCAGGTTAGAGTAAAATGTCCTAATTTTTCCATTGTAATTTTAATTCCGATAATCCACCTAATTATTATAAAAATGACTTATTATTCATTGTTTTTTATTTCATATGGAGATGTTAAAAATCCAACTAAATCATGCTAAGAAAAATATTTCTCCTATTAGTATCAAACCTCTATGTATTTATTAATACATTTTTAATATTTTACTTCTACATTTTTCGAAGTAAGAATATTAAACTTATATATATGGTTTCACATCTTTATTGTTATAAGTCAAGAAAGTGCATAATTAATCTCTACTTTTATATAGGTTTTTTTAATTTTATTTATTTATCTACCTCATTTATTAATGTTTTTGTTGGTATTAGTCAAGCAGATTTTCTAACGATTGAATTAAATTCAGAAAATTTTGTATTAATTCTTTGCGAGTTTATAATATGGATCTCTTTATTAAAATTCCATTATATTTGTTTTGATACCAGAAAGGTAATAATTGAGTTGAAGATGAAAATAGATTGTTTAAGAAAAGATGCATTGATTGAGAAAATTATTGATTGCGAAGATGTAATCATAGAGCTGAATAAATTATATTCAATGCCAAGTTTAATCTCATTTATTAAATTATTGTTAATTATAATTGATATGTTAGCAACGCAAGGTTTTGAACTAGGAAATACAAACTATTTGATCGTTAGTTCCTAGATATTTCAACATTGTTTCAATTTCGTGTCAGTTGCCTTCTCAGCCTGCCAAGGTAACCAAGAATATGTTGAACTGACAAGCGCTGCACTGGACCAAGTCACCACCAGCGTGGAACTGAATAAAGTCACCAACTTGGCTCTGGACCAAGTCACCTCATCTGACAACAGTCCCAGTGACATCTTCAGGATGATGTTCCTCAGACTTCAAGTTGAGAACAACCTACTGACCTGTGGTGGAGTGTATGAGCTGGACATCAGTTTTATTCTCTCTTCTCTGGGTCTCTTCATCACCTACTTTTCTATCCCATTTCAGATGGACGTCAATTTATTCATGTGAATAATATGTTTTTTTAGAACTATATTAAGATAGGAAAAATATTTCACAATTATTTAATAAAAAATTAATAAAGAAGTGTTATCAAATAAATTGATACATTTTCAGACCAAGATAATAGTCCTAATAAGATTGTAAATACACAAAATGCTGTTAAATGTTCCAAAATTTTAATTTTAATTATTTTTTATATTAAACAATTAATTGTAAATAATGAAAATTATTCTTTATTGTTTTGTTGTTGTTGTCATGTCCAAAGAAGAGCCACAGATGTCTCCTTGCATATTCATCACAGCAGCAGCAACTTTATTGTTTTAATGTGGTGATTTTAAGGGCGCATTTAAATAAATGTAAATATTCACTTAATAGTATCGAATCTCTATGTCTTCATTAATGCTTTTTCAATAGTGGCTTTATAATGTTAAAATATATATATGATTAATAAACACAATTTTTTTCTCTTCGCATTAATTTATTTATAAAATAATAATGTACAAAGTGAGTCTTTACACTTATATGTACTTTCTCAATATAATCGATTTACATTGCCAATTTATTTGTGTTACATATATGACTAGTAAAGATCATAGTTTCTATCTTGGAATAAGTTTATAATATGCTTTGAGCTTTCTTTTCGGATTTATATATAATTTGATTTATCTTTTTTTTTTTCTTATATCTCCACTCAATCATATTAGGGTATAAATCTTGCAAAGCTTGAGACTTTTGATGTCTGCTGGAGATGAGTAAAGCTCATCAATGGATGAGTCAATACAGTCAATAATGTGTTTTGGGGTAGCAGGTTGAGAATTGCACTTAGTACATAGTGGAAAAACCTTGCAATCATTCTGGAAAGTCATTGTTCGTAGATGACCAGAATTAAGTCTGGAAATCAAAGACTATTGTTCCCATGGGAGGACAGAACCGGTGCTTGTCCTTCCTGCTCTGTACCAGTCATGTGCAGCATTAGATTTCCATTCCTGCAGGCATTGGGCTTTGATAGTATGGAGGAGTTCTCTTTCGTCTAGTTGGGTGGTAGATTCCTTGGCTTCAGGTAGGCCAAGAGCTCAAGCCTTTGCCAGATAGTCTGCCATCTCATTTCCAGGAATTCCAACGTGAGATGGAAGCCATTGCATTGTGACAGAGTTGTTGGCTGGGAGTCGGTTTACAGACTTAGCGGTGCTCTTGAGAAGAGGTTCTTGACTGGAGAAGCAGCTTTGAAGGGTATAAATGGTTGCTCTTGAGTCAGGGAAGATTAATATATTGTTTGCCGAGTTTATTACATTTGTTTACATATTAGAGAATAAATAATATAATTAAAGAAAACTTACCTGTTTTAAAAAAGATATATTAATCAAAATTTTCATTTTTTACACCCACACAAATATTTTTTGCGCAATTTTTTTTATTTGGAAAATATAACATTTTTATAATTGGTTCCTGAAGGTTTCACACCTCTTTCAAATTCGTGCCAGTTTCTTTCATGTCAGTTGGCCAGCAAATATGTAAGAATACATTGAATTCACCAGCGTTCCTTGAACCAAGTGACTTCCAGCATGGGTTTTATTGAAATCACCACTATGGCTTTAAATCATCACTTTACATATCAAGGTCAATCAGACATCAAACTGGCGTCAATTCATTTGGTTGATTTATTTAATGTATATCAGAAATAAACTGGAATAAGAAATAATTGAAACAAGTATGCATATAAGTATTATTTTCCAACACATCACATTTTTGAAGTCAATCATTTTTCGTGAATTTATTTACATATACTTTAATCATCTGCCTTTATTTCTCCAGATATAAATTAAAATATTTTAAAATGTATATTTTAGAATAAAATTAATAGGGTATTTTCTTTATAAAGACACGCTCTTTAATAATATCCTTGCATATATATTTTTTCACACACACTTCAAAAATTAAAAATTTTAAACCCAACAAAATGAAAATTTCGGTGTGATTATTCCTTTTAAATAAATTGGGCCAAAATTATTTCGTAATATGTATTGACACAATGTGACATATAAAATTTTGAGAAAAATCTATATATATATAAAATATATATTTCAAAACTATGACAGAAAACGTAATAAATAAATAAATTATTAATAAATGATAACGCTTCCCTTAAACAAGTTCTGCCTGCATGATTGTGTGTGTGTTTAAACATCTTATAGCTTTAACAAATTCTTCATACACTACATATTAATATTAGTATTATTAGTATATTATTTATTTAAGTAACCCAGGTTCCTGGAACGTACAGAAGTCACCAACTACCCGGGATGTCCTTCTGACCTAAGTCTTCTTGGATTTATATACAATGCCAGTGTAAGTCCAATTAATGAGGTGTCGCCAGGCAGATTTCTTTCTTGGGAGATTTTCTAGGGATGCTGGACATATGTTGGTGATACCTAGGAGAGTGGCTGTCTGGAAATATTTGGTATTGGAAGGTTGGGCAAGTGAAGAGGAGGTGGTCTATGGTTTTGTCTTCATCTTGGCAGTGGGGGCAAGTTGGGTCTTCTTTCGATACCGTTGCAAGGTCTGCCTGAATGTAACCATGGCCGGTCAAGATTGTTGTGGAGGTAGATCCATGCTTGATGTTTCGAAGCATTTGGAGGAGTAGTTTCGGGGTAGCAGCAAATCTTCGTAGATTTCTGGTGGAGTAATCTTGGATGTAGAGGTCTGTCCACATTTTGAGGGCTATCTGTTCTTTTTTACCGCGCGCGACGCTCTTTGGCAGGGTGGTAAAGGATAGTGGCAGATTAGAATGTGCTGCAGCCTTTGCCGCCTGATCCGCCAGTTCATTTCCTGGAATACCGCTGTGGCCTTTGATCCAGCAGATTTGCACATTTGGTGAAAAATGCAGGTTGTAGATTATTTCCGCAATTAGTTGTGTTCTTGGGGGTTATTAGTATATATATAAAATTAAGTTGCGGAAAGATGATATTCATGTAGTCTTCACCTACTGGCACCTTTCCCTTTAATTATGCATCAGGATTATGGACTTGTTCTAGCCCCCTAGTAAAAAACCATACTAGTGATGATAAATAATGAGCCACAACACAAGTTTGACAACTTGTTGAATGCTTTCACCATCAATAGGCATAAATGTAAACAATTGGTTAACTTTATAATATCTAGAATTATTTTATGTTTATTCCAATAGATCACGCAAACCAACAACAGTTTTCTTGGTGAACTATCAGAATAATTTAAATAATATAACCTTTTATCTCAATATAGTTAAACCTTTTTTTATATTTTTAGTTTCTGACATTATTTGCAGTTATTTAAATAGATTATTGATTTTATTAATCTGAGTTGTAATGCTGTTGAAGAGAAAAGGAACTAAGGTATCGATTATAGCCTTTTATTATTCACAACTCTATAAGTCAAATATATAAGTATTAGAAACAAATACAAAATTTACCAGACTTGTAGTCATTTTAGTAAAAAAAGCTGATCTTTCAACTGGATTGTGATGAAGGCCATAAAATGAAATTTGTTAGCTAATTTTTCATATTTTATGAACAAAACATCTTTAGGGGGGAGAAGTCCGACCACACCTCCATGCGGCCCCCCCCCCCTGGTCCTTTGGAATATTCGACCAAATATTCGACCAATGTGGACACAACAACAACAACAAAACATCTTTTCTTTTAATATATCACACAAACATACAGCTTTTTTGAGACCACCGGTCTTATTATTTTAATATATCAAGAATATTTCTGAACATTTTTGCCCCACAAACTGTTGATATCAGGAAAAATGAGAGCTATAAATGGCTATATAAATTTGAAACTTTTTGATCAAGTTAGTGACTTGGTCCAGAGTGGCATTGGTAACCTCAACTTATTCTCTGTTGACTTAACTGGCCAAAAATATAAAAGACATAGAGATGAATCCATATTAAAATATCCAAGAACAGGCTAACAAATAACATTCTCAATTTTTAAATCATAAAAACAATATAATAAACACTTTGAAAAGTATGCATCAATTAATAAATGAGAAATATTGAATCAGATTTTTCAGAACATATATTAATCTAGAGATAATGTTTCATCTCTAGAATTTTCATCAAATAAAAAGGTATTTCTATACATAAATATGGTTTCGGAAGAAATTCCTAGAAAATACTTTCAGCAAATTTTTAAAAAACTTCAGCTTTTCGAAAAGACTAGATAAGTTTATAGTATTATATATTATATATCATAATATTACATTTTTTATCTTTCTTTATTTCGACTAGAGCGCTATGTCCCCTAGGGACACTTGCATTTAAAGATAAACAAAATTTTGAAAGAAAATAAAGAAAGATATATTACAATATAGAAATATTCAAATAAAGATAATCTGTGTGGAAGTATAAAGAGAGGAAATTTGGCTAGTGAAATCACATTCTTAGTCCATCACATTTCCTGTCTTCTATAAATGGATATTTCGAGAAACAAGCGGTCACTACCCTGTTATACCCCGCGGTGGGCGCCACCAATGAAGACCTTGTATATATTTTTATATATATGTATATTTATCAATTATTTTTATCTATTTATTCATATATTTACCATTATATAATCTTATTTATTCAAATTTATATTTTATCTGTATTTAACCTTATATAAACTTATATAGAGATTGTAATAATTCAGTTTCAATCTCAATCTCCTCTGCGGTCACTATTTTGACTTACTAAGAATAGACAAAAGAACCCCATATTTGATGGTCAGGAACAGAGTTCTCTCTGAGTTGTCTCTATGTCATCTGTTTCCAGGGTGGTTTTTGGGACCTTCTCTTTCATCTCCCTTATACTCCTCATGGGTGGATACGAATACGATACGGGTGTGCATCCTTAGAACTTGCTACACAAACCCAGACTGCTTCGCAAACACTACATATATATATACAATTGTTCAATCAAATAAGTTCAATCCCATCTGGAATGGAATAGAGAAGTAGGTGATGAAGAGACCCAGAGAAGAGAGAATAAAACTGACGTCCAGGTCATACACTCCACCAAAGGTCAGTAGGTTGTTTTCAGCTTGAAGTCTGAGAAACATCATTCTGAAGATGTCACTGGGTCTGATTTTAGATATGGTGACTTTGTTAAAAGCTACACTGGTTACTTCTATGTATTATTTGTTTACTTGACTGGCCACAAACATTGTTGATGCGAAGGCGAAGCACCTGAAAAATATCCAAGAAACCCAAAGAAAATAATTTGTATTCACAGAACCAATGTCTCGCGTTGATAACACTGGTCAACAAGATTTTTGCACAAGAGAACCTGATTATGTTTCTAGTGTAACTTTTCATGCTGAACTCAAAAATCTAATTAGAAATCTTCCATCACCTATGGGTTTTGCGTGACGGTATTTCTTTAGTATTGGGATAAATACACTAGAAATTGCAAACAATGTCACGTAACTGGTTTCTAAAAAAATATTTTTCTTTGTCCACAAAGAAATAGCATCTTATCTACATGTCCTGAATCCAAATATACCATTAGTTTTTTTCTATTACACAATATTTCTGAGATACACCTACTTGAATTTGGAAATATTGTTAATATATAGGCATATATGAACGAAACATATTTATTATTGAAAAGCAGTGACAGTGGATTTTCTTCTATACTTTGCTTGTGGTAGATCCCTCTTGAGTGCCCAGCAGTCGTCGGCAAGCATAGCGGGACTCCATTTACCTTGGTACCGCTTCTCCATGCTTGATATAGCTTGATGAAACCTCTCACCATGCTCATCGCTAACTGCGCCAAGATTGTCTGGAAAGAAATATAGATGTGAATGCAGGAAATGGATCTTGAGGGACATGTTACATCCCAGTGCCTTATAGGAAAGCAACAAATCATTAACTATGTCTCGGTAATTTTCAACCTTGACACTTCCTAAGAAGTTTTTGCAAACGTTTCTAAAGGAATTCCATGCTGCTGCTTCAACTTCATTCAAACTATTTTGAAAATTTCCATCCTGCTGCAATTCTCGAATCTGAGGTCCAACGAAAATGCCTTCTTTAATCTTCGCTTCACTTATACTCGAAAATTTTTGTTTTAGGTAGGCAAATCCACTGGCATTTCGATCCATTGCCTTGACAAAGTTCTTCATTAATCCCAGTTTAATATATAATGGTGGTAAGTAAATATTTTCTGAATCGATCAGGGGTAGATTTGCAATATTTTTATATCCTGGAGTAAAGATTTTACGGTTTGGCCAGATTTTTTTAATGTAATGCCTTTCCCTATCTCTGCTATCCCACTCACACAGAAAACAACAAAATTTTGTATATCCAAGCTGTAATCCACGCAAGAGAGCAACGACTTTCAAATCGCTGCATATTTTCCAACCGTATCTTTCATATTCTATCTTTTTCAAAAGCAGTTTCATGTTTTCGTAAGTCTCTTTCATGTTGGATGCATGTATTTATCCCAATACTAAAAAAAAGATCGTCAGGCAAAAACCATCGGTGATGGGAAATTTCTGATTAGATTTTTGAGTTCAGCATGAAAAGTTACACTAGAAACACCATCAGGTTCTCTTGTGCAAAAAAAAAAAGTTTTTTTTTGTAGACCTGTGTAACATATCAAATATAACAAATAATAATTTAATCAATAAGATTAAATTTGGGATTGAATATAATTTATTCAATCTCTTCATTATATTAGTATAAAGTATAAGTTTTGCAATCAATATCTCCAATTCTAACATATATAAATTTTCTTTCAATTCAATATTTTTTTTTCTAATATGAAAACTGATATAATGGAATTTTAAGTAAAAATTCCAAATAACAATTTCAACAATAAATAAAAAATTATCTTCTAAATTCCAATCAGAATTAAAAATAGTTGTTTGAACAATATTATAAACTAAAAAAACAAATGGGCAATATAAAATGAATACATTAACAAAGAAAATATATAACCATAGTCTTAATTTAATTTTTTTTCTTATATAATGATATTTATTTGGAAAAAGAGATATAAACTGATTAATGCAAGTGTTAATACTGTAAAAGTAAACAATAACAAAAACATCAATCAGAGCATATATATTATATATTATTATGAGAAATATTTTTCTTTGCATTGATATAATTTCGTCTTCTGATATTTTATTTGAACTGGCAAACATAAAATAAATAGGCTTGTTAGATATAAATAAATGTGATATAGAAATTATATATATATATATATATATATAACAAAATTAAATCAAAAGGTTTTGGGTATTTCATCCTAAATTTCATCTTTCCCTTCTGTTGCTTTCTGACTCTGAGGAATATATGGGTTTTTGATATATACTGTTGCTATTATAGTCATCTGCATTTCTGTGATGTTTGGTCGCTTTGACAACATTGAATATTTCATAAAATAATTTCGGATGAGATATTGAATATTAATAGAATTTTGAAATTGACACATGAATTTTACATTTTCATCTTAGTAACAAATTATAGTCAAATAGAAATATTCTTTAGGATTATTCATTCTTTTATATATATGTAGATTTCGTTGTTAATTTTCAATTGAAGATTTGGAGCATTTCGATATAAAATATATTTATTGGCTTATATACTCAGCACAACATTATAAAAGTAAGAAATGATTAAATATAAATATATATATATATGTAGTAAACCCGATGTGGAATGTGCTGGGCAGTCGTGGTAGTGGGTGCGTGATGGGATTCCCGCACTGGGACAGCAAGAGACAGAGGCAGGTCTAGATGGTAGCTCCAAGAAGGTAGAGGTAGACCACGGACGAAGGCAGTCGAACCACGGGCGTCACGGATGCCTACATCGCGGATAGGGGTGAGAGACCCGACCGTATGACGGCGTCGCTCTGAAAACAACTAACTGAACAACTAACTTTGTCCCAATCTTGGGGGGCTTTTATATGAGACGCTCGCAGATGGCGGCGAGTTCTGATTGGCTCCCATAAAATCACGCCACCTGTCAGGCGCCGGGTTGTTTATTACTTCTGGCCACCTGTTGACGGGGTGATTGAACTCATTATCATAAACACCTGTTCGTCTGGCCTTTGTCGTCGTCTGGTCTACCTTTACATCTTTATTTTATTTGTCACTTCCATTGTTATACAAGGTCGATACATATTTTATATAGATATGGGGTTATGATTAATATTATAAGAAGGTTGTGATCTATTTAGCTCAAAATATACTACAGAATGTGTCCCCGGTGATGAAGGTTTGGTTGGGGGAATGACATGTAATGAATGATGACCTAACAAACCTATTATAAAAGAATAAAAGAAATAATTTGTATATAAATTAGTTAAAATTATTATTAAGTTACAAGTTAAAAAGAGAAAGATGTTGTAAGGGTGGTGTATCAATAAAAACGTACAAAATGAATGATAAAAGATTAAGAGAAGGTATATAATACAAAATGGTAACTATGGTAAAATGAATCGTACAAGGAAAATATCTTATTACATAAAAGTTAGTTTATTGACTGAACGTATAATGTGACGCTAAGGTTGAAAAAGGGGAAAGGGGGGTAGCTGAGCATGTTTCTGCAAAATAGTATCCCAAGCATTCTGCAATGCAATGCGAACTTGTTTAAGTGAGGCATTGTTTTCATTAACAGAAGGCCCAAGATATTCCCTCTGCATCATTAGTTCAGACAGTGAAAAGGGATGGGAAGATTGATGGAGGTAAAAGGGAGAGGTAGAGGTAAGAGGGTTAAGAGGGATCCCTGTTGTCCATAATGATTGTGCCCGGTTGAATGATGACAAAAAAAGTGAAAGTTTGAAAAAATGGTGAATTGAAATGATGAGTCGGGCGATGAGAAAAAAAAATAAAAAGATCGCGCTGGATATCCTGAACTCATTATTGGGAATGGGTATAACGAGGAAGGATTGTTCCAGTCGGATTAATCAATGAAAAAAAAAAACAAAAATGTTCGGCGAACTGGAATCCCTTGGAAGGTAGTTGGAGGTTTGAAGGATGTGGAAAAGGAGAGGTGGGTGTAAGAGAATTATTGTTGTCAATTTTGATTGCGTCCGGCTTGTGTGGTGAAAAAAAAAGTTGAAAGATGAAAAAATGTAGAGCCGGACGATGAGAGAAAAAAAAAGCTAACTGGGTCTCCTGAGCTCACTGTTGGGAAATGTACAGCGAGGAAGGGTCTTCTAGTTAGTTAATCAACAAAAAAAAAAGAAAATGGCTGACGAACAATAATCTCTTGATGGCTGAAAAAAGTTGGGAGGAAAGGTTCATGGGATAGAGTTAGAGGTTGTAAGGGAAGCGTCAAAAATAACATTTTGAAATCTACAAAGAAAAATAAAATGATAAATGTTTTATCTGTTCAAGAAATATTATAAATATTGTTAGGTGTAGGTTTTTTAAAAGGTGCCTAAGATAGTTGAAGTTGTAAATTGCTAAGTCTGAACATGATGAGAAAAAAGGAAAATAAAATAATAAAGGTAATAATATATAAAGGGTTGATTGGTATTTGATGGCATTAATTTTGCTGGTTAATAAACAAAATGATATTATCGATTAATATTGAAATGCTTTATCTACATTGGTAAGTTAAAAAAAAAAACAAAGTCCAACACCACAAAACTAGGTAGACTGTAAGTCTATTTACAATAAATGAGAGAAAAGCTAGCAAACCTATTAAATGGGAAATAATTTGGGGCACAAATTAGTTACTAGAATAAAATAAAGATAAAGGGGAGTAGTGGTGACACATTGATATAGTATTATAAAACTACAAAGAATATATAAGAGGAGTACATAGGAAGGATAAATTTAAAGTAAACACACACAATAGCGAAAATAAATATTTGGGAAAGTTGGTATACTAGTTACAGTTTTTTGTTATTTAAGGTGCCTTAAGTATTTACAACATAGTTTCAGGGATGTAATACAGGAAGGAGGAGAAGTAGAGATAATAAAAGTAAAATAAAATATAAAAGAAAATTGACTTAAGCAAAAGGTTGCGATAGGTAGTGACGCAGTGAGGAATAAATGAAGAAGGTCTGAATTTGTTTCTGCAAAGGACATCTCAGGAGTCCTGCCCTGCAATACGAGCTTAGAAACGAAGTATTGTTTTCAGGGTTCAGCAATCTCAAGATGCTCTGTAAGTAGCATTAGATCAGATGGGCAAAAGGTGTGAAGATTGAAGGGGAGGTAGGTAATGGGAGAATATGGGAAAGACATTCTTCTGAGAGAGGTTAAAAAGAGATGGCGGCTCAAGAGCTGCGCTGCTGTCGGTGATTGAGCTCGACCGGATGAAAAATATAATTAAACGAAAAATGAGTGGGCGCATCGTGCTGTGATGGCCTGGGTTGAGCATTAGAGAAAAAAAAATCTCGCTGGTTACCCAAGCTCTCCGTGTGGAGTTAACATGGGGAGGAAGAGTGTACCAGGTCGATGGATCATTAAAAAATAAAAATTAAAAAATGTTGACGAGCAGGAGTCTCAGGAACCGTTGAAGAGGTTAGAGGATAGAAGTAGATTGTGAAAACAGGGCTCGACTGTTGCCATTGATTGATTGAACCCGGGTTTGAGGAAAAAAGAATGAAATAAAGAATGCTGGGACGGCGACCTGGGAGTAAATAAAAAAAGTCGGCAAACAGGAACTCTGCGATGGACGAGGGGTGGTTAGAACGAAGGCATAGAAGGCCAATGGAAAATGATCAAGAGACGAGTGATGTATGGAAGGCAGAGTTGGAAGGAATATCTCTGCTAATGATGGATGCTAATGATGTAACAAGGTCATTCCACCCCTTTAGAATTAGGGAGGGAAAAGACGAAGTAAAAAAAAACAATTAGGGGGAGATCAGTGCGTCCTTGATTTGTTTGTCGTTGGGATGAAGACTGGAATTAATTGTTCTTTAATGTAGGCCAAGATGACGTCTCATATGGTGTCATGTACAGGATCGATTTTTAGAGATGGTGGGGACCTAATTTTTAAACGGGGTTGACAAAATTATAAACTATCTTATAACATTATAAAATAAGATTTGCTATAAAAGGATTTTTATATAATTTTCCTATCCGTTTTAATCTGGCAGGTTCCTCTGTTAGAAGGATATTAAATTTAATCTGTAACATTGAAATCGTGGGTATGAATAATTGGGAAAAGGTAGGCTAAAAAGGGATTAATTAATTAACTATTGTATAAATAAATGTGTTATGATTATGCGAAATGTGTTAATGGGATATGCGAGAGGAAATAAAATTGATGTGAACAATGTAGAAGTGCGAAATAAAAATGTATTTAATATGTAAATAACAATTTAACACAGGCAGGAATGAAATGCAATGGGGTATGGAGATTTTATGGTATGACATTATTTTTCGCATATTACATTTATAGTTGTATTTGTAATTGTGGGAAAAATGGGACGCACATTTTGAGATGAGATAATTTAAAATTGATATTTATAAAAATACAAATCTAGGACTAGTTTTTAAAACTTTTAAATATTGAGAAATATCAATTGAAATAGTAATAGGTTAAGTAAAATAAGGAGCGTAATAAATTTAATTATTAATACTATGGCCACAAATAAGGTATTAAAAAAAATAACACAAATGAGTTTAGAAAATATGATTCGAGTAATTAAAATATAATATGATTTTTTACGTAAAATTGAAGGTTGCATATTTGGATAATGCCATTTTAGGTGAATTTAAGAAAGGTATGTAAGATTAATAAATTGGCAAAAATGCGTGATTGAATATTTTTAATAATAAAATTGAAAATGATGAATTAAATTTTATAATTTGATTAAAATAAAGTGATAAATGAGAGTGTGAAAGTTTTAAAAATTGGGTAAATATGATATAAAAAAGGTTATAATTGATTTTAAAATGCTTAAAGTGAAAATATAAGAATAAAATTTACGGGAAAAATGGCAGAAAAAAAGTTTAAAGTACCTTGAAATGGCTGATGCTGGCTGGAGTTGATCTCTGGAGATGGTTGTTTGGAAGAAGGCTGCTTGTTGCGTGGGATCCGTCGAAAGAGGAGATGAGGGCCTCCTTAGATCTTCGCAGTGGGGTTTCATGTTGGTGAGGGCATTCGCGACGTACTCGTCTCCGGCCTCCGTCATCCTCTGCATGCTGCTGTCCTCAGTCATCCTGTCGACTTTAACGGGTTCTGTAGTAAACCCGATGTGGAATGTGCTGGGCAGTCGTGGTAGTGGGTGCGTGATGGGATTCCCGCACTGGGACAGCAAGAGACAGAGGCAGGTCTAGATGGTAGCTCCAAGAAGGTAGAGGTAGACCACGGACGAAGGCAGTCGAACCACGGGCGTCACGGATGCCTACATCGCGGATAGGGGTGAGAGACCCGACCGTATGACGGCGTCGCTCTGAAAACAACTAACTGAACAACTAACTTTGTCCCAATCTTGGGGGGCTTTTATATGAGACGCTCGCAGATGGCGGCGAGTTCTGATTGGCTCCCATAAAATCACGCCACCTGTCAGGCGCCGGGTTGTTTATTACTTCTGGCCACCTGTTGACGGGGTGATTGAACTCATTATCATAAACACCTGTTCGTCTGGCCTTTGTCGTCGTCTGGTCTACCTTTACATCTTTATTTTATTTGTCACTTCCATTGTTATACAAGGTCGATACATATTTTATATAGATATGGGGTTATGATTAATATTATAAGAAGGATGTGATCTATTTAGCTCAAAATATACTACATATATATAAATACAAAAGGTTATTTGAAAATTAAAGAACATCCTTTGTTCTTAATATTGAAACATTCTTCTTTTCTATTCATGATTTTTATTGATTTTCCTTTTTTCACAGAAATTATACCTTCAGAATTCTTATAGCGATTTAAACGTGTATTTAAATTATAAATTTTGTAAAAGGTGAGGCCATTTTAGTATACAAATCTTTTCATTATTATATATATTCTTAGAATTGCATCTTCAAAATATATTTGATTTATTGAGAATGTGTATGATTTAAATATGTTTGTCTGCTTCACCTTTTTATGAATAATGAGTTTATATAATAGAATGACATTTTTAAAACTATTAACAACAGTTATATATATTTAAAAAGATGCATATATTGGATTTTTTAAATGAATTTATTATTCCAATATTTCGAGGGGCAACTCGCCTCTCTTTATCGAGGATGTTTGTGTTTTGCACTAAAGCATGCGCGCACGCGTACACCACTCTCGTTCTACAAGGCCAATGAAAGAATTGTATCCTTGATTTAAACACTACATTCAGCATATATACAGCCACCAATTATATATAATATTACGGATAAATACCATTATTATTATTTTGTCTACACATTGTTCTTGAAATAGGGATTTATATACAACAGTGCAACCGTAAATAATTGTGTGCATACATATTAATTCTAAATTAATGATAAAATTTATATATATATGAATATAAGTGATTTTTTAAAATATCTTTTTCAAATGTGTGCATTTATCAATGATATAAAAACAAAAGTACCAAATGGAAAATATAAATTACATTAAGAAAACATATATATAAGGTATAGGGTCTACCTTCTTTGATATTTATCATTTTATAAAGACATTGGTTTGAAAAAAAAGTTTTAAGTTGTTTGCTTGATGTTGAAATATTAAAAATAAACTGTTAAAAACATTTTTTACTTATCCTTTTAGTCTAAATTAGACAAGATCTTGGAGGTCGTGCTCATAAAGAAGCTCAAGAACTCTTGTGCACGACTCCATATAGATTAAATGCCAGTTACGTTAGAGCGCTGGGTTAAAAACATTGAGATTTAAAATAAAGGTCAATATATAGAATACCTTTCTAATTAATATCGCAAGAAATATTTATTGACATATCTATAAATATTTCATTAGAATTTCCAAATATAATAGTAATCAGGAAATAAAAATATAATATTATGAAAATAATAGATGGCGTTCAGTTTTGACGTCTTATTTGAGGGGAGAGACAACCTTTATTTTTAAAAATCATTATACATCCTGAAAAATTTCTATCAATTTATTTACAGTTATCCATAACATCTACCATAAATTGCATACCCCAGCGATATTCAACTTAAAACCATATTGACACCCCTACATGAATTTCAGAAACCACTCCTTCTTTGTTTTCTCATTTAAAAATTATCAAATATAAACGCTTATTTCATTTTAAAATTATTTAGAGAAAGGGTTTTTGAATATATTTGATCTGAAGTGTAAAGAGAGAAGTTGTCAATTCTGATGGAATTGCGCTAACACAATTTATATAGACAGGAAGGAATTTGCTAAGCAAATTTGCATGGCTATTGTTGTTGACATGTCCAATGAAGAGCCTCAGATGTCTCCAGCATTTATATCACAGCAATCGCAATGTCCTCTATTTTGGGTGTGTGAAGCTGCATTTCTAGGTCCACGTCAAATTTCTGTTGTTGTTGTCATGCCCAATGAAGAGCCTCAGATGTCTCCATGCATCTCTATCACAGAAATCACAATGTTTTCTCTCTTGGGTGTGTAAAGATGCTGCTCTAGGTCCATGTCAAGGCTGCGGCCATTGATGTACATAAGGATATATGGGTAGGTGTTGGTTTCACAAAAGCCCAATATTTACATAACTACTTCTTAAACAATGCCAATGATTTTTATGAGGACAAAGGATTATAAATATCAAATATATAAATTAAATATATTCTTAAATCAAAATTAAACGAAAATAGTTTTGAATTATTAAAAGATTTCTGGAGATGAGTTTATTATTTTTTTAAAATTTATTAAAGCAGTCTCAAGCTTACGGGTATCTCTACCCTTCTAAAGGAGAACATAAATAAACGAATAAAACGACGCCTGGTGCTAGACTGTTTTGTCATTAGGAGTCGTTTAATTCGTTTATTTATGTTCTCCTTCAGAAGGGCAGAGATGCCCGAAAGTTCTTGAGACTGCTTTAATAAAATAAAAAGAAACTTATCTCCAGAAACCATTTCAATTATTTAATTTATGTCCAGGAGATTTCAATCAATTGATATAAAATAGTTTTGCTTAATTTTTTTTAGGCAATATTTGTGCTAATTCAAATAAATTTACTCCCATCTGGGATGGTAGAGAGAAGTAGGTGATGAAGAGACTCAAAGAAGAGAGAATAGAATTGTCATCCAGATCAAACACTCCACCACATGATAGTAGATTGTCTTCTGCTTCAAATCTGAGGAACATCAGTCCGAAGATGTCACTGGGACTGGTGTCAGGTGAGGTGACTTGGTCCAGAGCCGCATTGGTGACTTCAATGTATTCTCTGTTGACTTGACTGGCCATAAAAGAAACTGATACAAAAGTGAAGAAATTGTGAAATATCCACGAACACCAGATAAAAAAAATTGTGTCATAACTACTCATTAAAAACATATCACATATAATCAACATTATTTTTATCAATAATATAAAATTTGGCATTGAATAAAATTCATTTAATTTTTGATTATTTCATTGTAAAATAATAGTTTTTTAATTAATACATTTCCTTTCAAAATAGGAATTTCTAACATTGTTTTCTTAATACCTTTTCTAATATGAAAACAGATATAAATAAATTTTAATAAATAAATCCAAATTACGATTTCAACAAGAAACATTAAACCAATAACTCTTATAAACGCTTCTGTATTTGGAATATCTTCTTGAACAAAAAAATAACTCAAATATACAAATGGACAATAAAGAAATATTACATTAAGAAAACCCATATATAACCAAAGGCTAACCCTATAATTTTCTTTATCATGAAATTGATTTAAAAATGATGTTTTGAGTTGATTTATATCGTTATTAGTGTTATAAAAGAATAGGATAACAAGAGCATTAATTAAAGAATAAAGATTTGAATATATTGTAAGAAATATTTTATTTAAAAAAGTTGCAGTGTCAGAATTATCTTTTGAAATATACAATGTGTAACAAAAAGATTGATTTAAATGAAAAAAATATAGTAAAGGAATTAATAAAGTTAAAATTGTAAATGTGTTATATTTCAGTTTACCTTGCATTCTTATTACTTCAGTTCGTTTTTTCGTGATATCTGAGAGATTGTGAATAAGTATTTAAAAATTCTTACCTAATCTTAATTATTTTTACTGAGTTTCATTTGTGTTATTTGTTTGCCTTGACAATTGATGTTTACTCTCAAGATTTTGATTTCTGAGAAAACCATATTATTGAATTTAATTAAGGATCAGCTTCGTGCTGATAAAATTGATTGAGATTAAACATCCAAGAACTCGCATATTAATATTGAGTAGAAAGAGGTTTTTAGAAAACAAATAAATGCTTGTATATATTTATCAATGTTAAAATATATTCCATTATTATGAAAAATACATAGGGAAAGCACAATATACAAATATAGGAGGTATAAAGTAAAGAGGCAGTAAAAATAAAAGTAACTATAAATAATGTACATATATACATTTATTCCAAAATTTATAAAATAAACACTATTTTAACCAAGTTATAAAATTACTGAAAAAACATCAAACATTCAATTTTATAAATAAACTATTCAAATAATTTGAGCTATTGAAATTCGAAATAAAAAAAAATATTCTTTTCTGATAAGCACTTTCTCTTTTAGCACCCAAAGGTTATTTTTCATTTGAAACCTTGAATTATTTAGAAGAAATCTCAAATATTGTCTTTTTATAATGGTTTATCTCATTTTTTTTATAATGAAAAGCTATTTGTGAAGAAGAAATAGACTGATACAGGACTGTTGTCGCCTAATCGCCTAGTGTTAACAGAATGAGAACTGCATAGGGTATCATTGAAAAGGTATACTATGATCAAAAATATACCTATTTTACTCTGACTACTAAGTACCATAAGAGATGACAATTACTTAACTCATGGGAAACAAGACTAGTTGGATCTGAATCTATAGTATTCTAGTATAGAGTGCTGATATATTGCCACGAGGAAAATTAGGAAAGATAAACTTCAGGTTGACACAACAAGTTATTTAAGGCAAGAACAAACTAAGAAGGATAAACAAAAGATGAGGAATGATAGAATTTTACAGAGTAGTAAAATATAAAAATAAAAAATGATACTCTGTTAATACTAGTGTAAAATAATAAATGCTTGTAAAATAATAAATACTTCTCTACAATATTATATTCTATGTGAACGGTCCGGCTTCTCCTGAGTAATTCTTTACGAGTGTTTTCACAATAAATATTGCTTTAAAAATTGATTATCAGCATATATTATTATAAATATTATAATAGTAATAGTAGTAATAGCCGCATAGTTAGAGAATCATCTGTATTTAGCCAGGTTCTCTACAAGTATGTGTTCAACGAATAATGTTGTTTCAACAATTTCTTTGTCTATATATATTAATCTGCACAGACTTACTTATAGATTAAATATTTTTTGAAATCATTAAGTATTGCTTTTTCTTTCTTACAATAAATACTGTATATAAAAATAAATATAAAAATATATATTCGTGCTGATGTTTGAAACAGATAAATTAGATGATGAAGAGACCCAGAGAAGATAAAATAAAACTGACGTCCAGGTCATACACTCCACCACAGGTCAGTACGTTGTTCTCAGCTTGAAGTCTGAGGAACATCAGTCTGAAGATGTCACTGGAGCTGATGTCAGGTGAGGTGACTTGGTCCAGAGCTCCTTATATAAAGATGAAGAAATTGTGAAATATCTATGAACACCAGAGCGAAATGTCAAATTCATGCATTGATAACATGTCAAATATAACTTACATTGATTAATAATATTGTAGCGTAGAAATCAAGTCTTGGAATATGTAAAAGTATTTATTGATGGCGTCAGTACGACTAGTCGTCAATTATCATCCAATATATTTACAGCTAGGAAATCTTGAACAAGCAAGCAAAGAAATATTTTTGAAATGAAATTATAAATACAGAGTAATATATAAAGACAGTTATAATCTTCTCGGTATTATTTATGCGATAAAAGGGAATAAAAGAAGAAAAGTTTCTTTATTAGACAATTATAACGGTGCGAGCTTTCGGGCAAAATACCCTTCTACAGGCGTGGTAGACGTGACACTATAACGTAGGTAATGTGGCTAGAAAGAGAGTATATACACATGATTATTTACATATTAGCGGAATGTGCTATGCAAATAGGGATTTTTCATTTGTTATGAATATTGTAATTAAAGAGATAGTAGGCAAATAGGGCATTTGTATATTTGGAGTTTGAGTCTATAGAGGAATATGTTAACGTAAATTATAGGATATGCGATATTTCGAAGAATTTTAGGAAATGTTGATATCGGGCTATCGTGTTATGGTTATTACTGCAAGGCCAGGAGAGCACGATAGGCATCAGGAAGATCTATTTTACGGTTGATGCTGTTATGTCTGTGGGATTCTATGGATTCGAGAACTAATCGCTGGTGCTGGTTATGAATGCGTCTGTAATGTATGGTGGGGTGGTTGGTGTTGAATGTATGGCCAGTATTGAGTGTGTGCTGGTAAAGGAGGGACCTGGTGTCTTGGTTGGAGATGTTTCTAGAATGCTCAGACATTCTGATGGCGACGGATCTACCTGTCTCGCCAACGTATGTGGCAGAGCATTGCTCACACGAGACAGAGTAGACCGCGCCAACAGAATGGAGGGGATCAGGGGGGGCATGCGATTTAGTATATGGGTGACGGAGGGATGTGAGCAGGTTGGAGGAGTTTTTATATAAGGTGCGGATACCGTATGCTTTAAGGCTTCTGGCTATGTCGGCTGAGGAGGGGGAGTAGGGAAGGAAACATAATGATCTGTAAATTTTAGGTTGGTTGGAGGGGCCAGGTGTATATGAATGTCTATTGATGAATTCAAGCGGAAACGATGCTATGGAGAGGTGCGATATGATGAGATTTTTCTCAATTTCTTTAAATATATCGAGCGAACAGTGGGTATAGATTCTTTTAGTGAGAGCTTTTACTATGTTGATTTTGTGGGAAATGGGGCAGTGTGAATTGAATTGGGTATAACTGGGGGGACACTGTTTTTTGTAGTAGACTGTGGTGTGGAATGAGGATGCGGTACGTATTATTAGGATGTCTAGGAATGGGATGACCTGGTTTGATTCTATTTCCAAAGTAAAGGATATGTTGGGGTTAAAACTATTGAGGGCTGCAAGTATGGTGCTCTCCTGGCCGTGTCTGCATAAGCAAAAGACGTCATCAATATAACGGCGCCATATTTGTATATCTATAGGGAGGGTACGGGTGATCCAGTTGTCTATTTCGGACATAGCGACTTCTGCGACAATAGAGGAAAGAGGGCTACCCATTGGCGAACCCTTAATTTGTCTGTAATGATTTTCTAGGAATGTGAAACAGTTCATGTTCAAGCAGAGCTTGGTAAGTTGTATTATGGATGAAGCTGTATGGGGATCTACACTATGTGAGCCAAGGAACCGCTCCAGACTATCTATGATGAGATTGTGGGGAAGACTGAGGTAGAGGGAGGTTACATCGAAGGAACACATTATAAAATGTGGGGCGGGTTTTAAGGCAGTTAACTCACTGATAAAGTGGGGGGTGCTACGTATGGAGTAAATATTCCTGTGGTTGTGTAACAGAGGGGAAAGGTAGTTAGAGAGGAATTTGGCCAATGGATAAGCTGGTGAAAGATGGTAGGCGATAATCGGACGGAGTGGTACGTCCGGTTTATGGATTTTTGGCAGGCCGTAGATGTATGCTCTATTGGAAAGGTTGGAAATAAATATCTTGTAATCATCGGGGGTAATGTGCTTAGATTTTTTCAACTGTAGTAGGGAGGTTCTGAAAACTTTAAATAGAATCAAACCAGGTCATCCCATTCCTAGACATCCTAATAATACGTACCGCATCCTCATTCCACACCACAGTCTACTACAAAAAACAGTGTCCCCCCAGTTATACCCAATTCAATTCACACTGCCCCATTTCCCACAAAATCAACATAGTAAAAGCTCTCACTAAAAGAATCTATACCCACTGTTCGCTCGATATATTTAAAGAAATTGAGAAAAATCTCATCATATCGCACCTCTCCATAGCATCGTTTCCGCTTGAATTCATCAATAGACATTCATATACACCTGGCCCTTCAACCAACCTAAAATTTACAGATCATTATGTTTCCTTCCCTACTCCCCCTCCTCAGCCGACATAGCCAGAAGCCTTAAAGCATACGGTATCCGCACCTTATATAAAAACTCCTCCAACCTGCTCACATCCCTCCGTCACCCATATACTAAATCGCATGCCCCCCCTGATCCCCTCCATTCTGTTGGCGCGGTCTACTCTGTCTCGTGTGAGCAATGCTCTGCCACATACGTTGGCGAGACAGGTAGATCCGTCGCCATCAGAATGTCTGAGCATTCTAGAAACATCTCCAACCAAGACACCAGGTCCCTCCTTTACCAGCACACACTCAATACTGGCCATACATTCAACACCAACCACCCCACCATACATTACAGACGCATTCATAACCAGCACCAGCGATTAGTTCTCGAATCCATAGAATCCCACAGACATAACAGCATCAACCGTAAAATAGATCTTCCTGATGCCTATCGTGCTCTCCTGGCCTTGCAGTAATAACCATAACACGATAGCCCGATATCAACATTTCCTAAAATTCTTCGAAATATCGCATATCCTATAATTTACGTTAACATATTCCTCTATAGACTCAAACTCCAAATATACAAATGCCCTATTTGCCTACTATCTCTTTAATTACAATATTCATAACAAATGAAAAATCCCCATTTGCATAGCACATTCCGCTAATATGTAAATAATCATGTGTATATACTCTCTTTCTAGCCACATTACCTACGTTATAGTGTCACGTCTACCACGCCTGTAGAAGGGTATTTTGCCCGAAAGCTCGCACCGTTATAATTGTCTAATAAAGAAACTTTTCTTCTTTTATTCCCTTTTATCGCATAAATAATACCGAGAAGATTATAACTGTCTTTATTCGCTAATGAATCTCTCTATGAATGAAATTAATAGGTACTTATGGCTAACTCGCAAAAAATCACTACAGCTTTCCCGATGGCGAAGCCATCTCCAATTCAACCGTCACTGCAAGAATGCTGGATTCATCCCTCCCTCTCTTAGGCTCAAGGACCCCGTTGATAACCCTTTCTCCAGGATCCTCATTAGGAAAACCCAACAACAATTGCTCAACGCCAGAATCAAGAGCTGTTTTTCGAACATAAGGTTTCTGACCAAATCAATCAAAGGGCTACTTTTCCTAATAGCTCAAAAGGTCCCTCCTGCAGAACTTGCAAATCATATTATCGGTATCACAAATGATATCAGGGCGCAAGAAAAGAACATATCACTCAGGCACCAGAGGAAACTACTCTTCTGGCAAAAGAAATTTTCATACCCTCTCCTTGCCTCCTACAATCAGAAGCAGCAGTCGTCAAATGTAGTCAACTTGTCACACCGTACCCTATCTCCCTCAGAAATATCACTATTAGAGAAGGGCCTCAAGTTCCGCATCCCCTCCAAGCCCAATATCCCTGAGGTCATTAGCTCCGTCGAATCTACCATCAAACAGTACAGCCTGCAAGACAAACATTCCGTGAGAACATTGGTTGCCAAGACTCTATCTAAACCTTATACCCCTCCTCCCAACTACCGTGCAGACCTAAGAACACTCCAAAGACTTAAGCAGAGTAAATCCATAGTCATCACCCGATCCGACAAGGGCTCAAATACCGTCATCATGAACCAAGAGGATTACCGAGCCAAGATGCACGATCTACTCGGAGATGATACCACCTTCTCCCCTATCTCAGACAAGGTTAGCCTCTCTCTAGTTAAAGTTTTCAGAACCTCCCTACTACAGTTGAAAAAATCTAAGCACATTACCCCCGATGATTACAAGATATTTATTTCCAACCTTTCCAATAGAGCATACATCTACGGCCTGCCAAAAATCCATAAACCGGACGTACCACTCCGTCCGATTATCGCCTACCATCTTTCACCAGCTTATCCATTGGCCAAATTCCTCTCTAACTACCTTTCCCCTCTGTTACACAACCACAGGAATATTTACTCCATACGTAGCACCCCCCACTTTATCAGTGAGTTAACTGCCTTAAAACCCGCCCCACATTTTATAATGTGTTCCTTCGATGTAACCTCCCTCTACCTCAGTCTTCCCCACAATCTCATCATAGATAGTCTGGAGCGGTTCCTTGGCTCACATAGTGTAGATCCCCATACAGCTTCATCCATAATACAACTTACCAAGCTCTGCTTGAACATGAACTGTTTCACATTCCTAGAAAATCATTACAGACAAATTAAGGGTTCGCCAATGGGTAGCCCTCTTTCCTCTATTGTCGCAGAAGTCGCTATGTCCGAAATAGACAACTGGATCACCCGTACCCTCCCTATAGATATACAAATATGGCGCCGTTATATTGATGACGTCTTTTGCTTATGCAGACACGGCCAGGAGAGCACCATACTTGCAGCCCTCAATAGTTTTAACCCCAACATATCCTTTACTTTGGAAATAGAATCAAACCAGGTCATCCCATTCCTAGACATCCTAATAATACGTACCGCATCCTCATTCCACACCACAGTCTACTACAAAAAACAGTGTCCCCCCAGTTATACCCAATTCAATTCACACTGCCCCATTTCCCACAAAATCAACATAGTAAAAGCTCTCACTAAAAGAATCTATACCCACTGTTCGCTCGATATATTTAAAGAAATTGAGAAAAATCTCATCATATCGCACCTCTCCATAGCATCGTTTCCGCTTGAATTCATCAATAGACATTCATATACACCTGGCCCCTCCAACCAACCTAAAATTTACAGATCATTATGTTTCCTTCCCTACTCCCCCTCCTCAGCCGACATAGCCAGAAGCCTTAAAGCATACGGTATCCGCACCTTATATAAAAACTCCTCCAACCTGCTCACATCCCTCCGTCACCCATATACTAAATCGCATGCCCCCCCTGATCCCCTCCATTCTGTTGGCGCGGTCTACTCTGTCTCGTGTGAGCAATGCTCTGCCACATACGTTGGCGAGACAGGTAGATCCGTCGCCATCAGAATGTCTGAGCATTCTAGAAACATCTCCAACCAAGACACCAGGTCCCTCCTTTACCAGCACACACTCAATACTGGCCATACATTCAACACCAACCACCCCACCATACATTACAGACGCATTCATAACCAGCACCAGCGATTAGTTCTCGAATCCATAGAATCCCACAGACATAACAGCATCAACCGTAAAATAGATCTTCCTGATGCCTATCGTGCTCTCCTGGCCTTGCAGTAATAACCATAACACGATAGCCCGATATCAACATTTCCTAAAATTCTTCGAAATATCGCATATCCTATAATTTACGTTAACATATTCCTCTATAGACTCAAACTCCAAATATACAAATGCCCTATTTGCCTACTATCTCTTTAATTACAATATTCATAACAAATGAAAAATCCCCATTTGCATAGCACATTCCGCTAATATGTAAATAATCATGTGTATATACTCTCTTTCTAGCCACATTACCTACGTTATAGTGTCACGTCTACCACGCCTGTAGAAGGGTATTTTGCCCGAAAGCTCGCACCGTTATAATTGTCTAATAAAGAAACTTTTCTTCTTTTATTCCCTTTTATCGCATAGAGTAATATATATTTTTATAATCTGTTGAATATTTTCATTGAATAATATTAAATTAAATAATAAATTATTTCCTCGCCACTATATTGTATTTGGCAAAAATAATTTTATTTTGTTTAATTTATTTATTATATCAATGTAACATAATTTTTGCTAATTAATTCATCTACTTTTTAAATTGATAAAATTGACTTTGATATTATGATTTATTTTCTAAGATGATAATGAATATGGTAAGATTTTAAGAAATGTATCTAAATTACAATTTCAACAAAATACAACAATAGAGTTTCTATAAACGCTCCTGAACTCGAAATATCTTTTGAATAAGGTGTTATAAATTGATAATACCACAATAGATACTATAAATAGATTATATAGATATATATAAAAAATAGTACAAAAGTGAATTTGTATTTAGATCAGGTAGATAAATAAGGCGCAAGCCATCAGCAACTTTCAGTTGCACAATCAGGATGTTTAATTTAGTTAGAATATTTATGATTATAGTTAAAGGTTTAATATAATTTTTCTATGATTCTGTAAATATTCATTGAATTTATCATCATCACCTTTTTTTTGTTGTTTACAATTGTTATATGAAAAATAAAGTAGGTAAAAGAACGAGTTGGTTGCCCTCATGTTTTTACTGATCTAAAATATTAAGAATCTAAGGTTTATGATGTAAAAGAAAATTATACATTAGCACAAGGATTATACATTGGTCAACTCGAGCCGATTGAACGTAAGTAAAAGCCAAGTTAAAATTTAAAAAAAAAGGCAACTCATAAGTTTTTTGTAGCCATATTATTGCAACTAAAGGTATTTGGGAAAAGATTTAATAGCAATTATGGAATTAGAAACTTTAATTAAAAAATTAAAAAGGATAAAAAAAACTATAAAAGGCATAGAGGAAAATATCGAATCCATTGTGTCTATGGTAGATGTTAATGCAATGAAATGCAAACTAGATTATGCAAATAATGATTTAATGAAAATGAGTGATATTTTCTTGCAGCAACTTGAGGATGATGATTTGAATGACGAAGTGGAAAATTGCATAGATAAGTGTATAAGATTAAAGTGTGAATTGGATTTAAAGCATAATGGGCAAGAAACATCTGAAAAAAAAGTTAATTTACATGTTAAAATGCCTAAACTTGAGTTGCCAACTTTCAATGGTAGATTAGAATCATGGCTTTCATTTAAGGATCTATTTTTTCTGCAATTGGTTCTAACTCACAAATACCTGATATTGAAAAGTTACAATATTTGAAAGGCCAACTGAGAGGCGAAGCCCTAAGATTGGTCAACGCATTTCCAATTACAGCCGATAATTATGTTGAGGTTTGGCAAACTTTATTAACAAGATATGATAACCCAAAGGATCTAATTTTCACCCAAATAGATAATGCATTAAGATTACCAAAATTAGCCGATGACAACCATAAGTCAATGTTTAAACTTCTAGATAGCTGCAACGAAATAGTAAGAACAGTGAAGGTATTAGGTTACCAAATCGATAGGTTATCTGAGGTATTTTTCGTCAAGATCATACAAGATAAGCTTGATAAAACCACAAGAAAACAATGGGAATTGCAGAACAACCCAAGAGTTGTGCCTTCAATTAAGGATCTAATGGAATTTTTAGAAATTCACGCAAAAAGCTTGCAGAATTTGCCAAATAAAGATTCAAATGTGGAGAAACATTCAATGAAAAAGGAATTACAAAAGGTGAATGCTTATAATTCATATATGATAAAATGTCTTAAATGTGAAGGTGCTCATGCTCTTTCAAGCTGTAATTTATTTTCTAAATTACCTGAGTCAGAGAGAGTGAATTTTGTTAGTTCGGCTAAATTGTGTTTCAGATGTTTAAAGCCAAACCATTTAGCAAAGAATTGTTATTGCAAAAACATTTGTCAAATTTGCAAGAAAAGACACCACACTTTGATTCACCAAGAAACCAAGGTTCAAGAAGTTGATGAAGGGAAATTTGAGTGTGGAAAAGACATCAAAAATACAACTTGTCTTTTAAGTAATGAGAAATATTTTTCAAATGTTATGCTTACAACCGCTAGGATTAAAATCAAGGATAACAATGGTGTGCCTCAGACATGTAGAGCCTTGATAGACTCAGGGTCTCAGGCGAACTTTATATCAGGACAATGTAGAAAAAGACTAGGACTTCATTATGTTACCGTACACTCGCAGATATCGGGAATTTCGGGACATTTTGTGAGTCACTCTTATGGACTTGTGGAGTTTGAATTTACGCCACATTTCAAATCCGATGAACTTTTCAAGGTGAACGCCTTGGTGTTAGATAAGTTGACAAATAATTTGCCAACTCTTACATGTCCAAAGTCAAACTTGGCGCATCTCAAAACCATGCCTCTGGCTGATCCAGATTATAATATTTCTGCTCCCATCGACATATTAATTGGTGCTGAGTTAGCTATGACCCTGTTTACTGGCGAGTCCGTTATCGGCGATGAAGAACAACTAACTGCTACTTCTTCTAAATTAGGATGGCTCCTTTCTGGAAGAGTTTCCTCTAAGGGTAGTAGGAGAAGTGTTAGGAATATCATTCGGTCACCTCATGCATGCCTGGAAACCCAAAATATAGTCGAAAAATTTTGGAAATTGGAGTCCATTCCTGATGTAACTTCTATATCTAAGGATGAAAATGAAGCTGAAATCCATTTTGTGGAAACACATGGAAGGGATTCCACAGGCAGATATGTTGTACAACTGCCATTTCGGAATGACTGCCATTTAGGAGATTCAAGATCCAATGCGATCAAAAGACTTTGTTCTTTGGAAAGATCTTTGATTCCACGACCTGAAGTTTATGACCAATATAGAAGCTTCATTAAGGAATATCTTGAATTGGGACATATGAGCTTAGTACCAAAGGAAGATATCATTAAGGGAAGGTACTATCTGCCTCATCATCCTGTAATAAAGGAAAAAAGTTGCACCACCAAATTACGAGTAGTATTTGACGCATCAGCAAAGACTGATTCAGGTTTGTCCTTGAATGATGCTTTAATTCCAGGGCCCAAAATTCAACAGGATTTGTTTCACATCATTCTGAGATTCATAATTCATCCTGTTGCTATAAATGCTGATATCGACAAGATGTATAGGCAAATTAGAATATCACAAGACAACTCAGAATTCCAAAGAATTGTATGGCGGAATGATCCTAATGATAAAATAAGGGACTATCGGCTAGAAACTGTCACTTACGGGACTAGTTGTGCACCATTTTTGGCCACTCGTATCATCAAACAGTTGGCTTTGGATGAGCAGAGTAAGTTTCCAAGGGCTAGCAAAATAGCATTGACAGATTTTTATGTTGATGATCTAGTAACTGGAACTTTTTCAGTAGATGAAGGCAAGAATTTGGTTAAAGAACTCTATGGTTTACTAAGTGCAGGAGGCTTCGAACTTCGTAAGTGGACCTCCAATGTTCCTGATGTTCTGTCACTTTTACTAAATCATTTAAGATCCACCAACACAAATATTGAGTTTGAGGATTCCAAGGAATTTGTCAACGTTTTAGGCCTTCAATGGCAACCAAGAACTGATGGTTTCACATTTAAGGGAATAGCTCTGCCACTGAACTCTATGACAAAACGAGGAATACTATCACAGGTTGCTAAAATATTTGATCCACTGGGTTGGATCTCACCATTTACGACCACTATTAAACTGATTTTGCAAGAACTTTGGAAGACTGGTTTGGAATGGGATGACCCAATTCCAGAGGAACTAAGAAGGAAGCTGACTTTGATAAACCAGGATCTTTCATCGTTAGAGCACATTCAGATCCCAAGATGCGTGGTACCAGGTAAATTTATGAAGGTAGAATTTCATGGGTTTTGTGATGCATCACAGAAGGCATATGCTGCATCTCTATATCTAAAGGTGATCCTCTCAAACACAAGCGCTAAGACATTTCTCTTAGTGGCAAAAACAAGAGTCGCACCCATGAAGGTAGTTTCACTTCCAAAGTTAGAATTATGTTCTGCTCTACTCTTGGCAAGATTAGTGAAAACTGTATATGATAACCTTCCTCTTACCATCAATGAAATTTATTTATGGTCTGATTCCACTATAGCCTTATGCTGGATCAATTCCGAGCCGTGCCGATGGAAGACATTTGTGGCAAATCGAGTTGCTGAGATACACCGGCTTGTCTCCGGGGTTTGGTGCCATGTTGATGGAAGGCAGAATCCAGCAGACTGTGCATCACGTGGAATATTTCCATCCGACTTAGTAGAACATCCACTATGGTGGAATGGGCCACCATGGCTAATTGAACCTGCCCTTGAAATTAAGAAATTCATTAATAGCTCCAAGGAAGAATTTAAGGAAGAAGAAAAAATCAAGACGTATTTTGGTACAATTGAGTGTGAAATTCCATCCATTGTGATAAACTGCTCATCATTAACCAAACTGAAATGTATCATAGCTTGGTGCTTAAGATTTGTTAACAACAGTCGAATGCCTTCACATTCAAGGAACAGGGAGCCCTTAACATTACAAGAGTTGAATGATGCCCTGTTGACAGTTGTTAAGTGTGTTCAATCTATTGAATTTTCCAAAGAAAAGCATTGCCTATTAAGCAACAAGCCAATCCCGAATAAAAGTAGAATATACAATCTATGTCCCTTTTTGGATTCAAGAGGAATCATTAGAGTTGGCAAACGATTAAAAAATGTAAATGTTTATGGTGATCGAATTAATCAAATTTTACTTCCAAGATCACATCATCTTACCACTCTTATTGTAAACAATGTTCATGTCCATAATCTTCACTCATCAACTCAAGCTACGCTTGCAGCAATAAGAAATATATTCTGGATACCTTCTGGAAGAAATATTGTACGGAAAATTTAAGAACATGCATGAAATGTGCTAGATTTCGTAAAGAAGCTCCTTTTCAATTAATGGGAAATCTACCTTTTGCAAGGATCAACAGATCGAGGCCGTTTTTGGTAACTGGAATAGATTTTGCAGGACCTTTTCTGATTAAACGGAACATGGGACGTACAACTTCAACCATGAATGCTTACGTTGCCTTGTTCATATGTTTCAGCACTCGGGCCATTCATCTAGAATTAATCAGTAGTCTGACCACAGATGCTCTCATATCCACAATAAGAAGGTTCATTGCTCGAAGAGGTAAACCAGCAACAATTCATAGTGACAACGCCACCAATTTTGTTGGTGCGCATAAGATTATTGGGAAACTATGTCACAATGCCAGTAAGGTTCTTATGAATTCAGAGGGAATTCAGTGGAAATTTATACCACCATCAGCTCCACATTTTGGTGGACTTTGGGAAGCCGGAGTTAAGTCCATGAAATATCATCTTAGAAGAACAATGGGCAGTGCTTTGCTAAATTTTGAAGAACTAACAACATTGTTAGCACAAATTGAAGCTTGCCCGAATTCGCGACCTCTTTGTCCTCTTTCTGAGGACCCTGAAGATCTACAGGCATTGACTCCTGGTCACTTCTTAATAGGTGGTTCTTTAACAGCGCTTCCCGATGAAGATGACATCATAGCAATGAGTTTGCCGAATAGATGGCAATTAATTCAAAAATCAATGAATCATTTTTGGACAAGATGGTCCCAAGAATATGTGTCACAACTTCAACAAAGATCCAAATGGTGTAAGTCCCAACCCAACATTAAGGAAGGATCCCTGGTGTTGATAAGGAATGAACAACAGCCTCCACTAGTATGGAAGATTGGAAGAATTTCAAAGGTGTTTCCAGGAGATGACGCTAGAATCAGAGTGGTAGAAGTCAAGACTGCTAATGGGACTTACAGAAGACCTATTGTAAAATTATGTTTGTTACCTATATAATGTTTATTGATGGTCCCCCATCAAGTTGGTGGCGGGAGAAGGTTTAATTTAGTTAGAATATTTATGATTATAGTTAAAGGTTTAATATAATTTTTCTATGATTCTGTAAATATTCATTGAATTTATCATCATCACCTTTTTTGTTGTTTACAATTGTTATATGAAAAATAAAGTAGGTAAAAGAACGAGATGGTTGCCCTCATGTTTTTACTGATCTAATGTATTAAGAATCTAAGGTTTATGATATAAAAGAAAATTATACATTAGCACAAGGATTATACACAGGAAATGCCTTTTTTATTAATAGATATATATAAATAGGTTATATTAAAAACCACATATAACCATATTTTTGCTTTGTAATTATGCCTTTGGTATTTAATTCGATTTAGAAATTTTGGGAGGAAAATTGTTGATCCTGAAAGAATTGATTTGTTAGAATTTTCATGTCGAATATATTAAACTCAAAATGAAGGAATCTATTTTAAAAACAAATAAATGAATCAAATTAATTAATAAAATTGAAATTGGAACTTTGTGTGTGTTAGCTTTAACTGTATCTTTATAAATCCTTCTGTCCACTCTCTCTCTCTCTTGCTTAGAGATTCAATGAAGCAATGGATAAATATATAATGCCTAATTTTCTTGTTTAAAAATGCATTGAGTTGTTTGGTTACCTTGCCACCGAATCCAGATATTGATATTTCTTAAGATGAATGATTCATCCATTAAATGTAGATTGAATATATGTAGATTTTAGATCAACACTTCTGGTGGCAGGAGACTAAGCACTATTTTGAGTTGCAAAATGAAAGAAAAAATAATAATAAAATGATCCTTTTGTAAATTACTGAAAATCTATCAAAGGATTTTATATTTTCCTTCAGAATACCTTCCTTTTAATCAAAATACCCTTGTTTTTAAATCAAATTGTTCGAAAAAAGCACAGAAATTTGGGGTAAAAAATCACTCTTTTTGTTTGAAAAATCGTTTGTTTTTGTGGAAAATGGAAAATTAAGTTTGCCCTATTATCAAGACATATATACTACTCTTATATTACATATTGAGATAGTATAATATATGTAAATATATTTAAAAATGAATATTTAAAAACATTAAAGGGGCTTTCATGCAAATAAATATATTCAAAATGGAGAAATTGCAAAAAGATTATATATAAAAGATGAATAAATATTTGAAATTTGTTATATAGCGAACATTTCAACCTATTTTAATCTATAATATTATTTTAATTCAATAAAATCATCTTTCATTCAAATATCTGCCATAATGTACTTCTGAAGTCGTTCTGTAAAAAGATCAACGTTCTAAAGGACCCAAATATCTTACCTTTACCAAGCTATATAGAAAGTTTTGCCATAAAAAATAATAAAAACAAAGTGACCTTCAAATTTTACCCAAGTACAGCCCCATCAAACAGAGCAAGTAATCAAATAGGTAACTGAAATATACAAGCTATTTTCATTTGCACAGATAGTACAATTATTATCACATTACATGCATAACATATTGCCAAGTGGAAAATTAGGGAAGACAAAAAAACTTCAGGAGGAGACAACAATTTATTTCAGGCAAGAACAAATTATATATGGTAAACAAATGATAAGCCACGAGGGAAATTTTCAGAGTAGCAACATATAAACATAAAAATGACCAAAAATAACCATGACTGTTAATAAAAATAATAGAATTAATAAATACTTTGTTACGATATTATTGGGATTAATGATCTAGTTATTAGCAATAGCATGTTATATAGATATGTAGGATGGTTGTTGTGATGTGCTGGTGTGGCTTGTGGAAAGGCTGCTGATAAAATTAAAATTAATTTATTTAAAGCAAGAAATTATAAAGAGAAAAGAAACAACGGTTGAAATAATGGCCGCCGGCTTTGGCCTTGTTGTTTACCGCTGAGTCGCCAGATCAAGTGTAGGAAGAAGCCAGCCGCTAGAAAGTTCTGGATGACGCCCGCGCATGCGTAGTGAAGTTGACGCCCGCGAATGCCGAGGCCGTCTTAGTTCGGCTCGCTGAAGCAAAGTGTAGTCGCCACACTACTTCCCCTCCAGTAGGATCTTTCCAGCGATCCTATGCAATCTTATTGGCTTGCCAAGTTCGGGTCTTGGGAAAACATCGGTCCTTCTGAAGTGAAAGCAGGCTTGAGGCGGTCGATTGACACCCACGTGGATCTCTTTTTAATTTTCAGTTTGTAAATTTTGGGTTTCCTAAAAAGGACTTCATATGGACCGTCGTATGGGGGAGCTAGCGGTGGCAGGCGCGAGTCCAAAGTGCGCAATCCTTCTTGACGGCCGGCCAGACGTAATGGGCGGTGACCATCCTTGTAGTAGCTCGTACTCCGGGGTGAGACAAGTTGTGGCATGCAGAAAAAATTATGCGGCGACAGGGTGCGGGTACGAATGGTCTGGGTTTTGCTGTGGAAACGTCACAGTACAGGGAAATGTTCGTTTCTGGGATTTGTACTTTTTCCAGTTGTAGTGAGCTGCGGTTTTCCGATGTCAAGAGAGCTTGTAGCTCCTGGTCTACTGCTTGCGCTTCGGCGAGGGATTTCGGGTCATAAGGTTGGTGATGGGAGATGGGTTCCACGCGTGACAGGAAATCTGCAGGTACATTTTTACAGCCCGCGATGTGGCGGATGTCTGTTGTGAATTGCCCGATGAAATCGAGGTGTCGACATTGGCGCGGTGAGGCCTTGTCCAGATTTTGTTGAAAGGCGTATGTGAGAGGTTTGTGGTACGTATAGACCGGAAATTGTCGCCCTTCCAATAAATGCCTGAAATGCTTGATAGCCAAGTATACCGCCAGGAGTTCTCTGTCGTATGCGCTGTATTTTCTTTGTGCAGCGTCTAGTTTCCTTGAGAAAAACTCTATTGGTTGGAAAATGTTGCCGGCTCACCAATTTTGTAGGATGGTTGTTGTGGTGTGCTGGTGTGGCTTGTGGAAAGGCTGCTGATAAAATTAAAATTAATTAATTTAAAGCAAGAAATTTTAAAGAGAAAAGAAACAACGGTTGAAATAACGGCCGCCGGCTTTAGCCTTGTTGTTTACCGCTGAGTCGCCAGATCAAGTGTAGGAAGAAGCCAGCCGCTAGAAAGTTCTGGATGACGCCCGCGCATGCGTAGTGAAGTTGACGCCCGCGAATGCCGAGGCCGTCTTAGTTCGGCTCCCTGAAGCAAAGTATAGTCGCCACAGATACATAAATAGCTATTTCTATCCACCAATAATAAATAATTAAAAAAACACCACTTATAAAAGTAGCTGAATAATATAGAATAACAGATTTTATTCAAATTATATATAAATGAAAAAAAATTAAATAAATTTTAAAATATTTGCAGAGTATCCTTATTTAGATATTAGGAGTCAAGCTTTCACCCAGTCGCGCTTCATCAGGCTACTGGCTCCGCAAAGGCGTGCAACACACATACAAAAATAAAGTGACCTATGAAACGCGACTGCGTGAAATCTTGCCTCCCAATATCTAAATAAAGAAACTCTACAAATATTTTAAAATTTATTCAAATCAATTATAATATTATTTGCATCTATATTTTAAGTTCAAGTTATATATGCAAATTAGTTCAATATCAAACTGATTTGCATATTTTGATGGTAAAATATTATAATGGTAGTTATAATATGATAAGGACGTCTCACGCACATCATTACTATTATATATTACATATATACTATTAATATTACAATACTATTTTAATATACCAATAAAAATTAACATGTGTAAAAGAGATATTTGCTAGGTAAACATTTTTTAGGGAAATATTTGGGCAAAGCCAAACCTTTTTGGTTTGTTTATCATATGTATATTTTTAGGTTTCAGATGTTTCTTGGTCAGTTATGTTCTGTTTTTCTAAAAATATAATACAGACAAGTTGGAGGTCAAAAGATTTGTATTTATTAGAATATTATATTTATATCTTCGTTCATATGTTATACATCAAATATATATTATTAATTTGTAATATATCTCTCCATTACATATATAAATATTGTTTTGAAAATAGAGATATCAATAAATAAATATTTAAAGGTTGGTGTACAGCCAACTGATATATTGGTAAAATAAATGATATTTTGATCCACAATATATGCCTTTTTAAAATTCGAAATTATTATAGACGCATATGATTGTTTTTAAAAAGAATCATACGCGTCAATAATAATTTCGAATCTTGATAACAGATTGCGCGCTAATTAATCAAAATATGCCTTTTTAATTAATATATAGACAATTTTTAATAGATATTTTAAATTAATTTTATTGACATCTTGTCAATACATTCAAAATGCACAGTCTGCACTTTTTTAAAAAAGATAAAATGCTTTATATACACTATGTACAATGAATATAGCGTCTCGGCCAGCGCTGCAGAGTTTGGTGGAGAATCATCAGTGGGTCTCCAGCGACAACCACGTATTTCGTGATCTACGAAGAATACGTATATCGCGTACTTCGCCGCTGAGGAGATGGTGATGACGTGGTCCTCGAGACCAACTGGAAAGATATGTATTAGATCATATGATGTATAGTAGGTATTAATATATTGATTGAGTGACATATTATAATCAATATCTTTTCAATCCTATCTACAGAATTGATAGTTCATAGATCAATCAAGTTTCAGTATTTCAAATATTATCAATGATTTATATTCATTTTTATTGATATTAGGTATAGGTTTCACATTATTATGAAGTAAATAATAAATGTTGATTTTTCAACTAATTTATCAAATTTTTATGATATTTCATCAGAGATAGATATCTTATTAATTGATTATAATAAAATCATCAGGTGTAAAGGAAATTTAATTCTGAAAGAAAAAGCTTTGCCATCTAAAATGTCTTTTTGAATATTTAGGATGTACATTACATTGTATAACCTCAAAAGGCTGATATATGGCTCTGTAAAACATAAAATAGTTATCACTCAAATAGGTTGATGCCCATTTGGAATGGGATAGAGAAGTAGGTGATGAAGAGACCTAGAGAAGAGAGAATAAAACTGACGTCCAGGTCATACACTCCACCACAGGTCAGTAGGTTGTTCTCAGCTTGAAGTCTGAGGAACATCAGTCTGAAGATGTCGTTGGGATTGTTGTCAGGTGAGGTGACTTGGTCCAGAGCCATACTGGTGACTTTAATGTATTCTTTGTTGACTTGGCTGGCCGAGAAAGCAACGGAAACAAAGATGAAACAATTTTAAAATTTCCAGGAACCAGAGAGCCAAAAGTTTCTATTTCCCAATTTAAAACCACGCGTTGATAACATTTGAATTATAATTACCATTAATTTGATTGTTAAAATTGTATTCAGTATTGAATATAATTTATTTAAATTTTTTATTATACCTGTAAAAGAATTTAAATTTTCGAATAATATGCCTGTTTTTAAAATAGGTATATTTGTCTTTAATTTTATTATTTTGTTCCTAATATAAAAACAAGTGAAATTGAATTCTAATAAATGTATCCAAATAATAAATTCAGAAAGAAGCGACAATATATAATGTTTTATACTAGATTTAACATTATATTTATCAATTTGAATAATTTTATGAGCCATATGAATAAATGGACAAAATAAATAGAATATATTAAGAAAGGTTATATATAGGCCAAGACTCACTTTATCTTTTCTTGTTTTATCATAACATAAAAAAATTAAATCAAGTTTATTTATCTTATCTTTAATACTGTAAAAGAAAAATATAAATAAAGCATTAATGAAAACATAGAAATTTGATAATATTATAAGAGAAATTATTCTTGCCATTGATTCAGTATTGTGAATCCCTCTATACGAAATATTAAACATTTAATATAGAGATTTGTTAGAAATAATAATATGAATTAATGGAATTATTAAAATTAATTTATAAAATACAGCATATTTCATTCTAACCTTCATCTTTACTATTTTATTGTTCTTTGCTACTTGGTCTTAAGAATCTATTGATTATTATGCTAACAACTTAGAATAATTACGTTTGTGTTGTTTAGTATCCAAGACAACATATGTAATCTCTCTTAAAATTTTAATATTTTAGAAAGCCATAGTGGTAATTTAGCTTATAAAATCCATGAAGAATTAGTTGAATAATTATATAAAAATGTAAATTTTGTAATTGAATCCAGTACCTGATTGGTCAGTTTTTATATTCTCAAGCAGGCATCGCTTATGGAATTTCTATTTTTGCATAAATTTATTTCCAATAGTGAGTGCGAGTAAACAAAATGGTATTTTGCATATCTGTAAGAAAAGTCTAACTACTTTTACCTTTGTTTCTTTACTTATCCTTTCATTAGTCGTGCTCATTAAGAAGTTCAAGAACTCTTCTTGGTTCTCTGTACAGGGATCCTTCACATTTGTAAACATTACATTCACTTTAGGTATAAGTTTGTGTATATTATAGTTCTTTATAAAGTATACTTAGTAAAATTAATATCATATACTTCATAACATTTAAGGTGTAATGAGAATTCCTATCTCAAGATGTCATTTCAGATTTTCCCTGGAATGTAACATAGAAAATCAGGAAAGACAAACTTCAGGATGACACAACAATTTATTTATGTTGCAAACAAAATCAACATTTATAAGATACAAGTTAATCAATGAGGGAAGTTTCCGGAATCCCAAAAATATATATATAATAAAAAATAAAAATATTCTTTACATAAAATATAATAAACACTTTGCAACAATTGATATATCAGTTTATACCAATCATTACAAAACCTGATATTAAATTACAAGAGAAGCAATCACCTGACATCATCTTGAAGAAGGAATAAAAGTTAACGGTGACGTGTTTCTTTTATATTAATATTAAACCTAATAAAATATAATAATAAGCATTTGTTTTTAACTTTAAAGGTCATGTAAACAGCCATTCTGGCAGAAAAACTGGACACTTAATCAATTATTAATTTCTATATTTAAAAATATCTTAGCATCTTATATATAATTCTTTAATATAATTATATAAAAATTATCTTTTATGTTAATGCATTTTTTACATTTCTTTATGATGTGTCATCAAAGGTCAATTTTTATCAAAATATCAATGATTAATTTTATAACATTCTTTATTGACAATAAAATATGAATTTAGTTACTTTAGGTCAAAAAATAACTTTAAAATTAGGAAAAAAGTTATGCAAATAGTCGAAAGAAAATTTGACTATATATAAAATCAAGCTTTTCCATTTACAAAACTTATATAGCTTTGTAATATCATATTGACAATAGAGTATACACAGGCGTTTAAAATATATTTATTAATTGCGGACACACACACACACACAAAAATGGTTTGCATTTGAAAATATTATTCAAATGAAGGATACTTCGGCCAGTAAATCTATTTATTATCTCGACGTTACAACAAAAAATCGTTTGTTCTCGTCAGGAGCTCTTAATTTTTATTGAAACATCAAGGTAATAAAAAGATTTACTGGCTGAAGTATCTTTAATTTGAGGAACTACGGATTCCGGCCAGACAGCCTCTATCTTTATGATTTGAATATGTGTTAGGCGACAAAAAAAAATGTTTGTTTCAAAATAGTATATTAAGATGTTTCTCTTATTTATTATAAAATTAGTCATTCAAATAAGTTGACTCCCATCTGGAAAGGGAGAGAAAAGTAGGTGATGAAGAGCCCTAGAGAAGAAAGAATAAAATTGACGTCCAGGTCATACACTCCACCACAGGTCAGTAGGTTGTTCTCAGCTTGATGTCTAAGGAACATCAGTCTGAAGATGTCACTGGGATTGATGTCAGATGAAGTGACTTGGTCCAAAGCCATACTGGTGACTTCAATGTATTCTTTGTTGACTCGGCTTGCTGAGAAGGCAACTGATGTGAAGATAAAGGAATTATGAAATATCCAGGAGCCAATAAGCATAAAGCTTGTATTTCCCATATTAAAACCTCGTGTGGATAAAATACCAATTATAATTAACATTAATTTCATTAACAAGATAAAATTTGGTATTGAAAATAATCTATTTAATGTTTTGAATATACCTGTGTAAAAAACAAAATTCTCAATTAAGAGTTCTGTTTTTGAAATAGATAAATTTGCCTTCAATTTAATCATTTCTTTTCTAAAATAAAAACAAATGTAATGGAGTTTTAAAAACGATATCCAGATCAGAATTTCGCAAAGAAACATTAAAATATAATCTTTTAAATTTATTTCCACATTAGGAATATCAGCTTTAATGATCTTATAACCTATATAAATACATGGACAAAATAAAAAATAAAATTAAGAAAGCCAATATAAAAGTACAATTTTAATTTAAAATTTATTGTTTGATTATATAATTCATCTGAAAATAGTGATTTAAGTTTATTAATATTATTTTTAATACTATAAAAGTACACTATTAAAAAGACATTAATTAAAGAAAAGATATTTGATGTTATTAAAAGAAATATTTTTCTTGCCATTGATTTAGGTAGGTTGTTATCATCTAAAGATAAAAACAATGAAATAAAATAATTAAATGAAAAATATAAATGAGTTATAGGAATTATTAGAATTATAATGGAAAGATTGGGACATTTTATACTAAACTTCATCGTGGTAACTTATTGGTTCTTTCTACTTGGTATGAAAAATATTGATTTGTTTAGTAACAATTCAATTATTTTGATTAATAATATCTGTATTGTTCGGTTACCTAGCCACCATATTTTTCTTTCGAGATATTAATATTTCAGAAATCCATAGTTGTTATGTAATTCATTCATTTGATAAAATTTTGTTTAAAGTGTTGTGTAGAATATCAATTTTTATATTTAGTATCCAGAACCTCATTATCAGGTTCCAGACTTTAATGGTCAATTATTTATATATTCATCTATTCTTGTAAAATTGAAACATTAACAATATGTGCAAATGGTCAACTTGTTTTTTCATCTATAAGAAGAAACTTAATTGCTTTTAAGTTTGTAAACATGTCGAACGCATACAGTATGAGCATTAGAAAATTCTTATACTTAATGAAAATCATGGTGTACTCAATCTATTTTTGAAAAAAAATGTTGTTATATAAAACATTTAGTACTTGGTATAATTGAAAAATATTTATATTATTTTTTATAAATAATTCACACAAGATAGTTTAATCTATACAATATTTGTTTTTAAGTTTATTCAAAATATTCTAATATAAAATGGTTCTGATTGATTTACCTATTGGAAACCTCTATATTTATGGTATTTGAAAAGATCCAATTAAACTTGTAACTTATAAATATTAGAAAGGAACTATAGTTTATATATATTTTTTAATTAAAAAGGCATATATTGGATCAAAATATCATTTATTTTACTAATATTTCAGTTGGCTGAACGTCAATTGTATTTGGTATTGAATATATTTATTTAAAATTTTTATTATACCTACACAAAAATTCAAGTTTTCGATTAATATGTCTGTTTTTAAAATAGGTATATGTGTCTTTAATTTTATTATTTCTTTTTTAATATGAAAATAAATGAAATTGAATTTTAATAAATTTATCCAAATAATAAATTCAGAAAGAAACATCTAGATATAATTCTTGAAAATGAAGATACTTCGGCCAGTGAATCTTTTTATTACCTCGACGTTTCGACAAAAATCTTTTGTCCTCGTTTTAATAAAAAGATTCACTGGCCGAAGTATCTTCATTTTCAAGAAATATGAATGCCGGCCAGGCAGCCTCAATATTTACGATAATCTAGATATAAAGTTTTATACTAGATTCAACATTATAATTTTCAACTTGAATAATTTTATGAGTTATATGGATAAATAGACCAAATAAATAGATTACATTAAGAAAGGTTATATATAGGCAAATACTCAATTTATCTTTTCTTGTTTTATCATAACGTGAAAAAAGAAAATAAAGTTTATTTATCTCATCTTTACTACTGTAAAATAAATATATGAATAAAGCATTAGTGAAAACATAGAAGTTTGTAAATATTATAAGAAATATTATTCTTGCCATTGATTTAGTATTGTGAATCCCTCTATACGAAATATTAAAAATTGAATAAAGAGATTTGTTAGCAATAATAATATGAATTAATGGAAATAATAAAATAAATTAAGAAATTATAGCATATTTCATTCTAACCTTCATCTTTACTATTTTAGTGTTCTTTGCTACTTGGTCTTAAGAATCTATTGATTATTGTGCTAACAACTCTTGCGTAGAATAATTACGTTTGTGTTGTTTAGTTACCAAGACAACATATGTAATCTCTCTCTCTCAAAATTTTAATATTTCAGAAAGCCATAGTGTTAATTTATTTCATACAATTCATGAAGAATTTGTTGAATAGTTAAATAAAATGTAATTTTTGAAATTGGATCCAGTACCTGAATAGTCAAGTTTATATTTTCAAGTAGGCATCGCTTATGGACTTCCTATTTTTACATTAATTTATTCTCAATAGTGAGTGCGAGCAAACAAAATGGTATATTTCACATCTTTAAAAAAATCTAACTACTTTTACCTTTGTTTTTTTTTACTTATCCTTTTATTAGTCTAAATTAGACAAGATCTTGGAGGTAGTGCTCATAAAGAAGTTCAAGAACTCTTCTTGTTTTCTGTACAGAGGTACTTTACATTTGTAAACGTTACATTTACTTTAGGTATAAGTATTCGTAAATTATAGTTCTTTAAAAGGACTTATTATATATATAGGAATATTTTGTGATGTGTCACCATAGATCAATTTTTATCAAAATATCAACGTTTATTACATTCTTTATAAACAATTAACAACAAAATATGAATTTAGTTACTCTAGTTTGAAAAATAATTTCTATAAATTAGGAAAAAAGATATACAAATAGTCAAATTAAAATGTGACTATATATGAAATCAAGCTTTTTCATTTACAAAACTTATATAGCTTTATAATATCATATTAACAATAGGATATACTTAGGCGTTTAAAAGATATTTAGTAACTGCGCACAAAAATGGTTTGCATTTCAATATATTATTCAAATTAAGGATACTTCGGCCAGTAAATCTATTTATTATCTCCACATTACAACAAAAATCCTTTGTTCTCGTCAGGAGCTCCTGATTTTTCTCGATATGTCGAGATATTAAAAAGATCTACTGGCCGAAGTATCTTTAATTTAAAGAACTATGAATGCCGGCCAGACAGCCTCTATCTTTGCGATTTTAATGTGTTGGGCGACAAAAAATAATATACATTCGTTTCAAAATAGTATATTAATGTTTCTCTAAATTAAATAAAATTGGTCACTCAAATAAGTTGACGCCCATCTGGAAAGGGAGAGAAAAGTAGGTGATGAAGAGACCCAGAGAAGAGAGAATAAAACTGACGTCCAGGTTATACACTCCACCACAGGTCAGTAGGTTGTTCTCAGCTTGAAGTCTGAGGAACATCAGTCTGAAGATATCTCTGGGACTGATGTCAGGTGAGGTGACTTGGTCCAGAGCCGCGTTGGTGACTTCAATGTATTCTTTGTTGACTTGACTGGCTGAGAAGGCAACTGATGAGAAGATGAAGGAATTATGAAATATCCAGAAGCCAATAAGCATAAAGTTTGTATTTCCAAAATTAAAACCTCGTGTTGATAACATATCAATTATAATTAACATTAATTTCATCAACAAGATAAAAATTGGTATTGAATATAATCTATTTAATGTTTTGAATATACCTGTGTAAAAAATAAAATTCTCAATAAAAAGTTCTGTTTTTGAAATAGATAAATTTGCCTTTAATTTAATTATTCCTTTTCTTAAATAAAAACAAATGTAATGGAGTTTTAAAAATGATATCCAGATTAGAAATTCGCAAAGAAACATTAAAACATAATCTTTCAAATTTATTCCCACATTAGGATTATCAGCTTTAATGATCTTATAACCTATATAAATACATGGACAAAATAAAAAAATAAAATTAAGAAAGCTTATATAAAAGTACAATTTTAATTTAAAATATCTGGTTTTATAATATAATTCATTTGAAAATATTGATTTAAGTTTATTAATATTATTTTTAACACTATAAAAGTGAATTATTAAAAATATATTAATTAAAGAAAATATATTTGATGTTATTAAAAGAAATATTTTTCTTGCCTTTGATTCAGGTAGGTTGTTATAATCTAAAGATAAAAACAATGAATTAAAATTATCATTTAAAAATATAAATGAGTTATAGGAATTATTAGAATTATAATGGAAAGATTGGGACACTTTATAATACACTGCATCGTGGAAACTTATTGGTTCTTTCTACTTTGTATGAAAATTATTGATTTGTTTACTAACAATTCAATTATTTTGATTAATAATATCTGTGTTGTTAGGTTACCTAGCCACCATATTTTTCTCTCAAGAATATAATATTTCAGAAGTTCATAGTTGTCATATAATTGTCCATTTAATAAAAGGTTGTTGAATAGTTTTGTGGGGAATATTAATTTTCTATTCAGGACCCAGAACCCCATTATCAGGTTTCAAAATTTAATGATGAGTTAATTATATACTCATCCATTCTTGTAAAATTAAAACATTATGTGCAACATTATTGCGATATGTGCAAGTGGTCAACTTGTTTTTTCCATCTATAAGAACAAACTTAATTGCTTTTAAATTTGTAAGCAGGTTTAATACATACACGACTCTTATCGTTGGGATTGAAATTCCGTATGCCCAAGACACCAGACATTCCCCGCATCATTTCCTGCCTGGAGCCAGCCATAAAGTCCCTCAGCCACCAAGACATTTTCAAGATCCGCCAAGCAGTTACTTCCATCCTACAGAAACCCGTCCCCCATACTAAGGAATCAAAAGGTCTGTACCAAACCATTAAGAAACTCAAGCAAAATACCTCCATAGTTATTACTAAATCTGACAAAGGTTCTGACACAGTGATCTTAAACACCACAGATTATACATCGAAGATGCATGATATCCTAAATGATACATCCATTTTTTCACCAATAACACCTCAGGACAACACCACATCAATCAGAAAGTTTAGAACCTCCTTATTACGTTTGAAAAGATCCAAGCACATAACACAAGACCAATACTCTACCTTCATTTCCAACCTTAACAGTAACGCTTACATCTATGGCCTACCTAAAACGCATAAGACCTCAGTTCCCCTACGCCCCGTGATTGCTTACCACCAATCACCCGCATATGCTGTTTCTAAATTCCTCTCAAACTTTCTATCTCCTATCCTCCATTCGAAACCAGGAACACATGCCATTACTAACACCCCAGGCTTTATACAGGAAATTAATAATTTAAAAGCACCTAAAGACCATATCATGGTTTCATTTGATGTGAAATCCCTCTATTTATCCCTTCCTCACCCACTCATTATAAGTGAGCTCAAAAAACTTTTACATAACACACCAATTGACACCCACACAGCCGATTACATTGTTAATTTGACCTCCCTCTGCTTGGATATGAACATATTTACCTTTAATCAGCAATATTACAAACAAATTAGGGGCTCCCCTATGGGCAGCCCACTATCATCCATCGTCGCAGAAATTGTAATGGCATCATTGGATAAAAGGATCAATCAACAGCAATCCTCTAACATATACTTCTGGAAACGCTACATAGACGATATATTCTGCATCACAAAAATAGACTCTGTCAGCCATATACTTAAGGATCTAAATTCATTTCATCCCGATATCTCCTTCACATACGAAACTGAGACCTCTCTTGTCCTTCCCTTCCTTGATATCTTAATAATCCGTACCAATAATTTCTTTCCCACTACCGTTTACTATAAGAACAATTAACCCCCACACTACACACATTATAGCTCCCACTGCCCTATCACCCATAAAATAAGCTTAGTGAAGACCCTTACCAAACGGATCTTTACACATTGTTCACTTACCATATTCCAATACATTGAGAAATCAAAGATAATAGCCCATTTGACAAATGCCAATTATCCTATTTCATTCATCAACAGACACTTTTATAACCCAAATTATATAAAACCAGCACAAATAAACAAAAGTCACTGCACTCTCCCCTACAGTCCACATTCAGTTGCTATAGCTTCACTACTGACACCATACGGCATCAAAACATTCTACCACAATAACCCTAACATCGCATCCATAACCAGAAACCCTATAACCCGATCTAACAAACCCACCAACAATAGTAACTCTGATGGCGCGGTCTATGCTGTCCCATGTCGTCAATGCTCCGTCATTTACGTGGGGGAAACGGGTAGATCGGCGGCCATCAGAATGAAAGAACACAGCAGGAACATAACCAACAAGGACACAAGATCCCAAATATATACCTATATCTTAAACACAGGTCACTCGTTTGATTTATCCAATCCAACCATCCATTATAAGAACATCAACAACAAATACCAAAGATTGATCCTGGAGGCCTTGATGTCATTACAATGCAATAGTATCAATAGACACATCGATATACCTGACTCGTACCATATTCTGTTGAAATAGCATTTTATCCACTTCCAACCGTCATCATACCTTAAACATCACATTCATAGTTATTTATTTTTCCGTTCTTATCCCTCACAATTGCAATAGTTTATTCCGCTGTATATTAATTCAGATGTAAATATGCACTCTTGTTTAATCTCTATTGTATGTTAATTTATAGATCTATATCACTAATTTTCAATATGTAAATTATTATTTTTTAGCTATATATATAGTCGGTCATGTCTTTAATTCTATTGCCAGTTGAAGGACGTCACGTTCCGAAAGCTTGCGAATATTAAATATAAGATACGCCTCTTCAGGTCTCGTTTTAATTCATTTAAATACAGTATTAGCATTATCAAATTCCTCTACTTAATGAAAATCAAGGTGTACCCAATCTATTTTTGAAAAAAATATGCTGTTATATAAAACATTGAGTACTTGGTATAATTGAAAAATATTTATATTATTTTTATAAATAATTCACACAAGAGAGCTTAATCTATACAATAATTGTTTTTAAGTTTATTCAAAATATTCTAATATAAAATGGTTCTGGTTGATTTACCTATTGAATATCTTCTATAATTATGGTATTTTAGGGATCCCATTAAAGCTTGTAACTTATAAATATTAAAAAGGAATTATAGATTATATATATTTGTTTAATTAAAAAGGCATATATTGGATCGAAATATCATTTATTTTACCAATATTTCAGTTGGTTGAACGCCAATTTTATCCAGGTATTATAACATATTAATGTTGATTCAAAATAAAAAATTGTATTTTGAAAGTTATATTTAAAAATTATATTTATACCTAGAAATAAACATGTGTTGGAATATTTAGAATGGTGCGTAGGTATTGGAACACTAATAAATTAATATCTCAGCCTCCAATTAAGTTTAAGGCCTAAAATATTTGATTCACTCAAATAAGTTTATACCCATCTGGAATGGGATAGAGAAGTAGGTGATGAAGAGACCCAGAGAAGAAAGAATAAAACTGACGTCCAGGTCATACACTCCACCACAGGTCAGTAGGTTGTTCTCAGCTTGAAGTCTGAGGAACATCAGTCTGAAGATGTCGCTGGGAATGTTGTCAGATGAGGTGACTTGGTCAAGAGCCATACTGGTGACTTCCATGTATTCTTTGTTGACTTGACTGGCGGAGAAGGCAACAGAAACAAAGATAAAACAATTTTGAAATATCCAGGAAGCAGTGAGCCAAATGCTTGTATTTCCCAAATTAAAACCACGTGTTGATAACATTTGAATTATAATTACCATTAATTTGATTATTGAAATTGTATTTGGTATTGAATATATTTTATTTACATTTTTTATTATATCTGTACAAAAATTTAAATTTTCGATTAATATGTCTGTTTTTAAAATAGATATATGTTTCTTTAATTTTATTATTTCTTTTTTAATATGAAAACAAATGAAATTGAATTTTAATAGATGTATCCAAATAATAAATTCAGAAAGAATCGTCAAGATATAAAGTTTTATACTATATTCAACATTATAATTATCAACTTGAATAATATTATGAGCTATATAGATAAATGGACAAAATAAATAGATTACATTAAGAAAAGTTATATATAGGCAAAGACTCACTTTGTCTTTTCTTGTTTTATCATAACGTGAAAGAAGAAACTCAAGTTTATTTATCTCATCTTTAATACTGTAAAAGAAATATATGAATAAAGCATTAGTGAAAACATAGAAGTTTGTAAATATTATAAGAAATATTATTCTTGCCATTGATTTAGTATTGTAAATCCCTCTATACGAAATATTAAAAATTGAATAAAAATATTTGTTAGCAATAATAATATGAATTAATGGGATTAATAAAATTAATTTAGAAAATATAGAATATTTCATTCTAACCTTCATCTTCACTATTTTATTGTTCTTTGCTACTTGGTTTAAAGAATATATTGAATATTGTGCTAACAACTCTTGCGTAGAATAATTACGTTTGTGGTGTTTAGTTACCAAGACAACATATGTAATCTCCTCTCTCAAAATTTTAATATTTTAGAAAGCCATAGTGGTAATTTATTTCATACAATTCATGAAGAATTAGTTGAATAATTTCAGTACCTGATTGGTCAGGTTTTATATTTTCAAGCAGGTATCGCTCATGGACTTTTTATTTTTGCATAAATTTATTCTCAACAGTGAGTGCGAGCAATCAAAATGGTATTTTGCTTCTTGTAACAAAAATATAACATTTTTAATTATTCTTTCATTAGTCTAAATTAGACAAGATCTTGGAGGTCGTGCTCATAAAGAAGTTCAAGAACTCTTCTTGGTTCTCTGTACAGGGATCTTTTACATTTGTAAACGTTACATTTACTTTAGGTATAAATATTCGTAAATTTGAGCTCTTTAAAAAAATTATACTTAGTAAAAGTAATATCATATACTTAATAACATTTAAGGTATAATAGGAATACATATTTCAAGATGTCATTTCAGATTTTCCCTGGGATGTAATGTAGAAAATCTGGAAAGACAAACTTCAGGATGACACAACAATTTATTTAGGTAACAACCAAAATCAATATTTATAAGATACAAGTTAATCAATGGGGGAAGTTTCCAAAGTAGAAAATATATAAATAATATAAATATAAAAAATAATAATCTTTACTTTAATTTCTCTCAAGAATATAATATTTCAGAAGGTCATAGTTGTCATGTAATTCGTCCATTTAATAAAAAGTTGTTGATACTGTTGCGTATAATATCACTTTTCTATTCAGAATCCAGAACCTCATTATCAGGATACAATATTTAATAGTCAATTAGTTATATATTCATCTATTCTTGTAAAATTCAAACAATAACAGTATTTGCAAGTGGTCAACTTATTTTTTCATCTATAAGAACAAACTTAATTGCTTCTAAGTTTGTAAACATGTTGAACGCATACAGTTTGAGCATTAGCAAATTCCTATACTTAATGAACATCATGGTGTACCCAATCTATTTTTGAAAAAAAAAATTATTTTAAATAAAACATTGAGTACTTGGTATAATTGAAAATATTTATATTATTTTTCATAAATAATTCACACAAGAGAGTTTAATCTATACAATATTTGTATCTAAGTTTATTTAAAATATTCTAATAAAATGGTTCTTTTTGAATATAAATACCTTCTATAATTATGGTTTTTAAAGGGATTCCATTAAAGCTTGTAACTTAAAAATATTAAAAATGAATTATAGTTTATATATACACTGTATAACAAAAAAATCGACGCACCAAAAAGGAGTTGTCAGATTAGGACAAAAATTGGTGTATGTAAAGAGCATGTATAGGGGAAAAACGATTAAAATTTCATAACAATTAATTGTTTTATTTCAGAGTTTGATCGTCACAAATTGAGAATGTCAATATGTCGTTGGACCCCCACTGGCCTGGATGCAGGCTGCCACCCGGCGTGCCATGGACTGATAAACATTCCGGATGGTGTGCTGCGGGATTTCTTGCCAAATTGTCTCCAACTGTCGGGCTAAATAGTCAACATTCCGGGATGGTTGCAATCGCCTTCCCATCCTGTCCCAGATGTGCGAGAGATCAGGCGACCTTGCTGGCCACGGAAGAGTTCGGCAAGATTGAAGACAATCCATAGTAACATGTGCCGTGTGTGAAAAGTAAGCCCAGGGTGATGTGAGAGGAACGGCAACAAAACAGGCCGTAGAATATCATCTACGTACCGTTGTGCTGTCAGGGTGCCAAGAATGACTACCAATGGGGTCCTGCTATCAAATGAAATGGCACCCCAGACCATAACGCCCTGTTGTGGACCTATGTGGTGTTCGACAGTAAGGCCAGGATCCACACGCTGCCCAGGACGTCTCCAGACACGTTTGCGACGGTCGTCAGGACACAGTAAGAAACGGGACTCGTCACTAAAGACTATACGTCCCCAGTCAGCGCAGTTTCAAGTTGATCGCTCCCGACACCACTGTAGTCTGACTTGTCAGTGCACGGGTGTGAGGGGTAGGCATTGTAACGGTCGGCGAGCTCTTAGATTCTGCTCTCTCAGTCGCCTGTTGATGGTCATTTTGGACACTTGTGTGCCGGTCACACGTTGGATGGTAGATAACGTGGATTCCAGTGCTGCGACAGCCATTCTGACAATTGCTCTGTCCTCCTGTTCTGTTGTTGCCCTTGGTCGACCGCTGCCATCCTGACGTGCATACTTCCGTTGTTGACCCACTTTTGCCAACATCGCCTAATAGCCGCATCACTTCGACACAGATGTCGCGCGATTAGTCGATTAGACCAACCAGCCTCTTTCAATCCAATGGCAGACCAGTTTCAAACTCTGGCAAATGTTCATAATGAGCACGAATCTTTCGGCGAGGCCTTGATACATTAGAAATAGGCGTACTGCTAAAATATTAAACGGAAATTCTGAAAATCAGCTCGTGCTGCGCCAAATATTGAGTCTAGAATGCTCGTGCTGGATGCGCAGTTCAGATGCGCTGGAGCTCTTACTTTGCATAAATCGACCACCAAATTTCAATCATTTGCATGTTTGGTCGAAACCTCTTTGTATACGTATTTTCATATAAATCGGACAACTGCATCTTGGTGCGTCGATTTTTTGTTATAGAGTATATTTGTTTAATAAAAAAGGCATATATTGGATCAAAATATCATTTATTTTACCAATATTTCAGTTGGTTGAACGTCAATTTTATCAAGGTATATAACATATTAATGTATATTCAAAATAAATATTTGTATTTTTAAATTTATATTTATAAATTATATTTTTGCGCCTAGAAATAAACATGTGTTAGAAATGTGTGGGAATATTTAGTATGGGGTGGTTGGTATTGGAATATTAATAAATAGATATCTCAGCCTCCGATTAAGTTTTAAGTCTAAAATATTTTATTCACTCTAATAAGTTTATTCCCATCTGGAATGGGATAGAGAAGTAGGTGATGAAGAGAGCCAGAGAAGAGAGAATAAAATTGACGTCCAAGTCATACACTCCACCACAGGTCAGTAGGTTGTTCTCAGATTGAAATCTGAGGAACATCAGTCTTAAGATGTCGCTGGGACTGTTGTCAGATGAGGTGACTTGGTCAAGAGCCATACTGGTGACTTCCATGTATTCTTTGATGACTTTACTGGGGGAGAAGGCAACAGAAACAAAGATAAAACAATTTTGAAATATCCAGGAACCAGTGAGCCAAAAGCTTGTATTTCCTTAATTAAAAACACGGGTTGATAACATTTGAATTATAAATACCATTAATCTGTTTATTGAAATTGTATTTGGTATTGAATATATTTTATTTATATTTTTTATTATACCTGTAAAAAAATTCAAATTTTTGATTAATATGTCTGTTTTTAAAATAGGTATATGTGTCTTTAATTTTATCATTTATTTTTTAATATGAAAACAAATGAAATTGAATTTTAATAAATGTATCCAAATAATAAATTCAGAAAGAATCGTCAAGATGTAAAGTTTTATACTAGATCCAACATTATAATTATCACTTTGAATAATTTTATGCCTATATAGATAAATGCACAAAATAAATAGATTACATTAAGAAAAGATATATATAGGCAAAGACTCACTTTGTCTTTTCTTGTTTTATCATAGCGCGAAAGAAGAAAATAAAGTTTATTTATCTTATCTCTAATACTGTAAAAAAATATATAAATAAAGCATTAGTGAAAACATAGAAGTTTGAAAATATTATAAGAAATATTCTTGCCATTGATTTATTATTGTAAATCCATCTATACGAAATATTAAAAATTGAATAAAAAGATTTGTTAGCAATAATAATATTAATTAATGGAATTTAAAATTTTACACAAATAAATTTACTGGCAATGCGTTTCTATATATTCTAAAAGAAACGCATTGCCAGTCAATTTATTTGTGTAAAATTTTAACGATAGATGGCAATAAAATTTAATTTAATTAATGGAATTAATAAAACTAATTTAGAAAATATAGCATATTTCATTCTAACCTCCATCTTTACTATTTTATTGTTTTTTGCTACTTTGTCTTAAGAATCTATTGATTATTGTGCTAACAACTTAGAATAATTATGTTTGTGTTGTTTAGTTACCAAGACAACATATGTAATCTCTCTCTCTCAAAATTTTAATATTTCAGAAAGCCATAGTAGTAATTTATTTCATACAATTCATGAAGAATTAGTTGAATAATTATATAAAATGTAATTTTTTAAATTGAATCAAGAAACTGATTGGTCAGGTTTTTTATATTTTCAAGCAGGCGTCGATAATGGAATTTCTATTTTTGCATAAATTCATTCTCAATAGTAAGTGCGGACAACCAAATTGGTATATTTTGCTTCTTGTAAGAAAAGTCTAACTACTTTTACATTTGTAAACGTTACATTTACTTTAGGTATAAATATTCGTAAATTTTAGTCCTTTATAAGGTATACTTAGTGAAAAAAAGTACTATCATATACTTCATAACGTTTAAGGTGTAATTAGAATTCCTATCTTAAGAAGCCATTTCAAAATTTACCTGAAATTTAATGTAGAAAATCTGGAAAGAAAAACTTCCGGATGACACAGCAATTTATTTATGTAACAAACAAAATCAACATTTATAAGATACAAGTTAATCAATGGGGGAATTTTCCAAAGTAGAAAAATATAAATAATATAAATATAAAAATTAATAATCTGTATATAAAATATAATAAATATTTTGCAACAATAAATTGCAACAAAATATTTATACCAATCATTACTGAAACTAATATCAAACCTAATAAAATATAATAATAAGCATTTGTTGTTAACTTTAAAGTAATGTAAATAGCCATTCTGGCAGAAAAACTGAAAGCCTAGTCAATTATTAATTTCTATATTTAAAAAAATACATCTTAGCTTCTTATATATATTTCATTAATATAATTTTATTCAACCTCTCTTTTATGTTCATGTATTTTTTACATATTTTGTGATGTGTCATCATTGGTCAATTTTTTTTATCAAAATATCAACGATTATTACATTCTTTATTAAAAATTAACAATTTAATATGAATTTAGTTACTATAGTTTGAAAAATAATTTCAAAAAAAAAAAAAAAATTAGGAAAACAGATATACAAATAGTCAAATTAAAATTTGACTATATATGAAATCAAGCTTTTCCATTTACAAAACTTATATAGCTTTGTAATTTCATATTAGCAATAGAATATACACAGACCTTTAAAAGATATTTAGTAACTGCGCACAAAAATGGTTTGCATTTGAATATATTATTTAAATGAAGGATACTTCGGTCAGTAAATCTATTTTTTATCTCGACGTTTCACAACAAAAATATTTTGTCCTCGTCAGGATCTCATGATTTTTTCGAAACGTCAAGGTAATAAAAATATTTAATTTCAATGTATTCGCTGTTGACTTTACTGGCTGAGAAGGCAACTGAGGCGAAGTTAAAAGAATTATGAAATATCCAGAAGCCAATATGCATAAAGCTTGTATTTCCCATATTAAAACCTCGTGTTGATAACATATCAATTATAATTAGCATTAATTTCATTAACAAGATAAAATTTGGTATTGAATATTGTTGAACTGCGTGCTTCCTTCAAAATACAGCTTGCTTACGTCACAGGACGACGTGACATTCAGGAGCTTCCTACCATTAGAGGCGCTGTACGTTTCCCTTCACTTCCTGTTATGTCTTCCCTTGTTCTGGCTGCTTGCATATTCTCGTGATATATTAAAACCTATACATATTTCAATCTATTCTGCATCTGATTGAACCACCGATCTAACAAGTGGTAGCAGAGCGTGGTTCCCTAGCTCTGTGGTTCAAGTTCTGCGTATCCTCGTGAGCAAAATTCCTTCAGCGAAGCTACCTCCGCTTGCCCTCGTCGAGAAGTTGCTGCGTCACCATGGCGGCCATTAGTGCAATAACGGCGGCGGTTGAAAAATTGAACGGCCAAAATTACCGCTCATGGAAGTACAATATCAAGATGCTACTAATTGAGAAGGGCTTGTGGGATGTGATGTTCAAAGATGAAGATACCCAAGATGCTCAACTAAAAGCTCAAAAGGATAGAGCTTTGGCTGTTATCGCGTTGTCGATAAATACAGAACACCAAATCCACATCATCAACTGTACATCGCCACAGGATGCGTGGAAAAATCTGGAACAGGTTTTTGAGCAAAAATCTCGTTCAGGAATACTACAGTTAAAGAAGCAGTATGTGAACATCAAGTTTCAAACTGGTGAGTCAATGTTAGACTATTTGAATAGATTGAAAATTTGTACGGACCATTTAAAAGAGGCAGGTGCGGAAGTCGACGATCAAGATATAGCATACAGCATGCTCTCAGGGTTACCTGACAGCTTCGATACCCTGGTGATGTCATTCGGAAATGTGGAGGACTCTGACTTCACATCGAACAAGGTTAGAAATACTCTACTCACAGAGTATGAAAGAAGATCTGCCCGAGAAGGAGAAAGTTCAGGTCTCGGCGAAGCACTCAATTTTTCAAAGGACGACACTAGGAACACTTCCAGAAAACAAGGAGTCAAGTGCTACCGATGTTCGAAAATCGGCCATATCGCCAAGGATTGCAGGTCGTCCATCAACCGAGACTACAAGGCGGATAAAAGCTACAGCAGGGAGAGAGACTCTTTTAAATCTCCGTCGGAGAATATTCTCATGGCCTTCAATGCATTTTTTTCGGAAGATGAATTCATCTTGGACAGCGGCGCAACACATCACGTCTGTAAGAACCGACAATGTTTTACAAGTTTCCAGCCTACTACGTGTGAGCCCATCCAGACTGCGAGCGGCAACCTACAAGTAGAGAGAGTTGGAAATGTCCGCATGAAGATGTACCTAGATACTGGAACGCAAGATGTCACCTTGAACGACATGCTTTTTGTGCCCCAAGCAAGAAGAAATTTGCTTTCTGTGTCGCAAACAGAGGATAAAGGCAAGCACATCAAGATTTGTAACCACAAGGCAAGAGTGTTCAACGACAACAGAGTGATATGTGTGGCAAGGAACCTAAATGGATTGTACATCGTTAGAGGTAAGCCTATCTTACAAAATGCGCACTTAACTAGTTCAAGTCCGCCTACACTAGAACTTTGGCATAAACGCTTTATGCATATCAATGCAGACACTTTAAACAAGTTAGCTGAAAATAGCGTTGTTAATGATCCTGAAATTTCCGAAGGAGAAATGTCAATATGCGATGATTGCTGTATGACAAAGTCAACAATGTCGCCACATAAAAGCTCTCCATATAAAATAAAAACTAAAATTTGTTAGAGTTAGTACATAGCGATCTGTGTGGACCATTTCTAGTTGATTCTTTTGCTGGGTCACGCTATTTTCTAACATTTACAGACGATTTCTCCCGCAGAGTTACTGTTTATTTCTTAAAGCATAAAGATAAAGTTATTGAATACTTTAACATCTTTAGGGCTAGAGCCGAAAGAGAAACAGGTCATAAGATTAAACGCTTGCGGACAGATAACGGGTTAGAATATTGTAATAAAAACTTTAAACAAAAACTTGATAGCCTTGGAATAAAACACGAATTAACGAATTCTTACAGCCCTCAGCAAAATGGCATCTCATGAGCGTTTAAATCGTTTGTTACTTGACATGGCTAGAGCGTCAATGCACAACGCTGATTTGCCACAAAAATTCTGGGCTGAAAGCGTTAATTGTGCCGCATACATTAAAAATAGAAGCCTTTGTAGCGCTCTTGATAACAAAATTACAGAGGAAATTTGGCTTTCAAGAAAAGTGAGCGTACGTCATTTTAAAATATTTGGAGCTCTAGCTTATGCTCTTATTCCAAAGCAAAAACGAGAGAAATTCGACCGTCGAGCTAAAAGATGTATCTTAGTCAGATATTCAACACAATCCAAAGGTTATAGACTCTGGGATAAGGATTCTAAGCAAGTTTTCATAACTAAACATGCTAGATTTGACGAAAATAAAGTCGGTTTAAACCAGCTTAAGGATGACATAATGGAAGGTAGCGAAGCTAAAAACAGTTTCGTTTGGTTGCCGGAACAGGGCAAAGTTCTCCCGCCACGTGATCCTGACCTTCTACCAGGTTACGGCAGTCAACTAGAAGTTCCGTAGACTTCAGAAGTTAGAGATATAGTGGGGGGTAGTTCTGATAATACTTTGAGCCTCCGTAGTCGAGAAATTGAAAGAAAAACACCGAATCTTGCAAATGTTGAACTAAATTTATGCGAGGTGTCTGAACCTCAAACTTTTGAAGAAGCTGTTTGCTCACCCGAATCGGATCTTTGGAAAAATGCGATGCAAGAAGAGTTAAATTGTTTAGAAGAAAGACAAACATGGGTTATCACCAATTTACCTAAAAATAAGAAAGTAATCGATAATCGTTGAGTTTTTAAAATAAAAGGAGATTCTAAAGGAAAGGTCAGTAAATTTAAAGCTAGGCTCGCAAGCAGCTTTTTGTTGGAATACCACGCTGAGTCAATTTCTTGAAAAAGTGGGCTTTTCTAAAATTCCATCGTGCAAATGCATTTTTGTGCTTGATGATAGGGCAATAATAGCAATTTATGTAGACGACTTAGCGATATTTGCTGTTGACCAGAATACACTTGACGAAATCGAGGATAAGATTATACAAGAATTTCAAATTAAAAGTCTGGGGCCCATTACATTCTTTTTAGGTGTCGATAAAAATTACGGCAAAGAGAGTTTGTCTCTTAATCAAAGACATTACATACAAACTTTACTTGAAAGATATAATATGTTCGAAGCTCACAATGTATGTACGCCTTTAGACCCAGCTATCATACTATCTAAAATAGATTGTCCCCATACACAAACTGAAATAGACCAAATGTCTAATATACCATACAAAGAGCTTATTGGTGCATTGTTGTATTTGTCCAATTGCACTAGACCAGATATCTCTTTTGGTACTTCGAAACTTTCCCAATTTTGTGCAAACCCAGGAAAGAAGCATTGGGAAGCTGCAAAACATGTTTTGAGATATCTATCGGGTACCATTGACTTAGAACTCTCCTATGTTAAAGGAAACAACAATAAAGTCTCAATGTTCCCAGACGCCGATTATGGGAGTGACACAGATGATCGAAGATCCTACTCCGGAATGGTTGCAGTTATTGATGGGAATGTCATCAATTGGCGATCTAAAAAGCAGCAATGTGTTTCGTTGTCTACCATGGAATCGGAGTATATAGCATTATGTCACAGTGCTAAAGAGGCCATCTGGCTTGGTCAAACCCTGACTGATCTTGGATTTATCTCGCACGTTGCCAAACCACTCACAATCTACTGTGAATATCGATCAGCCATAGAGTTCTCTAAGAATAACATTGAGAACAATCGTTCCAAGCACATCTCAGTTCAGTTCCACTACACAAGAGATAAGATAAACTCCAGTGATATCGTTGTTCAGTTTGTCAACACTAAGGAAAACATGGCCGATATCCAAACCAACATGGCCGATATCCAAACCAAGAATTTAAAAAAGTTGATGCACAGAGATGCATGTTTCCAGATGAATTTGAAGTCGCAAGTGGGGGAATGCAGAACTGCGTGCTTCCTTCAAAATACAATGCGCCTACGTCACAGGATGACGTGGAATTCAGGAGCTTCCTATCATTCACTTCCCTTCCTGTTATGTCTTCCCTTGTTCTGGCTGCTTGCATATCCTCGTGATATATTAAAACCTATATATATTTCAATCTATTCTGCATCTGATTGAACCACCGATCCAACAAATACAATTCATTTAATACCTTGAATATACCTGTGTAAAAAACAAAATTCTCAATAAAGAGTTCTGTTTTTGAAATAGATAAATTTCCCTTTAATTTAATTATTTATTTTCTAAAATAAAAACAAATGTAATGGAGTTTTAAAAACGATATCCAGATTAGAAATTCGCAAAGAAACATTAAAATATAATCTTTTAAATTTATTCCCTCATTAGAAATATCAGCTTTAATGATCTTATAACCTATATAAATACAAGGACAAAATAAATAAATAAAATTAAATAAGCCCATATAAAAGTACAATTTTAATTTAAAATTTATTGTTTTATTATATAATTCTTGTGAAATTAGTGATTTAAGTTTATTAATATTATTTTTAACACTATAAAAGTAAATTATCAAAAGACATTAATTAAAGAAAAGATATTTGATGTTATTAATAGAAATATTTTTCTTGCCATTGATTTAGGTAGGTTGTTATCATCTAAAGATAAAAAAAAAAAATTTAAATTATTATTTAAAAAATACAAGTGAGTTAAAGGAATTATTAGAATTATAATGGAAAGATTGGGACATTTTATACTACACTGCATAGAGGTAACTTAATTGGTTCTTCTACTTGGTATGAAAAATATTGATTTGTTTACTATCTGTGTTGTTCGGGTACCTAGCCACCATATTTTGTCTCAAGAATATAATATTTCAGAAGTCCATAGTTGTCATGTAATTCGTCCATTTAATAAAAAGGTTGTTGATAGTGTTGTGAAGAATATCAATTTTCTATTCAGGATCCAGAACCTCATTATCAGGATACAAAATTTAATAGTCAATTAGTTATTGTTGGACACCGAGCGCCGCTACTCAAGTATAACACGTGACGGAAAGGATGACGTCGGCACCCCCCCTCCAACTGACTGTTATGTTTAGCCTGACAACGCGGTTGTTTGTTTACCTTCTAAAGAGGATGTAACCTCTTTGTTTCCTCTCTTTCCCTTTTTAATCTTTATATAACCTATGCTTTAATAAATTTGTTAGTGCAAGGCTCTTGTCCTAAGTGTAACCAAGTACCTTGTCTACACCCCTACAAGAAAAGATTATGAGACTGATTGGAGCTGCCTGAAGCATTGAACGGTAAGCCTATTTTTGTTCTCTCTTCCCCCCTTCAGTGGACGCCATCTTATAATGGAAGCTAACGAAAGTTTAACGAAAATTACCAAGCTAAATGGATTAAACTATTCCTCATGAAGCTTCCAAATTAAGCTCATTCTGATGGACAATGAATTATGGTCAATTGTTGACCCAGGCGAAGTCAAACCCGAGGGAGGGGATGTTGGTCTAATCAACAAATTTAATACGAGGCAGAATAAGGCTTTAGCAAAGATATGTCTCTCTATTGGTGAGGAGCATCAAAACCATATCAGACATCTAAATTCCCCCAAAGAAGTTTGGGATGAATTACAAAGACTTTATGCACCCAGGGATAGCAAACACAGAATTCTTCAACTGCGTCGAAAGTTGTACTCCCAGAAATTCTGTCAACATGCGAACATGGATGCCTATTTGGGAAGCATAAATCTAATAGTGAGTGAACTCACAGGTGTAGGGGATAAAATTGAAGACGGTGATCTAAGCATGCTAATTCTTTGTGGAATGCCCGAGGACTGGGATAATGTTATATCAACAATGTGTAACTTACCAGAGTCAGAGTTCACCAGTGCCAACATAAGACGTAAATTGTTAGCTGAGGCAGAGCGCCGGTATGCTACAACAAATGAAGGGATGGGTGCACTGTCAGTCAGGAACTCTAACAAGAAACAATTCCCACAAGAACATCAAGGTTCTAAAACTGTTAGAAAATGTTTTGGATGTGGGAAAACAGGGCATATTGCACGGGACTGTTTCAAACTGAAAAAGAATAATGGTAAACAACAGGAAAGGGGAGCGATACATCAGCATCACGAAGCAAATAACTTGTCTGTGATGTATAATGCAGCAGTTGTATCAGAAGAGGATACGTGGGTAATTGACTCAGGTGCCACGCATCATATGACTCCGAATAGAAGGTATTTTTCCACGTTGAATGACGAGAATGTAGGACAAGTGACCACCATTGATGGTACATCACATTCAAACATAGGAAGAGGTAATGCTTAAGTAGATCTGATCAACAATTCTGGACAACTTAGAAGCATAGTTGCTCAGAATGCAATGTTCGTACCTGGGATCAGACATGGTGTACTCTCTGTTCTACAAATTGTGGAAAATGGTCATGAGGTTATCTTCGACAAGAAGGGATGTCATATCTACGACAATGATCATAACTTGATGATCAGGGCAGAGAAGAGAGGAAGGCTCTATCTCGTCAGGACTGCTCCGTCCAGATTTCCAGAATCAGGAGAATGTTCAAATTCCATTGCTCAAACCAACAATTTTCGTAAATTCCCACTAAATTTATGGCATCAGAGACTCATGCATATCAACTATGACACCATAGTAGACATGATGAAAAGAGAAATTGTCATTGGTTTGAACTGTCAGGCTGAAAACCTGATAAGTGCTCTGATTGTATGATTGGAAAATCGACAAAAAGACCTTTCCTGAATTTGAGATCTACCAAGGAAACTCAGACACTAGCCCTTGTTCACTGTGATCTAATGGGACCGTTCAACATTGAGAGCTGGGGTGGATCATGATTTGTCTTGACCATCATTGATGATGCATCAAGATATACAAGGGTATATTTCCTCAAAAGGAAGGGCGATACTCTAGAAAAATTCAAGGAATGGATGAAAGAAGCTGAAAATCAGACGGGATTTTCTCTCAAGAGGATCCGTACAGATAACGGACTAGAGTTCTGTTCATCTCCTTGGGATATTTTCACGAAGGCCCATGGTATAGTACATGAACGCACCATGGTCTACACACCTGAACAGAATGGTGTCGCCGAAAGCATGAATAGGACTTTACTGAACTTAGTGAGGAGTACTGTGAACAGTTGCAATCTGCCAACCGCCTCTTGGGCAGAGCTCACCAACACAGCAGCATACTTGAGAAATCGTGTTACAAACAGACACAATGAAGAGAAAACGCCTTTTGAATTCTGGTTTGGAAAAAGACCTGCTCTGCAACATCTGAGAGCAATCGGCTGCGAAACCTTTGTTCATGTTTCAAAACAAAGAAGGAATTCGAAGCTTCAGCCAAGAGCCACTAAAGGAATTCTCGTGGGTTATTCTCTACAGGGACGAGGTTGGAGAATATGGATTCCTGAAAAACGCCAAGTGGTGGAATCTAGAAATTGTGTATTCAAAGAAGAAATCCTCTATAAACAGCCCAAAAGAGAAAGGGATACTCTACCATCTGTCCATTTCTCCTCGAAAGAGGCCTCCTTTCAAGAAGAAAGTAATGCAGATCAACCAGTAGACCGAGAAACTGAAGAACTGATTGGAACTACAGGTGGAATAGATCAGCTATCTGAGACTCTCCCAGAGAACCTGAGAAGCCATCCAATGACACTCCGAAGTCATGGAAAGACTGCAGAATCTCCGGAAGAGGATAATAGTGATGGACAGATAAATGCCACAAGTGCAGAGGACAATAACTCCACTTATGAAGAAGCCATGAACAGCCCTGAGGTAGTTAATTGGATAGAAGCCATTGAAGAAGAAAGGGAATCGCTCGAAAGACATGATGTATGGCAACTGCAGGAATTGCCGAAAGGTATCAAACCTTTAAAATGTAGATGGGTACTAAATAAGAAAATCAATGCAGTGGATGGTACCACTAGATACAAAGCACGTCTAGTCGCCAAAGGCTTCACTCAACGTAGAGGAATTGACTACAACGAAGTCTATACTCATGTTTCCAGTTTTGAAACTATAAGGCTATTAACGGCGATAGCAACAGAAAAGAACTGGTTCATTGACCAATTCGACGTGAAGAATGCTTATCTTCATGGGACACTCAATGAGACTATTTACATGGAACAACCTGAATGCTTCAAGAAACCAGGAGAAGAAAACTTGTTCTGCAAGCTTAAGAAATCAATCTATGGATTAAAACAGAGCGGAAGATGCTGGAATAAATTCTTAAACAAACAACTTCACGAAATAGGATTCCAACGTAACCCAATTGATCCGAGCATCTACGAAGTTGAACTTGAAGAAGGAAGGATCATTCTTCAATCTATGTGGATGACATCTTTGCCATTTCAGAGAATCAAGCAGCGAGAAACAAATGCAGAGAACTCTTAAATTCCAGTTTTGAAGTGAAGTATCTAGGACCAATTTCTCATATGCTTGGAGTATCCTTCAAGAAGTCAGAAGATGGAAGTATGACTCTTTCTCAAAGTAACTACATAGAAGAACTGCTTCAACGTTTCAGACTACAGGATGCAAAAGGTGTCTCGACTCCAATGGAAACCAATCTTGACCTGAGTGTAAGGAAAAATGGAAATTCCAATGAGCGGTTTCCATACCGTGAACTGATCGGAGGACTGTCATACCTTTCTCAGAGAACCAGGCCCGACATCGCCTACGCAGTCGGGACCCTATCCAGATACTGTGATAACTACACAAGAAAACACTGGGAAGCTGGGAAACGCGTGCTGCGTTATCTGAAGAGCACCAAGCACTTTGGCATAACTTATAGATCCACTGGCAAACCTTTGATTGCCTTTTCGGATGCAAGTTGGCCCTCAGACATTGTAGACCGAAAAGGAGTATCTGGACATCTCATCATTTTAGCTGGAGCACCAATAATTTGGAAAAGCACCAAACAAACAGTTACCGCTTTGAGTACTATGGAATCGGAATACATTGCACTGTCATCAGCTGTGAAGGACATCACATGGGTACGGAATCTGATGGAACAGCTGAAAATGTCAAGTTTAATTTGTGGAGAAACAAAAGTATTCTGCGACAACCAAGCTGCAATTTCCCATGCGGAAAATTACATCGACAAATCGAAAACTAGACATTTTGCCGTAAACTACCATTTTGTTCGAGAAAAGATCTCAGAAGAAGCAATCGAACTTTTCTACACTCCGAGTGCTGAGAACCCTGCTGACTTCCTTACCAAGCCTCTTGCTAGAAGCCAGCATAAAAAGTACTGTAGAGCGCTGATGGACTATCGTAATAAACGTCCAGCTGAAGTTTTTCCTGGAGGGGATATGTTGGACACCGAGCGCCGCTACTCAAGTATAACACGTGACTGTTATGTTTAGCCTGACAACGCGGTTGTTTGTTAACCTTCTAAAGAGGATGTATCCTCTTTGTTTCCTCTCTTTCCCTATTTAATCTTTACATAACCTATGCTTTAATAAATTTGTTAGTGTAAGGCTCTTGTCCTAAGTGTAACCAAGTACCTTCTCTACACCCCTACAAGAGTTATATATTCATCTATTCTTGTAAAATTCAAACAATAACAGTATTTGCAAGTGATCAACTTATTTTTTCATCTATAAAAACAAACTTAATTGCTTTTAAATTTGTAAACATGTCGAACGCATACAGTATGAGCATTAGAAAATTCCAATACTTGATAATAATCATGGTGTACCCAATCTATTTTTTTTTTAAATGCTGTAATATAAAGCATTGAGTACTTGGTATAATTGAAAAATATTTATATTATTTTTATAAATCATTCACACAAGAGAGCTTAATCTATACAATATTTGTTTAAAGTTTACTTAAAATATTCTAATAAATGGTTCTTTTTGAATATAAATACCTTCTATAATTATGGTATTTGAAGGGATTCCATTAAAGCTTGTAACTCATAAATATTAAAAAAGGAATTATAGTTTATATTTATTTGTTTAATTAAAAAGGCATATATTGGATCAAATTATCATTTATTTTACCAATATTTCAGTTGGCTGAATGCCAATTTTATCAAGCTATTATAACATATTAATGTATATTCAAAATATATATTTGTATTTTGAAATTTATATTTATAAATTATATTTATAGCTAGAAATACACATGTGTTAGAAATATGTGGGAATATTTAGTATGGGGTGGTTGGTATTGTAATACTAATAAATTGATATCTCAGCCTCCGATTAGGTTTTAAGTCTAATATATTTTATTCACTCAAATAAGTTTATGCCCATCTGGAATGGGATAGAGAAGTAGGTGATGAAGATACCCAGAGAAGAAAGAATAAAACTGACGTCCAGGTCATACACTCCACCACAGGTCAGTAGGTTGTTCTCAGCTTGAAGTCTGAGGAACATCAGTCTGAAGATGTCGTTGGGTTCGATGACAGTTGAAGTGACTTGGTCCAGAGCCATACTGGTGACTTCCATGTATTCTCTGTTGACTTGGCTGGCTGAGAAGGCAACGGAAACAAAGATAAAACAATTTTGAATATCCAGGAACCAGAGAGCCAAAGGTTTGTATTTCCCAAATTAAAATCACGCGTTGATAACATTTGAATTATGATTACCATTAATTTGATTATTAAAATTGTATTTGGTATTGAATATAATTTATTTATTTTTTTTATTATACATGTACAAAAATTTAAATTTTTGATTAATATATCCGTTTTTAAAACAGGTATATTTGTCTTCATTTTTATTATTTTTTTCCTACTATAAAAACAAATGAAATTGAATTTTAATAAATGTATCCAAATAATAAATTCAGAAAGAATCGTCAAGATATAAAGTTTTATACTAGATTCAACATTAAAATTATCAACTTGAATAATATTATGAGCTATATAGATAAATGGACAAAATAAATAGATTACATTAAGAAAAGTTATATATAGGCAAAGACTCACTTTGTCTTTTCTTGTTTTATAATAACGTGAAAGAAGAAACTCAAGTTTATTTATCTCATCTTTAATACTGTAAAAGAAATGTATAAATATAGCATTAGTGAAAACATAGAAGTTTGTAAATATTATAAGAAATATTATTCTTGCCATTGATTTAGTATTGTTAATCCCTCTATACGAAATATTAAACATTGAATAAAAAGATTTGTTAGCGATAATAATATGAATTAATGGAATTAATAAAATTAATTTAGAAAATATAGCATATTTCATTCTAACCTTCATCTTTATTATTTTATTGTTCTTTGCTACTTGGTCTTAAGAATCTATTGATTATTGTGCTAACAGCTCATGCGTAGAATAATTACGCTTGTGTTGTTTAGTTACCAAGACAACATATGTAATCTCTCTCTATCAATATTTTAATATTTTAGAAATCCATAGTGGTAATTTATTTCATACAATTCATGAAGAATTAGTTGAATAATTATATAAAAATGTAATTTTTATAATTGGATCCAGTACCTGATTGGTCAGTGTTTATATTTTCAAGAAGGCATTGATCATGGACTTTCTATTTATGCATAAATTTATCCTCTATAGTGAGTGCGAGCAACCAAAATGGTATTTTGCATCTTGTAAGAAAAGTCTAACTACTTTTACATTTTTAAACGTTACATTTACTTTAGGTATAAGTATTTGTAAATTTTAGTCCATTATAAGGTATATATATATATCGTAATTTAAACAATGTGATATGTAAGTAATAAAGTATGACATCTTTTCTAGTCGTCTTAAAGTCACATAGCTTGCCACTGGACACCCGGGGGATCCAGAGAGGGACAAAAAGGGCGTTGGTCCGGATGTTGACAGTTAGTTTGGTTACAGTGGATATTTTCGGACAGGCCGCTCAGTCGAGCGCGATTATCATCTCATGGCGGCCCTCGTGGCTGCCGTTTTGGCTCCTCTCTGCCTCCGCGGCATCATGCAGGACGCCGAGCTTTCCTCAGTTAATCCGCAACTTTCCCCTGGTCCTGGTGCCACGTGAGACGTACTGGGAGAGCGTCTTTTGATCCCAAACTTTGTCCTTACTGTCCCGTGCTGGCTTCCCACTCTGCACGCCTTGCCACTCAACCCCGACTGTTTCCAACTCACTTGTCGTCTTACCCGGGTTTACGACAGTAGACCCGTATAAGTCGACAGGATTATGATGGCGGACAGTGGACAAAGGACTATGGACGAGGACGGGGAACACTACGTGGACGCTTCTGAGGTGCCCGCCACTTTTATCCGGCCCAGCTTGGCCAACTTGGTAAACCGATTCACCGAGGCCCTCCAAGAAGTGACGGCGTCACGTGCCTAATCCTCGCTTATGGCACCTACGGACGGGACTCTAACCAGCGGAAAACTTCTTCCAGCAACTCTAAGCCGTGCGAGACGACAACGTGTACAGGTCTGCGAGGCTCCACGAGCTTCTCAAAGGTGAGCTCTTGTCGCTCTTCAATGAGCTCAACTCGGCCTCCCGGTCCTATTACCAGAACAAAACATCTTTGTCAATGCCATCCATCAATTTGTTGTATGCTATATTTCTTTGTTTCATTTTTCTATAACTCAACCACTCAGCCATTATAAGCCATCCAAACTCCACCATTATTATAAACATTTTATGTTACTATTATCATTAGTCATTATATCTTAGAATATTCCACCCCCTCATCAATCATTTATATTATTAAATTTAGAGTATTTTTTCATCTCTGTCATCATATATAGATTCTAAAACTTTACAAATTCAAGCTCTTTAAACATCATTTGAATTTTTATATAACATTTATTTATTTTTTAAATACCTTAAGATCGTCTTATTTCTGATATAATTTTTTTTATTAGATTATTATTTTTTCATATTGACGCCTTTCTCATTCTCTCTCTCTTTCAATCCTATCTTCCTATCCTATACCACTTACTCACACCTCCTCAACCCATCTCCTCTCAACCTCATAGTCTCCCATAGGGTTCCTGTTGCCACCCATTTTATTATTTTTTTTTTATTATTTCATCTATTGGGCCATCCTTCCTCCATATACAATTCCCGATAACGAGTTCAGGAAATCCAATGATTCTTTTTTTTATCCATCACCTGACAACATCATTCATTACATTCAACAATGTCAGGTTGCTCAATCATCAATGACAACAGTACCCTTTACCTTCCACAATCCGCACCTTTCATATTTCCCGCAGACAAGAGTTTGAGTTTTTTTTTCTCAACGCTCGGATCATCATTACAACAATCATTTTTACCATTTTATTACTTTTTTTTCAATATACAACCGAGCTCAATCATCATTGGCAACAGACCAACTCTTGACTCCACCTTTCCCATTCCTCCGCTTTCAACTTACTTACCTCCGCCGTCTGATCTAATGTTGATTATGGAATGTCTTGGGAGTTCAGTCAATGAAAACAATACCTCACTTTCACAGGCATGTATTACATTGCCGAACGCCATTGCAAGAATCAACTCAGATCTCCATTATAAGTTTACTTCTAACATTTTACTACTTTACTCGTTCTCCTTTCTCTCTCTCTCTCTCTCTCTCACCATGAGACATCTCTGAAATTATGATTATAAAAAAATATAAAACAAACCATAATGGCATTTCAATTTATTTACCACTTTTGACTTTTGCAAACATCGTCTAATTTGCGTTTATAAGCATTGCATCACGTGGGGAACACACTAACCTAAATATTTACTATATTTTTAATCTTATTCATTTATATTTTTATGATCCTTGATGTGTGCCATTTTATATTGTAGAATCAATCCATATATTTTTGGATATTTCTTTTACATTATTTATTTATTTATTTCAATTCAAAACGCTATGTCCTCCTAGGGAAACTTGCGCTAAATGTACATACAAATATAACAAAGAAAATATTCAACATGGAAAGATACACAGAAAGTTACTTAGAAAGATTCATAAATATTATTTACATATAGAGATATTCTTTGAATTTTATTTACAGTTACATCATTAAATTTAAAATATAGATATGGTAATTTAAGCCAACAAACCCATATTGTATATAACTTATGACAAGATTTTAATGTTGTATAATAGAAACGCATCTGTAAATGATTATACGCATTATTGACATGTGTCTTTACATCATCATATGTAATGCAATTTGTACAAACAGGATAAATAAATAAAAATCTGTAATAGATTAAGAGTTGAGCTAAGCAAGAGATAGAAGTCATAACGTCAAAATCGAGATAGATTTAGAATTCCCACAACAAGGTCTAAAAATGGGCCAGACCACCCACACTCTTGACATCTGGTGGAATGCAAAGCCCCCTCTCACATCTGGTGACATGCAAAGCCCCCTTTCTCAGAAACGGCCCCTGTCGCATAAGGACCCCATCTTAACCTATAAATACAGTCACTTTACAGTCACTTGACAGTTAGTTCACCTCAGCGCAAGCCCACGTCGGTTGTCACCAAGGTCCTCCTCATCCACCATGTAGTCAGTAAGAAATCTTCTATCTCTCCATCTTTCGCTCCTAGCTCAACTTTTATCTGTTCACGGAACTTTCTTAGTGCAACTGTGTCTTCGTTTTTTGTGTGGACATTCCCAAGCTTTCCACTCTGCCTCGACCACGACTGCCTGTACTCTGTGAGAACTTTTAAAGGACTTACAAGGTGCAGAGAGGTACTGGAAAACTCCCCATCCTGACTGTTCCTCTTGGTCAACACAGTATAGCGAGAGTCAACACTTTATCATCACAAAGTTAATCGACAGGATTCTACAAGAGTCAACAGTAACTCATCATCTTATTACAGTTAGTCGACAGGATTCTACAAGAGGCTACCAGATCTCAACTTATTACAGATAGTCGACAGGATTCTACAAGAGTCAACACCAAACCTCATATTATTTCATATACATATATACACACATATATACGCATACACCTATATATTGTTTACAACCATATAATATGTCCCATATTTCCTTGAGATCGTTACATCAAAGACCATTTTTCTTAATGAAATCCAAAATATATTTACAAAGGAAATTAAATTTTATATATGTGTCCTTATTTGAAATTAAATCACTAGGGCCTAAAGCTATTAAATCGTTGTTGACTCTGTAATCTTGAAAGACAGGGCACTCTAGCAAGAGATGTATTGAAGTTTGTTCCCCCAATCCACAGAAACATGTCGAATCTTGCACAGAATTTTCTTAAGAATTCTTAATTTAATTCTTAATATTCTTAATGAATTTTCTTAAGAAAAAACCTGAAATTTCCATGATCTGTGATAAATTGTGAATTATAATAGTTTGGTCGAAAATATTTCGGAATTTCATAAGGAAAGAAACTTTGAAATGTTTGATTAGTATTCTTTTTCATTAAATCAATCCTTGATATAATGAAATCTTTCAGTATACCTGGAATATACAAATCATAAAATTGTTTATCTTCTGTTGATAAATTATTCAACTCATATAACCTATAATCCTGGATTCCATATAATCAGTGATCAAAGGAATATTGGCTAAGGTGTGAACACAGTTATAACTGGTTGTTTTATATGTTTGGGTACACCATAGCAGAATTTGATATTGAATTGAGTTCAGTTTGTACTTATATTGTTTGCTAATAAATTGAAACCATATTTCTGTTCCGTAAGTTAACGTTTGTCTTATTATAGATTTATAAAGTGTAAGCCTTTTTTGGGTGCTAAGACCCCAAGATTTTCCACATATTGAAAAAAGAAGGCTTTTCAATCTTTGGGTTTTGTTTAGTATAATGTTAAGGTGAGGGCCAAAATTCAATTTGTTTTTCCATCTATGATTCGCAATCGTAATTCCAAGAATTTTAATTTCTTCTACGGGCACAATAATATTGTCTCTAAAATTAATTTAAATTTTGTCTTTATTGTGCAAGTGTAAAATACTAGTTTTATCAAGATTGATATTTAGCTTATTATCATTACACCATTGATCTATCTTTTCGAAATTAAACTCAATAGACTTTTTTAGATTTGTTAACCCATTATTCCAACATAAAATAGTTACATCATCAGCATAGCAAATGATTTCAGAGTTTGGTGATTGCAAATTAGTTAGCAGATCATTTAAATATATCAGCCATAACAACGGAGACAATGGTCCACCCTGAGGACAGCCCTTTGTTAATATCTTTGAAACTTTCATATTATTATACTTGAAAATCGTTTTTTTATTTTTCAAAAAAGAACGTAAAATTTTGATCAATTCAACTGGTAAATTGTCTTCGTCTAATTTTTTAAACAAGGCTGGCCACCATGTATTATCAAATGCTCCTTGTATATCAATTGCAATCAGCGTAACTAGTTGTTTCTGTCTATATTCCATTATGATCTTTGTGATTTCTTTCAAACAGGTTGTTGTTGACTTATTCTTCAAGAAACCATGTTGTCTGGGGCTAAGGAGATCATTTTTTTTTCATAGTATTCGTATATTTTATTTTTCAAAATTTTTTCAAATATTTTTGATAAGTTAGAAATTAATGAAATAGGTCGATAACTCTCTACTAATTCTAAATTCGTTTTGTGATGTTTTGAAATTATCCTGAGAGCTGCCTCTTTCCATCTATCTGGATAATATCCGAAGTGAATGCATTTATTAAATAAATCTCATAATAATGGTAAAAATTTTGGAAGGGCACTTTTGATCATGTTATTACTTATACTGTCAACCCCAGGGGCTTTTTTGATGTCTATGTTAGATATTAGGTTCACTATTTCCCCTTCCTCAACACAGACCTTATTATTGTTAATCATTTTTAGTTTGTAATTTCTAATTAGTTGATGGTAAGAATCATCCGTATCGAAATTATCATCTGGTACCAACTCATTTAACAAATTGCTCATTGATCGTTCTTTTAGGTGTTCTGGGGCATTGTCAATTAAGGGTATTCCCCTTTGTTTATCTAGTGTTCTTAATTTATTAAAAAATTTATATGCGTTACCAAATGGATTGTTTGTATAATTTTCTTCTATAAGATATCGCCAGTTAATTTTCTTTGCTTTATCAATTGCATTAGTGTATCGATTCCTAGTCAACTTGAATGTGTTATAACTGATTGCTCCGTGGCGATAATATAGGTTTCTTATGTAGTGAAAATGGTCTTTCATTTTTTTTCAATTCATTATTCCACCAGTTATTACTAGAATAATATTTAGAGTTGGAGGATATAACTTCCAAAGATTTAAAGGCAGCTTCTGTTAAAAGGTTTGTAAGTTCATTTACTATCATATCAATATCTAAATCTGAATTAACTCTTTCCACTTTACTTTTAAGTCTTATTATTTCTGTTAAAGATATATTATGAGAAAATCGAGGCCAATCAGCATCTTTTTCTTTGAATTTCCAAGTGGATTTTTGATTATTGAATGAGTATTAGTTTTTTGTTTTTTTTTTTATTTCGAATTTTATAGCAACATGGTCCGAAATATTTGTTAGTTCTGAAGTTTGCCAGTTATTTATTAAGCTTAATGATTGTTTATTGTAAATAGTAAGATCGATTATACTAGTTTCGCGACAGGTAGGCGTTTTCAGGTTATGTATATAGAGATCGTTTTCATCTATAATTGGTTTCAATTTAAATCCATTAGAATTAGTTACTTTGTCGACCATAATGGGTGATGAGAATTAAAGTCGCCACAGAGTACTACTGGTTGGTTTTTATAGGTTTCAAGTAATCTGCTCATAAAATTCAGATGATAATTGTTTAGTGAATTAGGATGAATATAGAAATTTGAGATAATTATGTTTTCTTTAAAAGTAGATAAAGCCATTGGTGTACAAAAAGAATTAGTGAAATTTTCTATCATGGAGCATTTTAGCTTTTTGTTTAATACAATAATTGCCGTGTATTTTTCTTCTATCCTATTCGAACACACTATCTGAGAATCCATATCGTACATGATCTTGTTATGTAAAACATAAGGTTCTTGAATCAGTAAAATATCGGTTGAGTTATCTGTAATATAACCTTGTAATTCATTTATTGCCCTAATACTCTTTCTAACATTTAGTTTAATACATTTTAAGTTTTCATTCATTGTTGTTTACATAGGTAAGACATATATATTTAAATTATATATTTGACAAAACCGATTCCTCGATAATAGGCGTATATTGTGTTCTTTGTATGACTCTGTCCAGTTGTATCTTATATAATGGACACTCGTTGGAATTTGATCTATGATTAAATGAATGGTTTTTAAATTTTGGGTGTTTATAACAATTATAACAATTTATTTCTCCAGTGCAGCTGTGACTACCCTGAATACCACAGTTTTTACATACTTTAACATTTTGACAATCTTTCAGTTTGTGGTTCGGGTCAAATTGAAAACAGTTTTGGCATTGTCTAACAAAAACTTTGTCTTGAATATAACATCTTTCAAATTCAGTATATACTGTATTTTTCATTTTCTTAAGTATTTGGTATACTTTAGGTGATACTCTTAATACTATGTTGTGTTGTGGTGTATTTGATTTCATAGTGAAGAGTACATTCAATTCACCATCCAAACCTTCCAATTCAGGATTCATTTTACATACCGTTTTTACAAAAGTTGCGATTTCTGTCATTTTGCATACATTCTTGACAATGATTGTTGGATCTCTTGGCTTAGGTATGTAAATTTTGCTCATATTTTTTATTTCTTCTGAATTATTCAATTCTTCAAGTAATATATTTGTATCTTTTATCTTTAGCGTTTATAATTCCATTAATTTTAATCTTTTTACCTTTCTCTCTAATAATTTTGATATTATTAGAAATAGCTTGAATCATATCCTGACTGCGCTCCTCGTTATTTAATGCTACAATTAAAGTAGATTCATCTTTAACTGTCTGCTGTTTTTTATCAATGAGTTATGTTTCTTGTCTAACTGTTTGGGCATATGAAGGTTTAGACTTCGGTATTTCCTTGATAAACTTATCTAAATTTTGATCAATCATTTTATCTAATGTGTCAGTCAAACCCTCCGTAATGCTTTGTTTAGAAATTTCAGTGATAGACTCAATTCCATTTTTCGTTTGTTTTATCATTGAAGCCAAAAAAGAAATATCATTTTTATTCAAATTTTTTTTTATTAGTTTTAAATTTATTTTCAAAATATAATAAAATTTCATCAAGTTTAACGTCTATCGATTTTAAAATGGAATCCATTTTATTTTAGCCTTTTTCTTTTTTACCCTCTTTTTCTAAGTATTGTTCAAACAAATGGCAAGCGGTCGCGCCGCGCCTTCTGCTGATATACAATTCAGCTGTATATAAAGTGATTAAGTGTACTTAAGAGTTGGTTAATATATGTATAGTAATATAAGTAAAAAAATTTTGAAGCAATATTTATCGAAATTTGCGGAGCGCTGCAAAAGCACGTCCGCCCGACCCGAGACGTCCATCCCTAAACAGCTAAAACCATTATAGCCAACCTATATAAACATCATCTAAAACCTTATATTCTTTGACATCATTTTTTCTATTTAATTTTCCTTAGCCTACATCTAAGATAATTTAACTTTTTTTTTTAAATAAAAATACAACCTTTCGCAATGAGTTTCTTTTTCAAAAAGAAAAAGAAACTCATTGCTAAAGTTTGTATTTTTATTTTAAAATTGGAGCGCAATTTTTTTCGTTTACTTCAAATAATTTAACTTTAAAAATTTTGTTTTAACAGTGACGCCTTTCTACCAACTGTCCCTTCTAATATCTTGATCTTTCCAACTCTGCCTTCCATACTTCTCTCGTCTCTTGATCCGTTTCCTTAGGCCTTCTATGCCTTCGTTCTAACCACCCCTTGTCCATCGCAGAGTTCCTGTTCGCCGACTTTTTTTTTTTGTTATTGTTTTGCCCCATTGGACTACTCCTACCTCGCTATTCCATCCTGATGGTGTGATCAGGAAAATCCATGGCTTATTTTTATTTTTTTATTTTACACCTGGGTCACCGTCCCAGCATTTTTCATTTCATTCTTTTTTCCTCAAACCCGGGTTGTTCAATCAATCAATGGCAACAAGCGAACCCTGTTTTCACAATCTACCTCCATCCTCTAACCTCTTCAACGGTTTCTGAGACTCCTGCTGGTCAACAATTTTTTTTTTTTTTTCATGATTCATCGACCTGGTACACTCTTCCTCCCCATGTTAACTCCACACGGAGAGCTTGGGTAGCCAGCGAGATTTTTTTTCTCTCACGTTCGACCCATCGCCATCATCAGCATGATGCGCCCACTCATTTTTCTTCTACTTTTATTTTTCATCTGGTCGAGCTCAATCACCGACAGCAGCGCAGCTCTTGAGCCTCCATCTCTTTTTGACCTCTCTCAGCCAGCTTTTCTTTCCCATATTCTCCCATTACCTACCTCTCCTTCGATCTTCACGCCTTTTGCCCATCTGATCTAATGCTACTTACAGGGCATCTTGAGATTTCTGATCCCTGCAAACAATACTTCGCTTCTAAGCTCGTATTGCAGGGCAGGACCCCTGAGATGTCCTTTGCAGAAACCAATTCAGACCCTCTTCACTTATTCCTATTCTTCACTGCGTCATTGCCCATCCCAAACCTTTTGTTTAAGTCAATTTTCTTTTATATTTTATATTACTTTTATTATCTCTACTTCTCCTCGTTCTTGTATTATACATCCCTGAAACTATGTTGTAAATACTCATGGCACCTTAAGTAACAAAAAACTGTAAATAGTATACCTAACTTTCCTTAATATTTACCCTCGCTATTGTGTGTATTTACTTTAAATTTATCCTTCCTATGTGTAGCGGCAGCTGGCATGCCTATATAGTAAATTATCAGTGAGCACATTATTATCACTGATGGTACTCTGTGCAGTTGCCTTTTGACTTATTGTGATATATATCTACATGTAAACTTATGTCTAATAATTAATATATTATCCGATGTTTGCCTAAAAGAAATAAAGACTTTTCTTTTTAAACTTCCAAGTACTTCTTGCTGATTAACGTCAACCAACAAATACGAGGACGTTACATGGTGGCAGCGGCGCTTGTAAACAACTGCACAGGTAAGAAAAATTTATTAATTTCCAAGTTCTTGAAGTATTTCAGAACATCTCTTATTGCATGTTCAAATAAAATTCAAGTTGCATAATAATATATACGAAAATAATTTAATTTACAAGCAAGAAGAAATTAGTGTATTTTTAGAAAAAATTACAATAACAACAACATGGCGGAAAATGCTATTCGACCTCCAAAACAAATAGGCCTAAATGAACTAAACAAAGAGGGCTAGGAATCTTGGCTTGAAAGCTTTGAATGTTATGAAATTGCTACCCAATTAAGTAGTAAAGCTCCAGAGGTACAGGTTGCTATCTTTATGGCTGCAATGGGACGAGAGGCTCAAAATATTTTTAAATCTTTCAACTTAAATAATGTAGATAAAAATAATCTGAGTACTGTAAAAGACAAGTTGAACAACTATTTTTCACCAAAGCTGAACACTACAATTGAAAGATTCAAATTTAATCAGATGAAACAAAAAGAAGATGAATCATTTAATGATTTTCTCACTAGGATCAAATTACAGATAGCAAACTGCAAATATGCTGTCATGTCTGATGAACTACTTAAAGATCGAATAGTTGTAGGAATTATTATCAATGAAATAAGAGAAAGACTTCTTAGTGAGGCTGACCTTAATCTGGAAAAAGCCACACAAATTTGCATAGCATGTGAAAATGCCACAAGCCAAATGAAACATGTACTATCCGTCTCAGACAAACAAGTTGCTGTGACAAAGATGAACAGTAAAAAGTGGGAAGATAGAAAAGAGTCGAGGAAAGAAAATACCACTAACCAAAGTCACAAAATAATAGAAAATTGAAGAAATTGTGGTAGATCCCACAAAATCAACTAATGTCCAGCATATCAAAGGAGATGCAACAAATGCAAGAAACTCAACCATTTTGCAAATCTTTGCAGATCCCAGAACACAAATTCATACAAAGTCAGACAAATTGTTGGGTCACCAGAACCTGAAATGATTCAAGAATTTGTAATCCAGTCAGTTTAAAACACCAACCTGACCAAAGATTGGTATGAAGAAGTAAAAATCAAAGGCAAAAATATAAACATGAAACTAGACACAGGTGCACAGTGTAACGTGTTGCCACTCAGCCTGGCAGGGAGATTAAATCTGGAAATCCAAAGGTCTCCAGTAAAAAGTTTAATTTCCATTTCAGGACATCGAATTACTGTCGAAGGACAAAGTCTAGCAATGTGCATGGTGAAAAACATGACTGCCTACATATGTTTCATCATATCCAGAGATAACACTTGTCCCATCCTATGCAGACAAACCTGTTCCAATTTAGGTCTTGTCAAGTGAGTAAACACCTGTCAAAAAATTACACAGGAATACCAAGAATTATCTGAAGGGATAGGATGTTTGAAAGGATATGAATATGAGGCAAAGTTTCCGACTTCGGACATGAACATGCAAGTAAGACCACCCAGACCTATTCCTCTATCTATTAAAGAAAGAGTAAAGAAAGAACTTGAGGAAATAGAAGACAATGGGATTATAAAGAAAGTCAATTACCCTACCCCCATCTCCAGTCAGATGGTTATAACAAAACAGAAAGGAAAAATACGTATATGCATTGACCCATCGGATATCAATAAAGTAATTCTAAGAAGCCATTTCCCATTACGGACATTTGATCAGATTGCAGTAAACCTGCATGGTTCAAAATACTTCACAAAGTTGGATCTGAAGAAAGGGTACCCCAAATAAACCAAATGGCATTACTTTGAACTCATACAGTCCATCTGGAGTTATAAATGCTGTCTTCTCACGGTCCGATTCTTCTACATCGATTTACCAGTACCCTGATTGGAGGTCCATGGAAGAATAAAATCTAGCCCCGCGTAAGCAGTCTAACGTGTCGTCGATCCTTGGGAGAGGGTAGACATTTTTTTTGTTATTTTGTTCATGCGGCGGTAATCGATGCAGAATCTCCAGCTTCCATCCGTTTTTCTTATCAATACTACAAGTGAGGTCCACGGACTGTCAGAGGGCTGAATGATGTCAAGTTTTTCCATCTTGTTTACCTAATCCTGAATAATTTGGCATTCTCTTGGTGCAACTCGGTAAGGCCATTGTTTGGTCTGTAGGTTGTCTCCAGTGCTAATTCGGTGTTTGACATTGACGTCCTTGAATTGTCTTCTTTTACTAAATTCGAAAATATCTGTATAAATATTTAACAAATTTTTAAATTTTTCTTTTTGAGATTCATCAAGTGAATCATCTATTAAAAATCTGAGATTTTTGGGTCTTCAGAATATTTCGCCTCTGTTTCAACTTGATTACAATCAGCTAGAGTACATAGTTGGCTATCGTCGATGACAACACTATGGGCTACATGCATTTCCTGTGGGATTAGTTTTGGATATGGGCTCCAATTCTCCACCCAAAGTTTACCTCGGTTACTGGTAAGTGAAATGACAGAGGAGGGAGCCGTCAGTTCTCTTTCCAGCAATAGCTCTTTTCGACATTCTGCCACCACAATTGCGTCATTAGGAATGTCACAACTTGCTACTTCTATTAGCTGGATAGAGGCGGGCTCGATTCTGTATTCCAGTTCCGAGTAGAGAGGTGAGCTATTCTTAGGGGTATCCTCAAAAAGACATTTTTCTAAAATAATTGTATCATCTACAGAGTCAATTACTGCTCTGGATAACTTTAAAAAGTCCCAACCAAGAATAACATCATGACTACAGTCTTCCGTAATGACAAAATCGAACTTTTCCTGTAGTCCATTTGGGTCCAATTTCAATGTACATCGTCCTTTTGGTCTTACGATTTTACCGTTGGCTCCTCATAATGTGACGTCAGTTTCGGCAAACATTATTTTTCTTAGTTTTAGCCGGAACCTCTCAGATATCACAGAATATGAGGCTCCTGAGTCGACAAGGGCATGCGTCATTTTTCCTTCTATTTTAATGTCTATATAATTTTCTTTTAATTCTAATGTAGTCGACAAGTGAGGGTTTCTAAATTTTGCGGCCTTACCTCCAAAATAGGACGCATCTTCTATTTTCCTGACGGGAACGGCGAGGCGACTTGCTGGATCTCCTACAAGACGACGAAAATTGTCCGTTATGACCAGGGTTTGGGGAAGGGCTTCGATAGGGGCTTGCATTTTTTTTGAACATCATCATTTTGCTCTTGGAAATCAGATCGAGCGTTATAGAACGTCCTTGGTTATTGTCTTCTTTGGTAGTATTGGTTTCGCCTTTCTTCGTTTTGTCTCTGTATATCACGGCAGTAGCAGACGACGTGACCAGAGAGCCCGCAGTGGTAACAGATCGGCTTTCCTTCAGTGGTTCGCCATTCGTTTGTTTCGCGTTTTCCTGCTTGTTTTCGGTAATGAGGTTCAGGCTGCGGTCGTATCGTTTGGGCCGCCTCGTATCTAGTATTAAAAAACTGTCGGGGTCTTTCCTTCTGTGGGGGACTTCTCCTAGACTTTGAGATTGGCGCCAGGGTTCTTCCAATCTCCTCCTTTACCTTATCATTGATGGTGTCAATTTTTGGTTCCTCTCGAGGAGAGCCTAATGCCAGGTGTACCTCCTCACAAACAATTTGCCTAATCATAGATGTCAGATCTGCCCTGTCATCATGATCACTGAGAGACGCCACATTTGGTAGTCGCTCGTATTTGGTTGGGATCACTCGCTTACAATGTAGGGCGACACTCAGTGACGAATTCCTCAGTGTTATGCACATCCCTTGGGAGAAGCGCCTGGTAGAGCTCCTTGGCTATCCCTTTCATCAGATGGGATATTTTATCTTCCTCATTCATTTGAGGATCTATTTCTTTTCAGAGGCACAGGACGTCTTGGATGTAATATTCGGTGCCTTCTCCTTTTAATTGTGCGCGAGTTTTGAGTATTTTCCCAGCTCGCAGTCTTGAGCTTTCATTTTTTCCAAATACATTTTCTAATTGTGACATGAACTCCGTTCATGTCTGGATGCTTTCCTCATTGTTTTCAACCCATTTGAGGGCAGTTCCAGTCAGATAGAAATAAGCGTTAGCGAGACAAAGGGTTTCATCCCATTGGTTGTGCTTCGCCACACGTTCATACCATTTTAACCAGCTACGGGGATCTTCAACACCCTCGCCAGAGAACATAGAGAGATTTCTTAGTAGGTGTTGTACAAAAAAATGAACCTGCCTGAGTTGTTGCTTCTTTCTTGATATTCATGTTTGTTTCTTCCTGCTGAAGAGATTCAATTTTTCTTTTTTGACGTGACAACGTCTTAAATTAGGTTGCGGCTGGGAGTCACTTATGAAAAAGTGTAACGCCCGGTAACGTTACGATGAGTCACCGAACGAGAGTGCTGCGCGCGCAGCTGCGCGCGCAGCGCTAGAGAATTAGGCGCATTGAATCGGCGCATGCTTGTCTCTGTCTTTGTCTTTCTCGAACGTTCTTGGCGTTGGAAAAACAAGAAAGCGTCATAATACAAGTTCACACGTGTGGTTAAAGTATCGTCAGCTGTGTCTGTAGTGAAAATGTGGAGTGCTTAGATTCGTCATTTACAACAACTACAACAATAAAGGTAAATAATTGTACACTGATATTTCATTATCGTAAACTATGATTGATTGATTAATTAATAGATTGACACAAAAGTTGAGAAACTGAGTTTATAGGTTATGTCATACTATTGATAAATGTTGATAGTGTTAAGTAAATTATTAGTTTAAAATTAATTAATTAATTAATTATTATTTTACAAATTTTAAATAGTTTCAAATTTATTTAGCAAAAATTTGAACCTTCGATCTGAATAAATGTTTTGATTTTTGAATTGATTCTTTAAAATTACAAATATTAAGAAAAAGTGGCAGATATAAGAAAACTTTATTTAAACTGTGTTGAGCAAGAATTTTAACATCTAATTTAAGTAAATGTTTTAATTTTCAACTTCATCATTTACAATTACAAATTTTATTTAATTTCAAATTTATTTAGCAAAAATTTGAACCTTCGATCTGAATAAGTGTTTTGATTTTCAAATACCAACGCGGCTGGTGGAGTGGCGATCTATCGTAAATTATCATCGACATCTACGGCGGAAGTGTTCCAAGTTGCGATTACAGACGTAACTCGTGTCATTAAAACCAAGGGTGACATGTGCATGACTGAAGTTACTTGCTTCGCCGCTAATACTAGCTTCAAGTTTATACTCGGTGCTGTATATATTCATCCAGGAGCTAGTATGCAGGATATTGGATTGTTACTATGGCAAGGACTCGGTCCGTACATTCACAACAGCCAGTACGTGCCACCGTTCGTGCAAGTTGATTCTAGTATACCGATTCTTCTGTGTGGTGATTTTAACAAAAACGTAAAGCCTGACAACTCGTTTCTTAAATTCATGAAAAATACGTATAATCTTGATTGCGTATCAAACGTTTCTAAGTCAACTACGTTAAAAGGAACAACTATCGACTTGACTTTCGCAAGACACATTACAGCAGAAACACTTCCTTTCATTTCATATTTCTCCTATCATCGTCCTATCCTCAACAAAATCACTCAAATAGGAATTAGTTAAGTTTAAGTTTACATGTACAATGTTTTAGTAAACAAAATATATTTCTATAGTTAAAATTTGTGCAATTCTTATTTTCATTCAATTCCTTGTTCCTATTGTGCAATTTAATTATATTCATATCAATAAATATTCTACCGTTGTCACGTAAAATCTTCGCCCGTAAAACCGACTTTACAGGCAACCATTGTTTTTTTTTCTCTTAAGGGATATCGGTCCAGCATCTCCACCAGTTTTAGCGTAGAAAATCAAGTCTTTTTAAAACTGGGGATGTGAAAGCATTTATTGATGACGTCAGCACGACTACTCGACAATTATCAACAAATCCACAAAACTATCTACAGCTAGAAATCTTGAGCAAGAATGCAAAGAAATATTTGATCATTATTTTATAATGAAAAATTAAATTAAATTAAATCCATTTCTAAATATTTTCATTGAATAATTTTATTAGATTAAATAATAAATTATTTCCTCGCCACAATATAATAAAAATTTTGGAGCAATATATTGCAACAAAATATTTATACCAATCATTACAAAAACTAATATCAAACCTAATAAAATATAATAATAAGCATTTGTTTTGAACTTTAAAGGTCATGTAAACAGCCATTCTGGCAGAAAAACTGGAAGCACAGTCAATTTTTAATTTCTATATTTAAAAAAAATATTAGCTTCTTATATATATTTCATTAATATAATTTTATTCAACCTATCTTTTATGTTCGCGATATTTTTTGTGATGTGTCATCATAGTTCAATGTTAATCAAAATATCAACGAAGAAATTTATACCATTCTTTATTAAAAATTAAAATATTAAATTAGTTACTTTAGTTTGAATTTTTTTTTTTAATTAAGGAAAAAAGATAGGCAAATAGTCGAATGAAAATTCGACTATATATGAAATCAAGCTTTTCCATTTACAAAACTTCTATAGCTTTTTAATATCATATTAACACAAGGATATACACAGGCGTTCAAAAAAAAAAAAGATGGTTTGCATTTGAAAATATTATTCAAATTAAGGATAATTTGGCCAGTAAATCTATTTATTATCTCGACGTTCCGACAAAAATCTTTTGTCCCGGTCAGGAGCTCCTAATTTTTATCGAAACGTCAATGTAAAAAAAGATTTACTGGCCGAATTATCTTTAATTTGAGGAACTATGAATGCCGGCCAGGCAGCCTCTATCTTTACGATTTGAATATGTGTTTGGTGACAAAAAAATAAAATGTTTGTTTCAAAATAGTATATTAAGATGTTTCTCTAAATTATTATAAAATCGGTCACTCAAATAAGTTGACGCCCATCTGGAATGGGATAGAGAAGTAGGTGATGAAGAGCCCTAGAGAAGAGAGAATAAAACTGACGTCCAGGTCATACACTCCACCACAGGTCAGTAGGTTGTTCTCAGCTTGAAGTCTGAGGAACATCAGTCTGAAGATATCTCTGGGACTGATGTCAGGTGAGGTGACTTGGTCCAGAGCAGCGTTGGTGACTTCAATGTATTCTTTGTTGGCTTGACTGGCTGAGAAGGCAACTGATGAGAAGATGAAGGAATTATGAAATATCCAGAAGCCAATAAGCATAAAGCTTGTATTTCCCATATTAAAACCTCGTGTTGATAACATATCAATTATAATTAGCATTAATTTAATTAACAAGATAAAATTTGGTATTGAATATAATTCATTTAATGCCTTGAATATACCTGTGTAAAAAACAAAATTCTCAATAAAGAGTTCTGTTTTTGAAATAGATGAATTTGCCTTTAATTTAATTATTCCTTTTCTTAAATAAAAACAAATGCAATGGAGTTTTAAAAATGATATCCAGATTAGAAATTCGCACAGAAACATTAAAACATAATCTTTCAAATTTATTTCCACATTAGGATTATCAGCTTTAATGATCTTATAACCTATATAAATACATGGACAAAATAAAAAATAAAATTAAGAAAGCCCTAATAAAAGTACAATTTTAATTTAAAATATCTGGTTTTAAAATATAATTCATGTTGAAATAGTGATTTAAGTTTATTAATATTATTTTTGACACTATAAAAGTAAAATATTAAAAAGACATTAATTAAAGAAAAGATATTTGATGTTATTAAAAGAAATATTTTTCTTGCCATTGATTTAGGTAGGTTGTTATCATCTAAAGATAAAAACAATGAATTGAAATTATTATTTAAAAGATATAAGTGAGTTATAAGAATTATTAGAATTATAATGGAAAGATTGGGACATTTTATACTACACTGCATCGTGGTAACTTAATTGGTACTTTCTACTTGGTATGAAAATTATTGATTTGTTTATTAACAATTGAATTATTTTGATTAATAATATCTTGTGTTGTTCGGTTACCTAGCCACCATATTTTTCTCTCAAGAATATAAAATTTGAGAAGTCCATAGTTGTCATGTAATTCGTCCATTTAATAAAAGATTGTTGAATAGTTTTGTGTAGAATATCAATTTTTTATTCAGGATCCAGAACCTCCTTATCAGGTTACAAAATTTAATAGTCAATTAGTTATATTGTCGCGGTAAGAATTACAAACAACAGGCGAAGATAAATTGAACGATGAACGTTTATTGCTTCCAACGAGCAGATTTTTTAAATCAAAAAGAAAACACGGATATCTTGTTAGTAGTGAGGAGCGCGGCTCGAGGCGGATGCTCACGGGTCACTGTTAAAAACCTATTTATGTAAACAATACAACAAATAACGCTACAATGCCCTCCTCTCCAAAAGGACAGCGTCCCCGCTGTCAGACGGCAGGCTCATCCTCGGGTAGGTCCAGTTGTTCGTCCAGGTCACGGTAGTTCTTCATTCTCACTACGTGCACAATTTCCTTTGGCTTACGACGGCGGTTAGTAGTGTCTAGACTTTCGACTTCGTACGTCACATCCGAAATGCGTCTCGTCACCCTATAAGGGCCGAAATATCGTTTTATTAATTTTTCGGATATCCCTATTTTCCGAACGGGTATAAATATCCATACTTTATTGCCTGGCTGATAGCTCACTTCTCGATGTTTGGCGTCGTAGAGTCGTTTATTGCCCTCTTGCGCTCTCAGTGTATGTAGCCGAGCCAATTGTCGCGTCTCCTCTGCTCGGGTCACTATCTCTCGATTATAGTCCTCTTGATCTTCATCTTTTAAAAGAGGAAACAATGTATCCAACGTAGTTTCAGCTTCTCGTCCATGGATGAGGCTGAATGGGGTGAATCCGGTGGTGTCCTGCTTCGCCGTATTGTAAGCAAACGTGATGAACGGAAGAATAACGTCCCATTCCTTTTGTTCGACGTCCACATACATTGACATCATGTCGGCCAGGGTTTTATTAAGTCTCTCAGTGAGACCATTCGTCTGAGGATGGTACGCCGTGGTAAATCTCTGAGCCGAAGAGCAAAGTCCCGTCAGCTCGGATATTAGTTTAGACTGAAAAACCCTACCCCGGTCAGTAATTATTTCTCGTGGTGCTCCATGTTTAAGTACTACGTCCTCCAGGACAAACTTGGCCACTTGCTGAGCGTCTGCTGATGGTAAGGCTCGGGTGATAGCGTATCGCGTCAGATAGTCTGTGCAAACTATTATCCATTTATTTCCTAAATGGGATATTCATCCTCACTATTTTATTGTTCTTTACTACTTGGTCTTATGAATCTATTGATTATTGTGCTAACAACTCTTGCGTAGAATAATTACGTTTGTTTTGTTTAGTTACCTAGACAACATATTTACACATTCTCTCTCAAAATATTAATATTTTAGAAGCCATAGTGGTAATTTATTTCATACAATTCATGAAGAATTAGTTGAATAGTTATATAAAATGTAATATTTATAATTGGATCAAGAAACTGATTGGTCAGTTTTATATTTTCAAGTAGATATGGCTTATGGACTTTTTATTTTGCATGAATTTATTCTCAATAGTGAGTGCGAGCAAACAAAATGGTATATTTTACATATTTAAGAAAAATCTAACTACTTTTACATTTGTTTTTTTTTTACTTATCCTTTTATCAGTCTAAATTAGACAAGATCTTGGAGGTCGTGCTCATAAATAAGTTCAAGAACTCCTTTTAGTTTCTGTACAGGGATACTTTACATTTGTAAACGTTACATTTACTTTAGGTATAAGTATTAGTAAATTATAGTCCTTTAAAACGACTTATTATATATAAAGTAATATTTTGTGATGTGTCAACTTAGGTCCATTTTTATCAAAATATGAACGATTATTACATTCTTTATTAACATTTAACAATAAAATATGATTTTAGTTACTCTAGTTTGAAAAATAATTTCAAAATTAAGAAAAAATATATGGAATCAAGCTTTTCCATTTAAAAACTTATATAGCTTTATTAATCATATTAAAAATAGGATATACACAGGCGTTTAAAAGATATTTAGTAACTGCGCACACACACACACAAAAATGGTTTGCATTCGAAAATATTATTCAAATGAAGGATATTTCAGCCAGTAAATCTATTTATTATCTCGAAGTTTCGACAAAAATATTTTGTCCTCGTCAGGATCTCCTGATTTTTTTCAGAAGGTCAAGGTAATGAAAAGATTTACTGGCCGAAGTATCTTTAATTTGAAGAACTATGAATGCCGGCCAGACAGCCTCTATCTTTGCGATTTTAATGTGTTGGGCGACAAAAAATAATATACATTCATTTCAAAATAGCATATTAAGATGTTTCTCTAAATTAAATAAAATTGGTCACTCAAATAAGTTGACGCCCATCTGGAAAGGGAGAGAAAAGTAGGTGATGAAGAGACCCAGAGAAGAGAGAATAAAACTGACGTCCAGGTCAGACACTCCACCACAGGTCAGTAGGTTGTTCTCAGCTTGAAGTCTGAGGAACATCAGTCTGAAGATATCTCTGGGACTGATGTCAGGTGAGGTGACTTGGTCCAGAGCAGCGTTGGTGACTTCAATGTATTCTTTGTTGGCTTGACTGGCTGAGAAGGCAACTGATGAGAAAATGAAGGAATTATGAAATATCCAGAAGCCAATAAGCATAAAGTTTGTATTTCCAAAATTAAAACCTCGTGTTGATAACATATCAATTATAATTAACATTAATTTCATCAACAAGATAAAAATTGGTATTGAATATAATCTATTTAATGTTTTGAATATACCTGTGTAAAAAATAAAATTCTCAATAAAGAGTTCTGTTTTTGAAATAGATAAATTTGCCTTTAATTTAATTATTCCTTTTCTTAAATAAAAACAAATGTAATGGAGTTTTAAAAATGATATCCAGATTAGAAATTCGCAAAGAAACAGTAAAACATAATCTTTCAAATTTATTCCCACATTAGGATTATCAGCTTTAATGATCTTATAACCTATATAAATACATGGACAAAATAAAAAAATAAAATTAAGAAAGCTCATATAAAAGTACAATTTTAATTTTAAATATCTGGTTTTATAATATAATTCATGTGAAAATAGTGATTTAAGTTTATTAATATTATTTTTAACACTATAAAAGTAAATTATTCAAAAGATATTAATTAAAGAAAATATATTTGATGTTATTAAAAGAAATATTTTTCTTGCCTTTGATTTAGGCAGGTTGTTATAATCTAAAGATAAAAACAATGAATTAAAATTATTATTTAAAAAATATAAATGAGTTATTGGAATTATTAGAATTGTAATGGAAAGATTGGCACATTTTATACTACACTGCATCGTGAAAATTTTTGGTTCTTTCTACTTTGTATGAAAATTTTTGAATTGTTTACTAACAATTGAATTATTTTGATTAATAATATCTGTGTTTTTGGTTACCTAGCCATCATATTTTTCTGTCAAGAATATAATAATTCAGAAGTCCATAGTTGTCATGTAATTCATCCATTTAATAAAAGGTTGTTGATACTTTTGTGTAGAATATCAATTTTCTATTCAGAATCCAGAACCTCATTATCAGGTTCCAATATTTAATAGTCAATTAGTTATATATTCATCTATTCTTGTAAAATTCAAACAATAACAGTATTTGTAAGTAGTCAACTTATTTTTTCATCTATAAGAACAAACTTAATTGCTTTTAAGTTTGTAAACATGCCGAACGCATAGAGTTTGAGCATTAGCAAATTCCTATACTTAATGAACATCATGGTGTACACAATCTATTTTTGAAAAAAAAAAGGATTTCAAATAAAACCTTAGGTACTTGGTATAATTGAAAAATATTCATATTATTTTTTATAAATAATTCTCCCAAGAGTGTTTATTCAATACAATTGTGTTTCTAAGTTTATTCAAAATATTCTGATATAAAATGGTTTTTATTGAATATAAATACCTTCTATAATTATTGTATTTGAAGAGCTCCCATTAAAGCTTGTAACTTATAAATATTAAAAAGAAATTAGAGTTAATAAATATTTGTTTAATTGAAGAGGCATATATTGGATCAAAATATCATTTTTTTACCAATATTTCAGTTGGTTGAACGACAATTTTATCAAGGTATTATAACATATTGATGTATATTCAAAATAAATATTTGTATTTTGAAATTTATATTTATAAATTATATTTATACCTAGGAATACACATGTGTTGGAATTTTTAAAATGGTGGGTAGGTATTGGAATACTAATAAATTGATATCTCAGCCTCCAATTAAGTTTAAGGCCTAAAATATTTTATCCACTCAAATAAGTTTATACCCATCTGGAATGGGATAGAGAAGTATGTGATGAAGAGACCCAGAGAAGAAAGAATAAAACTGATATCCAGGTCATACACTCCACCATAGGTCAGTAGGTTGTTCTCAGCTTGAAGTCTGAGTAACATCAGTCTGAAGATGTCGCTGGGAATGTTGTCAGATGAGGTGACTTGATCAAGAGCCATACTGGTGACTTCCATGTATTCTCTATTGACTTGGCTGGCTGAGAAAGCAACGGAAACAAAGATAAAACAATTTTGAAATATCCAGGAACCAGTGAGCCAAAAGCTTGTATTTCCCAAATTAAAACCACGGGTTGATAACATTTGAATTATAATTACCATTAATTTGATTATTGAAATTGTATTTGGTATTGAATATATTTTATTTATATTTTTATTATATCTGTACAAAAATTTATATTTTCGATTAATATGTCTGTTTTTAAAATAGGTATATGTGTCTTTAATTTTATTATTTCTTTTTTAATATGAAAACAAATGAAATTGAATTTTAATAAATGTATCCAAATAATAAATTCAGAAAGAATCGTCAAGATATAAAGTTTTATACTAGATTCAAAATTATAATTATCAACTTGTTTATTTTATGAGCTATATAGATAAATGGACAAAATTAATAGATTATATTCAGAAAAGTTATATATAGGCAAAGACTCACTTTGTCTTTTCTTGTTTTATCATAACGTGAAAGAAGAAACTCAAGTTTATTTATCTCATCTTTAATAGTGTAAAAGAAATATATGAATAAAGCATTAGTGAAAACATAGAAGTTTGTAAATATTATAAGAAATATTATTCTTGCCATTGATTTAGTATTGTAAATCCCTCTATACGAAATATTAAAAATTGAATAAAAAGATTTGTTAGAAATAATAATATGAATTAATGGAATTAATAAAATAAATTTAGAAATTATAGCATATTTCATTCTAACCTTCATCTTTACTATTTTAGTGTTCTTTGCTACTTGGTCTTAAGAATCCATTGAATATTGTGCTAACAACTCTTGCGTAGAATAATTACGTTTGTATTGTTTAGTTACCAAGAAAAACATATGTAATCTCTCTCTCAAAATTATAATATTTTAAGAAGCCATAGTGGTAATTTATTTCATACAATTCATGAAGAATTAGTTGAATAATTCCAGTACCTGATTGGTAAGGTTTTATATTTTCGAGCAGGTATCGCTTATGGACTTTCTATTTTTGCATAAATTCATTCTCAATAGTGAGTGTGAGCATCCAGAATGGTATATTTTGCATCTTGTAAGAAAAATCTAACTACTTTTACATTTTTTTACTCATCCTTTTATTAGTCTAAATTAGACAAGATCTTGGAGGTCGTGCTCATAAAGAAGTTCAAGAACTCTTCTTGGTTCTCTGTACAGGGATACTTTACATTTGTAAACGTTACATTTACTTTAGGTATAAGTATGCATAAATTATAGTCCTTAATAAGGTATACTTAGTAAAAGTAATATCATATACTTCATAATGTTTAAGGTATAATAAGAATACATATCTCAAGATGTCAGTTCAGAATTTCCCTGAAATGTAACGTAGAAAATCAGGAAAGACAAACTTCAGGATTTCACAATTTATTTAGGTAACAAACAAAATCAACATTTATAAGATACAATTTAATCAATGAGGGAAGTTTCCAAAGTAGAAAAATATAAATAATATGAATATAAAAAATAATAATCTTTACATAAAATATAATGAATACTTTGCTAAAATATGATATATCAGTTCATACCAATCATTACAAAAACTAATATTAAACCTAATAAAATATAATAATAAGCATTTGTTGTTAACTTTAAAGGTCATGTTAACAGCCATTCTGGCAGAAAAACTGAAAGCCTAGTCAATTAATAATTTCTATATTTAAGAAAAAAAAATCTTAGCTTCTTATATATACGAGGGCCATTCAATAAATAAGTTTCCCTATTTTTTTTCTGCGAACGAAACATTGTAAAAATTAGTTAGTATTGTAAGAAATGGTCACTAGGATGCCTTGCAAGCGCATGAACTTAAAAATCACGCTACTCCTACGCGCAAGTCCGTAGCACTTCAGTTTCCATGGAGCTACCACTGGTGAACGTGTCCACTTGCGAACTCCGTTCTGTAATTCGTTTTTTCACGGCGAAAAATGAAACTGCGGTTAATATTCTTCGCAATTTAGTGTCAGTGTATGGTGAAGGATGTATTAACATCCAAATGGTTCGCCGATGGCGTTCAAGCTTCTTGGAAGGACGGCAAAAGTGCATGATGACGAGCGAAGCGGCGGACCCGTTACTGCTACGGACAATGCAGCCGTTGCTGCTGTTCGGAATGTGTGGAAAGCAGATCGCCGCGTCACCATTGAAGAAATAATGATTTGAGTAACTACTGGAATCGAAATTGGACGCTCTTCGATTGGAACAATCATGTCAGATGTTTTGCATTTTCGCAAAGTCTGCGCAAGATGACTCCCGCGTTTGCTCTCGGAAAATCACAAGCAACAACGGATGGTGACAGCCCGAGCTTTCCTCGAAATGCATCAAAGAGATGGAGATCAACTGTTTTCCCGTATTGTCACTGGAGATGAAAGCTGGGTGCATCATTCAAATCCAGAAACAAAACGACAAAGCATGATGTGGAAGAAGCCTGAGGAAAGTGCACCAAAAAAGGCGAAGGTCACAATCTATCGTATTTTGGGACTGTAAGGGTGTTATATTGGTTGACTACCTGCCCCCAAACACTACAGTTAACGTTGCGAGATACTGCGAAGCCCTCAATAAACTCAGAGCTGCAATAAAACGGAAAAGTCCTGGACTTTTGTCTCGGAAAGTATTACTCGTCCATGACAATGCTCGCCCTCATGCAGCTCGAACGACCCAAACGTTGCTGGAAAACTTCAAATGGGAAATTTCCACACATCCATCTTATTCTCCGGAACTTGCCCCAAGCGACTTCCATCTTTTCCAGCACTCAAGTTGCACCTTGGAGGCAAGCACTTTGCGAATGATGACAAAGGGAATGCGGAGGCGAACCACTGGCTACGAAGACAGGACACGGCTTGATTTAACAATGGTATCAAAAAATTGCTACAACGGTATCAAAAAAGTTTGGACAAAAATGGTGATTATTTGAAGAAGTAGTTCATGAGTTATAAAATGAGATTAAAATAATTGCATAATTGTAAATAATGTTGTTTATTTGTTAAAAAATAGGGAAACTCATTTATTGGATGGCCCTCGTATTTCATTAATATAATTTTATTCAACCTCTCTTTTATTTTCATGTATTTTTTACATATTTTGTGATATGTCATAATAGGTCAATTTTTTTTCAAAATATCAACGATTATTACATTTTTTATTAAAAATTAACAATAAAATACGAATTTAGTTACTCTGAAAAATAATTTTAAAATGAGGAAAAAGATGCAAATACTCAAATGAAAATTTGACTATATATGAAATCAAGCTTTTCCATTTACAAAACTTATATAGCTTTGTAATATCATATTAACAATAAAATATACACAGGCGTTCAAAAAAAAATAAAAAAGATGGTTTGCATTTGGAAATATTCTTCAAATTAAAGATACTTCAACCAGTAAATCTATTTATTATCTCGACGTTTCTTCCTTTATAAGGTATACTTAGTAAAAAAAAAGTACTATCATATACTTCATAATGTTTAAGGTGTAATGAGAATTCCTATCTCAAGAAGTCATTTCAAAATTTCGCTGGAATGTAATGTAGAAAATCTGGAAAAAAATATTTCAGGATGACACAACAATTTATTTAGGTAACAAAAAAATCAACTTTTATAAGATACAAGTTAATCAATGGGGTGAGTTTCCAAAGTAGAAAAATATAAATAATATAAATATGAAAAAATAATAATATGTACATAAAATATAATAAATAATTTGCCACAATATGATATATAAGTTCATACCAATCATTATCAAAACTAATATTAAACCTGATAAAATATAATAATAAGCATTTGTTGTTAACTTTAAAGGTCATCTAAACAGCCATTCTGGCAGAAAACCTGAAAGCCTAGTCAATTATAAATTTCTATATATAAAAAAAATCTTAGCTTCTTATATATATTTCATTAATATAATTTCATTCATCCTCTCTTTTATGTTCATGTAATTTTTACATATTTTGTGATGTGTCATCATAGGTCAATTTTTATCAAAATATCAACGATTATTACATTCTTTATTAAAAATTAACAATAAAATATGAATTTAGTTAATCTAGTTTGAAAAATAATTTCAAAATTAGGAAAAAAGATATATAAATAGTCGAATTAAAATTTGACTATATATGAAATCAAGCTTTTCCATTTACAAAACTTATATAGCTTTGTAATATCATATTAGCAATAGAATATACACAGACGTTTAAAAGATATTTAGTAACTGCGCACACAAAAATGGTTTGCATTTGAAAATTTTATTTAAATGAAGGATACTTCGACCAGTAAATCTATTTATTATCTCGAAGTTTCGTAACAAAAATATTTGCTATTTTGATTTTTTTCGAAACGTCAAGATAATAAAAATATTTACTGGCCAAAGTATCTTTAATTTGAAAAACTATTAATGCTGGCAAGCAGCCTCTATCTTTACGATTTGAATATGTGTTAGGCGACAGGAATTAATATATGTTTGTTTCAAAATAGTATATTATCAAAATAATATATTTTCAAAACTTATATAATTAAGATGTTTCTCTATATATTAGATAAAATTTCACTCAAATAAGTTGACGCCCATCTGAAATGGGAGAGAAAAGTAGGTGATGAAGAGACCCAGAGAAGAGATAATAAAACTGACGTCCAGGTCATACACTCCACCACAGGTCAGTAGGTTGTTCTCAGCTTGAAGTCTGAGGAACATCAGTCTGAAGATATCTCTGGGACTGATGTCAGGTGAGGTGACTTGGTCCAGAGCCAAGCTGGTTACCTCAATATATTCTTTGTTGACTTGGCTCGCTGAGAGGGCAACTGACACAAAGTTGAAGGAATTATGAAATATCCAGAAGCCAATAAGCATAAAGCTTGTATTTCCCATATTAAAATCTCGTGTTGATAACATATCAATTATGATTAACATTAATTTCATTAATAAATAAATACATGCACAAAATAAAAATAAAATTAAGAAGGCCCATATAAAAGTACAATTTAATTTAAAATTTCTTGTTTCATCATATATTTCATGTGAAAATAGTGATTTAAGTTTATTAATATTATTTTTAACACTATAAAAGTAAACTATTAAAAATACTTTAATGAAAAAAATATATTTGATGTTATTAAACGAAATATTTTTATGGCCATTGATTTAGGTAGGTTGTTATCATCTAAAGATAAAAACAATGAATTAAAATTATTATTTAAAACATATAGATGAGTTATAGGAATTATTAGAATTGTAATGGAAAGATTGGGACATTTTATACTACACTGCATAGTGGCAACTTCATTGGTTCTTTCTACCTGGTATTAAAATTATTGATTTGTTTACTAACAATTGAATTATTTTGATTAATAATATCTGTGTTGTTCGGTTACGTAGCCACCATATTTTTCTCTCAAAAATGTAATATTTCAGAAGTCCATAGTTGTCTTGTAATTCATCCATTTAATAAAAGGTTGTTATTGAGTGTTGTGTAGAATATCAATTTTCTATTCAGGATCCAGAACCTCATTATCAGGTTACAAAATTTAATGGTCAATTAGTTATATATTCATCTATTCTTGTAAATTTCAAACATTAAAAGTATCTGCAAGTGGTCAACTTGTTTTTTGCATCTATAATTGCTTTTGAGTTTATAAACATGTTGAATGCATACAGTATGTGCATTAGAAAATCCCTATACATAATGAACATCATGGTGTACCCAATCTATTTTTGAAAAAAAAATGCTGTCATATAAAACATTGAGTACTTGGTATAATTGAAAAATATTTATATTATTTTTTATAAATAATTCACACAAGAGCATTTATTCTATACAATATTTCAGTTGGTTGAACGCCAATTTTATCAAGGTATTATAACATATTAATGTATATTCAAAATATATATTTGTATTTTAAAATTTATATTAATAAATTATATTTATACCTAGAAATACACATGTATTAGAAATGTGTGGTAATATTTAGTAAGGGTGGTGGGTTTTGGAATACTAATAAATTGATATCACACAGCCTCCAATTGAGATTTAGGTCTAAAATATTTTATTCATTCAAATAAGTTTATACCCATCTGGAATGGGATAGAGAAGTAGGTGATAAAGAGACCCAGAGAAGAGAGAATAAAACTGACGTCCAGGTCATACACTCCACCACAGGTCAGTAGGTTGTTCTCAGCTTGAAGTCTGAGGAACATCAGTCTGAAGATGTCGTTGGGTCTGATGTCAGTTGAGGTGACTTGGTCCAGAGCCATACTGGTGACTTCAAGGTATTCTTTGTTGACTTGACTGGCTGAGAAGGCAACGGAAACAAAGATGAAGCAGCTGTGAAATATCCAGGAACCAGTGAGCCAAAAGCTTGTATTTACCATATTAAAACCACGCGTTGATAACATTTGAATTATAATTACCATTAATTTGATTATTAATATTGTATTTGGTATTGAATATATTTTATTTAAGTTTTTTATTATACCTGTAAAAGAATTTAGATTTTCGATTAAAATGCCTGTTTTTAAAATAGGTATATGTGTCTTTAATTTTATTATTTCTTTTTTAATATGAAAACAAATGAAATTGAATTTTAATAAATTTATCCAAATAATAAATTCAGAAAGAATCGTCAAGATGAAAAGTTTTATACTAGATTCAACAATATAATTATCAACTTGAATAATATTATGAGCTATATGGATAAATGGACAAAATAAATAGATTACATTAAGAAAAGTTATATATAGGCAAAGACTCACTTTGTCTTTTCTTGTTTTATCATAACGTGAAATAAGAAAATAAAGTTTATTTATCTCATCTCTAATACTGTAAAAGAAATATATAAATAAAGCATTAGTGAAAACAGAGAAGTTTGTAAATATTATAAGAAATATTATTCTTGCCATTGATTTAGTATTGTGAATCCCTCTATACGAAATATTAAAAATTGAATAAAGAGATTTGTTAGCAATAATAATTTGAATTAATGGAATTAATAAAATTAATTTAGAAAATATAGAATATTTCATTCTAACCTTCATCTTTACTATTTTATTGTGCTTTGCTACCTGGTCTTAAGAATCTATTGATTATTGTGCTACCAACTCTTGCGTAGAATAATTACCTTTGTGTGTTTAGTTACCAAGACAACATATGTAATCTATCTCTCTCAAAATATAATATTTTAGAAAGCCATAGTGGTAATTTATTTCATCCAATTCATGAAGAATTATTTGAATAATTATATAAAATGTAGTGAAGATAGAGGCTGCTTGGCCGGCATTCATATTTCTTGAAAAAATATATTTCGGCCAGTATAAATCCTTTTATTACCTCGACGTTTCGACAAAAAGCTTTTGTCCTCGTCAGGAGCAACCAAAAATTAAAACATATAGCAAGGCGTTAAAAATTATTCTAAGGCTCTAAGGGCGTTTTCACGCGATATTCGAAATTTTGTACAACATCCAAAGCACGAGTCAAAAAATAAATATTTAACTCATAAAGACTCATAGATATCTGCTAATAAAGTATTCTAAAGATGAGGCCAATTATCTTTATTTATCAGAAAATTAGGTAAAGCAACAGTGATTTGATCGAGTATTATGGATGAAATTTTGAATATTCTATCAGAAAAATGAGGCTTAAATTGAAGAAAAGTCTCACTAGCAGACTGCTGCATTGGTTGGTTACCAATTCCAAAAACTGTGAGTTGGCTCTTTTTAACAGGAAGATTCAACTTTTCACGACAATTTTCTGTTATTAGACTTCTTTAAAAACCAGTATCAATCAAAGCTCTGCATGGATGAAACGATCCATTTTCTGCTCTCACTCTCACGATAGCAGTAGATAACAAGATTGTCTCATTGGGCTTTGTTGTATCATTGAGAAAACATGAAACGCAAGATTGGGCAATTGGGGCTTTAACCGAAGTGGTACTCAAAGATTCGGGTTGGAAGGAATGCAAAAGAGTGTGATGTCTTTTGTTGCATGATTTACAATGCATAGTGATTTTACATGACGTTACTCTGTGGTTGGATCGCAAACAATTGAAACAAAGGTTATTGGTTTTGACTATGTTCCATCTTTCAAGGAGAGAACTTTTAAGGAACTTGTCACATTTGAATAAAGGATGTGAATTTTTGCATAATAGACATTTATCATCACCTTTTGAAATAGAATTATATACATGTGTTTGTTTCATTACAGATTTATCCTCCCTAGCATAACCTTTCATCGATTGCAAACTTTTTGCTTGTTTTTCAAGAAACATAATAAAATTTTCGTAGGATGGAAAGCCATCATCTATCAACGTCAATTCCCATTGCCTTTTCAAATCATCACCTATTCTTCCTTGTAGGAAATGTATTAGAAAGATATCAAAAAGTGTATTTCTCTCCAAACCCAGTGATTTCAAATTTCTCATGGCTTCATTACATATATCCAGTAGTTCGAAAATGGCCTTGGAATTTATTAGTTTTAAAGGTTTTAAAGTGAATAATTTTGTACATTGTGAAAAGGCAAGTTCTTTTTTGTTATCATATCTGGAGATCAATGTGGCCCAAGCATGGGCATAGTTTTCATCAATAACAGGAAATCCCTTAATAATTCGTTCAGCGTCTCCAGTAACAGCTGATTGTAAATATTGCAGCTTTTGTGAATCAGTTAGAGCGGTATTGGAATCAATAGACAGAGAAAACAATTGCTTGAAACTAAGCCATTCGTTAACATCACCAGAAAAGGAAGGTAAATTAAATTTAGGAAGTTCTATTTTACTTGTGGCTGATTGATTTAGATCATCAATTTTGCTTGAAATGGCTGTACAAGATACTTTATTGATATTCGCCACTAAATTTCTGAGATTATCATTGTATTGCATAACTCTAGAAAAGTAAACTTCATCATCAAATTCAGAAAATGTTAAAAGATTACAATAAGTTTTTTCAATGTTAGATTTTATATCTAAAATATCTTGTTTAAATGTCTGTAAATTTGCATCATCCTTCGATTCAATTATCTTGAGCGAAATTTGTTCAAAATAATCCACTTGTTTGAAATGAAATTCAATAATATTTAAAGTAGCTTTAAATTTGGCAGCCATCTTTAATTTTTGCTATTATTAATTTTAATAATATATTTTAAAATTGAATTATAATTATTTATATTTAAATAATTATTTAATAGATTTATTCCCGGGTTTCGGCACCATGTTTTGTTTCCCACTTGGCAAATACGCAAGGAGGAAAAGCAGAGTGAATTTTAACAAAACAATTTTTTCTCGTTTGGCCTTTATTGAATAGAATGTTTTATAATAGCTTAAAGAAGCAAATGTACTTACCTTTGGTCAGGCAATTCTCCCAAGCTTTACAAATGAATTTATGAGTTTATTTTAATTTTCTTTACAATGAATATTTAAAGAATTTACAAAAGATTTAAAGCCGCAGCTTAAAGGCCTGGTTTTTCTAGTGGCGACTATGCAAAGAATGAGAAGATGGAGCGGCTCCCTTTGGCGGTGCAGCCAGATGGCCTCCCACTGGTCAGCGATGACGTAGCTCTTTTTTCTTTCACCGCCGCGCGCCGCCTTCTGCCACCAATGTTCAGAATAAAACTAAACAATATACAAATAATCAAATCAAGCTTTTCCATTTACAAAACTTATATGGCTTTGTAATATCATATTAAAAATAGAATATACACAGACGTTTGAAAAATAATTAGTAATTGCGCACACACACACAAAAATGGTTTGCATTTGAATACGATATTCGTATATTATTCAAAAAAATGAAGGATACTTCGGTCAGTAAATCTATTTATTATCTCGACGTTTCTACAAAAATCTTTTGTCCTCGTTAGCATCTCCTGATTTTTTTCGAAACGTCGGGATAATAAAAAGATTTACTGGCCTCAAATAAGTCACTCAAATAAGTTGACGCCCATCTGGAATGGGATAGAGAAGTAGGTGATGAAGAGACCCAGAGAAGAGAGAATAAAACTGACGTCCAGGTTATACACTCCACCACAGGTCAGTAGGTTGTTCTCAGCTTGAAGTCTGAGGAACATCAGTCTGAAGATGTCACTGGGACTGATGTCAGATGGAGTGACTTGGTCCAGAGCCATACTGGTGACTTCAATGTATTCTTTGTTGACTCGGCTTGCTGAGAAGGCAACTGATGCGAAGATAAAGGAATTATGAAATATCCAGAAGCCAATAAGCATAAAGCTTGTATTTTCCATATTAAAACCTCGTGTTGATAACATATCAATTATAATTAGCATTAAATCCATTAACAAGATAAAATTTGGTATTGAATATAATCTATTTAATGTTTTGAATATGTCTGTGTAAAAAACAAAATTCTCAATAAAGAGTTCTGTTTTTGAAATAGATAAATTTGCATTTAATTTAATCATTTATTTTCTAAAATAAAAACAAATGTAATGGTGTTTTAAAAACGATGTCCAGATTAGATTTTCGCAAAGAAACATATTAAAATAAAATATTTTGAATTTATTCCCACGTTAGAAATATCAGCTTTAATGATCTCATAATCTATATAAATACATGGACAAAATAAATAAATAAAATCAAGAAAGCCCATATAAAAGTACAATTTTAATTTAATATTTATTGTTTTATTATATATTTCATGTGAAAATAGTGATTTAAGTGTTTATTAATATTATTTTTAACACTATAAAAGTAAACTATTAAAAAGACATTAATTAAAGAAAATATATTTGATGTTATTAAAAGGAATATTTTTCTTGCCATATTGTGTGATTTAGGTAAGTTGTTATCATCTAAAGATAAAAAAAATGAATTGAAATTATTATTTAAAAAATATAAATGAGTTATAGGAATTATTAGAATTAAAATGGAAAGATTGGGACATTTTATACTACACTGCATCGTGGCAACTTCATTGGTTCTTTGTACTTGGTATGAAAAATATTGATTTGTTTAATGACAATTGAATTATTTTGATTAATAATATCTGTGTTGTTCGGTTACCTAGCCAGCATATTTTTCTCTTAAGAATTTAATATTTCAGAAGTCCATATTGTCATGTAATTCATCCATTTGATAAAAGGTTGATGATTAGTGTTGTGTAAAATATATTTTTTTCTATTTTGGAGCCAGAACCCCATTATCAGGTTCCAAATTTTAATAGTGAATTAGCTATATATTAATCTAATCTTGTAAAATTCAAGCATTAACAGTATGTGCAAGTGGTCAAATTGTTTTCTTTTGCATCTATAAGAACAAACTTTATTTCTTTTAAATTTGTAAACATGTCGAACGCATACAGTATGAGCATTCATAAATTCCTATACTTAATGAACATCATGGTGTACCCAATCTATTTTTTTTTTAAATGCTGTTATATAAAACATTGAGTACTATGTATAATTGAAAAATATTTATATTATTTTTATAAATAATTCACACAAGAGAGCTTAATCTATACAATATTTTTGAAGTTTATTTAAAATATTCTAATAAAATGGTTCTTTTTGAATATAAATACCTTCTATAATTATGGTATTTGAAGGGATCCAATTAAACTTGTAACTTATAAATATTAAAAAGGAATTATAGTTTATATATATTTGTTTAAATAAAAAGGCATATATTGGATCAGAATATCATTTATTTTATCAATATTTCAATTGGCTGAACGCCAATTTTATCAATGTATTATAACATATTAATGTATATTCAAAATATATATTTGTATTTTGAAATTTATATTTATAAATTATATTTATACCTAGAAATACACATGTGTTAGAAATGTGTGGGAATGTTTAGTAAGGGGTGGTGGGTATTGGAATACTAATAAATAGATATCTCTCTCTCTCTCTCTCTCAGCCTCCGATTAAGTTTTAGGTCTAAAATATTTTATTCACTCAAATAAGTTTATACCCATCTGAAATGGGATAGAGAAGTAGGCGATGAAGAGACCCAGAGAAGAAAGAATAAAACTGACGTCCTGGTCATACACTCCACCACAGGTAAGTAGGTTGTTCTCAGCTTGAAGTCTGAGGAACATCAGTCTGAAGATGTTGTTAGGTCTGATGTCAGGTGAGGTGACTTGGTCCAGAGCCATACTGGTGACTTCAATGTATTCTTTGTTGACTTGACTGGCGGAGAAGGCAACAGAAATAAAGATAAAAGATTTTTGAAATATCCAGGAACCAGATAGCCAAAAGCTTGTATTTCCCAAATTAAAACCACACGTTGATAACATTTGAATTATAATTACCATTAATTTTATCATTAAAATTGTATTTGGAATTAATTATATATTATTATAATTATATTTTATAATTATAATTGTATTTGGATAAATTTGAAATCTTTAAATATTCTGGTGGATTATTAAAAAAGTAATTGATAGCGTTATTTAATATGAATTTATAAATAATAAAAATAAATATTATTATGATGGAAATTTTTCTGAAATTTACTCCACTGAGCATTTTAAATTATACCTTCTCCTTTTTCTATGTTCCAAACACAATGGACTTGAGAATTATCATTATTGTTATTGTTTGGTTACCTTGGTATCTAGAGGGTAATAGGTTTATATTTACTTTGACCTCAACATTTCAAATAGGTTTTGTTAGTAATAATTTTTGATTAATTTTTAAATGAACAGTTTATTATAAATTTGTGCTATTAAAATTATAGGTTATCTTTATAAGTTTTGTTAGTAAACAAATGATGTTTTTGTAAAATTGGATGATATCTCTGAAATTTAAATATAAATAAAACATAGCCTCCGAGAATGAATGTTTTACTTTATTAAACGTTCTCTCAAGCTTTCAGGTATTGTAACCTCTTCTACAGTAGCATACAACTTCTGTAGAAAGGTTCACAGTACCTGAGAGCTTTAGAGAACCTTCAATAAAGTAAGAAACTTTTCCTCGGAGACTGCCTTTTATTGTGAATGTTTTTCATTGAATTATAAATGACTCTCTATGTAGTTGTTATATTCGCACTCTATAAGTTAACTCTATTTTATTTATTTTATCATAAAGGTTGTGTGTAAATAAACTGCTAATTGAAAGATATTTGTAAAATATAGGACATATATTAAAATATTATTTTCTCAAGGCTCCTCTTTTATTATTTTTTATAAATATTTTGTAAAAGTAAATTTGCTTTAGTTTTTGACTAATTATTATTTCACTAATTTTAAGATTAATTTCTCTGATAAACTTATTTATATATTAGATATTAATCATCACTTTGAATTAAACTGTTATATATCAGAGTTGAGTTTAAATAGATGCACTCGAAATTTAAAAACGGTCAATTTACATAGGATAAATATATGCATATTGGTTCATCAGGTTTGTGATGCATATATTTTTATTTTTATTTTTAAACTTGTATTTTATTCATATATTAATATAAATTCATTTATTCCTGTTATGTACTTTTCTATCGAATATTCAATAATCTTAGGTAATGCAGTTTTTCATTAAAAGAGATTGTATGCTACTGAAAGGTTATATATTTGTATATTATTTTATTATTTCAGAATTATCATAAGAACTAAAAACATGAATATCTCACGCTATATATTGATTACATCACGCAACAACAACCAAGTCCTTGGTCAAAACCATATATACATATTATATATTACAATTTCCTTTGATATTTAGCATATTTTGTCTTTTATTCTACAAACATAAAGATCGCCTCTTTTCAGTCAAAATGAATGTCAAAACTGGATGCCATCTATTTGACGAAAGGAAAATGTGGAGTCGAATATTTATATGATGATATATCAATGATTTCATATAAATAATTTTTACTTTTATTACAGCGATTGAAATATAACAATAAGCTATTGTTAAAAGACTATGGGCTTTGCATATATACAATAATTGATGCAGAATTTGGATGAAAATGAATTATATTCAATATTAGTGAATTATAATTTCGTTTTAGTGTCTCTCTTTGCTAGTTTAATAGATATAATTTCATATTCAACATGCACACACACATTTATATATATATATATATGTAGTATATTTTAAGGTAGATAGAGCACAACCTTCTTCTAATATTTATTATAACCCCATATCTGTATATAAAAATATGTATCAAACTTGGAATAATAGAAGTGACAATAAAATAAAGCAAAGAGGTAAAGGTAGATCAGACGACGCCATAGTCCAGACGACAAAGGCCAGACATGATAAACAACCCAGACTAACAGGTGTTTATGCTAATGAGTTCATTCCCCCGTCAGCAGGTGGCCGACACGTGGCCAGACATAATTAATAACCCAGCGCTTAACAGGTGGCGTGATTACGGGATCCAATCAGAACTCGTCAGAGGCCAATATATAAGGTCCCCCAAGATGGGACAAAGTTAGTAGTTGTTTCAGAGCGACGCCGTTATACGGTCAGTCAGATTTCTCACCCCTATCCGCGATGTAGACTTAGGGCATCCGTGACGTCCATGGTCCGACTACCTTCGTCCGTGGTCTACCTCTACTTCTTGGAGTTTACCATCTAGACCTGCCTCTGTCTCTTGCTGTCCCAGTGCGGGAATCCCATCACGCACCCACTACCACGACTGCCCAGTACATTCCACCTCGGGATTACTACAGAACCCGTTAAAGTCGACAGGATGGCTGAGGACAGCAGCATGCAAAGGATGATGGAGGTCGAAGACTAGTACGTCGCGGATGCCCTCACCAACATGCAACACCACTGCGAAGATCTAGTAAGCCGCCTAACAGACGCCATGCGAGGACTTGCTGCACCTCGCATCGAGAAGGTCATCAGCGCCCCCATCAACATCTGCTGCGCCACGCACATCTTCCCCCATCGGCTCGAACAGGCAGACAAGATTCATCGAGAAATCCTGGCATTGCCCCGCCAACCAACATCGACAATGTCCCATGGCAACCATCGCAAAAAGTGACCACCAGGCCCCATCAGCGGGACAACAACTAAAGACCAAGTCTCCTGACTGAGCAATCCTCAAGACTGTGAGTTTTTAAAAACAACTTGATTCTCCATAAATTTAATGTTTATTTTCACTGTAATCATTTTAAATCAAATTTTACAATTTTTATAGCATTTCAATTCAAATTTTAAATTTTGTACACCCTCATTTATCAATTTTTACTTTATTTTAAGCAACTTTTAAATTTTAATTCATTAATTCAATTTTACATTAAAAAATCATATTGTATTTTAATTACTCGAATCATATTTTCTAAACTTATTTGTGTGTTTTTTTTAATACCTTATTTATGGCCATAGTATTAATAATTAAATTTATTACGCTCTTTATTTTACTTGACCTATTACTATTCAAATTGATATTTCTCAATATTTAAAAGTTTTAAAAACTAGTCCTAGTTTTGTATTTTTATAAATATCAATTTTAAATTATCTCATCTCAAAATGTGACTCCCATTTTTCCCACAATTACAAATACAACCATAAATGTAGTATGCGAAAACTAAATATCTTTCCATAAAATTTCCATACCCCATTGCATTTCATTCCTATCTGCGTTAAATTGTTAATTACAAAAACTACCGAATTTTGTACCCATGCCATAACCTTTTCTCAGAAAAATTTCGTAAATTCATTATTCATTTTATCATTTTTCTAAACCTAATCACCACTAATAATCTCCAATCAACATCTTAACGCAAGACTTACTGAGAAACTAAGGTTATTGCGCCTAGAGAATCCCAGAACCTCGTGGATGAAGTTAATCAAGATAGTTACTAATAAATATAAAGACACGCCCCCTACTATAACATCACAAAATTGAAAATTCCCCGAGTTATGTAATGATATAAATCCCAGTATAGTAGAAACTAGCAGTACAAAGTACAAATGACAGGCATGACAAAGAAACAATTAAATCCCCAAAATGTCGTCCATCGCCACGGCGGTATTCTAATCTTCATCCCAACGCGCGCGACAACAAATTCAAGGTCGCACTGATCTCCCCCTAATTGTTTTTTTTACTTCGTCTTCCCTTACCTACTTCTAAAGGGTTGGAATGACCTTGTACTCACCATTAGCAGAGATAGCCCTACTTCAACAATCTTGCTTGACAATCAATCAATTATAGAGTCACCATCTCTTTTTAACCTTCTCTCAGAAAAGATTTCTTTCCCATATTCTCCCATTAACTACCTCTCCTTCGATCTTCACGCCTTTTGCCTATCTGATCTAATGCTACTTACAGAGCATCTTGAGATTGCTGAACCTTGAAAACAATACTTCGCTCCTAAGCTCGTATTGCAGGGCAGTACTCCTGAGATGTCATTTGCAGAAACCAATTCAGACCTTCTTCCTTTCTTCCTTTAAGCCTCACTGCGTCACTACCTATCGCAAACCTTTTGTTTAAGTCAATTTTCTTTTATATTTTAATTTTACTTTTATTACCTCTACTTCTCCTCCTTCCTGTATTACATCCCTGAAACTATTATGTAAATATTCAAGGCACCTTAAGTAACAAAAACTGTAAATAGTATACCAACTTTCCCAAATATTTACTTTAGCTATTGTGTGTTCACTTTATACTTATCCTTCCTATGTACTCCTCTTATATCTTTTTTATAGTTTTATAATTTTATATCAATGTGTCACCACTACTCCCCTTTATCTTTATTTTTATTCTAGTAACTAATTTTTTTGTGCCCCAAATTATTTCCCATTTAATAGGTTTGCTAGCTTTTCTCTCATTTATTTGTATATAGACTTACAGTTTACATAGTTTAGTGGTGTTGGACTTTGTTTTTTTAACTTACCAATGTAGATAAAATATTTCAATATTAATCGATAATATCATTTTGTTTATTAGCCATCAACATTAATGCCATCAAATACCAACCAACCCTTTATAAATTATTACCTTTAATATTTTTATTTTCTCTTTTCTCATCATGTTTAGACTTAGCATTTTACAACTTCAACTATTTTAGGCACCATTTAAAAAACCTACACCTAACAATATTTATAATATTTCTTTAACAGATAAAACATTTACCATTCTATTTTTCTTTGTAGATTTCAAAATGTTATTTTTGACGCTTCCCTTACAACCTCTAACTCTATCCCATGAACCTTTCCTCCCAACTTTTTACAGCCATCAAGAGATTATTGTTCCTCAACCATTTTCTTTTTTTTTTATTGATTAACCTAACTAGAAGACCCTTCCTCGCTGTACATTTCCCAACAGTGAGCTCAGGAGACCCAGTTAGTTTTTTATTTTTTTCTCTCATCGTCCGGCTCATCATTTTTTCATTTTTCAACTTTTTCTTTTCACCACACAAGCCGGACACAATCAAAATTGACAACAATAAATCTCTTACACCCACCTCTCCTTTTCCGCATCCTTCAAAACTCCAACCTTCCAAGGGATTCCAGTTCGCCGAACATTTTTGTTTTTTTTCATTGATTAATCCGACTGGAACAATCCTTCCTCACTATACCATTCCCAATAATGAGTTCAGGATATCCAGCGCGATATATATATTTTTTTTCCTCATCGCCCGACGCATCATATCAATTCATCATTTTTTCAACTTTTCATTTTTTTTCTTTTTTCACAATTCAACCGGGCACAATCATTATGGACAACAGGGATCCCTCTTACCTCTACCTCCCCCTTTTACCTCCATCTATCTTCCCAACTCTTTCCGCTGTCTGAGCTAATGATGCAGACGGAATATCTTGGGCCTTCTGTTAATGAAAACAATGCCTCACTTAAACAAGTTCGCATTGCATTGCAGAATGTTTGGGATACTACTTTTGCAGAAACATGCTCAGATACCCCCTTTCCCTTTTTCAACCTTAGCGTCACATTATAAGTTCAGTCAATAAATTAACTTCATTTTTTTCTCTCATCTTTAATACAATAAGATATTATTTTCCTTGTACGATTCATTTTATCATAGTATCATTTTGTATTATATACCTTCTCTTAATCTTTTATCATTCATTTTGTATGTTTTTATTGATACACCACCCTTACAACATCTTTCTCTTTTTAACTTGTAACTTCATAATAATTTTAACTAATTTGTATACAAATTATTTCTTTTATTTTTTATAATAGGTTTGTTAGGTTATCACTCATTACATGTCATTCCCCCAACCAAACCTTCATCACCGGGGACACATTCTGTAGTATATTTTAAGGTAGATAGAGCACAACCTTCTTCTAATATTTATTATAACCCCATATCTGTATATAAAAATATGTATCAAACTTGGAATAATAGAAGTGACAATAAAATAAAGCAAAGAGGTAAAGGTAGATCAGACGACGCCATAGTCCAGACGACAAAGGCCAGACATGATAAACAACCCAGACTAACAGGTGTTTATGCTAATGAGTTCATTCCCCCGTCAGCAGGTGGCCGACACGTGGCCAGACATAATTAATAACCCAGCGCTTGACAGGTGGCGTGATTACGGGATCCAATCAGAACTCGTCAGAGGCCAATATATAAGGTCCACCAAGATGGGACAAAGTTAGTAGTTGTTTCAGAGCGACGCCGTTATACGGTCAGTCAGATTTCTCACCCCTATCCGCGATGTAGACTTAGGGCATCCGTGACGTCCATGGTCCGACTACCTTCGTCCGTGGTCTACCTCTACTTCTTGGAGTTTACCATCTAGACCTGCCTCTGTCTCTTGCTGTCCCAGTGCGGGAATCCCATCACGCACCCACTACCACGACTGCCCAGTACATTCCACCTCGGGATTACTACATATATATTTTACATCTTTGACTTATTACATCGTGAATAATTGTACAAGTGTGAGAATGTAATGGGATCAGGTGGATAAATTAAGAGAAATGTATCAACTGATCGTGTAAGTAAAAGTTGCTGATGGCTTGTGCAATCTGTTGAAACAAATATCAACTATTCATTGATTTGTAATTATTCAAGAATTGGTAATGTGCCAAGTTATACGAAATATAAATATATTATATTTGAAAATAATAGTCAAGCATACATTCATTTACTTGAGTTTAAAAATTGAGTTTTTTTTCAAGTGTAAGAAGAAATATATGTGTAAGACTTTAACTGACAATATAACTTTGCTTTTTTTCAGCGTTTCTTCTTAAAATATTATACTGATATAAATGAGGAAATTATATTTATACCTGGAAATACACATGTGTTGGAAATGAATGGGAATATTTAGAATGGGGTGGTGGGTATTGGAATACTAATAAATTGATATCTCAGCCTCCAAATAAGTTTTAGGCCTAAAATATTTTATTCACTCAAAAAAGTTTATACCCATCTGGAATGGGATAGAGAGGTAAGTGATGAAGAGACCCAGAGAAGATAGAATAAAACTGACCTCAAGGTTATACACTCCACCACAGGTCAGTAGGTTGTTCTCAGCTTGAAGTCTGAATAACATCAGTCTGAAGATGTCGCTGGGACTGTTGTCAGGTGAGGAGTCTTGGTCCAGAGCCATACTGGTGACTTCCATGTATTCTCTGTTGACTTGGCTGGCTGAGAAGGCAACAGAAACAAAGATAAAACAATTTTGAAATATCCAGGAACCAGTGAGCCAAAAGCTTGTATTTCCCAAATTAAAACCACGGGTTGATAACATGTGAATTATAATTACCATTAATTTTGTTATTAAAATTGTATTCGGTATTGAATATAATTTATTTAATTTTATTATTATACCTGTACAAAAATTTATATTTTCGATTAATATGCCTGTTTTTAAAATAGGTATATTTGTCTTTAATTTTATTATTTTTTCCTGATATTAAAACAAGTGAGATTGAGAATTTTAATAAATTTATCCAAATAATAAATTCAGAAAGGATCGTCAAGATATAAAGTTTTATACTAGATTCAACATTATAATTATCAACTTGAATAATTCTATGAGCTATATGGATAAGTGGACAAAATAAATAGATTACATTAAGAAAGGTTATATATAGGCAAAGACTCACTTTGTCTTTTCTTGTTTTATCAAAACGTGAAAGAAGAAAATAAAGTTTATTTATCTCATCTTTATTACTGTAAAAGAAATATATAAATAGAGCATTAGTGAAAACATAGAAGTTGGCAAATATTATAAGAAATATTATTCTTGCCATTGATTTAGTATTGTGAATCCCTCTATACGAAATATTAAAAATTGAATAAAGAGATTTGTTAGCAATAATAATATGAATTAATGGAATTAATAAAATTAATTTAGAAAATATAGCATATTTCATTCTAACCTTCATCTTTACTATTTTTGTGTTCTTTACTACTTGGTCTTAAGAATCTATTGATTATTGTGCTAACAACTCTTGCGTAGAATAATTACGTTTGTGTTGTTTAGTTACCAAGACAACATATGTAATCTCTCTCTCTCAAATTTTACTATTTCAGAAAGCCATAGTGGTAATTTATTTCATACAATTCATGAAGAATTAGTTGAATAATTATATAAAAATGTAAATTTTATAATTGGATCCAATACCTGAAAAGTCAGGTTTTATATTTTCAAGTAGGCATCGCTTATGGACTTTCTATTTTGCATAAATTTATTCTCAATAGTGAGTGCGGGCAACCAAAATGGTATTTTGCCTCTTGTAAGAAAAGTCTATCTACTTTTACATTTGTAAATGTTACATTTACTTTAAGTATAAGTATTCAAAATTTTAGTCCTTCATAAGATATACTTAGTAAAAAAGTACTATCATATACTTCATAACGTTTAAGGTGTAATGAGAATTCTTATCTCAAGAAGTAATTTCAAAATTTTCCTGGAATATAATGTAGAAAATCTGGAAAGAAAAACTTCAGGATGACACAGCAATATATTTAGGTAACAAATAAAATCAACATTTAGAAGATACAAGTTAATCATTGGGGGAAGTTTCCAAAAAGTAGAAAATATAAATAATATAAATATAAAAATAATAATAATCTGTACATAAAATATAATAAATACTTTGCAACAATATTATATATCAGTTTATACCAATCATTACAAAAACTAATATCAAACCTAATTAAATATAATAATATGCATTTGTTGTTAAATTTAAAGGTCATATAAACAGCCATTCTGGCAGAAAAACTAAGAGCTTTCTCAATTATTAATTTCTATATTTAAAAAAAATCTTAGCTTCTTATATATATTTCGTTAATATAATTTTATTCGACCTCTCTTTTATGTTCATGTATTTTTTACATATTTTGTGATGTGTCATCATAGGTCAATTTTTTTATCAAAATATCAACGATTATTACATTATTTATTAAAAATTAACAATATTGTTACGACGCTTCTCAGCCGTCGATGTTTGCGTGCAAGGTTTACTGAGAAGACAATGTGAGTTCGTTTAGGATACAGCTTAGTGCGGTTTATTTATTATAAGAACTTAAAAAGGGATATTAACTATACAGTAGAAGATTGACTTGCCTTCAATGCCGCCCCAGGTAGGTTTCTCCTCGTCCTCCACTTGTTAATCCACACAGTCCCGGAGCCCACTTCCTGAAATGGAATGCGTCACACCACGATAGCGAGTCCATGTTCCGACGCCATCTTTCCACCGAAGCCGCTCCAAACTGTTTTCTGTTCTTCTCTCCTCGCGCCGGCGTGCTCGCGCGGGCGTGCCTTGCCTCCCTTGGCCTTCCCACTTCTTCTCTTCTACTTTTCTGCATCGCTTCACTGCCCACTTCTCAATCCTTTTCGTCCCGAAAAGGCTGATTTCACCAGAGGCGCTGATCGGCGGCCACATGAGGGTCGTCAGCCTTCCGGAAGCGTAGCGGCAGGGCCAACACCAACCCTTGCCTGCAGAACCACTTCTCAACTCGCGCTTTCTTTCCACTCTTAACCAGTGCCGACGCCATTGATTGGTCTCGCTGTCCAGCCCAGGGCGGTGGTTCTCCACAAGATGGCGGCCATACCTCACTGCCCACGATGCTTCCATCTGATATCTTGAATTCTCCTTGTGAGCACTCTGTAGCCGCAATGTACAAAGGGTTGTGATCGTTTGTATTGCGCTTTCGCCGCTTCCCTCCACGACGGGGCTGTAGATGGCCGATCTTTACATTGGATTCCTCCACCTGATCCACGCTGTCCATTTCGTGACCTCCCTTTTCTTCTCTAGGTTTCCCATTCGCTTGCTCTAGAGGCTATCTTTTTCCTAACCCTTCAAACCTGGGCTCCCTAGTGCCGACCACGCACAGGGCCGTGAATTTCTCAAACCTTCTGGAGGTGTCGGATCCCGTGGCAGTCTCAAGGTCGGTAGAACTCCTCCCAGGCGGTGGCTGCTTGATCTGCACCTTTTCGGGCGAAGGAACGAATATGAATGGCACACGTTCTTGGCACATCTCTTCAGCCCGCACTGCAGACAACGGCGCTGACACACCGCGCGCGACTTCCGCGTCACAGACATTGTCGTCGGACTTCAACAGAGCGTCTAATGCTCTATCCCGTTCAGTCGGGTCGCCGGCTCCAACTTCAGGGTGCTTCGACCATCTAGCCTTGTCGCACTTCCACGGAGCATCCAGCTCTGTCCCGTCCAGTGATCGCCGCTGTAGTCCCTGACAGTCTGACACTGTCGCTGAAGTCAGCCACGCTGTCGCACTGCAGCTCGCCAAGATCGTTGCTGATCTCATGGAGTATTTCAGAAAGAATCCCAGGGGTTGAATTTTCGCTCTGTATATTACCTTGAGGGCATTCTCCTTCCGTCCGCTTGGCTTTATACAAAACACTCGTGCCACAGCCGTTGTCGGAGGCGATCAGCTCACCCTGCTCCGCTACACAACCAGTCTTGATCATTTCCTGCTGTCGACACTCTTCGGACTTCTGGATCACGGGAGAATCTTCCAGCGTAGATTCTGGGTCCCTGTTGTGACGGTCTTGCCGGGATCTTCATCACCTGGGATCGTCTCTTGTCCCCTCAGACATTGAACACGTGGGCCATTGGTCGCTGTGATTGCCTTCGAAAAGCCATCCGGATTTTCTGGCGGTAGTACATTGAACTGAACTTCGCAAGACATGGGTGTGGCAGAACGTTTGACATTCCGAATATGCTCGAGTCGGCTCAATCGAGAATCCCAGTTTTCTCCGAGCACATCTAATTTCTGGCTTATCTGATGGAGTAATTTTGTGAATTTTTCGATTTCGGGGTCGGTTATTTTTCCATTTTTCTTTTTAAATTGGCGCAAAATAAAATCTTCAATTAAAATTAACTAAGCTGTATCCCACTTCTGACACCAGTTTGTTACGACTCTTCTCAGCCGTCGATGTTTGCGTGCAAGGTTTACTGAGAAGACAATGTGAGTTCGTTTAGGATACAGCTTAGTGCGGTTTATTTATTATAAGAACTTAAAAAGGGATATTAACTATACAGTAGAAGATTGACTTGCCTTCAATGCCGCCCCAGGTAGGTTTCTCCTCGTCCTCCACTTGTTAATCCACACAGTCCCGGAGCCCACTTCCTGAAATGGAATGCGTCACACCACGATAGCGAGTCCATGTTCCGACGCCATCTTTCCACCGAAGCCGCTCCAAACTGTTTTCTGTTCTTCTCTCCTCGCGCCGGCGTGCTCGCGCGGGCGTGCCTTGCCTCCCTTGGCCTTCCCACTTCTTCTCTTTTACTTTCTGCATCGCTTCAATATAATACGAATTTAGTTACTCTAGTTTGAAAATTATTTCAAAATTAGGAAAAAAGATATACAAATAGTCAAATTTAAATTTGACTATATATGAAATCAAGCTTTTCTATTTACAAAACTTATATAGCTTTGTAATATCATATTAGCAATAGAATATACACTCACATTAAAAAGATATTTGTTAACTCTGCACACACACAAAAATGGTTTGCATTTGAAAATATTATTTAAAAGAAGGATACTTTGGCCAGTAAATCTATTTATTATCTCAACGTTTCAACAAAAATATTTTGTCCTCATCAGGATCTCCTGATTTTTTTCGAAACGTCGGGATAATAAAAAGATTTATTGGACGAAGTATCTTTCATTTGAAGAACTATGAATGCCAGCCAGACAGCCTCTATCTTTACGATTTGAATATGTGTTGGCCGACAAAAAATAATATATGTTTGTTTCAAAATAGTATATTATGATGTTTCTCAAAATTAAATAAAATTGGTCACTCAAATAAGTTGACGCCAATCTGGAATGGGAGAGAAAAGTAGGTGATAAAGAGACCTAGAGAAGAGAGAATAAAACTGACGTCCAGGTAATACACTCCACCACAGGTCAGTAGGTTGTTCTCAGCTCGAAATCTGAGGAACATCAGTCTGAAGATATCTCTGGGACTGTTGGCAGTTGAGGTGACTTGGTCCAGAGCCAAGCTCGTGACTTCAATGTATTCGCTCTTAACTTTACTGGCTGAGAAGGCAACTGATGCGAAGATGAATGAATTATGAAATATCCAGAACCCAATAAGCATAAAGGTTGTATTTCCCATATTAAAACCTCGTGTTGATAACATATCAATTATAATTAGCCTTAATTTCATTAACAAGATAAATTTGGTATTGAATATAATTCATTTAATGTCTCGAATATACCTCTGTAAAAAACAAATTCTCAATAAAGAGTTCTGTTTTTGAAATAAATAAATTTGCCTTTAATTTAATTATTTTTTTCTAAAATAAAAACAAATGTAATGGAGTTCTAAATACGATATCCAGATTAGAAATTCGCAAAGAAACATTAAAATATAATCTTTTAAATTTATTCCCACATTAAGATTATCAGCTTTAAAGATATTATTACCTATATAAATACATGGACAAAATAAATAAATAAAATTAAGAAAGCCCATATAAAAGTACAATTTTAATTTTAATTTTCTTATTTTATTATATAATTCATATGAAAATAGTGATTTAAGTTTATTAATATTATTTTTAACACTATAAAAGTAAACTTTCAGAAAGATATTAATTAAAGAAAAGATATTTTATGTTATTAAAAGAAATATTTTTCTTGCTATTGATTTAGGTAGGTTGTTATCATCTAAAGATAAAGACAATGAATTAAAATTATTATTTAAAAAATCAAAGTGAGTTATAGGAATTATTAGAATTATAATGGAAAAATTAGGACATTTTATACTACACTGCATCCTGGCAACTTTTTGTTTTTTTCTACTTGGTATGAAAATTATTGATTTGTTTACTAACAATTGAATTATTTTGATTAATAATAACTGTGTTTTTTGGTTACCTAGCTACTGAATTTTTCTCTCAAGAATATAATATTTCATAAATCCTTAGTTGCCATGTAATTAATCCATTTATTAAAGGTTTGTTGAATAGTTTTGTTTAGAATATCAATTTTTCTATTTAGGATCCAGAACCCCATTAACAGGTTCCAAAATTAATAGTGAATTAGGTATATATTCATCTAATCTTGTAAAATGCAAACATTAACAGTATGTGCAACTGGTCAACTTGTTTTTTAAATCTATAAGAACAAACTTAATTGCTTTTAAGTTTGTAAACATGTCGAATGCATACAATATGAGCATTCGTAAATTCCTATACTTAATGAACATCATGGTGTACCCAATCTATTTTTGAAGAAAAAAAAAGATTTTAAATGAAACATTGAGTACTTGGTATAATTGAAAAATATTTATATCATTTTTAAAAAATAATTTCCACAAGAGAGTTTAATCTATACAATATTTGTTTTTAAGTTCATTAAAAAAATTCTAATATAAAATGGTTCTGATTAATTTACCTATTGAATACCTTCTTTAATTATGGTATTTGAAGGGATCTAATTGAACTTGTAACTTATAAATATTAAAAAGAAACTATATTTTATATATATTTGTTTAATTAAAAAGGCATATATTGGATCAAAATTTCATTTATTTTACCAATATTTCAGTTGGCTGAACGACAAATTTATCAAGGTATTATAACATATTAAGGTATATTCAAAATTATATTTATACCTAGAAATACACATGTGTGTTAGAAATGTGTGGAAATATTTAGTATGGGGTGGTGGGTATTGGAATACTAATAAATTGATATCTCAGCTTCCAATTAAGTTTAAGGCCTAAAATATTTCATTCACTCAAATAAATTTATACCCATCTGGAAAGGGATAGGAGAAGTAGGTGATGAAGAGACCAAGAGAAGAGAGAATAAAACTGACATCCAGGTCATACACTCCACCACAGGTCAGTAGGTTGTTCTCAGCTTGAAGTCTGAAGAACATCAGTCTGAAGTTGTCATTGGGACCGATGAAAGTTGAGGTGACTTGGTCCAGAGGCATACTGGTGACTTCCATGTGTTGGGACACCTCGTGACCATAAAATGCCAAAGTAATTCAGAACCCCACCTAACCATATCCCACCTTTGTCCATATAAGCCACAAACCTCTGGTGATTGCGAGGTGTCGAGATGGAGCCTGAAGCCACCTTTAGCCTTGGCAGCACTGAGCCAGACACTGAGATCCCCTTCTTGTGGTCAAGCCACCTGACCTGTGGTGGATGACCTGGCCCCACCAACATCATGCTAGTTTGAGATGGACTCAGACACCCCTTCCTGGTGGTCGAGCCACATGTCCGATGTTGGCTGACTTGACCACAAGGCAGTCCAAGATGGACTCAGACACCCCTTCCCTGTAGTCAAGCCACCGATCTATGGTGCTTGACCTGACTCCACCATCTTCATGCAGAGCACCAGCTCCACCACGAGCCCTGAACCTTTCCCAAGCTGACCCCAAGATGCCCAGAATCAACAATAATAATTATATTTTTAAAATTATTTTTAATTCAATATTTTTGTATTTTTTGTGAATATTTCTTTAATAATTTTATATTTAATTTATTTTTATCATTTTTTTTAAGATGCCTTTTTTTAATTTTTTATTTTCATAGAGAAAGAGGGATGATAGCCTTGGGGGGTGAGTTCAGCAACACTGGGAAAAGAACGCGGGATATTTTTACTTTTTTTTTTTTTGAGATTGACATTCGGTTATTTTTTTTTTATTTATTTAAGTAACCCAGGTTCCTGGAGCGTACAGAAGTCGCCAACTACCAGGACATTCGGATATTTACTTTTTTTTCTTAACAAAAATTTGAATTTTTTTTCCTGAGAAGCAAAAAAGACTTGGAGTTGCGGAGGGCGGAGGCCGCTGGCTGCGGCATTAGCTGCCCCTTTTCGAATCGTGGACATGGGTGGCTGGAGGTAGGTAGCCACCATATTTTTCTCTCAATAATATAAAATTTCAGAAGTTCATAGTTGTCATGTAATTCGTCCATTTAATAAAAGGTTGTTGAATAGTTTTGTGGGGAATATTAATTTTCTATTCAGGACCCAGAACCCCATTATCAGGTTTCAAAATTTAATGATGAGTTAATTATATACTCATCCATTCTTGTAAAATTAAAACATTATGTGCAACATTATTGCAATATGTGCAAGTGGTCAACTTGTTTTTTCCATCTATAAGAACCAACTTAATTGCTTTTAAATTTGTAAGCATGTTTAACACATACAGTATAAGCATTATCAAATTCCTCTACTTAATGAATATCAAGGTGTACCCAATCTATTTTGAAAAAAATGCTGTTATAAAAAACATTGAGTACTTGGTATAATTGAAAAATATCTATATTATTTTTTATAAATAATTTCCACAAGAGAATTTAATCTATACAATATTTGTTTTTAAGTTTATTCAGAATATTCTAATATAAAATGGTTCTGATTGATTTACCTATTGAATACCTTCTATAATTATTGTATTTGAAGGGATCCCATTAAAGCTTGTAACTTATAAATATTAAAAAGGAATTATAGTTTATATATATTTGTTAAATTAAAAAGGCATATATTGGATCAAAATATCATTTATTTTACCAATATTTCAGTTGGTTGAACGCCAATTTTATCCAGGTATTATAACATATTAATGTTGATTTAAAATAAAAATGTGTATTTTGAAAGTTATATTTAAAAATTATATTTATACCTAGAAATACACATGTGTTGGAATATTTAGAATGGTGGGTAGGTATTGGAACACTAATAAATTAATATCCAGCCTCCAATTAAGCTTAAGGCCCAAAATATTTTATTCACTCAAATAAGTTTATACCTATCTGGAATGGGATAGAGAAGTAGGTGATGAAGAGGCCCAGAGAAGAAAGAATAAAACTGACGTCCAGGTCATACACTCCACCACAGGTTAGAAGGTTGTTCTCAGCTTGAAGTCTGAAGAACATCAGTCTGAAGATGTCGCTGGGAATGTTGTCAGATGAGGTGACTTGGTCAAGAGCCATACTGGTGACTTCCATGTATTCTTTGTTGACTTGACTGGCGGAGAAGGCAACAGAAACAAAGATAAAACAATTTTGAAATATCCAGGAAGCAGTGAGCCAAAAGCTTGTATTTCCCAAATTAAAACCACGGGTTGATAACATTTGAATTATAATTACCATTAATTTGATTATTGAAATTGTATTTGGTATTGAATATATTTTATTTACATTTTTTATTATATCTGTACAAAAATTTAAATTTTCGATTAATATGTCTGTTTTTAAAATAGGTATATGTGTCTTTAATTTTATTATTTCTTTTTTAATATGAAAACAAATGAAATTGAATTTTAATAAATGTATCCAAATAATAAATTCAGAAAGAATCGTCAAGATATAAAGTTTTATACTAGATTCAACATTATAATTATCAACTTGAATAATATTGTAGCGTTATTTGTTATATTGTTTTACATAATTATGTTTTAGATTTTGTTTGTGTTTGTTTTGCATATATTGAATTAATGATTGCTATATATATCCGTGTATTCTTTGATTTAGTTAGTCTGCTCGTTGGCAGCAATAAACGTTTATCGTTCGAATTATCTTCGCCTGTTGCTTGCAATTCTTACCGTGACAAGTGGTGGAGAAGCTGGGTACCGATACCATTACGGATACCTCTGTCAGAAGAAGCCGTCGCCTAGAAGGCTTAGAACCACGCTTTGATTTCGACGAAAAGAATAAGCTAATCAGAAAAATGTCAATATCGGCTGGAGTTAACACGGGTGTTAATACTTGCAAACATTTGACAAGAATCCCAACTGTGTTTAGCGGCAATGGAACGGAGGATTGTGGCAAATGGATGAAGGATTACGAACGTATTGCGAGATCGAACTGCTGGGATGCCACGATGAAATTGGCGAACGCACCATTCTTTTTGGAAGGTACCGCTGGCCAATGGTATGATAACAACGAAGAAGGAATGGATTCGTGGGATATGTTCAAGGAGATGTTTAGCCGGACATTCGACAATAGCGGTGTCCTTCTCAGACGCGCTAAGGAAAACCTTCAGAGTCGAGCTCAGAAGAGTACAGAATCCTGTGAATCCTATATCCAAGACGTTCTGAGCTTGTGTAGGCAGGTGAATCCCGATATGAGTAAAGAAGAAAAAGTGGCACATCTAATGAAAGGTGTGGTAGAAGATGTCTATCAGGTCATCTTGATAAAGGAAATTGATACTGTTTAGGCCTTTGTCGATTGGTGCCGAAAAGTGGAGGCTTGCAAGCAGCGACGCATCGGGAAACCAAGGTTAGAGCGACTCCCTAACGTCGCAAGTATAGAGCAACCAAACTCCTCGTCCCTGGAAGATCTGATTCGACGAATCGTGAGAGAAGAAATTAAAAGTGCCCTACATTCCGAGCCTATAGTGCCGGAGGTGAACTCCCTGAAGAAAATTGTTCATGAAGAGGTTGAGAGAAATCTGACCCCAATTGTGGAGCAGGGCCCATACTACCGAGAACAACGCCGCCAATTTGAAGGACCGGCGAAACCACCCCCGTATTACCAGCAGCAAAGTCCTACAAGGCTGACAACTGCCCGAGGAAAGACTGACGAATGGAGGACGGTGGATAATATTCCCGTTTGTTTCCAATGCGGACGCCCGGGTCACGTCGCCAGGTACTGCCGAGAGCAGCGAGGGATGGTGGGTCGACAGCCACCGGGTATATACCACCCTGTCCAGAACGGCCCGCGAACGATCTATAATAGCAATGAAACCCCAGGCCGCCCGGGTTATCGAAGCCCGTCGCCCTATCCAGGTCGTGGCCGATCCCCAGCTGAACGTCGCCCCTCGATATCGCCAAGCCGACGATCTGACCGATCACCTTATCGTGAGGAAAACTAGAGCAAGCGCCCTTCGCTGGAGGTAAGGTCGCTGAGGAGATTATAAATCCTCCGCCGCTCATAGCCGCTAAACTATCACAGAATATAGTTGACGTTACTATTGACGATAAAACTTTTCCTGCCCTTGTCGACAGCGGCGCTTCGTTTTCGGTTATTTCGGACCACTTTAGACAACAACACAAAAAGACTATGTTCAGTGACGCTGGCATGACACTTAGAGTTGCCGACGGGAAATATATCGTTTCCAGGGGCCGATGTACTTTACGTTTAGAAATAAACGGATTAGTACAGCCGTTTGAATTCATCGTTTTACCAAGTTGTAGCCACCACATCATTCTCGGTTGGGACTTCCTGGAGGCGTCAAGGGCTATAATCGATTGTGGTAGCGCCGAGATTCTGTTAGAAAAAGCGGGACTACCAGGGGGCTCTTCTAGCATGCGAGCTGTGGCCGCCAACGGTAGCCTTATGATTTCTACTGGTTCGACCAGGCTGAATTGAGACCGTCGTCTGCGGAGGGGATCGTCTTCTGGAGAGGTGGGCCGTCTTCTGCGGAGTTGAGACCGTCGTCTGCGGAAATTGCGGTCTGCAGAAATTGCCGCCTGCAGAGAATCGCCGTCTGCAGAGGTCGCGGTCTGCGGAGATGGTAGCGCCGTCTGCAGATCCGGACGAGCAACAAGCCGACATTGTCTGACAGCGAGGACGCTGTCCTTTTGGAGAGGGGGGCATTGTAGCGTTATTTGTTATATTGTTTTACATAATTATGTTTTAGATTTTGTTTGTGTTTGTTTTGCATATATTGAATTAATGATTGCTATATATATCCGTGTATTCTTTGATTTAGTTAGTCTGATCGTTGGCAGCAATAAACGTTTATCGTTCGAATTATCTTCGCCTGTTGCTTGCAATTCTTACCGTGACAATATTATGAGCTATATAGATAAATGGACAAAATAAATAGATTATATTAAGAAAAGTTATATATAGGCAAATACTCACTTTGTCTTTTCTTGTTTTATCATAACGTGAAAGAAGAAACTCAAGTTTATTTATCTCATCTTTAATACTGTAAAAGAAATATATGAATAAAGCATTAGTGAAAACATAGAAGTTTGTAAATATTATAAGAAATGTTATTCTTGCCATTGATTTAGTATTGTAAATCCCTCTATACGAAATATTAAAAATTGAATAAAAAGATTTGTTAGCAATAATAATATGAATTAATGGGATTAATAAAATTAATTTAGAAAATATAGCATATTTTTCATTCTAACCTTCATCTTCACTATTTTATTGTTCTTTGCTACTTGGTCTTAAGAATCTATTGAATATTGTGCTAACAACTCTTGCGTAGAATAATTATGTTTGTGTTGTTTAGTTACCAAGACAACATATGTAATATCCTCTCTCAAAATTTTAATATTTTAGAAAGCCATAGTGGTAATTTATTTCATACAATTCATGAAGAATTAGTTGAATAATTCCAGTACCTGATTGGTCAGGTTTTATATTTTCAAGCAGGTATCGCTCATGGACTTTTTAATTTTGCATTAATTTATTCTCAACAGTGAGTGCGAGCAATCAAAATGGTATTTTGCTTCTTGTAACAAAAATATAACATTTTTAATTATCCTTTCATTAGTCTAAATTAGACAAGATCTTGGAGGTCGTGCTCATAAAGAAGTTCAAGAACTCTTCTTGGTTCTCTGTACAGGGATCTTTTACATTTGTAAATGTTACATTTACTTTGGGTATAAATATTCGTAAATTTGAGCTCTTTAAAAAAAGTATACTTAGTAAAAGTAATATCATTTAAGGTATAATGGGAATACATATTTCAAGATGTCATTTCAGATTTTCCCTGGGATGTAATGTAGAAAATCTGGAAAGTCAAACTTCAGGTAGTCACAACAATTTATTTAGGTAACAACCAAAAATCAACATTTATAAGATACAAGTTAATCAATGGGGGAAGTTTCCAAAGTAGAAAAATATATAAATAATATATATAAATATAAAAAATAATAATCTTTACTTTTATTTCTCTCAAGAATATAATATTTCAGAAGGTCATAGTTGTCATGTAATTCGTCCATTTAATAAAAGGTTGTTGATACTGTTGTGTAGAATATCAATTTTCTATTCAGAATCCAGAACCTCATTATCAGGTTACAATATTTAATAGTCAATTAGTTATATATTAATCTATTCTTGTAAAATTCAAACAATAACAGTATTTGCAAGTGGTCAACTTATTTTTTCATCTATTAGAACAAACTAAATTCCTTTTAAGTTTGGAAACATGTCGAACACATACAGTTTGAGCATTAGCAAATTCCTATACTTAATGAACATCATGGTGTACCCAATCTATTAAAAAAAAATTAAAATGAAACATTGAGTACTTGGTATAATTAAAAAATATTTATATTATTTTTATAAAAATATCACACAAGAGAGCTTAATCTATACAATATTTGTTTTTAAATTTATTCAAAATATTCTAATATAAAATGGTTCTGATTGATTTACCTATTGAATACCTTCTATAATTATGGTATTTGAAGGGATTCCATTAAAGCTTGTAACATATAAATATTAAAAAGGAATCATAGTTTATATATATTTGTTTAATCAAAAAGGCATTTATTGGATCAAAATATCATTTATTTTAAACAATATTTCAGTTGGCTGAATTCCAATTTTATCAAGGTATTATAACATATTAATGTATATTCAAAATATATATTTGTATTTTGAAATTTATATTCATACATTATATTTATATCTAGAAATACACATGTGTTAGAAATGTGTGTGAATATTTAGTATGGGGTGGTTGGTATTGGAATACTATTAAATTGATATCTCAGCCTCCGATTAAGTTTTAAGTCTAAGATATTTTATTCACTAAAAAAGGTTTAAACCCATCTGGAATGGGATAGAGAAATAGGTGATGAAGAGACCCAGAGAAGAGAGAATAAAACTGACGTCCAGGTCATACACTCCACCATAGGTCAGTAGGTTGTTCTCAGCTTTAGGTCTGAGGAACATCAGTCTGAAGATGACGCTGGGACTAATGTCAGGTGAGGTGACTTGGTCCAGAGCCATACTGGTGACTTCAATGTATTCTTTGTTAACTTGACTGGCCATGAAGGTAACTGATACGTAAATGAAAGAATGATAAAATATCCAAGAACACCAAAACAAATGCCCAAGATTACCAACATTAAATCCATTTATTGATAACATATCAATTATTATTAATAACAGTTTTACCAATAAGATAAATATTGGTATCAAATATTATTTATTCAACTTCTTCATTATACTAGAATATAAAAGCATTTTGAAAATCAATATTGTTAAAATGGCAATTCTCTCGGATTTCATGATATAATTGTTTTGACCAGTGACCTGTTACTCTGTGGTGTGTTGCGGTGTATATATGGATGGAATATCATTGTTAATTAGTTGTGTTATCTTACCGTGATCGGTTTAATAAAATCCTCCGGTGTTCAGTGCCCTCTCATATCTTCCTCCTTTTTCAACAGGTTATGGGCCCAGGAATGCGCCAATAAAATTGCATCTGGTAAGAATATTTCAAAAATGTCAAGTCTTTACCAAATCGAAAAATTGAATTCCGAAAATTACGAGACATGGAAGATGCAAATGAAGATGATTCTAATTCATTCCGAACTTTGGGATTATGCAAATAGCATAAGGATCAAACCTGAAACCGAAATAGAATCTGCTGAATGGGAGAAGAATGACCAGAAGGCGCTAGCAACTATAGTCCTAAGTTTAAGTCCTTCAGAAATAATACACGTGAAGAGATGTAAAACTTCTGCAGAGGCATGGAAGCTTTTAAATGAAGTGCATCAGCCAAAAGGACCTGCAACGAAGGTGTTTCTTACGAAACAGTTAATATTATTGAAAATGAAACCAAATGAAAGGATGCAGGATTATCTCAACAAATTTAGCAGTTTGGCTGACAAGTTGAGTGAAATGGATGCACAAGTCCCAGAAGACTTCCTTTCCATCCTTCTGTTGTGTAGCCTTCCCGAGAGTTATGAGGGTTTTAGAACTGCCATTGAAACTAGGGACAAGTTGCCGAATTTTGAAACTTTAAAAGTAAAAATGCTGGTGGAGGCAATCAGACAAACTGAATTAAAGAATTTGGGACTGAAGCAACTTCAATCTGACAATTGTGTCTATATCAAGCATGATGAAGGTATTCTCCTGGTGGCAATCTATGTTGATGATCTGATAATTGCGGCTGAAAGAGAAGACACGTTGAAATCCTTTAAAGAAAGTATGAAAAGGATATTCAAAATAAAGGATCTTGGAGGGATAAATTGTTGCCTGGGTATAAGGATACAAATGAAAGAGGATGGTTCAATATCCATAGATCAAGAGAGATATATTGAAGAACTTCTGGCGAAATATAGGATGAAAGAGGCAAAGCCTATTTCTACACCCATGGACTCGAACTCCAAGTTAACAAAAATTTCATCTATAGAAGGTGAGAATGAGCCAGTGAAAAAGGTAGAATACCAATCACTGATTGGATCATTGATATATCTCTCAGTGTCGACAAGGCCCGATATAGCCTATGCAGTTAGTGCTTTGGGACAGTTCAGTAATGATCCTAGGAGACAGCACTGGAATGCTGCCAAGCGTGTCCTCCGCTATTTGAAAGGCACCTCATGTTTGAGGATTACCTACAGAAAATCAAATGAGGCTCTTCATGGTTATGCCGACGCTGATTGGGGTGGAAACCTCGTGGATAGAAAATCTCATACGGGAATTGTTTACTTTTTGGCAAGAGGTCCAATAGCCTGGGAATCGAAGAAGCAGCAGACTGTCACTCTTTCGAGCACAGAATCTGAGTACATCGCACTTTGTGAAGTAGGAAAGGAGGCAGTCTACCTTAGAGCGCTGTTGGATGAGATGGGATTTGGTGAATTGCTGAATGGACCGACTGTTCTGAAGACGGATAACCAGGGTGCTCAACAGCTGGCGAGGAATCCGGTTTATCATGCTAGAACTAAGCATATTGACATCAAATGGCATTTCATCAGAAGCATTTGCCGCGATGGACTTGTCGAGGTCGTCCACACACCAACCCAAGAAAATGTTGCCGACATCCTTACTAAAGGCCTACCAAGGTTTTTGTATGAAAAACACGTCACTGGATTTGGAATGTAGAAATCTGATGAATTGAGAGGAAGTGTTAAAATGGCAATTCTCTCGGATTTCATGATATAATTGTTTTGACCAGTGACCTGTTACTCTGTGGTGTGTTGCGGTGTATATATGGATGGAATATCGTTGTTAGTTAGTTGTGTTATCTTACCGTGATCGGTTTAATAAAATCCTCCGGTGTTCAGTGCCCTCTCATATCTTCCTCCTTTTTCAAAAAATATATTTATGTTATTTGGTAGATTTTTGTTAAATATTAACATTTCTTCCCTAAAATAATAACAAATATAATTATAATACAAAAATTTGAACCAAATCAAACTCTCTATAAAAAATAGAAGAACAATTTCGTGTAAGTGCCATTCATTATGCAAAATTTCTTTATCTGGTTTTAAAGATGCGATAGAATTATTCGCTATAACTGTAATAGGACAATATAAATAGATTATATTAATTAATACCATATATATACAAAAATAGGCTTTGTATTTAATAATATATGAATATATAAATCTACTTTCTAAATTATTTTTTAGTTTGCAAATTTTCTTTCTTATAGTGTAAAAGAAGGCCAGAAGAAAAATATTAATAGTTTTATAAATTTTTTCAAAATATATAGCAAACATATTTTTCAATGTTGATAAATTTGAAATCTTTAAATATCCTGGTGGGTCATTTAAAAAATAATTGATAGCGTTATTTAAAATGAATTCATAAATTATAAAAATGAATATTATTATGATGGAAAATTTTCTGAAATTTATTTCACTGAGCATTTTAAATTATACCTCCTCCTTTTTCTATGTTCCAAACACAATGGACTTGAGAATTATCATTATTATTATTGTTATTGTAGTGTGTGTAATAAAGTAAGAAACTCATCCTCGGAGACTGCCTTTTATTTTAAATGATTTTTTAAAAATTATAAATGACTCTCTATGTAGTTGTTATATTCGCCCTCTAAAAATCAAAGTTAACTCTATTTTATTTATTTTTTATCATAAGGATTGTATGTAAATAAACTGCTAGTTGGAAGATATTTGTAAAATATTGCATAAATATTAAAATATTATTCTCAATGCTCCTCTTTTATTATTTTCTATAAAATATTTTATAAAAGTAAATTTGCTTTAATCTTTGACTAATAAATTTTTCACTAATTTTAAATTATATGTTTATTTTAAGATTCATTTCTGTGATAAAATTATTTATATATTTGATATTAATCATCACTTTGAATTAAACTGTTATATATCAGAGTTGAGGTCAAATAGATGCACTCCAAATATAAAAACGGTCAATTTACATAGGATAAATATATGCATCTTTGTTAATCAGGTTTGTGATGCATATACTTTTATTTTTATTTTTAAACTTGAATGTTCTTCATATATTAATATAAATTCATGTATTCCTGTTATGTACTCTTCTACTTAATATTCAATAATCTAAGGTAATGTAGTTTTTCATTAAAAGAGATTGTATGCTACTGAAAGGTTATATATTTGTATAATATTTTATTATTGTAGAATTATCTTAAGAACTAAAAACATGAATATCTCACGCTATATATTGATTACATCACGCAACAACAACCAAGTCCTTGGTCAAAACCATATATATATATATATATTATATATTACAATTTCCTTTGATATTTGGTATATTTTGTCTTTTATTCTACAAACATAAAAGTCGCCTCTTTTCAGTCAAAAAATGAATGTCAAAACTGGATGCCATCTATTTGACGAAAGGAAAATGTGGAGTCGAAAATTAATATGATGATATATCAATGATTTCCAATAATCATTTTACTATTACTACAGCGATAGAAATATAACAATAATCTATTGTTAAATGACTATGGGCTTTGCTTATATACAATGATTATGCAGAATTTGAGTGAAAATGAATTATATTCAATATTAGTGAATTATAATTTCGTTTTAGTGTTTCTCTTTGCTACTTTAATAAATATAATTTCATATTCAACTTGCACATTTATATATACAACAACAAAAAAGCCTTTATTGAGGACCTCTCGTCCTATAAAGTATTCGCCAATTTACAGAGTAAGAGAAGAGAACTAAGAATACAGAGAGAAACCTATAAGTAGTAGGTATAGTGTAGTATTTTCTACACTGTAACTATATACAACAGCAGCAACAAGCCTTTTACTGGAATCAAAGTCCCATACAGGATTCGTCATTCTAATCCTGACAAAGATTATTTACATATAATTATTTACATCAATTATATTATGTATATAACTTCCTCTTCTGTTCAGCCGTCTTCCAGAATTTGAACAACCCAAACGCTCCAGCTCTGTTTCTCACCACCTCATTCAACAGGAGCACCAAAGAGAGTCCATCAAGGCCTATTTCACTGAGGAGCACTTCTCGTTCGTCTTTCAGCCCCATACATGAGAGTATATGGTGATGTAGCCCCGGCTCCTTTATATTTATATATATATGTTTTACATCTTTGACTTATTACATCGTGAATAATTGTACAAGTGTAAGAATGTAATGATATCAGGTGGATAAATTAAAAGAAATGTATCAACTGATCGTGTAAGTAAATGTTGCTGATGGCTTGTGCAATCTGTTGAAACAAATATCAACTATTCATTGATATGTAATTATTCAAGAATTGGAAATGTGCCAAGTTATACCATATATATATATAATATATTTGAAAATAATAGTCAGGCATACATTCATTTACTCGAGTTTGAATATTTAGTTTTTTTTTAAGTGTAAAAAGAAAAATATGTGTAAGACTGACAATTTAACTTTGCATTTTTTTTTCAGCGTTTCTTCTTAAAATATTATACCAATATAAATGAGGAAAATTATATTTATACCTGGAAATACACATGTGTTGGAAGTGTGTGGAAATATTCAAAATTGAGTGGTTGGTATTGAAATACTAATAAATAGATATCTCAGCCTCCAATTAAGTTTTAGGTCTAAAATATTTTATTCACTCAAATAAGTTTATACCCATCTGGAATGGGATAGAGAAGTAGGTGATGAAGAGACCCAGAGAAGAGAGAATAAAACTGACGTCCAGGTCATACACTCCACCACAGGTAAGTAGGTTGTTCTCAGCTTGAAGTCTGAGGAACATCAGTCTGAAAATGTCGCTGGGACTGTCGTCAGATGAGGTGACTTGGTCCAGAGCCAAGCTGGTGACTTCCATGTATTCTCTGTTGACTTGGCTGGCTGAGAAGGCAACGGAAACAAAGATAGAAACAATTTTGAAATATATCCAGAACCAGTGAGCCAGAAGCTTGTATTTCCCTAATTAAAACCACGGGTTGATAACATATCAATTATAATTAACAGTAATTTCATCACAAGTTAAAATTTGGTATTGAATATAATTCATTTAATGCTTTTAATATACCTGTGTGAAAAACAAAATTCTTAATAAAGAGTTCTGTTTTTGAATTAGATAAATTTACCTTTAATTTAATTATTTATTTTCTGAAATAAAACAAATGTAATGGAGTTTTAAAAACAATATCCAGATTATAAATTCGCAAAGAAACATTAATATATAATCTTTCAAATTTATTCCCACATTAGAAATATCAGCTTTAATATGATCTTATAACCTATATAAATACATGGACAAAATAAATAAATAAAATTAAGAAAGCCCATATAAAAGTACAATTTTAATTTTGAATTTCTTGTTTTATTATATAATTCATGTGAAAATAGTAATTTAAGTTTATTAATATTATTTTTAACACTATAAAAGTAAACTATTAAAAAGACATTAATTAAAGAAAAGATATTTGATGTTATTAAAAGAAATATTTTTCTTGCCATTGATTCAGGTAGGTTGTTATCATCTAAAGATAAAAACAATGAATCAAAATTATTCTTTAAAAAAATATATGTGAGTTATAGGAATTATTAGAATTATAATGGAAATATTGGGACATTTTTTACTACACTGCATCCTGGCAACTTAATTGGTTCTTTCTACTTGGTATGAAAAATATTGATTTGTTTACTTACAATTGAATTATTTTGATTAATAATATCTTGTGTTGTTCGGTACCTAGCCACTTTATTTTTCTCTCAAGAATATAATATTTCAGAAGTCCATAGTTGTCATGTAATTCATCCATTTAATAAAAGGTTGTTAAATAGTGTTGTGTAAAATATCATTTTTTCTATTTAGGATCCAGAACCCCATTATCAGGTTTCAAAATTTAATGGTTATTTAGGTATATATTCATCTATTCTTGTAAAATTCAAACATTAACAGTATGTGCAAGTGGTCAACTTGTTTTTTGCATCTATAAGAACAAACTTAATTTCTTTTAAATTTGTAAACATGTCAAACGCATACAGTATGAGCATTCGTAAATTCCTATACTTAAAGAACATCATGGTGTACCCAATCTATTTTCGAAAGAAATGATTTTAAATAAAACATTGAGTACTTGGTACAATTGAAAAATATTTATATTATCTTTCATATATAATTCCCCCACACAAGAGAGTTCAATATTTACAATATTTGTTTTCAAGTTTATTCAAAATTTTCTGAAATAAAATGGTTCTGATTGATTTACCAATTGAATACCTTCTATAATTATGGTATTTGAAGGAATCCCATTAGAGCTTGTAACTTATATATATTAAAAAGGAATTATAGTTTATATATATATTTGTTTAATTGAAAAGGCATATATTGGATCAAAATATCATTTATTTTACCAATATTTCAGTTGGCTGAACGCCAATTTTATCAAGGTAATATAACATATTAATGTATATACAAAATATTTATTTGTATTTTGAAATTTATAATTATAAATTATATTTATACCTAGAAAAAAACATGTGTTAGAATGTGTGGGAATATTTAGAATGGGGTGTTGGGTATTGGAATACTAATAAATAGATATCTCAGCCTCCGATTAGGTTTTAGGTCTGAAATATTTTATTCACTCAAATAAGTTTATACCCATCTGAAATGGGATAGAGAAGTAGGTGATGAAGAGACCCAGAGAAGAGAGAATAAAACTGACGTCCAGGTCATACACTCCACCACAAGTCAGTAGGTTGTTCTCAGCTTGAAGTCTGAGGAACATCAGTCTGAAGATGTCATTGGGACTGATGACAGTTGAGGTGACTTGGTCCAATGCCATACTGGTGACTTCCATGTATTCTTTGTTGACTTGACTGGATGAGAAGGCAACAGAAACAAAGATAAAACAATTATGAAATATCCAGGAACCAGTGAGCCAAAAGCTTGTATTTCCCAAATTAAAACCACGCGTTGATAACATTTGAATTATATTTACCATTAATTTGATTATTAAAATTGTATTCGGTATTGAATATATTTTATTTAAATTTTTTATTATACCTGTACAAAAATTTAAATTTTCGATTAATATATCTGTTTTTAAAATAGGTATATGTGTCTTCAATTTTATTATTTCTTTTTTAATATGAAAACAAATAAAATTGAATTTTAATAAATTTATCCAAATAATAAATTCAGAAAGAAACGTCAAGATATAAAGTTTTATACTAGATTTAACATTATGATTATCAACTTGAAATATTTTATTAGCCATGTGGATAAATGGACAAAATAAATAAATAACATTAAGAAAAGTTATATATAAGCAAAGACTCACTTTATCTTTTCTTGTTTTATCATAACGTGAAAAAAGGAAATCAAGTTTATTAATCTTATCTTTATTACTGTAAAAGAAATATATAAATAAGGCATTAATGAAAACATAGAAGTTTGATAATATCATAAGAAATATTATTCTTTCCATTGAAATAGTATTGTGAAGCCCTCTATACGAAATATCAAACAATGAATATAGAAATTTGTTAGCAATAATTATATGAATTAATGGAATTAATAAAATTAATTTAGAAAATATAGCATATTTCATTCTAACCTTCATCTTTACTATTTTATTGTTCTTTGCTACTTCGTCTTAAGAAACTATTGAATATTGTGCTGACCTTTCCTGCGTAGAATAATTACGTTTGTTTTGTTTAGTTACCAAGACCACATATTCACACATTTTCATCTAAAAATTTTATTATTTTAGAAATCCATAGTGGTGTTTTATTTCATACAATTCATGAGGAATTAGTTGAATAAATATATAAAATTGTAATGATTGGTCAGTTTTTATATTTTCAAGTAAGTATCACTTCTGTACATTCTATTTTTGCATAAATTTATTCTCAATAGTGAGTGCGAGCAAACAAAATGGTATTTTGCATCTTGTAAGAAAAATCTAACTACTTTTACATTTGTTTTTTTTTTTACTTATCCTTTTATTAATCTAAATTAGACAAGATCTTGGAGGTCGTGCTCATTAAGAAGTTCAAGAACTCTTTTTGGTTCTCTGTACAAGGAACCTTCACATTTGTAAACGTTAAATTTACTTTAGGTATAAGTATTCTTAAATTAAAGTCCTCTAAAAGGTATAATTAGCTTAAAATGTAATAGCATATACTTCATAATCATTTTAAATTTATTTTCAAATGATTTAATATATACATATATGTTCACATTTATCTCTTAATGAGTTATTAATGATTTTTTTATGTACTTATTACAATTTTTTTAAATATAAGATAGAACTCATTTTTTTCCTTCAATATTTTAAGATATTTTACATATTTGATTGCATTTTTATAATAATATTTTCATGCACAAATTCTCCCACCTACTCTGTATTTTTATTGATTTCAACTGTGATATTATAACACTATGCGGCGCTGAGTTTGTGTATACAAAAATGTAATGCCTCAGAAGGTTGGCGTTCACTTTTTTCATCTTGTCAACCAACTTTGTAATACCGGTGTTGTACCACTCTCCCACCGCCTCTTTGAGCCACTTGTCGACCCACCTGGCGGATACCTTTCTGTAGCCGAGGGTCTCAGACACAATCTTGTGCACGGAGAAGTGGCTGCAATCTTCATTCAGGCCATCCTCGATCTCTTCAAGGGTTATCCGCCGGTTTGCGCACACCATTTCGTCGATTCGAGCCACGGTTGATTCCGGCAAACTCGGCCGCCCAGACCGCTGTTCATCGTGGACGTTTATCCGCCCCTCGTTAAACTCCCGGCACCATTTCCGCACATTTTTTATGTCTATGCACTTCTCACCATACACTTACACTAACTGACGGTTACTGAGACCCTCGGCTACAGAAAGGTGTCCGCCAGGTGGGTCGACAAGTGGCTCAAAGAGGCGGCGGGAGAGTGGTACAACACCGGAATTACAAAGTTGGTTGACAGGATGAAAAAAGTGATTGAGCATCAAGGCGACTATGTAGAAAAATAGTAAAGTATCCAACCTTTCCAATGATGTATAAAAAGTTGTGATTAAATGTGTTTTTCTATGAAAAAAAAAATAGGAGACCTTACTTTTCTACTCACCCTCGTATTATATATAAGTTTATTGAAAATATATGTTTGATGTTTATTTTTTATGTTTTTATGTTTTTAATATGTAATATCATTTCAATGTGTATATCACAATATTAACAATGAATTTTTATTACGTGCTTTATTTTAATAGAACATCCAAATATACATTTATTTATTTTTAGTTTGGCGAAAATATTTTCACATAAATATACAAATAAATATGCAAAGATTAGAATGAAAATGTATCTACACAGTAGTATATTTACACACACTAAGTATATACAGATATATAATTTGTTTTTAAAATTTATTTTAAATATTTTTTGAATATATTTTTTTCATCGCAGTAAGGACAATAAAAGATTATGTTTTGTGTTTGAAAAAGAGAAAACATTCATGATTTATAATGCTTCCATTTCTTAGGTATATATGGCACACATGTTATCGCCTTATATTTATAATTTATTTTAAAATAAAAAATTTAGAATTTTCATATTATATTCAAACAATGAAAAATTAATTTGTGATTAGAGGGGGGGGCAATATGTAGTAATTTTTTGAGGGGTAAAGATGGTTGAAATTAAAATATATGCTGAATTTGGAAATATGAATCATTTTCGTCAAACTTTCCTAGTTTTTGTTCCAATTATTCAAAATACAGTTAAACCTGTCTATAACGCCCCCTCTTGGGACTCACCAAAATAGGGTGATATAGAGAAGGGGTGCTATAGACAGGTCACTATTAATATAAATCGCATCGTACTACGTATTTAAAATTGGGCACTATAAAGAGGGAGGCGCTATAGACAGGTTTAACTGTATATTAAAATTATTACTCAAATAAATTGATGTCCATCTGGAATGGGATAGAGAGGTAGGTGATAAAGAGACCCAGAGAAGATAGAATAAAACTAACGTCCAGGTCATACACTCCACCACAGGTCAGTAGGTTGTTCTCAGCTTGAAGTCTGAGGAATATCAGTCTGAAGATGTCACTGGGACTGTTGTCAGGTGAGGTGACTTGGCCCAGAGCAGCGCTGGTGACTTCAAGGTATTCTTTGTTAACTTGATTGGCTGAGAAGGCAACTGACACAATGTTGAAAGAGTTTTGAAATATCCAGACGACAATGAACAAAATGCTTGTATTTCCAAAATCAAAACCCCGTGAAGTTAATAAATCAATTATAATTAACATAAATTTGATCAATAAGATTAAATTTGGCTTTAAATATAGTTTATTCAACTTCTTGATTATACCTGTGTAAAAAATAGTATATTCAATTAATTGATATGTTTTTAAAATATATATTTTTGACTTCAAATCAATTATTTCTTTTCTAATATGAAAGCAAATATAATGGAAATTTAATAAATATATCCAAATTAAAAATTCGCAAAGAAACATCAATGCCATTTCTTTTAAACTTAAAACAGGATTAGGTATATCAACTTGAGTAATCTTTAAAACCGTATGAATAATTGGACCACATAAATAGATAACATTAAGAAACCCCATATAAAAGTATAACTTTAGTTTGAAATTTGTTGTTTGATATTGATGTGAAAAGAGAAATTTAAACTTTGTAACCTCATTTCTAACACTGTAAAAGTAAAATATTAAAAATGCATCAATAAAGACATACAAGTTTGATACCATTAGTAAAAATATTCTTCTTGCCGTTGATATAGTTGGATTGTCAACATCATCATTAAAATTAAAAAACAATGAATACAATGTTTTATTTACAACAAACAATTTAGCTATAGGAATTATTAAAATTAAAATGGAAAGTTTAGGACGTTTAAATCTACCCAACATCTTGTCTCATAACTTCAATTTCATCTGCTTTTTGGTCTTATAAAAAGAATATTGATTTGTTTGCAAATGATTCACTTATTTTTAAAATAATTTCTGTGTTGTGTTGGTTACCATGACTCCATCTTTATTTTCTCAAGATATTAATATTTAAGAAAGCCATAGTTGTCAAAAATTCATATAATCAATAAAAGGTTATTTGCGAAATGTTTCACAAAATGCCAATTTTTACATGAAGGTTCTAGAGCTTTATTGATATCATTTTAAGAAATATAAAATATTTTTGTGACGCGTATAATTATTTTTTAATTATAAAGTTTATATTTGTAAATTAAAATTAATTGCCATCTATCGTTAAAATTTTACACAAATAAATTTACTGGCAATGCGTTTCTTTTGAATATCATCAAATATTATCTCTACAGACCTTACTGCAATGATATGAGTAATTGAATGAGAGGGCTTGGCTCATCAGTAGTGAACCCTCTCCGCGGTTTCGCCAAATTAATCCCTAGACCGCTCTACGCTCTATTGCAGTTAGGTCTGTAGAGATAATATTTGATGTTATTTAAAAGAAACGCATTGACAGTAAATTTATTTGTGTAAAATTTAAAAAGTTTATATTTCTTATAAAGCAGATGGCATGCTTATGCATCACATTGTGATATTGTTTTCTAAATAAACAGACAAATTATTTAAATGGCTTTTTATTGTTGTACATTTCAAACCTTGCCAGTATGTGCCAGTGATCAAATTGGTATTTTGCAATATATAAAAACTATATTGTCATGTAGAAAATTAGAAGAGACCAACTTCGGGATGAGACAGCAATTTATTCAAAACAAGAATAAACTATGAATGATAAACAAAAGATAAGCAAAGAGGGAAGTTTACAAAGTATCAAAATATAAACATAAGAAATGATGCTCTGTTAATAAAATAATAAAAACTTTGTTGCAATATTAAACTGCTTTTAAATTTGTAATTATATTGTAACAAAGTATTTATTAATTTATTTTTTTTATTAACAGAGTGGTCATTTTTATGTTTATATTTTGCTACTCTGTAAATTTCCCTCGTGGCTTATCTTTTGTTTACCATTCCTAGTTTTTTCTTTACCTGAAATAAATTGTTGTCTCCTCCTGAAGTTTTTGTCTTCCCTAATTTTCCACGTGGCATTTTGGTGGAGATGCTGGGTAAGTTAGGGAAGACAAACTGAAAACCGCCGAAAAGACCTTGAAGCCAAGGGTGCTGTGATCTACATTTTCGGAGACTGGCTCCAGGATTCCACCGCCGTGCTAAAGTCAAGACTTCCCTCGAAGATGACGATGTCCCTATAGACGATACGACGACAAAGCCGCTCTTCACGCCGCAAGAAAAAGGACGCAAAGGTACTAGGGACAAAGTTCCAAGACTTCGATGGAATCCTTGGCAGAAGCACGTCAGAACCATGTCAGTATCTACAATTATTGCTAGCTGTAGGTCACAGCTCCCATAAGGAAAAGCTATGTAGCAAAGTATTTATTAATTTATTATTTTTATTAACAGAGTGGTCATTTTCATGTTTATATTTTGCTACTCTATAAATTTCCCTCGTGGCTTGTCTTTTGCTTACCATTTATAGTTTGTTCTTGCCTGAAATAAATTGTTGTCTCCTCCTGAAGTTTTTGTCTTCCCTAATTTTCCACGTGGCAATATGAAACGTATAGAGTATGGGTAATCTCAAATTCCTACCCTTATTAAACATCATAATGTACACAATCTATTGCAAAATTGCTGTCATATAATTCATTTCATGCTAGGAATAATGTATATATTCTATATGCAAGTAATTGTGTCACTTTTTAAATATTACTCATGAATTTAATTTCCAATAAAAGTTTAAAGGTTTATTGAAAATGATTTAATACATATATTCCTACTGATGTTAAATACCTGAAATGTATTTCAATGTGAATGTTTTTTTCAATATGTGCAAATTAGATTTTTATGCATCTTATACATTGTATTATACATTTGAAACAAAGATATTTTCGAACACTATAATTTTGATGATAATTGAGTTTGATATATTTCATTCGCACTTTTTTTATTTAAAAAAAATTCAGTAATCTTTTAGCTGCAAGACTATGTTATTCCTTCAAAGACAGATTCATATTTGTTGGATAGCAGTACCAAAAATTTAGTATTGTAGCACATCTGCAGTTTGGGAATATGTGCTTCATAGGGTACATGTTCAAGATTGGGTATGTGATAAAATAATAAATAATTACATAGGAAGTACAAGTGAAACTTTTCAGTATTTACAGCTACACATTATTCCGCTGGTAAATCTTGCCAGCAGTCCCAGATAGGAAGGTAAGAAGAAAACAAGAATATGAAATATCTATTATATGTTTGCTTTCTAGAATATTTTCTAATACAATATATGAAAATTTGCTAGTCTTTTTTTTTTTTTAGAAATATAAATTTTGATATCGAATAAAATTAAACTATATATAATGAATGGCCAAATCCATCATCAAAAAAGGCTCTCAAACTACATGTCATTTATTGACAGTTTGAAAAAGGTAACTCTAAACAGATTGTTATCAAATAAAAAACACCAGCTTTGTCAATTTCGGAACACTCACACGCTGTTTTATACTAAGGTCCTTAGCATGCTATTTCAGGTTTAGGTTTTATTGGGTTCCTAGGTGATTCGTGATAGATTGAGTAGGTTTGGAGAGTTTGAAACAAAGGGACATCCAATGGAAATCATGTTATATGCATCTGGCCTTATTTTGCTCGAATATCTCCAGTAATTCAAACAAAGTAGAGCGAACACAAGACTGAACAAGGTGTTTGATCCACATTGCCCTGGTTAATTGATGTGTCATTTAAGACAACAAGGGTGGTTCAACTATTATAGGTGATGATACACCAAACCATGATGCCTACAATATGTAAAGTGGGCCATTCAACAGTGGAAGTGCGGCGATCACCAAAACGTTTTCAAATTTGAATACAATGATACTCTTATAAGACACAAAGCAGCATTTATCACACACTGGCAGTCAATTTGTAGTAAATCAAGAAATCTAGACTTGTCGCTATTCTAACTGCGCAGGAGAAGATATGAAAAAAATTCACATAAAAGTGGTTGGCATTTAAAATGCAATCTGTTTGTAATAATATTGTAATAAATAGTTGTGAAATATTTTTCCTATCTAAATATAGTTCTGAGAATATATTGATTACTCAAATAAGTTGACGCCCATCTGGAATGGAATAGAGAAGTAGGTGATAAAGAGACCCAGAGAAGATAGAATAAAACTGACGTCCAGGTCATACACTCCACCACAGGTCAGTAGGTTGTTCTCAGCTTGAAGTCTGAGGAACATCAGTCTGAAAATGTCACTGGGACTGATGTCAGGTGAGGTGACTTGGTCCAGAGCTATACTGGTGACTTCAATGTATTCTTTGTTGACTTGGCTGGCTGAGAAGGCAACTGACACGAAATTGAAACAGTTGTGAAATATCCAGGCACCAACAAGCAAATAGCTTGTATTTCCTAATTTAAAACCTCGCGTTGATAACATATCAAATATTATTAACAATAATTTTATTAATAAGGCAAAACTTGGCATTGAATATAATTTATTTAGCCCCATGATTACATCTTTGTAAAAAATAATTTGATCAATCAATTCATCTTTGTTAAAAAGATCTATTTTCATCCTCAATTCAATTATTTATTTTCTGATATGAAAACAAATATAATGAAATTTTAATAAATATATCCATATTATAAACTCGCAAAGAACCAATGCATAATTATCTGAATCTAATTTAATCATGGCAATATCTGGTTGAATAAAACCATAAGACACAATAATAAATAAGGTAGGTAAATACATTAGATTAAGAAAACACATATATAAGTATAGATTTACTCTGCACTTTATTGTTTTATAATTATATTGATGTGAAACGAGATATATTAGATTAATAATCTTTTTTGTAACAATGTATAAATAAAATATTAAAAATACATCAATAAAGACATATAGGTTTGATACAAAGAAGAGAAATATTTTTCTTGGCATTGATTTAGTTGGATTATCAACATCTCCATAAGAAATATGAAGCAATGAAAAATAAGTCTTATTTATAATAATAAGGTGGATTATTGGAATTATTAAAATTACAATGGAAATATCAGGACATTTTACTCTAACCTGCATCTTTGCAACTTCATTGACTTTTGCTTTCTGGTCTGAAAAGAAGTCATTGATTTGTTTGTTCACAATTCTATTATTTTGATTAATAACATTTGTGTTGTTCGGTTGCCTTGACATCATTTCTACTCTCAATATATTAATTTGTTAGAAAGCCATAGTTGTCATATAATTAATCTAATTAATAAATTGTTTATTGAGTATAGTTATATAAAATAAAAATCCCACAACTTCTGAATTCGAAACTACTTGAGACAGCTTTTCTAAATATAATTAAATATAAATTAAATGGCACCTCTTTGTTGCAAAAGTCGAACCTCAACAGTCATTTGTAAACACCTGTAGCTGCTAATTCATACTTATTATGATCTGCATGACCTTGTGATTGATACTATTAGTTTTCACATCTAATATTAGATTATTAAATGATATTTCATTATATATTTTTTAAAAACATACTAAAAGCAGTTTATGATCCGGAGTTTGCGGAATTGTTTTGTACAACCAGTTAAAACCAACAAATAATTAATTAAAGAAATTATATGACACTCATGTGTTTTTGTGAAATATTATTATATTAAGAGTAACTAGGATGTCAAGGCAACCAAACAACACAGATTTTATTAATCAAAATAATAGAATTGTGAAAAACAAATCGTTAGCTTTTTTTCAGACTATAAGGCAAAATACAATGAAGTTGCGAAGATGCAGGTTAGAGTAAAATGTCCTAATATTTCCATTATAATATTATTAATTCCGATTATCCACCTAATTATTATAAATAAGGCTTATTATTCATTGTTTTTTATTTCGTATGGAGATGTTAAAATCCAACTAAATCAATGCCAAGAAAAATATTTCTCCTATTAGTATCACACTTCAATGTATTTATTGATACATTTTTAATTATTTACTTCTACATTGTTCGAAGTAAGATTATTAACCTTATAAATATCGTTTCACATCTTTATCATTATAAGTCAAGAAAGTGCAAAGTTAATCTTTACCTATATATAGGTTTTCTTAATGTAATGTATTTATCTACCTCATTTATTAATGTGTTTGTTGGTATTAGTCAAGCAGATTTTCCAATATTTGAATTAAATTCAGAAAATTGTGTATTAATTCTTTGCGAGTTTCAATATGGATCTCTTTATTAAAATCCCATTATATTTGTTTTCATACCAGAAAGCTAATAATTGAATTGAAGATAAAAATAGATTGTTTAAGAAAAGATGCATTTATTGAGAAAATTATTGATTGCGAAGATGTAATCATGGAGCTGAATAAATTATATTTAATGCCAATTTTATTCTTATTAATAAAAGTATGGTTAATTATAATTGATATGTTAGCAACGCGAGGTTTTAAACTAGGAAATACAAGCTATTTGATCGTTGGTTCCTGGATTTTTCAACATTGTTTCAATTTCGTGTCAGTTGCCTTCTCGGCCAGCCAAGTTAACCAAGAATATGTTGAGATGACAAGCGCTGCACTGGACCAAGTCACCTCCAGCGTGGAACTGAATAAAGTCACCAACTTGGCTCTGGAACAAGTCACCTCACCTGACAACAGTCCCAGTGAAATCTTCAGACTGATGTTCCTCAGACTTCAAGCTAAGAACAACCTACTGACCTGTGGTGGAGTGTATGACCTGGACGTCAGTTTTATTCTCTCTTCTCTGGGTCTCTTCATCACCTACTTCTCTATCCCATTTCAGATGGGCGTCAATTTATTTGTGTGAATAATGTGTTTTTTTAGAACTATGCTTAGATAGGAAAAATATTTCACAACGATTTAATTAAAAAATAATAAAGAAGCGTTATCAAATAAATCGATAAGTTTTTAGATCAAGATAATAGCCCGAATAAAATTGTAAATACAAAAGATACAGTTAAATGTTTCAAAAATTATATTTTAATTTAGTTATTTTTATTAATCATCAATAATTGTAAATAATGAAAATTATTATTATTATTATTGATGTGGTGATTTTAACTGTGCATTTAAACAAATGTAAATATTCTCTTAATAGTATCAAACCTCTATATCTTTATTAATGTTTTTAATAGTGGCCTTATGATGTTAAAATATATTTATGATTAATAAACTAAATATTTTCTCTTTTCACATTAATATATTTATAAAATAAGAAAGTATAAAGTGAGTCTTTACACTTGTATGAACTTTCTCAATATAATCGATTTACGTTGCAATTGATTTGTGTTACATATATAACTTGTCAATATAATAGTTCCAATTATATATAATTCGATTTATCTTCTTCTTTCTTATCTCCACTCAATCATATTAGGGTATCAAGCTTGCAAAGCTTGAGACTTTTGATGGTGTCTGATGGGGATGAGTAGAGCTCATCAATTGATGAGTCAATACAGTCAGTAATACTTTTTGAGGTTGCAGGTTGACACTTAGTACATAGTGAGGATACCTTGCACTATTCTGGAAAGTCATTGTCTGTAGATTACCAGACTTAAGTCTGGAAATCAAAGACTGTTGTTCTCTTGTGAGGATATAACATGTGTTTGTCCTTCCTGCTCTGTGCCAGTGATGTGCAGCGTTAGATTTCCATTCCTTTAGGCATTGAGTTTTGATGGTACGGAGGAAGTCTCTTTCATCTAGTTGGGTGATAGATTCCTTAGCTTCAGGTAGGCCAAGAGCTCCAGCCTTTGCCAAAGAGTCTGCTAGCTCATTACCAGGAATTACAACGTGAGCTGGACGCCATTGCATTGTGACTGAGCTGTTGGCTGGGAGTCGGTTTACAGACTTAGCTGTGCTCTTGAAAAGAGGTTCTTGACTGGAGAAGCAGCTTTGAAGGGTATAAATGGCTGCTCTTTACTCGGAGTAGATTATTATATTGCTTGGCGAGTTTATCACATTTGTTTAAATATTAGAGAATAAATAATATAATTCAAGAAAATTACCTATTTAAAAATATATATATTAATCAAAAATTTCATTTTTTACATCCACCCAAATATTTTTGCACATTTTTTTATTTGGAAAAAAATATAACAATTATACATAACAAAATATACATTTATATGACTACTTCTTAAACAATGCCAATGATTTTTATGGGGACAAAGGATTATAAATTTCATATATATAAATAAAATATATTCTTAAATGAAAATTAAAATAAAATTGTTTTGAATAATTAAAAGATTTCTAGAGATGTGTGTGAGTTTCTTTTTATTCAATCAAAAAAGTCTCAAGCTTTTGGACATCTCTGCCTTTCTACAGGAGAACATAAATAAACGAATAAAACGACGCCTGATTCTAGACTGTTTTGTCATTAGGAGGCGTTTTATTAATTTATTTATGTTTTACTGTAGAAGGGCATAGATACCCGAAAGTTTTTGAGACTGTTTTAATAAAATATAAAGAAACTTATCTCCAGAAAACTTTTTAAATATTTTATTCATCAAAATTCGAAACTATTTTAAAGGCGTAAGATTCTTTTTGATATTAAACAATTTATACTGCCCTTACTGCAATGGAAAAATTAAAGGGCAGTAAGGGCAGTATAAATTGTTTAATTTCAAAAAGAATCTTACGCCTTTAAAATAGTTTCGAATTTTGATAACAGATAGGGCACTAGTGCATCATATTTTATTTATGTTCAGGAGATTTAAATCAATTGAAATAAATTAGTTTTACTTAATTTTTCTGAAGCAATATTTGTATATTATGATGCTAATTCAAATAAATTTACTCCCATCTGGGATGGGAGAGAGAAGTAGGTGATGAAGAGACTCAAAGAAGAGAGAATAGAATTGTCATCCAGAGTAAACATTCCACCACAAGATAGTAGATTGTCTTCTGCTTCAAATCTGAGGAACATCAGGCTAAAGATGTCACTGGGACTGATATCAGGTGAGGTGACCTTTTCGAGAGCCGCATTGGTGACTTCCATGTATTCTCTGTTGACTTGACTGGCCATAAAAGAAATCGATACGAAAGTGAAGAAATTGTGAAATATCCACAAACACCAGATTGAAAAATTCGTGTCATAACTACTCATTAAAAACATATCAAATATAATCAACATTATTTTTATCAATAATATAAAATTTGGCATTGAATAAAATCATTAATTTTTTTATTATTCCATTGTAAATTAATAGTTTTTTAATTGATACTTTTCCTTTCAAAATAGGAATTTCTAACATTATTTTCTTAATATTTTTTCTAATATGAAAACAGATATAAATAAATTTTAATAAATAAATCCAAATTACGATTTCAACAAGAAACATCAAACCAATAACTCTTATAAACGCTTCTGTATTTGGAATACCTTCTTGAACAAAAAATAACCTAAATATACAAATGGACAATAAAGAAATATTACATTAAGAAAACCCATATATAACCAAAGGCTAACTCTATAATTTTCATTATCATGAAATTGATTTAGAAATGATGTTTTAAGTGGATTTATATCGTTATTAATGTTATAAAAGAATAGGATAAAAAGAGCATTAATTAAAGCATAAAGATTTGAATATATTGTAAGAAATATTTTGTTTAACAAAGTTGCAGTGTCAGAATTATCATTTGAAATATACAATGTGTAACAAAAATATGGATTTAAATGAAAAAAATATAGTAAAGGAATTAATAAAGTTAAAATTGTAAATGTGTTATATTTCAGTTTACCTTGCTTTCTTATTACTTCAGTTCGTTTTTTCGTGATCTGAGAGATTGTGAATAAGTATATAAAAAGTTTTACTTGATCTTAATTATTTTTACTGCGTTTCATCTGTGTTATTTGGTTGCCTTGACAATTGATGTTAACTCTCAAGATATTGTTTTGTTGGGACACCTCGTGACCTTAATATGCCAAAGTAACCCAGAACCCCACCTAACCTAACCATATCCCACCTATGTCCATCTAAGCCACAAACCTCTGGTGATTGCGAGGTGTCGAGATGGAGCCTGAAGCCACCTTTAGCCTTGGCAGCACCGAGCCAGAGACTCAGATCCCCTTCCTGTAGTCAAGCCACCTTACCTGTGGTGGATGACCTGGCCCCACCAACACCAAGCTAGTCTGAGATGGACTCAGACACCCCTTCCTGGTGGTCAAGTCACCTGACCTGTGGTGGATGACCTGGCCCCACCAACATCAAGCTAGTCTGAGATGGACTCAGACACCCCTTCCTGGTGGTCGAGCCACATGTCCAATGGTGGCCGACTTGACCACAAGCCATTCCAAGATGGACTCAGACACCCCTTCCCTGTAGTCAAGCCACCGACCTATGGTGCTTGACCTGACTCCACCATCTTCATGCAGAGCACCAGCTCCACCACGAGCCCTGAACCTTTCCCAAGCTGACCCCAAGATGCCCAGAATCAACAATAATAATTATATTTTTAAAATTATTTTTAATTCAATATTTTTGTATTTTTTTGTTAATATTTCTTTAATAATTTTATATTTAATTTATTTTATCATTTTTTTAAGATGCCTTTTTTTAATTTTTTATTTTCATAGAGAAAGAGGGATGATAGCCTTGGGGGTGAGTTCAGCAACACTGGAAAAAGGAAGCGGGATATTTACATCTTTGGGGATATATATATATTTTTTTGACATTCGGATATTTACATTTTTTTTTCTTAAAAAAATTTGATTTTTTTTCCTGAGAAGCAAAAAAGACTTGGAGTTGCGGAGAGCTTAGGCCGCTGGCTGCGGCCTTAGCTCTCCCTTTTCGAATTGTGGACATGGGTGGTTGGATGACGAGGTAGGTCGGGATAATCTGGATCTTGGCATGATAGGCCTTTTGTAAAAAGTATATATATAGTATTAAAACTCCTCCCTTTTAACCTTATTTACAGTTTTTTTAATATATATTTTTATTTTTATTATAATTGGTTAATTTCCCTATTAACATCAATTGCTAGCCGGCACAGCTTTAGGTCTCTACATGTGCCATAGATGAATAAATTTGTGGTCTGCTTTTCCGCAGCCACTGGCGCCCTAATATTTGGACATGTAGAGATCTGGAAATAGTTAGTAAAAGTATAAAATCACACTTATTTTAACAATGACGCCCAAAGCGGGGCTTCTTCTATTATATTAAAAACTTTATAAAATGCACACCTATTTTAACAATAGCGCCCAAAGTGGGGCTTCTTCCATTATACCTAAAAAAATATATGAGATGCTCTCGATTCTTACAGTTTCTCAGAAAACCATATTATTGAATTTAATTAAGGATCAGTTTCATGCTGATAAAATTTCTTGAGATTAAACATCCAAGAACTCGCATATTAATATTGAGTAGAAAGAGGTTTTTAAAATACAAATAAATACTTGTATATATTTATCAATGTGAAAATATAATCCATTATTATGAAAAAGACATAGGGAAAGCACAATATACAAATATAGGAGGTATAAAGTAAAGAGGCAGTGAAAACAAGAGTAACAATAAATAATGTACATATATATATGAAATAAGTTGATGAGGTCTGGTAAGCCTTGTGTAGAGAATCCTGTCGATTAACTTTGTGATGATGAAGTGTCGACTCTCGCTATACTGTGTTAACCGAGAGGAACAGTCAGGATGTAGAGTTTTCCAGTACCTCTCTGCACCTTGGAAGACCTTTAAAAGTTCTCACAAAATACAGGCAGTCGTGGTCGAGGCAGAGTGGAAAGCTTGGGAATGTCCACACAAAAAACGAAGACACAATTGCACTAAGAAAGTTCCGTTAACAGATAAAAGTTGAGCTAGGAGCGAAAGATGGAGATAGAAGAGTTCTTACTAACTACATGTTAGTTGAGATCGACATAAGGTACGACCGACGCGGGTTTGCACTGAGGGTGAACTAAACTGTCAAGTGACTGTAAAGTGATTGTATTTATAGGTTAAAGACGGGGGCCTTATGCGCCAGGGGTGTTTCTGAGAAAAAGGGGGCCTTTACCTGTCACCAGGTGTGAGAGGGGGCTTTGCATTCCACCAGCTGTGAATAGTGTGGGTGGTCTTGTTGTGGGAATTGTAAATCTATCTGATTTTGACGTTATGACTTCCATCTCTTGCTTTGCTCAACTCTTAAATCTATTACAGATTTTTATTTATTTATCCTGTTTGTACAAATTACATTACATATGATGATGTAAAGACACATGTCAATAATACGTATAATCATTTACAGATGTGTTTCTATTATACAACATTAAATCTTATTATAAGTTATATACACAATATGGGGTTGTTGGTTTAAGTTACCATAGATGGGCCCCGGGAGTGAAAGGGTTTATCCGGGTTTAGGCGGGTAAAGCCTCTCTAACAAAGGTAAGTAATTAAAATTTCTTTTAATTAATTTAAACTGTGAGGGTTAAAAAGGGCTATAACAAGATGATTTGTTTGGATATATAAAAGTGAAATAAAAATGACATTTTTGTTTGATTAAAAAATGATGATTGATATAAAATGATGACATAAAAATTCACATTCTAAGAGAATATTGGCGGGCGTTGGAAAGGGTTAGTAGTTGAAGAATATGCAATTGTTAGAAGTGCACATGTAAACCAAATACTTAGATCTAGGTGCAAAGCGAGGATATAGACTTGAGCTGTCTTCCTTGGCAATGTTTCACTTGCGATCCTATATAAGGGTTACAGTGCTTTGTCACAATTTTAGGAATATTGGGTTAAAAGTTGCTTAAGAAAAGTTATTTATTTATATGATTGAGAAAGGAGTGAAATAGAGCCATGCGAGAAGTAGAATTGTAGTGACAGTAGGTAGTCTGACTTGACTCGAAATCAAAGGTTGATTGTGGTCCGCTAGAGCTGAAAAAAAAAGTTGAAAGTTGAAAAAAGTGAACGCTTTGTGAATGCGTTGGTGATTTGCTCTGCGGATGAAATGAAATGAACTCTTGAAGCGTGTTCAGGCCAGAAGTTGGGATTTTTAAATCTGGGGAACTGTGTTTTCAAAGAGTTTGTTGAATTACGAAATCAAAAAATAAATTGTCAAGCAGTGCTGTCGTTTTTCTACGTTGATGTGACGCAATGACTGAAAAGATAGTGATGAAAAATATAGGGAATTGGTTAAAGAATATGATTGTTGAAAACGATTGTTGTAGATGCCCGATAGTGGATGATAAACATTGTCAGATAATAAAGGTATTTAAACAAATAAAATATAGTGAATAGAAATAAAGAAATATGATTGCGGGTACAAAAAGTGTAAGTGGACAAAATTAAACATGTAATATATAAAAGATATAATAAATAATAAAATAAAAATAATTTTTGAAACAATTAGATGTTTTGCAATACTAAAATAATATCAGGAAAAATAAAAATAAATTTGATTAAAGTTTTTTTTTTTTTTTTTTAATGTTGGATTAAAAATTTGATTATATAATTGAAAGGTAAAAATAAAAATAATTATTCAAGATTTTATACAAAAATTCAAATATAATTAAAGGTTATTAATGATTAGATAAATGTTAAGTAGTGGAAAAATGAACAAAAATAGTCTCTTTTGAAGAAAAGTTACAGCTGTGGTTTGTAACTAGATCATATCCCTTTGGTAAACATCGATGTTTTTGACTCTCTGAAGCTGGGAATACGTGAAATGACATTTTCATTTGTCCAAAATGCTGGTATTTAGAGAATGATTTCTCTTTCGCGTTATAAAGTCTATATAAGACTTAACCAAATTGTTTTAATTGGTGATATCAATTAACATGTGAAATGTTTAATGTATGATGTGTTGTGATTAAGGCGTTGTGCGAGATTTGTGAGATTCTCGAGGAAATCTAAATGAGTAGTGTGACACATGTGTTCAAAATGGCGTCATGATGCTAGCGGTCAAGAAGATCTGCCTTGAGGGGGAAGAGAGGGCATGTCCAAAGATAGCAGTGACCAAGGGGAGTGACGTCATAAAGGGCGTCCACTTCCTTTTTTTCACGGAAATTCTATTTTTGGGGTGGTCACACATGTGGGATGGTTTTCTAGGTTTGAGATTTACTTGAAACTGACTTACTTCTTTGTTGAGGTAGTCAATTTTCTTGCCTATTTGAAAATACCGGGATTTAAATGCAAAAAGGGTTGTGAGCTTGTAGGCGGTATAATTCGGCATAGTTGCTTCTCGAAGATATCTGGAGTCAAATGATTGAATTCATTGAGATATACATTTTGAGGCAATCGCTGTGGGTTTTGGACAAATCGGGGTTGTGGAGGTGTTATGTACAGAAAATTCTCTGTGTAATATTTTAATTTATTGACATGTATGGTGTCACTGTCTCTATTGAGAGGTTGATTGGGGCGATCTATTCGAACGACATTGGGTGAGATTATTTCAATTATTTTGTATGGTCCAGTAAAATATGGTGCTAATTTACCTGTGTCGGGATGTCTGTAATTTTTGACCAAAACAAGATCATTCACTTCGAAATGTGGTGTTCTGTGCTGCTTATCAAATGTTTCTTGATATTTTTATGCTTATTTTGAGTACGAGAGTTTGCTATCTCTCGAGCTATATTTATTTCGGGGTATGGGTTAAGATGAGTTCTTAGATCTGGGGGTGTTAAGGTATAAGAGGTCAAATTAAAGAAACCTCCTTTAACAAATAAAACTTTTACCCAAAGTCTTGATATTGTTTGGGCTGCCTCGGGTGATCAAGCAAGAAAGAAAATAAGGAAGACAAAACCAGCGGCTACACCTGTAAAGCTCTTCTGCTCTACTAAAAAACTATTTATTCAAACAACACGGCTAAGTTATATACATTCAAAAGGAAATTTACATAATAATTTATATATTCAATAGAAATCTACATTCCTAGTCATACATTCAAAAAGATATTTACATACTATATGTCATGACTTTTAACATACCCCCACCTTTCTTTTTTGTAAAACAAGAAAGAAAAAATCCGTTCCACCGTGATGGGGGGATCCTGGTAGGTGGGACACCGTTGCAGGGAGCCCAGGCTCTTATCCAGGAAAACCATCTTCTCCTCGGCACACTGCGGCACCCTCTCCATACACACCACCGGAGATTGCCCCATAAGCGTCCATCTTCTTCTTCCAAAGAAATCGGAGGTAGTCCCAATCATTTTCCTTGATGGCCATCACCTGGAAATATCTCCTCATGTCGGCCAAAACTCCGAACTTATTTTCCCGAAGTTTTATCCCTATTTCCGGGATTCTTCTCAGCAGAATGGGTCCCCTCCTTAAATATCGTTTCAAGGAAAGTCCGTTATATCCCCGACAGGAAGCGTCGTCAAATACTGGCCGTATAGGCGTCGTTTTGGACCCACTCTTAAACAAAAAGTGACGAGGCAAATAGCGTCCCTTTACCTCAGGTGGATCTTCATTAACTCCTTCGATGAACCCCTCATTCAACCAATCCTTTGGATCAATAATTTTTTCTCCCACCTTTGAATCAGTACCCTGTTCTGCATCTAGCTTTTCTTCCACCTTTGAATCAGTACCCTGTTCTACATCTAGCTTTTCTTCCACCTTTGAATCAGTACCCTGTTCTACATCTAGCTTTTCTTCCACCTTTGAATCAGTACCCTGTTCTACATCTAGCTTTTCTTCTTCCACCTTTGAATCAGTACCTTGTTCTGCGTCTATATTTTTCGCTTCATTTCCATCATGATCTTTTCCCCCGTTGTATTTATCGTCCTTATTCTCTGCATAATCGGATTTATTTATGATTTTCAAATCTTGGGATTCTGTTTCCTTATAATTATCCTTTATTTTAAATTCTGTATTTCCAGTTGGTCTTGCTTCCACCAATTTCCTCGATGCTTGAACTTTGACAACTCTTTCCTCATTATCATCAATCGATTTAGTTTCATCATCTGAAATCTTCACTTGATCAGCACCTTCAGCTACTGCTTTAGAATTGTTCATCGATTCATAACCTTTAATTGCTGTTCCAGAATCCTTTACTCCATTACCCTTGGTTTCAGCTTCCGAATCCCCTATTCTATCGCCTTTGGACTCAGCTTCAGAATCTTCCTTATTCTTTAAATTTGCATCTTCACATTTTTCACTAGCAATTTCTTCTTGCTCCAACTCTTCCTTATTAAAGTCCACTTCTAATATATATTCATCACTTGAGACTTTGTCTCCCTTTATATTTGCTTCTTTAAATTCAACTCCATTCTTACCATCAGTAGAAAGAGCATCCCTATCCTGCTCACGCATTACGCGAATTCTAGCCTCTAAATAAAATCTTTCCATTATATAGGTTTCACACTCCTCAAATTCCTTATCTATCTCATCATCGCTAATAGCCTCTTGGGCCAATAAAATTCCCTGGCATTGTTCATTCAATGCCACCAGCTCCAAATGGAGAGATTCCAACCTATCATACCTTGCATATATGCCACTCCTATCAATGGAAGGATCCTTTAACTCTGCATTTAAACTATTGACTTGCTCAGCAAATCTACCTCTGGCAGCCTCTCTTATTTTGCTCAACTCCTCCATTTCACCTTGTAGTTATCCTTTCACCTTGTAGGTATCCTTTCACCTTGTAAGTATCCTTTCACCTTGTAGTTATCCTTTCACCTTGTAGGTATCCTTTCACCTTGTAGTTATCCTTTCACCTTGTAGGTATCCTTTCACCTTGTAAGTATCCTTTCACCTTGTAGTTATCCTTTCACCTTGTAGGTATCCTTTCACCTTGTAGGTAGCCTTTCACCTTGTAGGTATCCTTTCACCTTGTAGATATCCTTTCACCCTGTAGTTATCCTTTCACCTTGTAGGTATCCTTTCACCTTGTAAGTATCCTTTCACCTTGTAGTTATCCTTTCACCTTGTAGGTATCCTTTCACCTTGTAAGTATCCTTTCACTTTGTAGATATCCTTTCACCTTGTAGATATCCTTTCACCTTATAGGTAGCCTTTAGCCTTGTCCCCCTAGATTTATCTTAGCTTCCTTGAGTTCTTTAGATTTTCCTTTAACCTCTTAGAATTCTTTAACCTTATCTTGAGCTTCTTCAACTTCTTTATCCTTACTTGAACTTCCTCAACTTCTTTATCCTTACTTGAGCTTCACTTTTCCCTTGAGCTCCCCTAAACCTTTAACAAAGGGCTTTTTTGAGCTCCTTTAAACCTTGAGCTTCACTTTTCCCTTGAGCTCCCTTAAACCTTTAACAAAGGGCTTTTTGAGCTCCTTTAAACCTTGAGCTTCACTTTTCCTTTGAGCTCCTTTTAAACTTTAACAAAGGGCTTTTTGAGCTCCTTTAAACCTTGAGCTTCACTTTTCCCTTGAGCTCCTTTTAACCTTTAACAAAGGGCTTTTTGAGCTCCTTTAAACCTTTAACAAAGGGCTTTTTTTCTTTTCTCCTCAACTTGACCAGCCCATGCAGCCCACCCGGGGACGCCACAAATGTTAAGGTATAAGAAGTCAAATTAAAGAAACCTCCTTTAACAAATAAATCTTTTATCCAAAGTCTTGATATTGTTTGGGCTGCCTCGGGTGATCAAGCAAGAAAGAAAATAAGGAAGACAAAACCAGCGGCTACACCTGTAAAGCTCTTCTGCTCTACTAAAAACTCTTTATTTAAACAACACGGCTAAGTTATATACATTCAAAAGAAAATTTACATAATAATTTATATATTCAATAGAAATCTACATTCCTAGTCATACATTCAAAAAGATATTTACATACTATATGTCATGACTTTTAACAGGGGGGATAACATTGAACATTAAGTAGGTAGGTGGAAAACTTGTGACAGAATGAGGTGTGTTATTATACGTCTGAGTGACGCGCTTAACTAGTTGAGTCCAGGAAGCTTTCGAATTTTCTAGATAAGCTAGTCTGAGCTTGCCTGTAATGGTCGCATTTAAGCGTTCTATTAAACCGTTTGCTTGTGGGTTATTGCTTGTGGTGAGTAGGGGTTGTATACCATGTGTTATTAGAAATTTACGGAATTTTTCTGAGGTAAAAGCGGGCGCTCTGTCAGATAACAGACGTTTGGGAGATCCTTGCTGTAGTACCGTTTTGAGGGTTTGAATGTACGTTAGGGTACTGGTGGACTTCGATGGGAAGGTCCAAGCATATCGCGTTAAATGATCCACTATTACGTGTAGATATGTCTTGGAGTGTCCATATTTCGAAAATCCAGCTATGGTATCTATAGAGATTAAGTCGAATGGTTGTTGAGGTGGTGGAATTTGTCCGAGGGCACCATAGGGTTTACCTTTGGGCCTTTTAATGATTTGGCAGGTGTGACACGACTTGACAAATTTTTCTATAGATTTAGAGATACCTTTCCAGTAGTACTGGGCAGTAATTATGCGGGTCATCTGAGAGATGCCTGGGTGGTTATATTCTTGGTGAACTTTATTCATTAGAGTATGTTGCAGGGTTTTGGGAATTATTATTTTAATTACACCTTTTCGGGTAATGGTATGTAAGCCGTTTGTATCAATGTTGAAGGGGGATGTTGTTGGTTGATGCTGTTTGATAATATAAGCACTGACAAATCCTACAAAGGGGTTTCGTGATAGCAAATCTGCCTCGTACTGTTGGCTGCCTTTGAGGTAGTGGATTTCGTTATTATAGGTAGATAGTCTCAGGCTCCATCTAAAGAGTCGTCCTGACGGATTTTTTTATAGTTTTAAGCCATTGTAAAGCCTGGTGATCTGTGTATATGGTGAATTTTATACCGGTGAGATATATTCGGAATTTGTCTACACTTTCGACGATGGCGAGGCACTCGAGTTCGGAAACGGTGTAGTTTCTCTCATGTGCTCTAAGGGCGCGGCTGAAATATTGTACAGGATGTACTTGTCCGTCTGGATGTACCTGTTTGAGTATGCCTGCGATCCCTTGGGTGGATGCGTCGCAATAAAGGCGGCATGGTAAACCGACTTGATACAAGTGTAGTACTGGTTTACTGGTTAAACTCTCTTTGAGAGTGGTGAAAGCTTGTTGACAATCTGGGTCCCAATTCCATTTCACATCTTTTTTTAAGTAGTTTATTTAAAGGTGCTCGTAAGCGAGCATAATCCGGTATAAACTTATTATACACGTTCACTGCTCCTAAAAATGATTGTAACGTCTTTTGATTGATAGGTGGTTTGATGGCATTTATGGTATCAAGGTTGCGCGTCTGTGGTGCATAAGTACCTGCGGTAACAGTGTATCCTAAGAAATCTATATTTGTTTTAAAAACGAACATTTGTTATAATTTAGTTTGATGTTTTCGTGTGGACACACCGTTAGAAATTGTTGTAGGTGTTGTAGATGATCCTCTAAGGTGTCAGAAAAAATAATGAAATCGTCGAAGTAATGGGTAACAAAATTTAGTTTATATTTTTGCATGACCTGGTTTATGGCACGATGGTATATCTGTGGCGAATTTTTAAATCCGTAAGGAAGTCTACAAAATTCGTACTGACTATCTAACGTCACGAAAGCTAGTAGATTACGTGAGTTAGGTTCTACTTCCACTTGCCAATATGCGGATGCTATATCTACAGAAGAGTAGTATTTGGCTTTCGACAATTTGTCAAGAATGGTTTCTATTAAAGGTGAAGGATGTACGTCTGAAGCGATGATTTCATTAAGTTTTCTGTAATCAAAACAGAAACGTTTCGTTTTGTCACGTTTTGTAACAAGAGTTATTGGACTGACATAAGGTGAAACTGACGGGGCAATAATTCCATTTTGGAGCATTTGCTCGTTTTGGGTTTGTATTTCTTGTTGGTCGTGTAGTGGCACTCTATATGGGCGTAATGCTATTATTTTATCTGTGGTGGTATTGATTTTTACCGGTGGTATGTTCAATTTGGGCACATTGTATTTATTAGTAGAGAACACATGCGAGAATTCATATAGAATTCGGTGGAGTTCGTGTGGACAATGTTCTAACTGAGGTGCCGCATTAGAAGGTATAGAAATCTCAATATCATGGGTAGGAGATATAGTGGGTGAAACAATAGTGGGGGAACATATAATTGGGGTAGGGTCCGCCACGTGTAAACAGGACTGGTTCGAGGGGAAGGTGGTAAAAATAGCCGTTTCCCTCGGTTGAGTGAGACATAAATCCTTTTTGCACTTGGTGAACTTATAGACATTCGTTGGGAGAGCATCATTATTTTGATAAATTTGGAGATTATTAAAATCTATAATTAATTTAAATATTTTAAGGGTATTAATAGATAAAATACCAAAAGGTAGTGAAGCTTCTACTATAAAAAAATTTAGTTTTTGGGTGAGGTTACCTATTTTAAGTTTTAAAAATATATATCCAAGGGTATTTACATTGTGGGCTATTGCGTTTATAGTTAAACTGTACTGATGGATAATAATTTTATATGGTAATCTATTTTCTATGGTTCTTAAAATATCCAAGTTAAGTATGTTAATAGATGCACCCGTGTCTATTAAAAAGGGCAAATTTACATTTGGTGACAGTTCAGTCCATATTACGAGCTGTTCAACGAAAAAAGGTTTCAGGTTTTCCTACCGTTGAGTTGCTCGCGGGGCTTGTAGAGTCGTCTCGGCTTGCAGCTTGGACTTGGGGAACAGGGCTCCGAGATTGGACTTTGGGCCGGGTACCAGATTTTGGTACAGTGGTTGTGCGTGGTCTGGCGCTGTAGACATGGCGTGTTCGGTCCTGTGGGAACCGTTGTTCACACTGGGAGTGCCAGTGCATAGCATTGCAATACTTGCAAGGCGAGGGTGGGGGTGCAAAACTTGGTACGTTACACGTGATGACCGCTGGTTGTTGTACCGCGGTGGTGGGTTGTGGTAGGTTGGATGTGGGGCCTTGTCTACTTGGCGCTGGTACACTGCACTGGTGGCACACTGAGTTCTCCTTATTCTTGACACTAGGTCGAACCATTCTTTAATGGTGTTTGGCTGCACCGTGGCGATTAATCGCTGGTCTGCGACGGGTAGTCCTTCGGTCAGAAAATCTATTAATATGTCGGCGGGTAGGTTTAATTTCATGCCCATTACCGTTTTGTTTTGGTAGTAGTCTTCTAGGGGCATTTGGGGTGTCAATTTGATGGCTAGGAAGCGTGAAAACGACGCTTCTGTCGTTGTTGGAAATAAATCTATCAAGGTTTGGCGGGCTTCATTATAAAATAACCTATCTAACCGTAGGCTTCGGAAATATTGGAGGGGCTTACCTTGCAGGTAGCAGGGTAACTTGCGTAGGCGGTCCGTGTAGGTCAGCTCAGCTCGGTCTGCTTGGGCATCGAAGTTGTCGATAAAGCTCTGGGCTTCAAAGGTACCATCGTATGGACTCACATCTATCTCCCTGGGAGATCGGGTGATCAGCAGCTTACTCAGGGCATCGGCGATCTGTGTCAGCGGGTCTGCGGAGGTTCCTTGGGGCGGCGACGTTTCCTTCTCTTCAAATGTTGTCTCTTGTTGGGGAACAGATAGCCCGGTCGCATCGTTGGACTGTTCGGTTTGCTCTTCCATCTTTGCATTTCTCGCTTCTCTCTGAACTATCTGGCCTTCTTCGTTTTGGTTATCCTTCGTTTTGGTTATCTTGTCGACTCACTGAAATAAGTTGATGAGGTCTGGTAAGCCTTGTGTAGAGAATCCTGTCGACTAACTTTGTGATGATGAAGTGTCGACTCTCGCTATACTGTGTTAACCGAGAGGAACAGTCAGGATGTAGAGTTTTCCAGTACCTCTCTGCACCTTGGAAGACCTTTAAAATTTCTCACAAAATACAGGCAGTCGTGGTCGAGGCAGAGTGGAAAGCTTGGGAATGTCCACACAAAAAACGAAGACACAATTGCACTAAGAAAGTTCCGTTAACAGATAAAAGTTGAGCTAGGAGCGAAAGATGGAGATAGAAGAGTTCTTACTAACTACATGTTAGTTGAGATCGACATAAGGTACGACGGACGCGGGTTTGCACTGAGGGTGAACTAAACTGTCAAGTGACTGTAAAGTGATTGTATTTATAGGTTAAAGACGGGGGCCTTATGCGCCAGGGGCGTTTCTGAGAAAAAGGGGGCCTTTACTTGTCACCAGGTGTGAGAGGGGGCTTTGCATTCCACCAGCTGTGAACAGTGTGGGTGGTCTAGTTGTGGGAATTGTAAATCTATCTGATTTTGACGTTATGACTTCCATCTCTTGCTTAGCTCAACTCTTAAATCTATTACATTTTTATTTATTTATCATGTTTGTACAAATTACATTACATATGATGATGTAAAGACTCATGTCAATAATACGTATAATCATTCACAGATGTGTTTCTATTATACAACATTAAATCTTATTATAAGTTATACACACAATATGGGGTTGTTGGTTTAAATTACCATATATATTTATCCCAAAATTTGAAAATAAACACTATTTTAACCAAATTATAAAATGATTCAAAATATCAAACATTCAAATTTATAAATTACCTATTTAAATAATTCAGCTATTGAAATTGGAAATAATAAAAATATTCTTTTCTGATAAGCACTTTCTCTTTTAGCACCTAAAAAAAGGTTATTTTTCATTTGAAACCTTGAATCATTTAGAATGAATCTCAAATATTGTCTTTTCATAATGGTTTATCTCATATTTTTTTATAATGAAAAGCTATTAGTGAAGAAGAAATAGACTAATACAGGACTGTTGTCGCCTAATCGCCTAGTGTTAACAGAATGAGAACTGCATAGGGTATCATTGAAAAGGTCTACTATGACCAAAAATATACCTATTTTACTCTGACTACTAAGTACCATAAGAGATGACAATTGCTTAACTCATGGGAAACAAGACTAGTCGGATCTGAATCTATAGGAGTCTAGTATAGAGTGCTGATATATATTGCTACGTGGAAAATTAGGAAAGATAAACTTCAGGTTGACACAGCAAGTTATTTAAGGCAAGAACAAACTAAGAAGGATAAATAAAATATAAGGAATGATAGAATTTTACAGAGTAGTAAAATATAAAAATAAAAAATGATACTCTGTTAATACTAGTGTAAAATAATAAATGCTTGTAAAATAATAAATACTTCTCTACAATATTATATTCTATGTGAATGGTCCGGCTTCTCCTGAGTAATTCTTTACGAGTGTTTTCACAATGAATATTGGTTTAAAAATTGATTATCAGCATATATTATTATGAATATTATAATAGTAATAGTAGTAATAGCCGCATAGTTAGAGAATCATCTGTATTTAGCCAGGTTCTCTACGAGTATGTGTTCAACAAATGTTGTTTCAGCGATTTCTTTGTCTATATATATTTTTTTTCAAAACATATATATGTTATATTAAAATATTATTTTATAGATTCAAATACTCTGTTAAATCGACCGCCAGAGGTCACGCTTCCCCTATAAAAACTAATTGTTGTTGTTTCCTGATGGCCGGCTCAAACCTTTTGTACATTATGTAAATAAGCTTTTCATTTTTTTTATTCTTACGCCTTAAGCCAGGCAGTACTTTTATCAAATTATGTTTTTTATATATCCCATAAAAATCCCAATATCAATCTGCATAGACTTACTTATAGATTAAATATTTTTGAAAATGTTAAGCATTGATTTTTATTTTTTACAACATATTTTATTTATATAAATAATAAAATAAATTATTATATAATTTCATAAAATATAGATATATATATATATTCGTGCTGTTATTTGAAACAAATAAATTAGGTGATGAAGAGATCCAGAGAAGAGAGAATAAAACTGACGTCCAGGTCATTTACTCCACCACAGGTCAGTAGGTTGTTCTCAGCTTGAAGTCAGAAACATCAGTCTGAAGATGTCACTGGGACTGATGTCAGGTGAGGTGACTTGGTCCAGAGCTCCTTATATAAAGATGAAGAAATTGTGAAATATCTATGAACACCAGAGCAAAATGTCTGTATCAAATTCATGCATTGATAACATATCAGATATAACTTACATTGATTAATAATATTGTAGCGTAGAAATCAAGTCTTGGAATATGTAAAAGTATTTATTGATGGCGTCAGTACAACTAGTCGTCAATTATCATCCAATATATCTACAGCTAGGGAATCTTGAAGAAGCAAGCAAAGAAATATTTTTAAAATAATTTTATAAATACAGAGTAATATATATTTTTATAATCTGTCGAATATTTTCATTGAATAATATTAAATAAAATAATAAATTATTTCCTCGCCACAATATTGTATTTGGCAAAAATAATTTTATTTTGTTTGATTTATTTATTATATCAATGTAAAATAAAAGTTTGCTAATAAATTTATCTACTATTTGAATTGATAAAATTGACTCTGATATTATAATTTATTTTCTAAGATGATAATGAATATGGTAATATTTTAAGAAATTAATATAAATTACAATTTCAACAAGAGACATCAAAAGAGTTTCTATAAACGCTCCTGAACGCGAAATATATTTTTAATAAGATGTTATAAATTGATAATACCACAATAGACACTATAATTAGATTAAATAGATACACCCATACCTCGCTTTGCGTCGGGGTTACGTCCCCAAAAAAACACGACGCAAAATGAAACGACGCAAAGTGAAAATATGTGGAGGCGCAATCAAAAACAAAGGTGTTGCCATATTTTAAGAAAACAATTAAAAAAAAAAATAATAATTAAAGACTCGAATCCGAAACATCGCAACTTCGAAAATCTAACGACGCACAATGAAAATCAGTAAAAATTAAGCAGCGACGCAACTTCGAAAAAAAACGCAAAACGAAACGACGCAAAGCGAGGTATTGGTGTATTTTTGTTAGGGAAAAATTATAGATTCATGAAGGAATAGAAATATCCTTTTTTACTTAATAGATATAAAACAATAAAAGAAGGACAAAGTGATCAAATTATATGTACATCAGCAGCTAACAGCAGCTATTCAATTAACCGCTAAGCTGCCTAACAATCCAACAAGGCCGCGTTATATAGGCAGATGTGAATTAACATAAACAATACTAAAACTATGCAAATATCCGCATATCAAATATCGTAGAAATATAATAACGAATAGATTCAAAAAGGATAAGTTTCTTTATTTGAAAAATCAATTCGAGCTTTCGGGCGCAAGCTGCCCTTCTACAGGAATAATGGATACAATTTCAAGTAGTCATGTATGTACAGATATATATATTTTCTTTAAATGGTTTCTCGCTTTGGTCTTGTATAGCGTGAGTGGATCACATACCCACGTGATTTAGTTTAAATCAAAGAAAAGCCTTGATAAAGAGAGGCGTGTTGCCCCTAGAAATACTAGCTGATTAATAATTTATATCCAGTATATGCCCCATATCTATTTATACATATATATAAGCTATTTTTTGCATATCTAGGATTATTTATGAAGTTTTATATTTTATTATTTAAGAAAAATTATTGCTATGTAAATTAGTCAATTCGTTGATATTATTATATACAAAATTGTTAAGTGGTGTGATGAAGAGAAAACGGATAATTCTATTTTAGTTTTTGGATCAGCCTATCATATGTCTCCGGGATATCTATGTGTCTATTTATACTATTATATTTTGATGAAATCAGTGCTTCCAGTATTAATCTTTTGTATTTGCTATTTATGTTTGTGTAATGAATATTAGGGTTTGCTAGGTTGAAATCGTGATCTGTGTTTCTGATATGTTGTACTATTAGAGATTTGGGGTCTTTGTTTTCAATATTTGTCAATTTCAACATATATAAATAGATTATATTAAAAACCACATATAACCATATGCTTACTTTGTAATTATACCTTTGGTATTCAATTTGATTTAGAAATTTTGGGAGGAAAATTGTTGATCAGGAAAGAATTGATTCGTTAGAATTTTTATGTCGAATATATTAAACTCAAAAAGAAGGAATCTATTTTAAAAACAAATAAATGATTCAAATTAATTAATAAAATTGAAATAGGAACTTTGTTAGCTTACCCTGTATCTTTAGAAATCCTTCTGTCCCGTCTCTCTCTCTCTCTCGCTTAGAGATTCAATGATGCAATGGATAAATATTTAATGCCTAATTTTCTTGTTGAAAAATTCATTGTGTTGTTTTGTTACCTTGCCACCGAATCCAGATATTGATATCTCTTAAGATAAATAATGCATCCATTAAATGTAGATTTTAGATAAACAATTTTGATGGCAGGAGACTGATCGCTATTTTGCGTTGCAAAATGAAAGAAAAAATAATAAAATGATTCTTTTCTAAATTATATATAAGGAAATTATATCAAATGATTTTATATTTTCCTTCAGAATACCTTCCTTTTAATCAAAATACCCTTGTTTTTAAATCAAATTGTTCAAAAAAGGATAGAAATTTGAGGTGAAAAATCACTCTTTTTGTTTGAAGAATCGCTTGTTTTTGTGAAAAATAAAATATTGGATGTGCCCTATTATCAAGACATATATTACTCGTATATTACATATTGAGATAGTATAATATATGTAAATATATTTTAAAATGAATATTTAAATACATTAAAGGGGCTTTCATGCAAATAAATATATTCAAAATGGAGCAATTGCAAAAATATCATATATAAAAGATGAATAAATATTTGAAATTTGTTATATAGTAAAGCATTTCAACCTATTTTTATCTACAATATTTTTCAATTCAATAAAATCATTTTTTATTCAAATATCTGCCTTAATGTACTTCTAAAGTCGTTCTGCAAAAAATCCACGTTCTAAAGGACCCAAATATCTTACCTTTACCAAGCTATATAGCAAGTTTAGCCATAAAAAATAATAAAAACAAAATGACCATCAAAATTTACCCAAATATAGCAACATCAAACAGAGCAAGTAATCAAATAGGGAACTGAAATATACAATCTATTTTCATTTGCACAGATAGGCAATTATTATCACATTACAGGCATAACATATTGCCAAGTGGAAAATTAGGGAAGACAAAAAAAAACTTCAGGAGTAGATAATTTATTTCAGGCAAGAAGAAATTATATATGGTAAACAAATGATAAGCCACGAGAGACATTTTCAGAGTAGCAAAATATAAACATAAAAATGACCAATCTGTTAATAAAAATAATAAAATTAATAAATATTTGTTACAATATTATTGAGATTAGTGATATAGTTTTTAGCAATAGCATGTTATATAGATACATAAATAGCTATTTCTATACACCAATAATAAATAATAAAAAATATTTGTATAGCAAATGAATAATATAGAATAACAGATTTTATTCAAGTTATATATAATTAAATTAAATTTTAATTTTAAAATATTTGCAAAGTATCTTTATTCAGATATTAGGAGGCAAGCTTTCACGCGGTCGCGCTTCATCAGGCTACTGGCTCCGCAAAGGCGTGCAACACACATACAAAAAAAAAGGGACCTGATGAAACACGACTGCGTGAAAGCCAGCCTCCCTATATCTAAATAAAGAAACTCTACAAATATTTTTAAATTTATTCAAATCAATTATAATATTATTTGCATCTATATTTTAAGTACAAGTTATATATATATGCAAATTAGTTCTATATCAAACTGATTTGCATATTTTGATGGTAAAATATTATAATGGTAGTTATAATGTGATAAGGACGTTTCAGACACATCATTACTATTATATATTACATATATACTATTAATATTACAATACTATTTTAATATACCAATAAAAATTAACATGTGTAAAAGCGTTATTTGCTAGGTAAACATTTTTTAGGGAAATATTTGGGCGAACCCAAACCTTTTTGGTTTGTTTACCATATGTATATTTTTAGATAGCAGAAGTTTCTTGGTCAGTTATGTTCTGTTTTTCTAAAAATAATACAGACAAGTTGGAGGTCAAAAGATTCGTCTTTATTAGAATATTATATTTATATCTTCGTTCATATGTTATACTTCAAATATATATTATTAATTTGTAATATATCTTTCCATAACATATATAAATATTGTTTTGAAAATAGAGAAATCAATAAATAAATATTTAAAGGTTGGTGTTCAGCCAACTGATATATTGGTAAAATAAATATATATGATATTTTGATCCACAATATAAGCCTTTTTTAAAATTCGAAACTATTATAGACGCATATGATTCTTTAAAAAGATTCATACTCGACTAAAATAATTTCAAATTTTGATAACAGATGGCGCTCTAATGAATCATAATATGCCTTTTTAATTAATATATAGACATTTTTTTATAGATAATTTAAAATAATTTTATTGACATCTTGTCAATACATTCAAAATGCACAGTCTGCACTATTTAAAAAATATAATATGCATTATATACACTATGTACAATGAATATGTCGCCTCTGCCAGCGCTGCAGAGTTTGGTGGAGAATCACCAGTGGGTCTCCAGCGACACCACGTATTAGGTGATCTACAAAGAATACGTATATCGTGTACTTCGCCGCTGAGGAGATGGTGATGGCGTGGTCCATGAGACCAACTGGAAAGATATGTATTAGATCATATGATGAATAGTAGGTATTAATATATTGATTGAGTGACGTATTCTAATCAATATCTTTTCAATCCTATTCACAGAATTGATAGTTCATAGATCAATTAAGTTTCAGTATTTCAAATATTATCAATGATTTATATTCATTTTTATTGATATTAGGTATATGTTTCACATTATTATGAAGTAAATAATAAATGATAATTTTCCAACTAATTTATCAAATTTTTATGATATTTCATCAGAGATAGATATCTTATTAATTGATTATAATAAAATCATCAGGTGTAAATGAAATTTAATTCTGAAAGAAAAAGCTTTGCCATCTAAAATGTCTGTTTGAACATTTAGGATGTACATTACATTGTATAACCTCAAAAGGCTGATATATGGCTCTGTAAAACATAAAATAGTTATCACTCAAATAGGTTGATGCCCATTTGGAATGGGATAGAGAAGTAGGTGATGAAGAGACCTAGAGAAGAGAGAATAAAACTGACGTCCAGGTCATACACTCCACCATAGGTCAGTAGGTTGTTCTCAGCTTGAAGTCTGAGGAACATCAGTCTGAAGATGTCGTTGGGATTGTTGTCAGGTGAGGTGACTTGGTCCAGAGCCATACTGGTGACTTCAATGTATTCTTTGTTGACTTGGCTTGCTATAAAGGCAACGGATACATAAACGAATAAAATATAAAATATCCAAGAACACCAGAACAAATGCCCAAGATATCCAATATTATAAATCCATTTATTGATAACATATCAATTAATATTAATAACAGTTTTATCAATAAGGTAAATATTGATATCAAATAATATTTATTCAACTTCTTCATTATACTAGAATATAAAAGCATTTTGGAAATCAATAAATTTATGTTACTTGGTAGATTTTTGTTAAATATTAACATTTCTTCTCTAAGATAATAACAAATATAATGATAATACAATAAATTCAACCAAATCAAACTCTCTATTAAAAATAGCATAACAATTTCATGTAAGGGCCATTCATTGGGCAAAATTTCATTATCTGGTTTTAAAGCTGCGATAGAATTATACGCTATAACTGTAATAGGACAATATAAATAGATTATATTAATTAATACCATATATATACAAAAATAGGCTTTGAATTTAATATTATATGAATATATAAATCTACTCTCTAAATTATATTTTATTTTACTAATTTTCTTTCTTATAGTGTAAAAATAGGCCAGAAGAAAAACATTAATAGTTTTATAAATAATTTCAAAATATATAGCAAACATATTTTGTAATGTTGATAAATTTGAAATCTTTAAATATTCTGGTGGATTATTAAAAAAATAATTGATAGCCTTATTTAATATGAATTTATAAATTATAAAAATAAATGTTATTATGATGGAAATATTTCTGAAATTTACTCCACTGAGCATTTTAAATTATACCTCCTCCTTTTTCTATGTTCCAAACACAATGGACTTGAGAATTATCATTATTATTATTGATATTGTTTGGTTACCTTGGTATCTAGAGGGTAATATGTTTATATTTACTTTGACCTCAACATCTCAAATAGGTTTTGTTAGTAATAATTTTTGATTAAATTTCAAATGAACATTTTATTATAAATTTGTCCTCTGAAATTCTAGGTCATCTTTATAAGTTTTGTTTGTAAACAAATAATATTTTGTAAAATTGGAAGATTTCTCTGAAATTTAAAATACAATAAAAGGCAGCCTCCGAGGATGAGTCTTTTACTCTATTGAACATTCTCTCAAGCTTTCAGGTACTGTAAACCCTTCTTTAGGAACATGCAACTCCTTAGAGAGAGAGAGATTGAGATTGAAACTGATTTATTAATCATTCATATAATATTATATAGTGCCAAATTTGAAATTATAATACAGAATATATATATATTTACATCAGACATGAGCATTCTCTGAAGGGCCGTCTGGACAATGTCAAATGTTCAAGGCCGCCCTGAGAGAGAGAGAAGAGAAATATGAAGGACTTTACCTGACAATTTAACTTTGCTTTTTTTCAGTGTTGGCTCTTAGAATTTTATACCAATATAGATCAGTAAAATTATATTTATACCTGTAAATATACATGTGTTAGAAATGTGTGGAAATATTTATAATAGGGTGGTTGGTATTAGAATACTAATAAATTGATTTCTCTCTCAGCCTCCAATTAAGTTTTAGGTCTAAAATATTTTATTCACTCAAATAAGTTTATACCCATCTGAAATGGGTTAGAGCAGTAGGTGATGAAGAGACCCAGAGAAGAAAGAATAAAACTGACGTCCAGGTCATACACTCCACCACAGGTCAGTAGGTTGTTCTCAGTTTGAAGTCTAAGGAACATCAGTCTGAAGATATCTCTGGGAGTGTTGACATTTGAGGTGACTTGGTCCAGAGCCATACTGGTGACTTCAATGTATTCTTTGTTGACTTGGCTGGCCGAGAAAGCAACGGAAACAAAGATGAAACAATTTTGAAATATCCAGGAACCAGAGAGCCAAATGTTTCTATTTCCCAATTTAAAACCACACGTTGATAACATTTGAATTATAATTACCATTAATTTGATTATTAAAATTGTATTCGGTATTGAATATAATTTATTTAAATTTTTTATTATACCTGTAAAAGAATTTAAATTTTCGATTAATATGCCTGTTTTTAAAATAGGTATATTTGTCTTTAATTTTATTATTTTTTTCTAATATAAAAACAAGTGAAATTGAATTTTAATAAATTTATCCAAATAATAAATTCAGAAAGAAGCGACAATATATAATATTTTATACTAGATTTAACATTATAATTATCAATTTGAATAATTTTATGAGCCATATGAATAAATGGACAAAATAAATAGATTACATTAAGAAAGGTTATATATAGGCAAAGACTCACCCCGTCAGGAGCTCTTAATTTTTATTGAAACATCAAGGTAATAAAAAGATTTACTGGCTGAAGTATCTTTAATTTGAGGAACTATGGATTCCGGCCAGACAGCCTCTATCTTTATGATTTGAATATGTGTTAGGCGACAAAAAAAAATGTTTATTTCAAAATAGTATATTAAGATGTTTCTCTTATTTATTATAAAATTGGTCACTCAAATAAGTTGACTCCCATCTGGAAAGGGAGAGAAAAGTAGGTGATGAAGAGCCCTAGAGAAGAAAGAATAAAACTGACATCCAGGTCATACACTCCACCACAGGTCAGTAGGTTGTTCTCAGCTTGAAGTCTGAGGAACATCAGTCTGAAGATGTCACTGGGATTGATGTCAGATGAAGTGACTTGGTCCAGAGCCATACTGGTGACTTCAATGTATTCTTTGTTGACTCGGCTTGCTGAGAAGGCAACTGATGTGAAGATAAAGGAATTATGAAATATCCAGGAGCCAATAAGCATAAAGCTTGTATTTCCCATATTAAAACCTCGTGTGGATAAAATACCAATTATAATTAACATTAATTTCATTAACAAGATAAAATTTGGTATTGAAAATAATCTATTTAATGTTTTGAATATACCTGTGTAAAAAACAAAATTCTCAATTAAGAGTTCTGTTTTTGAAATAGATAAATTTGCCTTCAATTTAATCATTTCTTTTCTAAAATAAAAACAAATGTAATGGAGTTTTATAAACGATATCCAGATCAGAATTTCGCAAAGAAACATTAAAATATAATCTTTTAAATTTATTTCCACATCAGGAATATCAGCTTTAATGATCTTATAACCTATATAAATACATGGACAAAATAAAAAAAATAAATTAAGAAAGCCAATATAAAAGTACAATTTAAATTTAAAATTTATTGTTTGATTATATATTTCATGTGAAAATAGTAATTTAAGTTTATTAATATTATTTTTAATACTATAAAAGTACACTATTAAAAAGACATTAATTAAAGAAAATATATTTGATGTTATTAAAAGAAATATTTTTCTTGCCATTGATTTAGGTAGGTTGTTATCATCTAAAGATAAAAACAATGAATTAAAATAATCAAATGAAAAATATAAATGAGTTATAGGAATTATTAGAATTATAATGGAAAGATTGGGACATTTTATACTAAACTTCATCGTGGTAACTTATTGGTTCTTTCTACTTGGTATGAAAAATATTGATTTGTTTAGTAACAATTCAATTATTTTGATTAATAATATCTGTATTGTTCGGTTACCTAGCCACCATATTTTTCTTTCAAGATATTAATTTTTCAGAAATCCATTGTTGTCATGTAATTCATTCATTTAATAAAATTTTGTTTAAAGTGTTGTGTAGAATATCAATTTTTATATTTAGTATCCAGAACCTAATTATCAGGTTCCAGACTTTAATGGTCAATTAGTTATATATTAATCTATTCTTGTAAAATTGAAATATTAACAATATGTACCAATGGTCAACTTGTTTTTTCATCTATAAGAACAAACTTAATTGCTTTTAAGTTTGTAAACATGTCGAACGCATACAGTATGAGCATTAGAAAATTCTTATACTTAATGAAAATCATGGTGTACTCAATCTATTTTTGAAAAAAAAATGTTGTTATATAAAACATTGAGTACTTGGTATAATTGAAAAATATTTATATTATTTTTTATAAATAATTCACACAAGAGAGTTTAATCTATACAATATTTGTTTTTAAGTTTATTCAAAATATTCTAATATAAAATGGTTCTGATTGATTTACCTATTGAATACCTTCTATATTTATGGTATTTGAAAAGATCCAATTAAACTTGTAACTTATAAATATTAGAAAGGAACTATAGTTTATATATATTTGTTTAATTAAAAAGGCATATATTGGATCAAAATTTCATTTATTTTACCAATATATCAGTTGGCTGAACGCCAATTGTATTTGGTGTTGAATATATTTATTTAAAATTTTTATTATACCTACACAAAACTTTAAGTTTTCGATTAATATGTCTGTTTTTAAAATAGGTATATGTGTCTTTAATTTTTTTATTTCTTTTTTAATATGAAAATAAATGAAATTGAATTTTAATAAATTTATCCAAAAAATAAATTCAGAAAGAATCATCTAGATATAAAGTTTTATACTAGATTCAACATTATAATTTTCAACTTGAATAATATTATGAGCCATATGGATAAATGGACAAAATAAATAGATTACATAAAGAAAATTATATATAGGCAAAAACTCAATTTATCTTTTCTTGTGTTATCATAACGTGAAAGAAGAAAATAAAGTTTATTTATCTCATCTTTACTACTGTAAAAGAAATATATGAATAATGCATTAGTGAAAACATAGAAGTTTGTAAATATTATAAGAAATATTATTTTTGCCATTGATTTAGTAGTGTGAATCCCTCTATACGAAATATTAAAAATTGAATAAAGAGATTTGTTAGCAATAATAATATGAATTAATGGAAATAATAAAATAAATTTAGAAATTATAGCATATTTCATTCTATCCTTCATCTTCACTATTTTAGTGTTCTTTGCTACTTGGTCTTAAGAATCCATTGAATATTGTGCTAACAACTCTTGCGTAGAATAATTACGTTTGTGTTGTTTAGTTACCAATACAACATATGTAATCTCTCTCTCTCAAAATTTTAATATTTTAGAAAGCCATAGTGGAAATTTATTTCATACAATTCATAAAGAATTAGTTGAATAATATCAGGATCTGATTGGTGATTTTGTATATTATCAAGTAGGCATCGCTTATGGACTTTCTATTTTTGCATAAATATATTCTCAATAGTGAGTGCGAGCAACCAAAATGGTATTTTGCATCTTGTAAGAAAAGTATAACTATTTTACATTTTTTTAAATATCCCTTCATTGCTCTAAATTAGACAAGATCTTGGAGGTCGTGCTCATAAAGAAGTTCAAGAATTCTTCTTGGTTTTCTGTACAGGGATCCTTTACATTTGTAAACATTACATTTACTTTAGGTATAAATATTCGTAAATTTTAGCCCTTTAAAAAAGTATACTTAGTAAAGGTAATATCTTATACTTAATAACATTTAAGGTATAATAGGAATACATATTTCAAGATGTCATTTCAGATTTTCCCTGGGATGTAATGTAGAAAATCAGGAAAGACAAACTCCAGGATGACACAACAATTTATTCAGGTAACAACCAAAATCAACATATAAATATAAATATAAATAATTTGATATGAAAAAATAATAATCTTTACTTTAATTTCTCAAGAATATAATATTCCAGAAGTCCATAGTTGTCATGTAATTCATCCATTTAATGAAAGGTTGTTGATAGTGTTGTGTAGAATATCAATTTTCTATTCAGGATTCAGAACCTCATTATCAGGTTACAAAATTTAATAGTCAATTAGTTATATATTCATCTATTCTTGTAAAATTCAAACAATAACAGTATTTGCAAGTGGTCAACTTATTTTTTCATCTACTAGAACAAACTCAATTACTTTTAAGTTTGTAAACATGTCGAACGCATACAGTTTGAGCATTAGCAAATTCCTATACTTAATGAACATCATGGTGTACCCAATCTATTAAAAAAAAAATTAAAATAAAACATTGAGTACTTGGTATAATTAAAAAATATTTATATTATTTTTTATAAAAATATCACACAAGAGAGCTTAATCTATACAATATTTGTTTTTAAGTTTATTCAAAATATTCTAATATAAAATGGTTCTGATTGATTTAACTATTGAATACTTTCTATAATTATGGTATTTGAAGGGATTCCATTAAAGCTTGTAACATATAAATATTAAAAAGGAATCATAGTTTATATATATTTGTTCAATTACAAAGGCATTTATTGGATCAAAATATCATTATATTTTAAACAATATTTCAGTTGGCTGAATGCCAATTTTATCAAGGTATTATAACATATTAATGTATGATGCACTAGCGCGCCATCTGTTATCAAATTACAAAACTATTTTAGAGGCGTAATAAAAAAAAAGAATATTACGCCTCTAAATTAGTTTTGTAATATTAATGTATATTCAAAATATATTTTGTATTTTGAAATTTATATTCATAAATTATATTTATATCTAGAAATACACATTTGTTAGAAATGTGTGGGAATATTTAGTATGGGGTGGTTGGTATTGGAATACTAATAAATTGATATCTCTCAGCCTCCGATTAAGTTTTAAGTCTAAGATATTTTATTCACTAAAAAAGGTTTATACCCATCTGGAATGGGATAGAGAAATAGGCGATGAAGAGACCCAGAGAAGAGAGAATAAAACTGACGTCCAGGTCATACACTCCACCATAGGCCAGTAGGTTGTTCTCAGCTTTAGGTCTGAGGAACATCAGTCTGAAAATGACGCTGGGACTAATCTCAGGTGAGATGACTTGGTCCAGAGCCATACTGGTGACTTCAATGTATTCTTTGTTAACTTGACTGGCCATGAAGGTAACTGATACATAAATGAAAGAATGATAAAATATCCAAGAATACCAAAACAAATGCCCAAGATTACCAACATTAAATCCATTTATTGATAACATATCAATTATTATTAAAAACAGTTTTACCAATAAGATAAATATTGGTATCAAATAATATTTATTCAACTTCTTCATTATACTAGAATATAAAAGCATTTTGAAAATCAATATATTTATGTTATTTGGTAGAGTTTTGTTAAATATTAACATTTCTTCTCTAAAATAATAACAAATATAATTATAATACAAAAAATTGACCAAATCAAACTCTCTATAAAAAATAGAAGAACAATTTCGTGTAAGGGCCATTCATTATGCAAAATTTCTTTATCTGGTTTTAAAGATGCGATAGAATTATTCGCTATAACTGTAATAGGACAATATAAATAGATTATATTAATTAATACCATATATATATACAAAAATAGGCTTTGTATTTAATAATATATGAATATATAAATCTACTCTCTAAATTATTTTTTAGTTTACAAATTTTCTTTCTTATAGTGTAAAAGAAGGCCAGAAGAAAAACATTAATAGTTTTATAAATAATTTCAAAATATATAGCAAACATATTTTGTAATGTTGATAAATTTGAAATCTTTAAATATTCTGGTGGATTATTTGAAAAATAATTGATAGCGCTATTTAATATGAATTTATAAATTATAAAAATAAATATTATTATGATGGAAATTTTTCTGAAATTTACTCCACTGAGCATTTTAAATTATACCTCCTCCTTTTTCTATGTTCCAAACACAATGGACTTGAGAATTATCATTATCATTATTGTTATTGTTTGGTTACCTTGGTATCTAGAGGGTAATATGTTTATATTTACTTTGACCTCAACATCTCAAATAGGTTTTGTTAGTAATAATTTTTGATTAAATTTCAAATGAACAGTTTATTATAAATTTGTACTCTGAAATTCTAGGTTATATTTATAAGTTTTGTTAGTAAACAAATGATGTTTTTGCAAAATTGAAAGATTTCTCTGAAATAAAAATTTCAATAAAACGCAGTCTCCGAGGATGAGTGTCTTACTTTATTGAACGTTCTCTCAAGCTTTCGGGTATTGTAAACCCTTCAACAGGAGCATACAACTCCTGTGGAAGAATCCACAATTCCCGAAAGCTTGAGAGAAAGTGTAATAAAGTAAGAAACTCATCCTCGGATCCTGCGTTTTATTTTAAATGATTTTTAAAAAATTATAAATGACTCTCTCTCTCTCTCTCTATGTAGTTGTTATATTCGCCCTCTTAAAATCAAAGTTAACTCTATTTTATTTATTTTTTTATCATAAGGATTGTATGTAAATAAACTGCTAGTTGGAAGATATTTGTAAAATATTGCATAAATATTAAAATATTATTCTCAATGCTCCTCTTTCATTATTTTCTATAAAAAAATATATAAAAGTAAATTTGCTTTAATCTTTGACTAATAATTTTTCACTAATTTTAAATTATATGCTTATTTTAAGATTCATTTCTCTGATAAACTTATTTATATATTAGATATTAATCATCACTTTGAATTAAACTGTTAGATATTTCAGAGTTGAGGTCAAATAGATGCACTCGAAATATAAAAACGGTCACTTTACATAGGATATATATATGCATATTGGTTCACCAGGTTTGTGATGCATATATTTTTATTTTAATTTTTAAACTTGTATATTATTCATATATTAATATAAATTAATTTATTCCTGTTATATACTCTTCTACCTAATATTCAATAATCTTAGGTAATGTAGTTTTTCATTAAAAGAGATTGTATGCTACTGAAAGGTTATATATTCGTATATTATTTTATTATTGCAAATTATCATAAGAACTGAAAACATTAATATTTCACGCTATATGTTGATTACATCACGCAACAACAACCAAGTCCTTGGTCAAAACCATATATATATATATTATATATTACAATTTCCTTTGATATTTGGTATATTTTGTCTTTTATTCTACAAACATAAAGGTCGCCTCTTTTCAGTCAAAATGAATGTCAAAACTGGATGCCATCTATTTGACGAAAGGAAAATGTGGACTCGAAAATTAATATGAACAAAAAAACAAAAAGCCTTTATTGAGGACCTCTCGTCCTATATAGGATTCGCCAGTTTACCAATCTAATCCCAATAGCCAAATACTGAAAGTAACCTATCCTTCCTAACTTGAAGTTAACTACATACCATGATTATCATGGCCTGTGACATGTTTACTTAGAAGTAAAAAATATCCATATAGACAATTATATAAGCTGGTCACTTAATTTACCAATCTAATCCCAATAGCCAAATACTGAAAGTAACCTATCCTTCCTAACTTGAGTTAAGTTAAGTTACAGGGTGATCCACTATCTCCTTACTTATTCATACTTTTTATTAAAGACCTGATTAGTACTTTTGACTGCTCGGATATACCTGGTATTTATCTGCCAAAGCATGGAAATATCCATTTGTTACTATATGCAGATGATATTGTACTGATAGGCGAATCTAAGAACAATTTGCAGTTAAAAATTAATATGATACGAAAATATTTTGAGGAAAATATGCTAACGCTGAACGAAAACAAATAAAAAATAATGGTATTTCACAATGGTGGGAAGCGCTCAAAATCCGATAATTGGTATTGGGGACAACAAACACTGAATGTCACGGAAAGACACATGTATCTAGGATATCCACTCACCTCAACAAACTCTTTTAAGCAAGCCGCATTATACTATAAGGGTAAAGCTCTCGCGGCCAGTGGTGCGGTATGGCCTATTCTGACCAGGTCGAAGATGAACTCTCTTAAATCCTCTATGAAACTTCTTGACGCGATGGTTTTATCAACCCTGCTATACGCGGCACCTGTTTGGGCAAATGAGCATACATTAATTGTTGATCAAATTCAGGACTCATTTATGCGAAGTTATCTAAATCTACCAAGATACACCCCCGGATACATGCTCAGGATAGAATTGGGAAGAGTGTCACTCAACGTTACATTCTTGAAACCTACCTTAAAGTTTTGGTTGAGAATGCTGGGAATGGGTGAAACTAGACTGCCGCTGCTCTGCTTGTCACAGCTGTGGGAAATCTCAAACGCAAAAAATATATATATAGGTTTCACGGGAAGTATAGTTAATATTTTAAACAACACCGGATTTCAATGGCTGAATTGCTGCACAGACTATAGAACATTACAAAGGGAAATTCCCTACATAATCAGGACTGCAATAGACCAGTCTCTGCAAAAGGATCACACAAGAATAATAAATTCAAGACTTTACTCCCACTATAAAAACATCTGCTCAACTCCGTTACCGGAACACTATCTGTCCAGCAATTTCCCGCTCCGGTCAAACGGTGTATTGCCGGACTGAGAATCCTCTCTGTGCTCTTTGCTGATGATCGCCCCAGAATATTTAAAACAGATGGATGGACATGCGAGATTTGCGGGACAAGAATGGAGCCGGGGCTACATCACCATATACTCTCATGTATGGGGCTGAAAGACGAACGAGAAGTGCTCCTCAGTGAAATAGGCCTTGAGGGACTCTCTTTGGAGCTCCTGTTGAATGAGGTGGTGAGAAACAGAGCTGGAGCTTTTGCGTTGTTTAAATTCTGGAAGACGGCTGAAGAGAAAAGGAGGCTATATACATAATCTAATTGATGTAAATAATTATATGCAAATAATCTATGTCAGGATTAGAATGAGGAATCCTGTATGGGACTTTGATTCCAGTAAAAGGCTTGTTGCTTCTGTTGTATATAGCCACAGTGTAGAAAATACTACACTATACCTACTACATATATCTCTGTATTCTTAGTTCTCTTCTCTTCAATTACTCTGTAAACTGGCGAAAATTAATATGATGATATATCAATGATTTTCTATAAATAATTTTCACTATTATTACAGCGATTGAAATATAACAATAAGCTATTGTTAAAAGACTATGGGCTTTGCATATATACAAAATTTGATGCAGAATTTGGATGAAAATGAATTATATTCAATATTAGTGAATTATAATTTCGTTTAAGTGTCTCTTTGCTAGTTTGATAGATATAATTTCATATTCAACATGCACATTTTTATATATATATTTTACATTTTTGACTTATTACATCGTGAATAATTGTACAAGTGTGAGATTGTAATGGGATCAGGTGGATAAATTAAGAGAAATGTATCAACTGTAGGTGTAAGTAAAAGTTGCTGATGGCTTGTGCAATCTGTTGAAACAAATATCGACTATTCATTGATTTGTAATTATTCAAGAATTGGTAATGTGCCAAGTTATACCAAATATATATATATATATAATATATTTGAAAATAATAGTCAAGCATACATTCATTTACTCGAGTTTAAATATTTAGTTTTTATTAAGTGTAAGAAGAAATATACGTGTAAGACTTTAACTGACAATTTAACTTTGCTTTTTTTCAGCGTTTCTTCTTAAAATATTATACCAATATAAATCAGGAAAATTATATTCATACCTGAAAATACACATGTGTTGGAAATATATGGGAATATTTAAAATGGGGTGGTGGGAATTGAAATTCTAATAAATTGATATCTCAGCCTCTGATTAAGTTTTAGGCCTAAAATAATTTATTCACTCAAATAAGTTTATACCATTCTGGAATGGGATAGAGAAGTAGGTGATGAAGAGACCCAGAGAAGATAGAATAAAACTGACGTCCAGGTCATACACTCCACCACAGGTCAGTAGGTTGTTCTCAGCTTGAAGTCTAAGGAACATCAGTCTGAAGATGTCGCTAGGACTGTTGTCAGGTGAGATAACTTGGTCCAGAGCCATACTGGTGACTTCCATGTATTCTTTGTTGACTTGGCTGGCTGAGAAGGCAACGGAAACAAAGATAAAACAATTTTGAAATATCCAGGAACCAGTGAGCCAAAAGCTTGTACTTCCCAAATTAAAACCACGCGTTGATAACATTTGAAGTATATTTAGCATTAATTTGATTATTAAAATTGTATTTGGTATTGAATATAATTTATTTAAATTTTTTATTATATCTGCACAAAAATTCAAATTTTCTATTAATATATCTGTTTTTAAAATAGGTTTATATGTCTTCAATTTTATTATTTTTTTCCTAATATAAAAACAAATAAAATTGAATTTTAATAGATTTATCCAAATAATAAATTCAGAAAGAATCGTCAAGATATAAAGTTTAATACTAGATTCAACATTATAATTATCAACTTCAATAATTCTATGTGCTATATGGATAAATGGACAAAATAAATAGATTACATTAAGAAAGGTTATATATAGGCAAAGACTCACTTTGTCTTTTCTTGTTTTATTATAACGTGAAAAAAGAGAATAAAGTTTATTTATCTCATCTTTAATACTATAAAAGAAATATAAAAATAAAGCATTAGTGAAAACATAGAAGTTGGCAAATATTATAAGAAATATTATTCTTGCCATTGATTTAGTATTGTGAATCCCTCTATACGAAATATTAAAAATTGAATAAAGAGATTTGTTAGCAATAATAATATGAATTAATGGAATTAATAAAATTAATTTAGAGAATATAGCATATTTCATTCTAACCTTCAACTTAACTATTTTATTTTACTTCGCTACTTGGTCAAAAGAATCTATTGATTATTGTGCTAACAACTCTTGCGTAGAATAATTACGTTTGTGTTGTTTAGTTACCAAGACAACATATGTAATCTCTCTCTCTCAAAATTTTAATATTTTAGAAAGCCCTAGTGGTAATTTATTTCATACAAATCATGAAGAATTAGTTGAATAATTATATAAAATATAATTTTTGAAACTGAATCAAGAAACTGATTAGTCAGGTTTTTTATATTTTCAAGTAGGCATCGCTTATGGACTTTCTATTTTTGCATAAATATATTCTCACTAGTAAGTGCGGGCAACCAAAATGGTATTTTGCCTCTTGTAAGAAAGGTCTAACTACTTTTACATTCGTAAACGCTACGTTTACTTTAGGTATAAGTATTCATAAATTTTAGTCCTTTATAAGGTATACTTAGTAAAAAAGTATTACCATATACTTCATAACGTAAGGTGTAATTAGAATTCCTATTTCAAGAAGTTATTTCAAAATTTCCCTGGAATGTAATGTAGAAAATTTGGAAAGAAAAACTTCAGGATAACACAGCAATTTATTTAGGTAACAAACAAAATTAACATTTATAAGATACAAGTTAATCATTGGGGGAAGTTTCCAAAAAGTAGAAAAATATAAATAATATAAATATAAAATTTAATAATCTGTACATATAATATAATAAATACTTTGCTACAATATGATATATCAGTACATACCAATCATTCCAAAACTAATATTAAACCTAATAAAATATAATAATAAGCATTTGTTGTTAACTTTAAAAGTAATGTAAACAGCCATTTTGGCACAAAAACTGAAAGCCTAGTCAAGTATTAATTTCTATATTTAAAAAAAAATCTTAGCTTCTTGTATATATTTCATTAATATAACTTTATTCAACCTCTCTTTTATATTCATGTATTTTTTACATATTTTGTGATGTGTCATCATAGGTCAATTTTTATCAAAATATCAACGATTATTACATTCTTTATTAAAAATTAACAATAAAATATGAATGTAGTTACTCTAGTTTGAAAAATAATTTCAAAATTAGGAAAAAAGATACACAAATAGTCAAATTAAAATTTGACTATATATGAAATCAAGCTTTTCCATTAACAAAACTTATATAGCTTTGTAATATCATATTAGCAATAGAATATACACAGACGTTAAAAAGATATTTAGTGACTGCGCATATAAAAATGGTTTGCATTTGAAAATTTTATTTAAATAAAGGATACTTCGGCCAGTAAATCTATTTATTATCTCGACGTTTCGACAAAAATATTTTGTTCTCGTCAGGATCTCCTGATTTTTATCGATACGTCGAGGTATTAAAAGATTTACTGGCCGAAATATCTTTATTTTGAAAAACTATGAATGCTGGCAAGCAGCCTCTATCTTTACGATTTGAATATGTATTGGGCGACAAAATATAATATATGTTTGTTTCAAAATAGTATATTAACCCTTAGTTACTGGCGCCTATTTTCCTTACACAATTACTGGCGTTCGGCCTCTCAGGCCATCTTTTAAAATCAATAATAAACCATGTTATTTATAAAATAAAAAAGAAATTAAACGTATACACATAATTTCCAAAGAATAAATATTTTGTTTTTTTCGAATAAACAGAGCTCTAAACAAAATTAAATGAAAATGTAAAAGAAACTCTTTCTATCAAAAATACTCTAAATATATTCTAAAAAGTTCTATCTGAAATATTTTATTCAAGATTAGGTGCACAATTCAAGCATATTTCAATAGAATGATCTTTGCAGATTGGTTATTTGCATTTTTTGAATTGCATTTCAGTTCGACGATCTTTTTTACATAGGTAGCATCTTTTGCGTTTTTTGGACCAAGGACTGCCGCTTGTGGATTCCTAGATAACATATATTATTGATATTTCGTTTGAATATCAAATAAATATTTGCCTACCTCAAGTGATGAAGTTCCAGCATGCTTCTGAATTAATACTTGCAGATCTCTTGACAAATATTTGGCTTGATTTCTCATATTCAAGGCATCTCTCATTAGTTGTAGAGCAAGCTGCTTTATAAAATCTTTTCGAGCCATTCCGCCGTCTTGCTTGACAGCCTTATAAATTACTGCTGAATTTATTGCAACCACATCCAAAAAGTTGAAAAATAAACACAGGGGCCATCTTTTGGTTCTTCTTCCAACTGAATACATGTCTGATCAACTACATCTACACCACCTTTGGTCATATTATAAAATGTGATTATCTCGGGCTTTTATTGTTCAGCAGTTTCTTGATCAATTGTTGTGGTCAAATGCATTGTGGAGAGTAATATAACAGATTTTCCAATTTTAGGGACATAGGGTGCCAAATTTTTGTTTTTTGAAAAACCAAAAGTGGAACCGAACTTCTATTATATTATACAAAATTACAATCACAAAACACAATTTAGAATGCATATAATTGAAACAAGAGTAATAAAAAACGAATGCTCAACTTATTTGTTGCGTTTGAACGTCTATAAAACCAAAAGTGAAACGGCCAATAATAGGGGCGCTAAAATTCCCAGTGACGTAATTACTGGCGCTCGGCTTTAAAGGCCGTTTGATTTAATAACTCGGGATATACAAAATAGATTTCTCTTAAAATGAAAAGTTCTTCAAATAAATGCATTTTATTAAGCTACCTAAAATTTAGATGAAAAATATTGCATTTTGAAAATTTCGCAAACATTTTAAATTTTCACACGGCCTTTCAAGCCGAACGCCAGTAATTACGGGTTAAGATGTTTCTCTAAATTATTATAAAATTGGTCACTCAAATAAGTTGACACCAATCTGTAGTGGAAAAAAGAAGTAGGTGATAAAAAGACCCAGAGAAGAAAGAATAAAACTGACGTCCAGGTCATACACTCCACCACAGGTCAGTAGGTTGTTCTCAGCTTGAAATCTGAGGAACATCAGTCTGAAGATATCTCTGGGACTGTTGGCAGTTGAGGTGACTTGGTCCAGAGCCAAGCTGGTGACTTCAATGTATTCGCTGTTGACGTTACTGGCTGAGAAGGCAACTGATGCGAAGAGGAAGGAATTATGAAATATCCAGAAGCCAATAAGCATAAAGCTTGTATTTCCCATATTAAAACCTCGTGTTGATAACATATCAATTATAATCAACATTAATTTCATTAACAATATAAAATTTGGTATTGAATATAATTCATTTAATGCCTTGAATATTCCTGTGTAAAAAACAAAATTCTCAATAAAGAGTTCTGTTTTTGAAAAGATAAATTTGCCTTTAATTTAATCATTTCTTTTCTAAAATAAAAACAAATGTAATGGAGTTTTAAAAACGATATCCAGATTAGAAATTCGCAAAGAAACATTAGAATATAATCTTTTAAATTTATCCCATCATTAGAAATATCAGCTTTATTGATCTTATAACTTATATAAATACATGGACAAAATAAAAAAATAAAATTAAGAAATCCCATATAAAAGTACAATTTTGATTTAAAATTTATTGTTTCATAATATAATTCATCTGAAAATAGTGATTTAAGTTTATTAATATTATTTTTAACACTATAAAAGTAAACTATTAAAAATACATTAATTAAAGAAAAGATATTTGATGATATTAAAAGAAATATTTTTCTTGCCATTGATTTAGGTAGGTTGTTATCATCTAAAGATAAAAACAATGAATTGATATTATTATTTAGAAAATATAAATGAGTTATAGGAATTATTAGAATTATAATGGAAAGATTGGGATATTTTATACTACACTGCATCGTGGAAACTTAATTGGTTCTTTCTACTCTGTATGAAAATTATTGATTTGTTTACTAACAATTCAATTATTTTGATTAATAATATCTTGTGTTGTTCGGTTACCTAGCCACCATATTTTTCTCTCAAGGATATAATATTTCACAAATCCATAGTTGTCATGTAATTCTTCCATTTAATAAAAGGTTGTTGATAGTGTTGTGAAGAATATCAATTTTCTATTCAGGATCCAGAACCTCATTATCAGGTTTCAAAATTTAATAATCAATTAGTTATATATTCATCTATTCTTGTAAAATTCAAACAATAACAGTATTTGCAAGTGGTCAACTTATTTTTTCATCTATAAGAACAAACTTAATTGCTTTTAAGTTTGTAAAAATATCGAACGCATACAGTTTGAGCATTAGCAAATTCCTATTCCTAATGAACATCATGGTGTACCCAATCTATTTTTGAAAAAAAAAAAGATTTTTAATAAAACATTGAGTACTTGGTATAATTGAAAAATATTTATATTATTTTTTATAAATAATACACACAAGAGAGTTTAATCTATACAATATTTGTTTTTAAGTTTATTCAAAATATTCTAATATAAATGGTTCTGATTGATTTACCTATTGAATACCCTTTATAATTATGGTATCTGAAGGTATCCAATTAAACTTGCAACTTATAAATATTAAAAAGAAACTATATTTTATATATATTTGTTCAATAAAAAAGGCATAAATTGGATCAAAATATCATTTATTTTACCAATATTTCAGTTGGCTGAACGCCAATTTTATTATTGTATTATAACATATTAATGTATATTCAAAATATATATTTGTATTTTGAAATTTATATTCATAAATTATATTTATGCCTAGAAATATACATGTTTTAGAAATGTGTGGGAATATTTAGTAAGGGGGGTGGTGGGTATTGGAAAACTAATAAATGGATATCTCAGCCTCCAATTAAGTTTTAGATCTAAAATATTTTATTCACTCAAATAAGTTTATACCCATCTGGAATGGGATAGAGAAGTAGGTGATGAAGAGACCCAGAGAAGAGAGAATTAAACTGACGTCCAGGTCATACACTCCACCACAGGTCAGTAGGTTGTTCTCAGCTTGAAGTCTGAGGAACATCAGTCTGAAGATGTCGTTGGGTCTGATGACAGTTGAGGTGACTTGGTCCAGAGCCATACTGGTGACTTCAATGTATTCTTTGTTGACTTAACTGGCTGAGAAGGCAACGAAAACAAAGATGAAGCAGTTGTGAAATATCCAGGAACCAGTGAGCCAAAAGCTTGTATTTACCAAATTAAAACCACGCGTTGATAACATTTGAATTATAATTACCATTAATTTGATTATTAAAATTGTATTTGGTATTGAATATATTTTATTTAAATTTTTTATTATACCTGTAGAATAATTTAAATTTTCGATTAATATGCCTGTTTTTAAAATAGGTATATGTTTCTTTAATTTTATTATTATTTTTTTAATATGAAAACAAATGAAATTGAATTTTAATAAATTTATCCAAATAATAAATTCTGAAAGAATCTGCAAGATAAAATTTTTTATACTATATTCAACATAATAATTATCAACTTGAATAATATTATGAGCTATATGGATAAATGCGCATAATAAATAGATTACATTAAGAAGAGTTATATATAGGCAAAGACTCACTTTGTTTTTTCTTGTTTTATCATAACGTGAAATAATAAAATAAAGTTCTTTTATCTCATCTCTAATACTGTAAAAGAAATATATAAATAAACCATTAGTGAAAACATAGAAGTTTGTAAATATTATAAGAAATTTTTTCTTGCCATTGATTTAGTATTGTGAATCCCTCTATACGAAATATTAAAAATTGAATAAAGAGAATTATTAGCAATAATAATATGAATTAATGGAATTAATAAAATTAATTTAGAAAATATAGCATATTTCATTCTAACCTTTACTTTAGGTATAAGTATTCGTAAATTATAATCCTTTAAAAGGTATACTTAGTGAAAAAAAAAGTACTATCATATACTTCATGGCATATTTTAAGGGTAAAATATTATAACGGTAGTAATAATATGATATAGACTTCTCACACACATTATTACTATTATTATTACAAATACAAAAAATATTATATATATATGTGCCAATTTAGTGGTAATTGTGGTGAGGAGAGAAATAATCACACGACGAGTTGTTAGAGCAATCATCCAGGCAGCCACCCGAGAGCGAGCGAGTGAGACGTTATCTGCTGAACGACTGTTTTCCCTGTGTACACAACCGGGGGGGCTAACCAGGATAGTCGCCAGGTGGTGACGCCCCCCTCAGGAATGTGGCCAAAAAATGGTCGTTAGTTAGTTGTCTAAAGTGTTTCGCTTTAGCGGCCCATTTCTCTCTCGTTGGCTGTTGGTTTGTTTTATTAATCCTGGAAGAGCATATATTATGACATATGGCCCCGTTGAAGAAGGCTGAACATAGTTTAAGTATATTTAAAGCTGGTGAAGCCAGGAATAGAGAAAATAATTTTACAGTTAAAATTAGTTAAGGTAATGGTGACATAGTTTTATGTAAATAAAATATTGTATAGTACACAAGTAAATATTATTTACAAGCAGTTTTACAACACCGGGGAGTTTGACATTTAAGGAAATCTTTGAAAATATCAAGGTTATAAAAGGCTATATACAACAAAATCTAATGTACTATAAGGGAAGTGATATGGAGGAGTGTGAACAACGAGAAGAAGAGTCACATACATATGGTGAAATTCTGAAGATCATTAAGACTGGGGAACTCTACACTTTAAGATATTTTTCAGGCGGACATGCCAAGGGGAAACTTGTCATAGGCTTTCTATGCTATAAGTGTAGAGTACGAGAAATGAGATTGAGGTTGACAATTGTGTGAGCTCAGGACTGAGGTAAATTAAAAACTACATACAATGTTAGAACCTCGGCGAACAGAGCGAGGGGAGACTTGCCCTGGGCCAATCTAACTTATCTATGCAGTTACTTGTGTAGCGAGTCCGAGGGGAAAAGTCCCGTGTGTAGGTGAGGAAGTCGGATGGACTTATATTTAATTTGCGGAAAGTATGCGCGCACAGTGCCGAAAATTGGGACGAGGACTGCGTTGTCCGTTACAAGTGACAAGCTGCTCGGACACGAGGTGTTTGAACCGTCGTGGGAGCTTGTGCAAGGCGATGATTTCGCGGTGGGTTGAAAGTAAGACCCATGTCTGCGCGAAATGATGACGGACCGGACAAAATCAGCGACGATGTTTAACGTACCTCCGTGGGAAATATCGGAGGTAGGCTATATCGTGCTGGTTTGGACAAGGGACAAACATAGATTTGAAGACAGGGTCCGTGTGGCGAACGTGTGGCGCGAGAAGAGGGGGCGAACTGTGTCGTTCGATGCAGATTGTTCAAGTGCGAACAAAAAAGGGGTTGATAAATATCTAGCAGTTAGTCAATCTGCACCCTGTGACGAACACGCCATTGGCTAGATGGTGTGGGTCGGTGGATATGCTAGAGATGAACTACGAAATATATTATCATAAATGAAGGGCGAAGGTTAGGATTTTGAAATGACAATATAGAAGTTCAATAATTGATTAATCAATAATTCTCTATAAAGGTCCTGAGCTGGTATAAAGTTAACAAAGTTGTAAGAATTAGAGGGGCATTAAGGGGAAGATAGATAAGAGTCACCAAGGGTTGGTTGTAAGCAAGGCTCACGTGGTGGTTGGCATTCTTCGATGCCTGAATTACAGGGTGAATTTTGAATCGATTAGGGAAAGAAATTATTTTTCGTGAGCCATGCTTACAAGTATGAGAGGTCTATACAAAAGTTTAGGTGCCGGAGGCATATTTTTATAAATAAAATGATTATGTAAAATCTATTGTTAATAGTAAAAATCGTAAAGCATTAATAGGTAGAATTCCAATTTTTTTTTTTTAAGAGTTTTTTTTTTAAAGAGTTACGTTAAAAATGGAAATTATTTAATTAAAATAACAATTGTTAAATTCTACTGGTAAGGTAACTAATTAAATGAGTTACAAATATCTAGATAAATAATATGGAGCATAAAATCATTGTTAATAGTCATGGAGAGAATAAATGGAGCTAATTATGTAAATATTGGGACAATTTACAAGGAATGACTTATTTAAAGAATGAATGGAAGGGGTAAAACAATTTCACTTACAGGTTATGCTGGTTTAGAGAGCAGGTAAGTTCATTGAGATTCGGGAGAGTTCTGTCTGTGACACTGAGCGTACCAGTGTTGTACATCACAGTAGCGGCAGGGATATGGCGGAGTCTTGTCCATGATGGAGGAAGGTGTCCTGCCCTGGCACGGTGGTCGTTCTTGGGTAGATCTAGTGCTGGAAGAAGTGTGTGGCAGCTCCATCTCCGTCGTAGGTGAATACTTCTTCGGGATCACGGTTCAAAGGTTGGCGAAGAAGGGGTTGAGGGCTCGAAGAGGAGTGGTTACAGTTGAGTTGGGTTTGGCCGATCATCGTGGCTTGGCTTCTTGTTTCTTCATACTCCGGTATATGAGGGATTTGCTTCCCGGCCAGGTCTTATCCTGTCGACTTTTTCTGTGACAATTTAGTGGTAATTGTGGTGAGGAGAGAAATAATCACACGACGAGTTGTTAGAGCAATCATCCAGGCAGCCACCAGAGAGCGAGCGAGTGAGACGTTATCTGCTGAACGACTGTTCTCCCTGTGTACACAACCGGGGGGGCTAACCAGGATAGTCGCCAGGTGGTGACGCCCCCCTCAGGAATGTGGCCAAAAAATGGTCGTTAGTTAGTTGTCTAAAGTGTCTCGCTTTAGCGGCCCATTTCTCTCTCGTTGGCTGTTGGTTTGTTTTATTAATCCTGGAAGAGCATATATTATGACATATATTATTTATAATATACCAATAAAGATTAACATGTGTAAAAGCGATATTTGATAGGTAACCATTTTTTAGGGAAATATTTGGGCGAAGCCAAACCTTTTTGGTTTATTTACCATATGTATATTTTTGGGTTCCAGAAGTTTCTAGGTCAGTTATTTTCTGTTTTTCTAAAAAAATAATACAGACAAGTTGGAGGTTATAAGAATTTTCTTTATTAGAATAGGATATTTATATTCTCCTTCATATGTTATACCTCAAATATATATTTACAATTTGTAATTTATTTCCATAACATATATAGATATTGTTTTGAAAATAGAGCAATCCATAAGTAAATATTTAAAGGTTGGTGTTCAGCCAACTGAAATATTGGTAAAATAAATGATATTTTGATCCACAATATATGCCTTTTTAAAATTCGAAATTATTATAGACGCATATGGTTGTTTTTAAAAAGAATCATACTCGTCTATAATAATTTCGAATTTTGATAACAGATGGCGCGCTAATGCATCACAATATGCCTTTTTAGTTAAATATATAAATATGTATTAGATCATATGATATATAGTAGGTATTAATATATTGAATGAGTGACATATTCTAATCAATATCTTTTCGATCCTATTTACAGAATTGATAGTTCATATATCAATCAAGTTTCAGTATTTCAAATATTATCAATGATTTATATTCATTTTTTGTTCAAATCTAAACATGTTTGTTTCTGATATTTGTTTAATATAGTTTGTTATACATTTGCCTCGCTTAATCTCAATGTAATATAATTTAACTTTCTTTATTTTAATTTTCCTGTAGATGGGCGTTGCCCGCGAAGCTCGAAATAAATTTATTTGCAAAAGAAACTCATTCCACAAGCTTTTAGATTTGAACATTCTATTAAGGGATTAGCCTATTAATTATATTGTGGTGGAGACGCCGGGGAACGAGACAGTCACCAGACGAAGTCGTCGCCTTCAAGGGTTGCAACCAGAGCTATCTACAGTGCTTGCTTTTCCTGCTCGGAAGAAAATGGAGAGAGAAGAAAACCGACCATTCTGCCATCGGTGGAGAGACCCTACTGTCTTCTCGGGAGAACGTGGGGAAGATTCGCAGCGTTGGCTGAGCGACTTCCAGCGTGTGGCACGTTACAACAAGTGGGATGACTCCATGTGTCTGGCCAACGTCATCTTCTTCCTCACTGGCACAGCGAAGTGCTGGTTCGAAAAATTCGAGGAAATCTTGAATTCGTGGGAGGAATTTAAGATAAAGTTTTGTGAAATATTCGGGAACAAGGAAGACACGGCTAGAAAAGCCGAGAACATTCTTCGAACTAGAGCGCAGACGAGTGGGGAAAACGTTGAGAGCTACATACAAGAAGCCCTCCTTCTTTGTAAACAAAGCAACCCCAGAATGTCGGAAGGAGAAAAGGTGAGCCACCTGATTAAAGGCGTAGCGGAGGAAGTGTATCAGGCACTTATTGGAAAGGACATCGGCACGGTGGACCAATTTGTTGCGTTCTGCCGCCGATTCGAGGCATTCAAGAGGATGCGTGTTGCACCGCCCAGGTTCAGCCGACTGCCCAATGTGACCACCATCTCGACCGCTGAACCAGAGAACCTAGAAGCCCTGATTAGAAGAATAGTAAGAGAGGAGGTTCTGAAGTTTATGGCTCCTCCTTCTACATTTGCCGCCCAGGATATCGACACTTCACCTCCCGACCTACGGGATGTCATCCGTAGTGAAATCCAGCAAACATTGGCTCCTATCTCTGCCCCTCGTCAGCCCGAGAGCTTCCGACCTCGGCGACAATACCTCCCCCAGAACGATCAAGTTTACCGACGAAGAACTGAAGGACCACCAAATAATCAAAGGACTCAGTGGCGTACTGAAGATGACAGACCGATCTGCTTCCACTGTGGGCACCCTGGCCACGTTGCACGTTATTGCAGAGACAGACGCCAAGCTTTTGCGGATGCCAGACTTGGAAGAGAAACAGTCGATTTCGGAAGACCAAGAACGGAAAATTACACCATGGGCGAATCAGGAAGCGAACTATCCCAAGGAAGATTTAGAAACCCGTCGCCATACCCCCCCCCCCCCCCCCCGCGGAAGAATCCAAGCTCCCAGAAGAACCTCACACTCCCCTGCTCGCCGTCCCAGCCGCTCACCCAGTCGCCGCAGTGAGGAAAACTAGATGGCGCGCCCTCTGGAGGTGTGGCCGCCAAAGACGAAAATCCTCCCTGCCCTATAGCCGCTACAATGGAAAAGAACTGGATATCTGTCAACATACAAGGACGAAATGTACAAGCTCTTGTGGACTCCGGCGCTGATTACTCAGTAATTTCTGAAGCTTTCAGACGTTCTATAAAGGCCCCAGTTTTTAAAGAAAATGGACCACTTCTAAGAACCGCGGACAAGAAGCCTATCGTGACCCTTGGTAAGTGCTCTTTAGAAGTTCAAATCAAAGGACTCGATATTATTTTTGATTTTGTAGTAGCCGCTGAATGTAGCCACGATGTTATACTGGGCTGGGATTTCTTCAAAGCCACAGATGCCATTATAGATTGTGGGGAAAACAAATTGTATTTAAGCGAAGCTGAAAAATCCTACGAATGGAAAGACCTGAAACTTTGTGCTGCTGTGGACTGTGTCATACCGCCGAAATCTTTTGGCAAGATAGTTGTCACCAACCAGGATGTATTTGGCAGCAGAGATGTAGTCGTTACAGGTTCCAAACGCCTGCAGTTGGAAAAAAGACATTTTATTCCCTCTTCCCTCGTTAGGTTCTTACATGGCAGAGCGGTTTTGTGGGTGACTAACAGTACTCACCAGTCTCAAGTGATACCTTCGGACATGAAGATAGGAACAATGCAAGATCTAGAAGTAGGGAGCATATCTAATCTTGAAGCTTGTTCTGAAATAGCTAGAAAAGACGAAGTAACTTCCCCAGATGTGAGAGAATGTTTAATTTCAATGATTTCTACTGATTTGGAGGAAACAAAGAAAAACAGATTACTCACGTGCCTAAATGAGTTTTCTGATATATTCGACTTTGAGAAAAAGAGCTTCCCTGTCTCTGGCGAAATAAAACATAAAATCGATACGAGTGATTATCCGCCTGTCAGACAGCGTCCTTATAGAGTGTCTCCCGCCGAAAGACGTGTCATTCAGAGTGAAGTAGAGAAAATGATGGAGACTAAAATCATCCGGCCATCATCAAGTCCATGGGCCTCTCCCGTTATATTAGTGAGGAAGAAGGACGGCTCGTTGAGATTCTGTGTCGACTATCGTCGTCTAAACAAAATTACAAAGAAAGATGTGTACCCTCTCCCTCGTATCGATGACGCGCTGGACAACCTCTCTGGATCCAGGTACTTCTCCACTATGGATATGAGATCGGGTTACTGGCAAATCGAAGTAGACGATAAGGACCGGGAGAAAACGGCATTTATCACTCCAGATGGGCTTTATGAATTTAATGTAATGCCATTTGGTCTATGCAATGCACCAGCAACTTTCGAGCGAATGATAGACAACGTCCTACGGGGATTGAAATGGGACATGTGTTTATGCTACTTAGACGACATTGTAGTCTATGGATCGACCTTTAAAGAACATTTAACACGTTTATACAAAGTTTTGAGATGCATTAAGCAGGCCGGACTGTGCCTGAATTATAAAAAGTGTCATTTCGCCTCGAGACAAATAACTATCCTCGGGCACGTCGTTAATGAATTTGGAACGCAGCCAGACCCAGAAAAAGTGAAAGCCATTGTCCACTTTCCAAAACCCCGTAATATCAGTAAGACCAGAAGTTTTCTTGGGTTAAGTTCATACTATAGACGCTTCATCAAAAGTTATGCTAACAAGTCTCGACCCTTGAATAGCCTTTTAAAGAAAGATGAAAAATTCATTTGGGGCGAAGAACAAGATGAATCTTTCCGAATTCTCAAACAGGAATTGGGATCTTCACCTGTGTTAGGACATTTCATAGAAGGTGCGGAAACTCATGTCCATACTGATGCAAGCGGCTATGGTTTAGGGGCAGTTCTTGTTCAAATCCAGAATGACGTGGAGAGACCTATAGCCTATGCCTCACGAACACTAACCAAAGCGGAAAAGAATTATTCCACTACAGAAAAAGAATGCCTCGCAGTTGTTTGGGCCCTTGGTAAATTCCGCCCATACCTATATGGCAGACCCTTTACTGTGGTTACCGACCATCACTCGCTATGTTGGCTGGTAGGCTTGAAAGATCCATCCGGCCGCTTAGCCTGTTGGGCCCTCAAACTACAAGAATACGACATAAACATCGTTTACAAAAGCGGACGCAAGCATAAAGACGCTGACTGTTTGTCAAGAAGCCCCTAGGCTGACACCGCAGAGATAGAAGGGCACATTACTTCCATCCAAGACATTGCTGAAGAACAAAGTAAAGACCCTCATTTGGTTGGGTTCCGTGAAAAACTTGCAAATGAAAATTTAAAAGGGTATCAGATGATTGGAGGCGTTCTCTATAAGAAAAATTACGACCCTGAGGGCAAACCATGGCTGCTAGTAGTCCCAAAACAAATGAGGCACGAAATTCTTAAAGATGTCCACGACACTCCAATGGCCGGTCATTTGGGATTTGCCAAGACCTATGACCGCGTTAGAAAGAGATTCTATTGGCCTGGACTTTATAGGACATTTCCCAATACATTGCTCATTGTAAAGAATGCCAGCGAAGGAAGGGCGTGCCTCAGAAACCTCCTGGACTACTAGTCCCAATACCTCCAACGACCTCGCCTTTTCAAAAGATAGGAATTGATTATCTGGGAAGATTTCCCATATCTCACACGGGAAATAGATGGATAATAGTCGCGACTGATTATCTCACCAGATTTGCGATAACAAAGGCCGCGGCAACAGCGGAAGCTACTGAATTAGCAACCTTCCTTATTGAAGACGTCATACTCAAGCACGGCGCTCCTCGGGAAATCATCACAGACAGAGGAAGAAATTTCATGTCTCAGACCATACGAGAAATAAATAATCTAAACGGAACAATTCACAGATTCACCACGGCATACCACCCTCAAACGAATGGTTTGACAGAAAGACTCAACAAGACCCTGACTGACATGATCTCGATGTATGTTGACGTTGATCAGAAAAATTGGGACAACATCCTACCATATGTGACCTTCGCCTACAATACCGCTCGACAAGAGACAACAGGATACAGCCCGTTCTTCCTCGTCCACGGCCGAGAAGTTGAAACACCGCTAGATTCTATACTGCCCCGTACCAGCCGGCAGGAACTGCAGAAGATTATGTGGGCCATCTTGTGACCAACGCTGAGGACGCACGAATGTTAGCCCGTCTTAACATCCTCTAGGCTCAGAGCAAAGACAAAGAACGCTACGACAAGAAGAATCAGGAGGTGACGTACAAGGAAGGTGATTTGGTGTGGGTGTTCACCCCAGTCCGTACCGTTGGCTTATCGGAGAAGTTATTGAAGAGATATTTCGGACCCTATCGAGTGATCAGAAAAATATCGAGTGTAAATTATCAAGTAGAAGGCGTGACGAATACTAGGAGAAGACGAAAAACCCAAGATATCGTCCATGTAGTGAGAATGAAGCCTACCACGACCCTGAAGTCCAAGAACAGATTGCCCAGGGTCATGTGACCGACTAGTAAACAGCGGGACGCTGTTTCTCTTGTGGAGGGAGTGATGTCAGGATGACAGAGTTTCCTGGTATTCCCTCTTATCTGGACCTACCGGAAGGGGTAAACAGTGGCGTCACGTGGAACGAGAAAATATCTCGAGTTCTGCTTCTTGCTCTAACGGCTGGGTTGATTCGGCTCACGTAAATAGTAACTCTTCTTTTATTTTAAAATATATCATATAGCTCATTAAATAAATATTTAAAGTAATCCGAAGGCCTAGTTAATTATTTTTCCTCGCGACAATATTCATTTTTATTGATATTAGATTTATGTTTCACATTATTATGAAGTTGATAATAAATGTTAATTTTTTAACTAAATTATCAAATTTTTTATGATATTTCATCAGAGAGAGATATCTTATTAATTGATTATAATAAAATCATCAGGTGTAAAGGAAATTTAATTCTGAAAGATAAAGCTTTGCAATCTAAAATGTTTGCTTGAACATTTAGGATGTACATTACATTGTATAACCTCAAAAGGCTAATATCTAGCTCTGTAAAACATAACATAGTTGTCACTCAAATAGGTTGATGCCCATTTGGAATGGAATAGAGAAGTAGGTGATGAAGAGACCCAGAGAAGAGAGGATAAAACTGACGTCCAGATCATACACTCCACCACAGGTCAGTTGGTTGTTCTTAGCTTGAAGTCTGAGGAACATCAGTCTGAAAATGTTACTGGGACTGATATCAGGTGAGGTGACTTGGTCCAGAGCAGCCCTGGTGACTTCAATGTATCCTCTGTTAACTTGGGTTGCTTTAAAGGTAACTGATACATAAACGAAATAATTATAAAATATCCAAGAACACCAGAACAAATGCCCAAGATATCCAATATCAAATCCATTTATTGATAACATATCAATTATTATTAATAACAGTTTTATCAATAAGATAAATATTGGTATCAAATAATATGTATTCAACTTCTTCATTATACTAGAATATAAAAGCATTTTGGAAATCAATAAATTTATGTTACTTGGTAGATTTTTGTTAAATATTAACATTTCTTCTCTAAGATAATAACAAATACAGTAGAACTTGGATAATTCGAACTTCTTTAATTCGAAAACCTCTTTAATTCGAATATTCATCTTGGTCCCTAGAATTTCCTATAAATAGAATTTCCGTTTTTAATTCGAATTTTTGGATAATTCGAATTTTTTTATGGTCCCTTGGGGTTCGAATTATCCAAGTTCGACTGTATAATGATAATACAATAAATTCAACCAAATCAAACTCTCTATTAAAAATAGGATAACAATTTCATGTAAGGGCCATTCATTGGGCAAAATTTCTTTATCTGATTTTAAAGCTGCGATAGAATTATACGCTATAACTGTAATAGGACAATATAAATAGATTATATTAATTAATACCATATATATACAAAAATAGGCTTTGTATTTAATATTATATGAATATATAAATCTACACTCTAAATTATTTTTTATTTTACTAATTTTCTTTCTTATAGTGTAAAAATAGGCCAGAAGAAAAACATTAATAGTTTTATAAATAATTTCAAAATTTATAGCAAACGTATTTTGTAATGTTGATAAATTTGAAATCTTTAAATATTCTGGTGGATTATTAAAAAATAATTGATAGCCTTATTTAATATGAATTTATAAATTATAAAAATAAATGTTATTATGATGGAAATATTTCTGAAATTTACTCCACTGAGCATTTTAAATTATACCTCCTCCTTTTTCTATGTTCCAAACACAATGGACTTGAGAATTATCATTATTATTATTGATATTGTTTGGTTACCTTGGTATCTAGAGGGTAATATGTTTATATTTACTTTGACCTCAACATCTCAAATAGGTTTTGTTAGTAATAATTTTTGATTAAATTTCAAATGAACATTTTATTATAAATTTGTCCTCTGAAATTCTAGGTCATCTTTATAAGTTTTGTTTGTAAACAAATAATATTTTGTAAAATTGGAAGATTTCTCTGAAATTTAAAATACAATAAAAGGCAGCCTCCGAGGATGAGTCTTTTACTCTATTGAACATTCTCTCAAGCTTTCAGGTACTGTAAACCCTTCTTTAGGAACATGCAACTCCTTAGAGAGAGAGAGATTGAGATTGAAACTGATTTATTAATCATTCATATAATATTATATAGTGCCAAATTTGAAATTATAATACAGAATATATATATATTTACATTAGACATGAGCATTCTCTGAAGGGCCGTCTGGACAATGTCAAATGTTCAAGGCCGCCCTGAGAGAGAGAGAAGAGAAATATGAAGGACTTTACCTGACAATTTAACTTTGCTTTTTTTCAGTGTTGGCTCTTAGAATTTTATACCAATATAGATCAGTAAAATTATATTTATACCTGTAAATATACATGTGTTAGAAATGTGTGGAAATATTTATAATAGGGTGGTTGGTATTAGAATACTAATAAATTGATTTCTCTCTCAGCCTCCAATTAAGTTTTAGGTCTAAAATATTTTATTCACTCAAATAAGTTTATACCCATCTGAAATGGGTTAGAGCAGTAGGTGATGAAGAGACCCAGAGAAGAAAGAATAAAACTGACGTCCAGGTCATACACTCCACCACAGGTCAGTAGGTTGTTCTCAGTTTGAAGTCTAAGGAACATCAGTCTGAAGATATCTCTGGGAGTGTTGACATTTGAGGTGACTTGGTCCAGAGCCATACTGGTGACTTCAATGTATTCTTTGTTGACTTGGCTGGCCGAGAAAGCAACGGAAACAAAGATGAAACAATTTTGAAATATCCAGGAACCAGAGAGCCAAATGTTTCTATTTCCCAATTTAAAACCACACGTTGATAACATTTGAATTATAATTACCATTAATTTGATTATTAAAATTGTATTCGGTATTGAATATAATTTATTTAAATTTTTTATTATACCTGTAAAAGAATTTAAATTTTCGATTAATATGCCTGTTTTTAAAATAGGTATATTTGTCTTTAATTTTATTATTTTTTTCTAATATAAAAACAAGTGAAATTGAATTTTAATAAATTTTTCCAAATAATAAATTCAGAAAGAAGCGACAATATATAATATTTTATACTAGATTTAACATTATAATTATCAATTTGAATAATTTTATGACCCATATGAATAAATGGACAAAATAAATAGATTACATTAAGAAAGGTTATATATAGGCAAAGACTCACCCCGTCAGGAGCTCTTAATTTTTATTGAAACATCAAGGTAATAAAAAGATTTACTGGCTGAAGTATCTTTAATTTGAGGAACTACGGATTCCGGCCAGACAGCCTCTATCTTTATGATTTGAATATGTGTTAGGCGACAAAAAAAAATGTTTGTTTCAAAATAGTATATTAAGATGTTTCTCTTATTTATTATAAAATTGGTCATTCAAATAAGTTGACTCCCATCTGGAAAGGGAGAGAAAAGTAGGTGATGAAGAGCCCTAGAGAAGAAAGAATAAAACTGACATCCAGGTCATACACTCCACCACAGGTCAGTAGGTTGTTCTCAGCTTGAAGTCTGAGGAACATCAGTCTGAAGATGTCACTGGGATTGATGTCAGATGAAGTGACTTGGTCCAGAGCCATACTGGTGACTTCAATGTATTCTTTGTTGACTCGGCTTGCTGAGAAGGCAACTGATGTGAAGATAAAGGAATTATGAAATATCCAGGAGCCAATAAGCATAAAGCTTGTATTTCCCATATTAAAACCTCGTGTGGATAAAATACCAATTATAATTGACATTAATTTCATTAACAAGATAAAATTTGGTATTGAAAATAATCTATTTAATGTTTTGAATATACCTGTGTAAAAAACAAAATTCTCAATTAAGAGTTCTGTTTTTGAAATAGATAAATTTGCCTTCAATTTAATCATTTCTTTTCTAAAATAAAAACAAATGTAATGGAGTTTTAAAAACGATATCCAGATCAGAATTTCGCAAAGAAACATTAAAATATAATCTTTTAAATTTATTTCCACATTAGGAATATCAGATTTAATGATCTTATAACCTATATAAATACATGGACAAAATAAAAAAATAAAATTAAGAAAGCCAATATAAAAGTACAATTTAAATTTAAAATTTATTGTTTGATTATATATTTCATGTGAAAATAGTGATTTAAGTTTATTAATATTATTTTTAATACTATAAAAGTACACTATTAAAAAGACATTAATTAAAGAAAATATATTTGATGTTATAAAAAGAAATATTTTTCTTGCCATTGATTTAGGTAGGTTGTTATCATCTAAAGATAAAAACAATGAATTAAAATAATCAAATGAAAAATATAAATGAGTTATAGGAATTATTAGAATTATAATGGAAAGATTGGGACATTTTATACTAAACTTCATCGTGGTAACTTATTGGTTCTTTCTACTTGGTATGAAAAATATTGATTTGTTTAGTAACAATTCAATTATTTTGATTAATAATATCTGTATTGTTCGGTTACCTAGCCACCATATTTTTCTTTCAAGATATTAATATTTCAGAAATCCATTGTTGTCATGTAATTCATTCATTTAATAAAATTTTGTTTAAAGTGTTGTGTAGAATATCAATTTTTATATTTAGTATCCAGAACCTCATTATCAGGTTCCAGACTTTAATGGTCAATTAGTTATATATTCATCTATTCTTGTAAAATTGAAATATTAACAATATGTGCCAATGGTCAACTTGTTTTTTCATCTATAAGAACAAACTTAATTGCTTTTAAGTTTGTAAACATGTCGAACGCATACAGTATGAGCATTAGAAAATTCTTATACTTAATGAAAATCATGGTGTACTCAATCTATTTTTGAAAAAAAAATGTTGTTATATAAAACATTGAGTACTTGGTATAATTGAAAAATATTTATATTATTTTTTATAAATAATTCACACAAGAGAGTTTAATCTATACAATATTTGTTTTTAAGTTTATTCAAAATATTCTAATATAAAATGGTTCTGATTGATTTACCTATTGAATACCTTCTATATTTATGGTATTTGAAAAGATCCAATTAAACTTGTAACTTATAAATATTAGAAAGGAACTATAGTTTATATATATTTGTTTAATTAAAAAGGCATATATTGGATCAAAATTTCATTTATTTTACTAATATATCAGTTGGCTGAACGCCAATTGTATTTGGTGTTGAATATATTTATTTAAAATTTTTATTATACCTACACAAAATTTTAAGTTTTCGATTAATATGTCTGTTTTTAAAATAGGTATATGTGTCTTTAATTTTATTATTTATTTTTTAATATGAAAATAAATGAAATTGAATTTTAATAAATTTATCCAAAAAATAAATTCAGAAAGAATCATCTAGATATAAAGTTTTATACTAGGTTCAACATTATAATTTTCAACTTGAATAATTTTATGAGCTATATGGATAAATAGACCAAATAAATAGATTACATTAAGAAAAGTTATATATAGGCAAAAACTCAATTTATCTTTTCTTGTGTTATCATAACGTGAAAGAAGAAAATAAAGTTTATTTATCTCATCTTTACTACTGTAAAAGAAATATATAAATAAAGCATTAGTGAAAACATAGAAGTTTGTAAATATTATAAGAAATATTATTTTTGCCATTGATTTAGTATTGTGAATCCCTCTATACGAAATATTAAAAATTGAATAAAGAGATTTGTTAGCAATAATAATATGAATTAATGGAAATAATAAAATAAATTTAGAAATTATAGCATATTTCATTCTAACCTTCATCTTTACTATTTTTGTGTTCTTTGCTACTTGGTCTTAAGAATCTATTGAGTATTGTGCTAACAACTCTTGCGTAGAATAATTACGTTTGTGTTGTTTAGTTACCAAGACAACATATGTAATCTCTCTCTCTCAAAATTTTAATATTTCAGAAAGCCTTAGTGGAAATTTATTTCATACAATTCATGAAGAATTAGTTGAATAATTCCAGGACCTGATTGGTGATTTTGTATATTATCAAGTAGGCATCGCTTATGGACTTTCTATTTTTGCATATATATATTCTCAATAGTGAGTGCGAGCAACCAAAATGGTATTTTGCATCTTGTAAGAAAAGTATAACTATTTTACATTTTTTTAATATCCCTTCATTGCTCTAAATTAGACAAGATCTTGGAGGTCGTGCTCATAAAGAAGTTCAAGAATTCTTCTTGGTTTTCTGTACAGGGATCCTTTACATTTGTAAACATTACATTTACTTTAGGTATAAATATTCGTAAATTTTAGCCCTTTAAAAAAGTATACTTAGTAAAAGTAATATCATATACTTAATAACATTTAAGGTATAATAGGAATACATATTTCAAGATGTCATTTCAGATTTTCCCTGGGATGTAATGTAGAAAATCAGGAAAGACAAACTCCAGGATGACAACAATTTATTCAGGTAACAACCAAAATCAACATATAAATATAAATATAAATATAAATAATTTGATATGAAAAAAATAATAATCTTTACTTTAATTTCTCTCAAGAATATAATATTCCAGAAGTCCATAGTTGTCATGTAATTCATCCATTTAATGAAAGGTTGTTGATAGTGTTGTGTAGAATATCAATTTTCTATTCAGGATTCAGAACCTCATTATCAGGTTACAAAATTTAATAGTCAATTAGTTATATATTCATCTATTCTTGTAAAATTCAAACAATAACAGTATTTGCAAGTGGTCAACTTATTTTTTCATATACTAGAACAAACTCAATTACTTTTAAGTTTGTAAACATGTCGAACGCATACAGTTTGAGCATTAGCAAATTCCTATACTTAATGAACATCATGGTGTACCCAATCTATTAAAAAAAAAACAAAATTAAAATAAAACATTGAGTACTTGGTATAATTAAAAAATATTTATATTATTTTTTATAAAAATATCACACAAGAGAGCTTAATCTATACAATATTTGTTTTTAAGTTTATTCAAAATATTCTAATATAAAATGGTTCTGATTGATTTAACTATTGAATACTTTCTATAATTATGGTATTTGAAGGGATTCCATTAAAGCTTGTAACATATAAATATTAAAAAGGAATCATAGTTTATATATATTTGTTCAATTGCAAAGGCATTTATTGGATCAAAATATCATTGTATTTTAAACAATATTTCAGTTGGCTGAATGCCAATTTTATCAAGGTATTATAACATATTAATGTATGATGCACTAGCGCGCCATCTGTTATCAAATTACAAAACTATTTTAGAGGCGTAATAAAAAAAAAAGAATATTACGCCTCTAAAATAGTTTTGTAATATTAATGTATATTCAAAATATATTTTGTATTTTGAAATTTATATTCATAAATTATATTTATATCTAGAAATACACATGTGTTAGAAATGTGTGGGAATATTTAGTATGGGGTGGTTGGTATTGGAATACTAATAAATTGATATCTCTCAGCCTCCGATTAAGTTTTAAGTCTAAGATATTTTATTCACTAAAAAAGGTTTATACCCATCTGGAATGGGATAGAGAAATAGGCGATGAAGAGACCCAGAGAAGAGAGAATAAAATTGACGTCCAGGTCATACACTCCACCATAGGCCAGTAGGTTGTTCTCAGCTTTAAGTCTGAGGAACATCAGTCTGAAAATGACGCTGGGACTAATCTCAGGTGAGATGACTTGGTCCAGAGCCATACTGGTGACATCAATGTATTCTTTGTTAACTTGACTGGCCATGAAGGTAACTGATACGTAAATGAAAGAATGATAAAATATCCAAGAACACCAAAACAAATGCCCAAGATTACCAACATTATAAATCCATTTATTGATAACATATCAATTATTATTAAAAACAGTTTTACCAATAAGATAAATATTGGTATCAAATAATATTTATTCAACTTCTTCATTATACTAGAATATAAAAGCATTTTGAAAATCAATATATTTATGTTATTTGGTAGAGTTTTGTTAAATATTAACATTTCTTCTCTAAAATAATAACAAATATAATTATAATACAAAAAATTAACCAAATCAAACTCTCTATAAAAAATAGAAGAACAATTTCGTGTAAGGGCCATTCATTATGCAAAATTTCTTTATCTGGTTTTAAAGATGCGATAGAATTATTCGCTATAACTGTAATAGGACAATATAAATAGATTATATTAATTAATACCATATATATACAAAAATAGGCTTTGTATTTAATAATATATGAATATATAAATCTACTCTCTAAATTATTTTTTAATTTACAAATTTTCTTTTTTATAGTGTAAAAGAAGGCCAGAAGAAAAACATTAATAGTTTTATAAATAATTTCAAAATATATAGCAAACATATTTTGTAATGTTGATAAATTTGAAATCTTTAAATATTCTGGTGGATTATTAAAAAAATAATTGATAGCCTTATTTAATATGAATTTATAAATTATAAAAATAAATGTTATTATGATGGAAATATTTCTGAAATTTACTCCACTGAGCATTTTAAATTATACCTCCTCCTTTTTCTATGTTCCAAACACAATGGACTTGAGAATTATCATTATTATTATTGATATTGTTTGGTTACCTTGGTATCTAGAGGGTAATATGTTTATATTTACTTTGACCTCAACATCTCAAATAGGTTTTGTTAGTAATAATTTTTGATTAAATTTCAAATGAACAGTTTATTATAAATTTGTACTCTGAAATTCTAGGTTATATTTATAAGTTTTGTTAGTAAACAAATGATGTTTTTGCAAAATTGAAAGATTTCTCTGAAATAAAAATTTCAATAAAACGCAGTCTCCGAGGATGAGTGTCTTACTTTATTGAACGTTCTCTCAAGCTTTCGGGTATTGTAAACCCTTCAACAGGAGCATACAACTCCTGTGGAAGAATCCACAATTCCCGAAAGCTTGAGAGAAAGTGTAATAAAGTAAGAAACTCATCCTCGGATCCTGCGTTTTATTTTAAATGATTTTTTAAAAATTATAAATGACTCTCTCTCTCTCTCTATGTAGTTGTTATATTCGCCCTCTTAAAATCAAAGTTAACTCTATTTTATTTATTTTTTTATCATAAGGATTGTTTGTAAATAAACTGCTAGTTGGAAGATATTTGTAAAATATTGCATAAATATTAAAATATTATTCTCAATGCTTCTCTTTCATTATTTTCTATAAAAAAATATATAAAAGTAAATTTGCTTTAATCTTTGACTAATAATTTTTCACTAATTTTAAATTATATGCTTATTTTAAGATTCATTTCTCTGATAAACTTATTTATATATTAGAAATTAATCATCACTTTGAATTAAACTGTTAGATATTTCAGAGTTGAGGTCAAATAGATGCACTCGAAATATAAAAACGGTCACTTTACATAGGATATATATATGCATATTGGTTCACCAGGTTTGTGATGCATATATTTTTATTTTAATTTATAAACTTGTATATTATTCATATATTAATATAAATTAATTTATTCCTGTTATGTACTCTTCTACCTAATATTCAATAATCTTAGGTAATGTAGTTTTTCATTAAAAGAGATTGTATGCTACTGAAAGGTTATATATTCGTATATTATTTTATTATTGCAGAATTATCATAAGAACTGAAAACATTAATATTTCACGCTATATGTTGATTACATCACGCAACAACAACCAAGTCCTTGGTCAAAACCATATATATTTATTATATTACAATTTCCTTTGATATTTGGTATATTTTGTCTTTTATTCTACAAACATAAAGGTCGCCTCTTTTCAGTCAAAATGAATGTCAAAACTGGATGCCATCTATTTGACGAAAGGAAAATGTGGACTCGAAAATTAATATGAACAAAAAGAAAACAAAAAGCTTTTATTGAGGACCTCTCGTCCTATATAGGATTCGCCAGTTTACCAATCTAATCCCAATAACCAAATACTGAAAGTAACCTATCCTTCCTAACTTGAAGTTAACTACATACCATGATTATCATGGCCTGTGACATGTTTACTTAGAAGTAAAAAATATCCATATAGACAATTATATAAGCTAGTCGCTTAATTTACCAATCTAATCCCAATAGCCAAATACTGAAAGTAACCTATCCTTCCTAACTTAAGTTAAGTTAAGTTACAGGGTGAACCACTATCTCCTTACTTATTCATACTTTTTATTAACGACCTGATTAGTACTTTTGACTGCTCGGATATACCTGGTATTTATCTGCCAAAGCATGGAAATATCCATTTGTTACTATATGCAGATGATATTGTACTGATAGGCGAATCTGAGAACAATTTGTAGTTAAAAATTAATATGATACGAAAATATTTTGAGGAAAATATGCTAACGCTGAACGAAAACAAATAAAAAATAATGGTATTTCGCAATGGTGGGAAGCGCTCAAAATCCGATAATTGGTATTGGGGACAACAAACACTGAATGTCACGGAAAGACACATGTATCTAGGATATCCACTCACCTCAACAAACTCTTTTAAGCAAGCCGCATTATACTATAAGGGTAAAGCTCTCGCGGCCAGTGGTGCGGTATGGCCTATTCTGACCAGGTCGAAGATGAACTCTCTTAAATCCTCTAGAGCCAAGCTGGTGACTTCAATGTATTCGCTGTTGACGTTACTGGCTGAGAAGGCAACTGATGCGAAGAGGAAGGAATTATGAAATATCCAGAAGCCAATAAGCATAAAGCTTGCATTTCCCATATTAAAACCTCGTGTTGATAACATATCAATTATAATCAACATTAATTTCATTAACAAGATAAAATTTGGTATTGAATATAATTCATTTAATGCCATGAATATTCCTGTGTAAAAAACAAAATTCTCAATAAAGAGTTCTGTTTTTGAAATAGATAAATTTGCCTTTAATTAAATCATTTCTTTTCTAAAATAAAAACAAATGTAATGGAGTTTTAAAAACGATATCCAGATTAGAAATTCGCAAAGAAACATTAGAATATAATCTTTTAAATTTATCCCATCATTAGAAATATCAGCTTTATTGATCTTATAACTTATATAAATACATGGACAAAATAAAAAAATAAAATTAAGAAATCCCATATAAAAGTACAATTTTAATATAAAATTTATTGTTTCATAATATAATTCATCTGAAAATAGTGATTTAAGTTTATTAATATTATTTTAAACACTATAAAAGTAAACTATTGAAAATACATTTATTAAAGAAAAGATATTTGATGATATTAAAAGAAAAATTTTTCTTGCCATTGATTTAGGTAGGTTGTTATCATCTAAAGATAAAAACAATGAATTAAAATAATTAAATGAAAAATATAAATGAGTTATAGGAATTATTAGAATTATAATGGAAAGATTGGGACATTTTATACTAAACTTCATCGTGGAAACTTAATTGGTTCTTTCTACTTGGTATGAAAATTATTGATTTGTTTACTAACAATTCAATTATTTTGATTAATAATATCTTGTGCTGTTCGGTTACCTAGCCACTATATTTTTCTCTCAAGGATATAATATTTCACAAATCCATAGTTGTCATGTAATTCGTCCATTTAATAAAAGGTTGTTGATAGTGTTGTGAAGAATATCAATTTTCTATTCAGGATCCAGAACCTCATTATCAGGTTTCAAAATTTAATAATCAATTAGTTATATATTCATCAATTCTTTTAAAATTCAAACAATAACAGTATTTGCAAGTGGTCAACTTATTCTTTCATCTATAAGAACAAACTTAATTGCTTTTATGTTGGAAAAATGTCGAACGCATACAGTATGAGCATTAAGTAATTCCAATCCTTGATGATCATCATGGTGTACCCAATCTATTTTTGAAAAAAAAAAAGATTTCAAATAATACATTGAGTACTTGGTATAATTGAAAAATATTTATATTATTTTTTATAAATAATTCACACAAAAGAGTTTATTCTATATATTATTTGTTTCTAAGTTTATTCAAAATATTCTAATAAAATGGTTCTTATTGAATTTAAATACCTTCTATAATTATGGTATTTGAAGGGATCCCATTAAAGCTTGTAACTTGTAAATATTAAAAATGAATTATAGTTTATATATATTTGTTTAATTAAAAAGGCATATATTGGATCAAAATATAATTTATTTTACCAATATTTCAGTTGGGTAAACGCCAATTTTATCAAGGTATTATAACATATTAATGTATATTCAAAATATATATTTGTATTTTGAAATTTATATTTATAAATTATATTTATACCTAGAAATACACATGTGTTAGAAATGTGTGGGAATATTTAGTATGGGTGGTGGGTATTGGAATACTAATAAATTGATATCTCTCTCTCTCAGCCTCCAATTAAGTTTTAAGTCTAAAATATTTTATTCACTCAAATAAGTTTATACCCATCTGGAATGGGATAGAGAAGTAGGTGATGAAGAGACCCAGAGAAGATAGAATAAAACTGACGTCCAGGTCATACACTCCACCACAGGTCAGTAGGTTGTTCTCAGCTTGAAGTCTGAAGAACATCAGTCTGAAGATGTCACTGGGAATGATGTCAGGTGAGGTCACTTGGTCCAGAGCCATACAGGTGACTTCCATGTATTCTTTGTTGACTTGACTGGCGGAGAAGGCAACAGAAACAAAGATAAAACAATTTTGAAATATCCAGGAACCAGAGAGAAAAAAATCTTCATTTTCAAGATTAAATCCACGCATTGATAACATATTAATTATAATCAACATTAATTTAGCCAATATTACTAAATTTTGCCTTGAATATAATTCATTCAATTTCTTGATTAAATCCATATAAAAGATAGTATGGTCAATTAATAAATTTGTTTTTAAATGAGGCACATTTATTTTCAATGTTCTAATCGCTTTTTTAATATGAAAACAGATATAATGAAATTTTATGTAATAAATCCAAATTATAATCTCAACTAGAAAACTAATAACATTTTCTTCTAATATCAATTCAGTATTTGTATTTTCTGCATTAATATAATTATAAATTAAATAAACAAATGGACAATATAAAAACAATAAAGCAAGAAAAGTTATATATAAGTATAGGTTAACTTTATTATTATTTTTTTCATAATGGTAATTTTTAGATAATATAAATATGAGTTTATTAATCTTTTGATTGATATTGTAAAAGTAGAAAATAGAAAATGTATCATTCAGAACAAATAAATTGGTTATAATTGCGTAAAATACTTTTCCTGGCATTGATATAGCCGTTTTGTTAAAATCTCTATCTGAAATATAAAACAAAACATAATTGTTGTAATTTAAAATAAATAAATTTAATATTGCGAATATTAAAATTATTATAGAAAGTTTTGGACAATTTACTCTAACTTTCATCTTTGCCATTTAGTTTAGGAAAATTATGGATTAATGTTATCCAGTTCTTATTATTAACATCTGTTCTGTTTATTTACCATGACAACGTATTTACTCTCAAATATTTGTTTATTATTGAAGCCACTTTTCTCTGATTATACTTCTAATTGAGAATTGGAGTAAAAGAATAAATTGATACCATCCATGTAACTCAAATCAAGCATAAAACAAACACAACCAAAGAATCGGTAATCATATCTATATTAAGTGTTGCTTTTAAAATTTTTAACTATATATTGATTTTTAAATGACTAAGAATTTTGCATATTTACAAACCCAACCTGTGAGTTGAAAAAGTGTGTGTCTAACAGAATCATTGCATTAATAAGTACAAATTGGTATTGTTCTATTTAGGTAGACATAAGATATATTGTTGTATATACACTGGCGTCCAAAAAATAATAAACTTTTGTTTTTTAATGACATGTTTTAAAATATACAACGCTAAAAGCTAAAAAGTAATTTAATTAGGTATTTCAAGTCGTAGAATTTATTTATCGCAATCATTCGATTCGGTAAAATTGAAAATATGCAAATTTTTGCTTGTCTTTATAAGTGTGCTATTTGGCGTGTCGTTTACCCCATCTAAGAATTGTCCAATTATAATTTTATTTAATCCTTAGTTAATTATGAGTTTACAAAATATTTTAGCAGATTATTTAAAATGGAGAGCTGTTGGAAGAATGGAGGCAGGGCAATCACAAGTTGAAGTAGCAAAATGGCTAAATGTGAATAAATCTGTGGTCAGCAAAATATGGAAACAGTTCATTGAGACAGGAACCATCAAAAGAAAAGAAGGTTCTGGTAGAAAAAAGAAAAACAGCTACCTCTGAAGACCGTTATCTGGTCGTAACTGCCAAGCGCCACAGGGAGATGACAGCTATTCAACCCTCAAATAAACTCTCAAGTGCTACTGGAAAAGAATTTCAAGACAAACTTTACCGAAGGCTTCACGAAGGTGCCCTTTATGCAAGTCGACCAATGGTCTGTATCCCTTTAACCTCTGCTCACAGGAGAGCCCGCTTGAATTGGTGCTTGGAACATCACGCCTGGACTCATGATCAGTGGGCCAATGTTCTCTTCAGTGACGAGTCAAGATTTAGTTTAAACACAGATTTTCGACGAGTTTTCATCTGGAGGGAGCCTGGAACCCGCTATCATCCCAGTAACATCAGGAAAATAGACAGCTTCAGAGGGGGCAGTCTCTTAGTCTGGGCTGGTATCAGTTCTAGCAGACGCACACCCCTCCACATTTTTTCTGGGGGCACTTTAACTGCCCAAAGGTACAGGGACGAGATCCTTGAGCCCTATCTAAGACCTTATAGAGATCAAATTGGTCACAATTTGATTTTTATGGACGATAATGCTCGTCCGCATAGGGCTAGGCTAGTCAATGAATATCTCCAGAGTGAGAATATTCGAAGGATGGATTAGCCAGCCAGATCTCCGGACCTGAATCCAATAGAGCATGTGTGGGATGCTCTAGCGAGGCGTATTGGAGCTCGTCACCCCTCTCCCAGAACCCTCGTTGAGCTAAGAACTGCTCTATTGGAGGAGTGGGGTTTACTACTCCTGGACCTACTCCAAAGCCTGGTAAACAGTATGAAGGCTCGCTGTGAGACCTTGATAGCTGTTAGAGGTGATCATGCACCCTATTGATATCTTATTTCTTTAAGCTCTGGAACCTTAGCTTTGGGTATGTTGGTAATAATTTGCATATTTCATAATTTCAAATATTTTTTTTTATTTTCATATAGCTAGTCAATTCTCCATAGTTTAAATTATTTGTATACTAAATTTTATATTTGTTAATAAATTAGCTTTTGAGAAATTTCAATATTGGTTAAGTTTCTTATTTTTTGGACACCAGTGTATATTAATTAATTGTTACCACAGAGTGTGTGTAAGCTCACAGGTAAATAGGCGCTAACTGAAACAGAAAAAAGTTCATTTGTTTAATATTAGTTCCCCTTTTATATTTTGTTCTCTCTCTTGTAAATCAATAAATATAATGTTTAATTAATAATTATTGGAATCAGTTTCATAAATAATTCTAAGCAAAGTCAACATATATTTACTTTATACACATTTTTTTATTATCCCTAGTACACGTGGTAATGGCCATGATAATCATGGTGGGTAGAGGTAGGCGACTGCTTTCATTGTAAGTGCACCACATGTCTGCACATATGAAAAGCAGTTATAAACAATTAAAAATTTATACCCCTCATTAATATCATACCCTGAATCACACGTGCTCTTTTAAAATTCTTACTACTCAAAGTATTTTTTTCTTTTGGAGGTTAAATTTATATCTTTCGTATGATATAATCCAAAGGGGAGTTAATAAAATTAAAAACCTTTTATTAAAAATATTCTAATGTAATTTATGTATTGAAGTGAAAATATTATAATGATTATAATGATACTTGTAATATACCATTATGTGCATCTTTTAAGCTGCAGAATATATAGCAAAAAATTATATTTATAATAATCTTCTAAATATTATAATTAAAATAGCGAATATATTTTATATGTTAAAGAGAGAGAATAACAAATTTTATTATTTTCTACTACCGTTTTGAATTATTTTGTTGATTATGAATGATGGATGAATAGAGTGCATTTTTGAGAAGGGAATTTTATATTTAAAGGAAAGTTCAAGAAGACATATTAAATTCAAGATTTTTAAAAATACTTTTCATTATTAAAATAATAATATTGAAAAAATAGGGAGAGAATATATAAATGAATACATGTAGTAATATAGGCTAAAATGATATATTTAAAAAAGTATAAATTTTGAAAAAGCATCTCGTAAATATGCAAACGTAGGTTGTTGAATGCTTTCACCATCAATAGGCATAAATGTAAACAATTGGTTGACTTTATAATATCTAGAATTATTTTATGTTTATTCCAATAGATCACGTAAATCAACAACAGTTTTCTGTTGAACCATCAGAAAAATTTAAATAACATAAAATCTGATCTCAATATAGTTAAACCTTTTTTATAGTTTTAGTTTCTGACATTATTTGCAGTTATTTGAATAGATTATTAATTTTATTAATCTGAGTTGTAATGCTGTTGAAGAGGACGGGAACTAAGGTATTGACTATAGAATTTTATTATTTAACTCTATAAATCAAATATATAGATATTAGAAACAAATAGAAAATTTACTAGACCTGTAGTAATTCGAGTAAAAAAAAAAAACCCTGATTTTTCAACTTAAATTTGATGAAGGCCATGAAATGAAAATGTTAGCTAATTTTTCAAATTATATGAACAAAATATCTTTTAATATATCACACAAACATACAGCTTTTTTAAGACCACTGGTTTTATTCTTTTAATATATCAAGAACTTTTCTAAACATTTTTGCCCCACAAACTGTTGACATCATGAAAAATTAGAGCTATAAATGGCTATGTAAATTCGAAACCTTTGATCTAGTTGTGACTCGGTCCAGAGTGGCATTGGTAACCTCAACGTATTCTCTGTTGAATTAACTGGCCAAAAAGATAGAAGACAGAGATGTTTCCATATTGAAATATCCAAGAACAGGTTAACATATAACTCTCAATTTTTAAATTCTAAAAACAATAGAACACTTTGAAATAAATTAATAAAAATAGATATATTGAATTGGAATTTTTAGAACATTAGAGAACATTAGAACACTAGAGAATATTACTCTAGAGAAAATTTTTCACTTCTAGATTTTTGACCAAATAAAAAGGTATTTCTGTACATAAATATGGTTGTGGGAGCAATTCCTAGAAAATATTTTCAGCGAAATTTAAAAAAAGTTTAGCTTTTGAAAAACTAGATAAGTTTATAGTATTATATATTATATTATCATTTTTTATTTTATTTTATTTCAACACACAAAACGCGATATCCCGGCTAGGGATAATTGTGTCGATTTAAATTTTTTTAAACAGAAATAGTTATAAACATATTATACAAGAAAAAGTAATCGAAATAAAAAGAGAAACAATAATATATACTAGGAACCTGAGCCTTTTAGGTTTGTAAGAAAATCATAATATTACAATTTTTTTATGTTTCTTTATTTCGACTAGAGCGCTATGTCCCCCTAGGGACACTTGCACTTTAAAGATAAACAACATTTTGTAAGAAAATAAGGAAAGTTATATTAAAATATAGAAATATTCAAAAAAAGATAATCTGTGTGGAAGTTTAATTAATTATAATTATATGTAATTCTTCTGTCCTAAAAACTTATGTCCATAGTTCATTTAAAATACCCATTCGAAGAGTCAAACATCCTATAAAAGGAAGTTCCAAAAATGCAATATAACAGCGGTAAACTGGCGAAACCTCTGGGAGGGTTCACCACTGATGAGCCAGGCCCTCCCTTTAATTATTCCATTGCAGTAAGGGCAGTAGAAACTATTTTATTTTAAAAAGAATATTACGCGTCTAAAATAGTTTTGTAATTTGATAAACGAGAGAAAAGTTGGCTAGTAAGATCATATCCTTAGTCGATCACATGTCCTGTCTTCTATAAATGGATATTTCGTGAAACAAAGGGTCACTACCCCGTACTCCCCCGCCGTGGGCGCCACCAATGAATGCCTTGTATATATTTTATATATATGTATATTTAGCAATTATTTTTATCTATTTATTCATATATTTACCATTATATAATCTTATTTATTCAAATTTATATTTTATCTGTATTTAACCTTATATAATCTTATATGGATATTGTAATAAATCAGTTTAATCTCAATCTCCCCTGCGGTCACTATTTTGACTTACTAAGAATAAACAAAAGAACCCCATATTTGATGGTCAGGAACAGTTCTCTCTGAATTGTCACTTTGTCATCTGTTCCCAGGGTGGTTTTTGGGACCTTCTCTTTCATCTCTGATATACTCCTCACGGGTGGATATGAATACGATACAGGTGTGCGTCCTTAGAACTTGCTACACAACCCCAGACTGTTTCGCAAACACTACATTAATATATACAGTTATCAGTGTCATGCATTCTTTCTTAATTCTGTCACCATTTGCTTTTGGTTCAGCGGTAGAATGCTCGCCTGCCACGCGGGCGCCCCGGGTTCGATTCCCGGCCGATGCATTTTTTAAAATTATAATATTGTCACGGTAGTGATAACGAGTATAACAAAAGTTTAAGTAAAAATAATTTATTTATAAAATGCAAACTATTTCTAAAAATTTATTTACAAGTAATGATATTCAAGAATGGTAAGGGGTGATGACCTTGCAAATATTAATGATGATATACCACAGAATATTTAAAATAATTATTCAGTGATATTGCCCCCCTCCTAGATGAACAGCGTCCCGCTGTAATTATCACTTGAACAGATCAGCTTGGTCCTCAGGGTCATGGTAGGGTTTCATTCTCAGTACATGGACAAGGTCTCTTGTTTGGCGTCTTCTGGTTGGTTGGTCCACAGGTTCAACTTCGAAGGTCACGTCAGAGAGTTTCCGAGTAACCCTGTATGGCCCGAAGTACCTTTTCATCAGTTTTTCTGAGAGTCCCACCTTTCTTATCGGGATGAAAATCCATACCAGGTCACCGACGTTGTAATCCATTGCCTCGTGCTTTGAGTCATATCTGGCCTTGTCCTTTTCTTGGGCTTTCAAGGTTTCTAATCTTGCTAGCTGCCTAGTTTCTTCGACTCGCGAGGCAATCTTCTGACTGTAATCCTCTTGGAGATCTTCATGCGGATTTGGGAAAAGAGTGTCTACAGTTGTTTCGGCTTCGCGTCCATGAATCAGTTTAAAAGGGGTAAAACCTGTCGTATCTTGTTTTGCCGTGTTGTAGGCGAACGTGACGTAGGGCAGGATTACGTCCCAGTCCTTCTGTTCAACACTTACATACATAGCAATCATGTTGGCTAAGGTTTTGTTTAACCTCTCCGTCAGTCCATTCGTCTGGGGATGATACGCTGTAGTGAACCGATGTATCGACGAGCATTGATTGGTGAGTTCCGCAATCAATTTGGATTGGAATACTCGTCCTCGGTCCGTGATGATTTCTCTGGGGGCTCCATGCTTGAGAACAACATCTTCCATTAAGAACTTGGCTGCTTCTTTTGCTTCCCCTGTGGGTAAGGCTTTAGTAACGGCAAATCGAGTAAGATAGTCGGTACAGACTATGATCCATTTATTACCAGTATCAGACTTGGGAAATCTTCCAAGGAGGTCCATTCCAACTCTCTGAAAAGGGGAGGATGCAGGAGGTATGGCCTTAAGTAGTCCGGGTGGCTTTTGAGTTGATTGTTTCTTTCTTTGGCACTCCTTACAATGAGCGACATACTTCCGTATGTCCCGGAGAAGTCCTGGCCAGAAATATTTGTTTTTAACTCTCTCATATGTCTTCGAAAATCCAAGATGACCTGCTGTGGGAGCATCGTGTAAACTTTTCAGTAGTTCTAAGCGTAAGTGCTTGGGAATAACTAAAAGGTGTTGGTTTCCCAGGGGGTCGAAATTCTTTTTGTATAAGGTTCCTTTTAACATTTCATATCCTTTTGATTCGGCACCAAATATTTCTGTTTCATCTATCAATTTATTAATTTTAGGGTCTTTTCTTTGTTCAGCTTCGAAGCACGTTAGAGCAGTTATTGAGGGTATATCATCATCCTCATCATTGTATGCTTCTTCCGATTCAAGTTGGAGAGGATTTCGAGAAAGACAGTCGGCATCTTGGTGTTTGCGTCCACTTTTATAAACAACTGTTACATTGTATTCTTGGAGTTTTAAAGCCCATCTTGCTAGTCTTCCTGTCGGGTCCTTCAGGTTAGATAACCAGCAAAGAGCGTGGTGGTCAGTGACGATGACAAACTCACGACCAAAAAGGTACGGTCGAAATTTGTTGATGGCCCATATTGCGGCCAAGCATTCTCTTTCCGTTGTTGAGTAATTCTTCTCCGCCTTAGATAAAGTTCTTGAAGCATAACCAACTGGTCGCTCTTTCCCATCGTTGATCTGTACGAGGACAGCTCCAATTCCATAACCGCTGGCGTCAGTATGAAGCTCGGTTGGCAGTTGTTCTTCGAAATAGGCAAGAACAGGTTCAGACATCAATGCTTTTTTCAAGGCATCAAAAACATCCTGTTGGTCAGAGTTCCACGTGAATTTATTATCTTTTTTGAGGACTTCGTGTAAAGGAGCAGCTTTCTCAGCAAAATTTTCGATAAATCTACGATAATAGGAACATAGGCCAATGAAGCTTCTCACATCTGTTATAGATTTTGGGGTAGGAAACTTGGCGATAGCTTCAATCTTTTCTGGATCGGGATAAATACCTTTACTATCGACGAGGTGTCCAAACACTCTGATTCGTTTGGTTCCGAAAAGGCACTTTTTTGGGTTGAGGCGTAGCTCGGCCTTGTCGAGACATTGTAGTATGATTTCAAGCCGGTGTAAATGTTCGTTGAACGATTTGGAATACACCACGATGTCGTCTAAATAACAGAGGGCCATCGTCCATTTCAGGCCTTTCAATATCTTGTCCATCATGCGCTCGAATGTTGCAGGGGCATTGCACAGGCCAAAGGGCATGACTAGGAATTCGTAGAGTCCGTCAGGGGTGATAAAGGCAGTTTTTTCTCTATCTGCTTCGTCGACTTCTATTTGCCAATATCCTGAACGAAGGTCCATTGATGAATAAAATTTGGCTCCTTTCAGGGAGTCAAGTGTATCATCGATTCGGGGTAGTGGGTAAACGTCTTTTTTAGTAACTTTGTTTAGTCGTCTGTAATCCACACAGAAACGCCAGTTACCATCCTTCTTCTTCACTAAAATAACCGGCGATGACCATGGACTTTCTGAATGACGTATAATACCGGCGTCTAGCATTTTGTCCACTTCCGTTTGGATTGCTTGGCGTTCTGTAGGGGAGACTCGATATGGTCTTTGCTTAATAGGCTGATGGTTTCCAGTTTCAATTTTATGTTTGGCTAATGAAGTTTGCTTTACAGATTCATTATTTTTATCAAATATTTTATCATATCGTTTTAAAATTGATAAGATTTGAGACTGCTGCTCTTCTGATAAATCATCACTAATTAAATTTTGTAAAAATTTAAAGTCACTTTTATCAGCATGACTGGCATGATTCGCATTTTTCACCTCCTTATTATATGCAGAACATTCTGAAATAGCCGTCAAGTTATTTTCTTCAACTCTTTGAATTTTTCCTAGGCACATTCCCTTAGGGACTATTTGAGCTGTGGTGCTAGAATTTACGATCCAAAGTTTTCCTTTATTATGGGAAAGCCTGAATAATGCACAGGGAAGTGTTAACCCTTTTCCTATTAATACCTTTTTCGAAGGTTCAAAAAGTACCTGATTTTGCCCATTAAGCTCTTCACTCATAACATTTATTAGTTTGGTAGATTCAGCTGGGATTACGACGCTCCTGCTAGCCACAACCTTTCCCATGGAAGCTGGTGAATTTAGTACATCTTTGGCCTCTTCCAATCTGATTTCGGCGCGTCCACAATCAATCACGGCATTTGATGCCTCTAGGAAATCCCATCCGAGGATAATACTTGGGTTACTATTAGGGAGGACGATAAACTCAAGCGGCTGTTCCAATCCATTGATGCTCAAGCTGATTGTGCATCGGCCGATCGATGTAACATTCTTGCCATCAGCAACTTTCAGAGTCATTCCGCTATCCTTGAACATGGTCTTTTTTAATTGTCGTCTTAATCCATCAGAGATAACCGAAAAAGAGGAACCTGAATCGACTAGAGCAGAAAACGCAATGTCATCAATGATGATTTCGACATAATTTTGTTGTAATTTAGCGGCTGTCGACGATGGAGGGTTTTTCACACCCGCGGCTTCCCCCTCGAAAGAAGACGCGACGCTTAGTTTTTTTCTAGATTGTAGCGGCGTGGGGATTGGCTTGTATGGCGGCCTGGGGAAACGGACTGGCGTCTTGGGGATCTTCCTCTGTTTGGATACGGCGATTGTCTGCGGTAGGTTTGGCTTCTTATGGCTTGGTGGTCACCCATTTGAGGTTCTTGGGTGCTTGGTGCATGTCCTTCGGGTCTCTGCGTCCATTGTCGGCGTTCTCTACAATATCGCTTAACATGGCCTGGGCGGCCGCAATTAAAACATATTGGGATGTTGTCATGCGTCCTCCATTCATCCGTTCTTCGTTGTGGTGGCGTCTGGTTATATATGGGCGTTTGGGTAGGGTACTGACGTCGTGGAACCTGGTTGAATGTACGTGTTTGGTTGGGGTACGACTGTCGTGGCGGAGGCCTTTGAATAGGCTTCGAAATTGCAGCTACGTTTTTTTCAATCTCTTCTCGGATAATTTCTTTCAGAGAAGATGGTTCAGGGGTAGTTGACTCCGGATTTAGTGCGCGATGAACTTCTTCACGCACGATGCGTCGGATTAAGTCTTCCATTGATTCAGAGTCTGCTGAATCGATGGCGGCAACATTCGGTAGTCTGTCAAATACTACACGTTTTTTTACACGTTTTTTATTTGAAGCCTCGATTTTTCGGCACCATTTGATGAACTCATCGATACTTGCAATGTCTAAAATGATGATTGACTGATATATCTCCTCCGATATTCCTTTCGTCAAGTGGGCAACTATTTCATTTTCCATCATAGCCGGATTCACTTCTCTGCACAGATGGAGAACATCTTGAATGTAAGAATCACTGGTCTCCTCCTTCCCCTGAGCTCGAGTTTTGAGGTTCTCTGCGAGTTGATCTTTTTGGGTGACATGATGTCCGAAATTCTGAGAAAACATTTTCACAAAAATATCCCATGAATTAATTTTCTCTTCAACATTTTCGTACCATCTGTGCGCTGTTCCTTGGAGAAAAAAATAAACATTTGCGAGGCACATTGAATCATCCCAGCAGTTGTAGCGAGCGACGCGATGGAATTCTTTCAACCATTTTTCTGGATTCTGGTTGCGTTCTCCAGTAAAAATAGAAGGGTTTCTAAAAGGTTGAAAATGGTACTCACCCATTTTTGTCTGTGTCTCTTGCTTGATCATAGCGATGTTTTCTTGAGGTTCTAGTCCTTGTAGTCTTCGGCTTCTTCTAACGGCTTGGGCGGCGAGGGAATATTCCAGCTTCTCCACCAGTTGTCACGGTAGTGATAACGAGTATAACAAAAGTTTAAGTAAAAATAATTTATTTATAAAATGCAAACTATTTCTAAAAATTTATTTACAAGTAATGATATTCAAGAATGGTAAGGGGTGATGACCTTGCAAATATTAATGATGATATACCACAGAATATTTAAAATAATTATTCAGTGATAATATTATTAAAAAAATAGACTATACAAGAAGTATACGATAAACTATACAAGAAGTATACAATAAACTATACAATATATTATACAAGAAATATACAAGAAACTATACAAGAAGTACACAATAAACTATACAAGAAGTATACAATAAACTATACAAGAAGTATGCAAGAAACTATACAATAAGTATACAAGAAGTATACAATGAACTATACAAGAAGTATACAATAAACTATACAAGAAGTATGCAAGAAACTATACAAGAAGTATACAATGAACTATACAAGAAGTATACAATAAACTATACAAGAAGTATACAATAAACTATGCAAGAAGTATACAATATATTATACAAGAAGTATACAATAAACTATACAAGAAGTATACAATAAACTATACAAGAAGTATACAATAAACTATACAAAATTATACAAGAAACTATACAAGAAGTATACAATAAACTATACAAGAAGTAAACAATAAACTATACAAGAAGTATACAATTAATATATACAGTTATCAGCGTCATGCATTCTTTCTTAATTCTGTCACCGTTTGCTTTTGGTTCAGTGGTAGAATGATCGCCTGCCACGCGGGCGCCCCGGGTTCGATTCCCAGTCGATGCATTTTTTTTTTTACAATTTTTAAAACTCATTTATATTATTGAAATATATGTGCTTTTCTTGTCTATGTACACAAGTATACAAGTATGTATACAAGTTATTTGCATATTGCGTGGCAAATTTGCCCTTTCGCTCGCAAGAGGGCCTCTAGCGGTGAAGATGGGAGATAATATCAGCTGACCTAATGGACATATAAAACGTGTTTTAACAGGACATAGAGAAAAATCTGGAAAGATATTTTTCGGATTTTTAGTCAAGAAAAATAAATTGACAAGTTCTGGGAAACAAGTAGTTGTTTTTTATTCAGAAAATGATGATGACAATATTGCTGTATCATATTTGATTATCAGATACAAAATTATAACCGGAAAAATCCAAAAAGCAGAGACCACAAGTGAAGCCAGTTCATTTTTAGCATGCATGAACAAAATTCTAACAGAAAAAACATTCATTCGAGCAGAAGACACAAATCCAGATCATCTCTTTATAAAAATATCGCTTCTCAGACACAAAGTTTGGAGTGGGACGTTTCACAAGAATGACATCCACGGCGCCAATTTATAATTGTAACAAATAGTATTTGAATAAAAGCATTTAATCGGGTAAAACCCGGGCATTGCCCTTTCTTAATCAATTCTGTCACCGTTTACTTTTGTGAATGGAATAATCACCCAAATATGGCCATTTCTCATAACCATCGGTGGTTCAGTGGTAGAATGCTCGCCTGCCACGCGGGCGGCTCGGGTTCGATTCTCGGCCGATGCATTTTTTTTTTACAATTTTTAAAACTCCTTTATATATTATAAAAGAATGACATCCACGGCGCCAATTTATAATTGTAACGAATAGTATTTGAATAAAAGCATTTAATCGGGTAAACCCTGGGCGTTGCCCGGGTCATTCGGCTAGTATATATATATATATACAATTGTTTAATCAAATAGGTTCAAACCCATCTGGAATGGGATAGAGAAGTAGGTGATGAAGAGACCCAGAGAAGAGAGAATAAAACTGACGTCCAGGTCATACACTCCACCACAGGTCAGTAGGTTGTTCTCAGCTTGAAGTCTGAGGAACATCAGTCTGAAGATGTCTCTGGGTCTGTTTTTAGATATGTTGACTTTGTTCAGAGCTACACTGGTGACTTCTATGTATTCTTTGTTAACTTGGCTGGCCATAAACATTGTTGATACGAATGCGAAGCACCTGAAAAATATCCAAGAAACCCAAAGAAAATAATTTGTATTCACAGAACCAATATCTCGCGTTGATAACATATCAAATATAATAAATAATAATTTAATCAATAATATTAAATTTGGGATTGAATATGATTTATTCAATCTCTTCATTATATTAGTATAAAGTATAAGTTTTGCAATCAATATCTCCAATTCTAACATATGTAAATTTTATTTCAATTCAATAATTTCTTTTCTAATATGAAAACTGATATAATGGAATTTTAAGTGAAAAATCCAAATAACAATTTCAACAATAAATAAAAAATTATCTTCTAATTTCCAATTAGAATTAAAAATAGTTGTTTGAATAATATTATTAACTAAAAAAACAAATGGGCAATATAAAATGAATACATTAACAAAGAAAATATATAACCATAGTCTTAATTTAAAATGTTTTCTTATATAATGATATTTATTTTGAAAAAGAAATATAAACTGATTAATGATATTGTTAATACTGTAAAAGTAAACAATAACAAAAACACCAATCAGAGCATAAATATTATATATGTCATAATTTGTATATAATTAAATGCAACCCCGACCCACTATGTATGTACCATGTATGATTTTCGAAGACTTAATAAAGAACAAGGTAACTGGAGGGAAGCAAGTAGCATTAAGATATAGGAAGTAGACCTAAGACTGGCACGACTATTCTGGGCACCCCTGTGTCAATATTGCAGGGGCAGAGACCGGACGTCTCTAGTGACCGCAGAAGTTATTTTAGCCAAGATACACTCAATACTTCCTGACAAAACAGGACGTCTCTAGTGACCAGAAGTTATAAATGTTAAAACTAGCATTCAATACTTCCTGACAAAGCAGGATGTATTTTGATAGCCGCGGAAGTAAATAAAGTCAAATAAACACGAGACTTCCTGACCCAAGCCGGGCGTAACTAATATCAAAGGAAACCGCGGGCCAATCAAAAGACAGTACCTTAAGTAGGTCAACCAATAGGAAAAGATCATGTGACATCTCTCGACCAATCAGAGAGAAACTGAGGCTTGGTGTTAAATCGGAAAACAAGAATGAGTAGTTACGCTTGAGCTCTCATAGGAACAACACCTACAGGGTTCACTGGCTCTCGCCGAGTTCGGACAGTGCTCCTTCGCTTCCAACAAAGTAACATCTACTCTAGAGATATCTCTCTCCGCTCATTTCATCATCGCCATGTGATCAACTAATTAATAAGTCAAATCGCTCAACTCTTCTCAAGCTTTCTTCCCTCCAACACAGTTGCCTCTTATTTTCCAACTCAATCACGTGTCCTGATTATTCCTAACTGTATGCTGCAACTTCCACTCAAACGACTGCGCTTCAACCAAATCTCACCATTCGCATCCAACAACAAGAAACCCCGCAACGATATTGCCACAGAACGGTTAAGTCGACAGGATAGTGAGATGGAATTAAATCAGGATCCCACAGGCGTAAAGTCGGACGGCCCGATGGAAACAACAACGGAAGGGAGGCAGGAAGTAAGAGAGACGAGCGAGACAACTGCGCACCTAGCGGACGCCGTCAATCAGCTGTCAACGCTTCTGACCCGGGTAAAAATTTCTGATGGAGCGGAATCGGCGATCCCGCCTTTCGACGGCACATACAGCGCGACACAGTTTTTCCAGACGTTCGACCGAAAAATGGAAGACGCATCCATGGAAGAACAAGAAAAATTACTGCGCCTGCCAAACTACCTGGTGCGACAACCCCTGGAGCTCTTCAGGAAACTTCGGCTGGCCGACCGGAGTTATTTCCAGGTGAGACAAATCCTCCTAGATCTCTACCCTGAGTCAAACGAAGCGTCCTTTGCGAAATATTTCGCCATGAAACTCACTGGACAAGCCAACTTAGAGACCTACTACCGGGAGAAAACCGCCATGGGATTGCAACTAGGACTTCCACAAGAGGTGATCCTCGAGACGCTGACAGAAGGACTGCCACTCAACGACCAGCGCCTAGTCCGCGTAGTACCTCCCGAGAACCTAGGAGAATGGTTCCGCCTGGTACAGCGGATCCACGGGCCCAGCGTACCGGCAACGCGATCCAGAGAAGATCAACCACCCACAATGTCGGGTCCGTACCACAGCACACCCCGACGCCCAGGTGCATGGAATGCACCTCTTCCGCCGTCCAATTGCAAGTTCTGCGGCGCGAGACACTGGCATAGCGAATGCCGACGTCGACCAGTCCCGACGATCCACGAAAAAGTGCGGACGGTGCAAACAGTCCCAAAACAACCAGCCCCGATTCCACAACAACCAAGTCAAGCCAGGGACACCCCAGCCGAGCAGCCCTTTCGAGACTGAGGTAGGATCCCTAAACCAACTGACTGTCAAACTTTTTCTAACCCCTAATGTATCATGCCCCTTTTTAATTGATACAGGCGCCAGCCTGAGTATAGTGCCATATAGTATTTATCATATGCTAAAAACCCACCTGCCTAATTTAACCCTTGAGGGACACTCACTACACCTCCAAACCCTAAACGGATTTGCAAAAACCATGGGTAAACTATCTATCCCACTGACAATAGGACAAATATCACGAAAGGAGTATTTCCATGTAGTGAATGCACCATTGCCATTCGGAATTCTTAGTATCAATAGCCTCCATAAATTCAGATTAACCATAGATTTTAATAAATGCACTATACTCCAGCTGGGCGCCCCATTGTCTACCCTTTCCTACCATTTTAATCATGTGTCCAATGTATGCACGTACTGGCAGTGTCAGGCGATGTCACAAAAAATTTTCCCCACATCCCAACTTTCCGCCTATGACAACCATTGCGTGCATTCATTGAGAAAACCCCACTTATCTACATGCCCCTTTTTCACTAAAGCCAATTGCCCTTTTTACATGCCCTCAAATAATCAAACCACAACAACTTCAACTTATGAACCTGTCCAAAACGCACCCACACAGCGGGATAACTCGCATACCAAAAACCTAGGTGATCACACACCGTTACACAACTCTCACATGACCAACCCACACAACGAACTCGACACTCACACTAATACACAACAAAACCCTTTACCCCATGCATACTACAACACAACACCTAACACTCACTATACACCACAGTTCACAACACTTCTACAAAGGTACACTCACATTTTTTCACAGGACAAATTCAACGTACCATGCTTACGGATTCCACCAGTAAAAATACCCACGAATTCCGAAAAAATAATCACCATACGTCCATATCGTGTTCCGATATGTGACCAACAAGAAATCCGTAACCAAATACAACAAATGCTGGAGAATGGCATCATAGAGCAATCTTTTTCACCTTTCTCGAGCCCTGTCACCCTCGTCACTAAGCGCGACAAGACCAAACGGTTTTGTATCGATTATAGGAAGGTGAACGAGCTAATCAGCTCTGATGTCCATCCCCTCCCGAGAATCGAGGATATCCTAGACCGCCTCGCACAAGCCAAATATTTCTCCACGGCCGACATATCCTCTGCGTATTGGCAAGTCCCAATACACCCCGATTCTCGACCACTGTTAGCATTTGCCACCTTTGAAGGATTATACCAACCCACTCGATTACCTTTCGGGTTAAAAACCAGTCCTCAGATTTACGAACGAGCCATAAGTCAGGTCCTACAGAGACACGGACTTGACTGTGTGGCACATTACTTTGATGATTTCATCATTTACTCCAACACGTTGGAGGAGCATCAAAACCACCTGCGACAATTTTTCGCCTTTTGCGAAGCGGAGAAGTTACAACTTAACTTCGCAAAATGCGAATTTTTTAAGCAATCCATAAATTTTCTAGGTTACACCATCACAGCTGGTACAATCACACCACTCACACGTAACACCGACATTATCCACGCCATAAAACAACCACACAACCGAAAAACACTACAATCCTTCTTAGGCGCTGTGAACGTCTATAACAAATTCATTCCGGAATACGCTCGCTTGCGAGCACCACTCAACAATCTCCTCAAAAAGGACGTCGTGTGGAACTGGAATGAAGCTTGTCAAGAGGCGTTCATTGACCTGAAAGGAAACCTCACACAACACCCCATTTTACACCTTTACAAAGAAGGTCTGCCATGCCAAGTGTATTGCGATGCATCCACCCTCGGTATAGCAGGCATTCTCAAACAAGTTCACCCTGACGGAAACGTATATCCAGTTCAATATTTCAGCCGAACATTGCGCCCACACGAGAAAAACTACTCCATCTCTGAACTTGAGTGCTTAGCAATCGTTGAGAGTGTGGAGAAGTTTCGCATCTATCTTATGGGCAGAAAATTTACAATATTTTCTGACCATCACGCATTGCAGTGGTTGAAAACCATCAAGAACCCGTCCGGCAGACTGTTTCGATGGAGTTTACGACTATCGAGTTACGAATATGAGGTCCGCTACATAAAGGGAAAACTACAATACGAAGCAGATCTCTTGTCCCGTAACCCGTTTTGTGGATTCTTGGACGCCACCCTTATCAAGACCCACCAATCTCCTCCATCGAAAGAGTCTAGTTTGACCATTGATCATAATGGATTACATACAGTTTCCCGAAAAGGTGTAACCAAGATTATACTTCCAAAACCACTCATACAACAACTCTTACAAACAGTACACACACAATACAATCACCCCGGTATTTCACAAATGTCACGAATCATCTCCACACAATATTACTGGCAAGGTATGTCAAAAGATATTAAACAAAAAGTTAAGACCTGTCCCACCTGCCAATTAACAAAACGTCCAGTAGGACCCACTTACGGAGAATTAAGTCAACCTCCGGAATCTAAAGAACCCTTCGACCTCTTATCTCTGGACACCATAGCAGGATTTGCCAAATATGGAAAAACACCAAGATATACCTCCATGTGGTAGTCGATCATTTTTCACGCTACGCGTGGGCTTTTCCATCTAAATCCACCAGTACCACCACCTACCAACAGGTACTTAAGCGAGTATTCCAGGATGGTTCTCCAAAACGCCTTCTTACGGATAGAGCCCCTGCCTTCACTTCACCCAAATTTCGTAGTTTCCTACTTAATAGAAATATTCACCCATTGCTCACAACCAGCAACAATCCACAGGCCAACGGTCTATGTGAACGCCTAAACGCCACCCTCACGGGAAAACTTAGGTTATTACACCTAGAAAATCCTAAGGTCGCATGGACCAAGCTGGTCAAGAAGGTTACACTTATATATAACAAGACACCCCACTCTACCACAGGTTTTCCACCCATATACTTAATGTTTGGTATCCTACCCCCAGAAATCTCTAATCATAACACACCGTACCCAGATATCGACAAAGCTAGAAAAATTGCACACACACGCACACAAAACAAACATTTACAAGACAAAAACACTTATGACCAACGACACAAGCAACCACATTTCGAAGTAGGTGATCTAGTATTAGTAAAATTATATCACCACCCAAATACAGGGAAACTTGCGCCATATTTCACAGGACCTCACACAATATTAGAAATTATTTCACCAAATGTGGTCCGCATAGATCGACCAAATCAACCACTTCAAAGAGACACTGACACAATCCACGTCAACAAACTTAAACTGTATACAGAAAAAATCCATTATATATCACCACCCGCCGTTAGCACCTATCATATAAAGCACAACCCCAATTACACGTTCCCTTTCAAACATTTAACACCCGAATTATTCCCAACAGAGTCATTAAGGTTCAAACCCACCAGCAGCGAACCTTTCAGGCATTTAGACCCTGCCATTTTTGCAACAAGACGATTTACATCACTCTTCCCCGATGTTAAAAACTGCAAACCTGACAACCAGCTCAATCATATCACACCACCCCCTAAAGATATCAAACAGGAGAACTGCGAACCTACCAATCATTCAAATTCTACAATTCATAAGGTTCAAGCAAATATTTCAGAGTCCCCAGTTACAAAAATGTGGACGAACATGGGGCAATATCCTATCTTTCATCTGATTTTTATCCTTTGTTTATTAGTTCTACCGTACAACTGTATCCCAATTTTATTCATTAATTACCTGTTTATCTATGCCATGCCCGCTCAGAAAATCTTCGAACTACAAGAGGTAGTTTTTAATTTAGGACAAGCATTTTTTAATTTTGGACAAACAGTTTTTCATTGTGGACAAGCAGTTCTTCATTGTGGACAAACATTTATAAAACTTCTCATAATTTTAGGAACCATCTTCGCAGAAAATCTAAATAAACTCCGAAGAGATAGCAGTAACTGAAAAGATGACCAAACAATGTCGGAGAAATCATACTCCAAAAACAAGACCCGAGCCACACCCCAAAATAAATAGACGGCAGGAAATGGGATTTGAAACACCACGACAGGAAGTATAGTCCGCTGCGGTTAAATTCGGCCTCTGTAAACAAAGCGGAACGCCTTCGTCCGATCTCCAATTTCCCTCCCTCTCGTTTGCCCGACACACCCCACTTCCGTATCTCTAATTACAATGAGAAGATCCCCTATTGAGGTCGACTGGGAACCTCACTATACCACCGGTTTTGATTCCAGTTCGAGTCTACATATCGATTTTTACCACCCAATTACACATCCACGAAACAACACCCAGAACTAGCTCACACATCTCTTACACAACCGACTTCTAACATTTTTCACAACACACACACAAAGACAAAAAATTACACATAAAGGTTATATAGATTTCCATGTCTCCTGTACACACAGCATAAACGCACTTGAGGGCTAGAATCACGTTTTTCACCTAAGTGTCGCTACAGACGAGACAAAAATTTTATAGGGCATAATTGAGCAAGTAAAACATTTATAGGGCAAAATGGAGCAACCAATACATGTAGATCAGGGCATGTAGATACCATAGGGTTCAAACCAATACACCTTATTTTTCATATCAAACATTTCCATTATTTTCTCTCAATTAAAATTTAAATATTTAATCAATTTATCAATTTATTCAACTTATTATCAATTTTAATCATTAACTATCATTTTATTTACCAATTAGTTTATATTATCATTTTCACTTATCAATTATCATTCTATTTACCACTTGACTTATATTGCCACAACTCAATTATCAACGAAAACCCACTGGTTTTCGATTAAACTAAAAACATTAAATCACCCTTTGTTGTTGAAACCTTTTTATTTTTCATTTTTTTTTTCAAACGCTCAACTTTGATTTCGTTCAACTCTTATTTTTATTTTTATTTTGATTTCTCAAAAGACCTTATGAAATTTCCTCGAATTCCTTTCCAAAATTCAAGCAAAAAAATAATTAGGCATTTTTCCTTTTTTTTTTTTCACCATTCAACCAAGCACTCAACTTTGATTTCGCTCAAAAAACTTTTATTTTATTTTTATTTTTGATTTCTCAAAAGACCTAATAGAATTCCTTCGATTTCATTCCCAATTTCGAGCTAGAATATGGTTAGGCATTTTTCTTTTTTTTTTTCTCACCATTCAACCAAACACATTCAATTTTGATTTCATTCAACTACTCTTATTTTATTTTGTTTTGATTTCAAAGCGCCTTATGAAATTTCCTCGATTTCTTTTCTCAAAAGTCGAGCAAAAAAGTAACTAAGCAGTTGTCTTTGTCATCATGCAACAAAATATTTTTCTTTTTCAACCAAACACATTCAATTTTGATTTCATTCAACTATTTTTATATTATTTTTATTTGATTTCAAAAGCCTTAATAGAACTCCCTCGATATCATTTCTTATCTCGAGTAGAATTCGTTTAGGCGCATTTTCTTTTTGCCCACTATGTACCATAACATTCATTGATTTCTTACAATTAAAAAATTTTTTGATTTCTATTAATTATACTCAACCTATATCATCAACCCCATTCTATCTTACTTTTATGTCACCAGCAATGCTTGTATATAGCCCCTCAATACCCACAACTAATTTTCCCACAAAATTATTTTCCATTTTACAGAATTCTCTCAGGCTAACCCCTTCTTGAATTCTTCACATGTAGGGGGCGCATCTGTCATAATTTGTATATAATTAAATGCAACCCCGACCCACTATGTATGTACCATGTATGATTTTCGAAGACTTAATAAAGAACAAGGTAACTGGAGGGAAGCAAGTAGCATTAAGATATAGGAAGTAGACCTAAGACTGGCACGACTATTCTGGGCACCCCTGTGTCAATATTGCAGGGGCAGAGACCGGACGTCTCTAGTGACCGCAGAAGTTATTTTAGCCAAGATACACTCAATACTTCCTGACAAAACAGGACGTCTCTAGTGACCAGAAGTTATAAATGTTAAAACTAGCATTCAATACTTCCTGACAAAGCAGGATGTATTTTGATAGCCGCGGAAGTAAATAAAGTCAAATAAACACGAGACTTCCTGACCCAAGCCGGGCGTAACTAATATCAAAGGAAACCGCGGGCCAATCAAAAGACAGTACCTTAAGTAGGTCAACCAATAGGAAAAGATCATGTGACATCTCTCGACCAATCAGAGAGAAACTGAGGCTTGGTGTTAAATCGGAAAACAAGAATGAGTAGTTACGCTTGAGCTCTCATAGGAACAACACCTACAGGGTTCACTGGCTCTCGCCGAGTTCGGACAGTGCTCCTTCGCTTCCAACAAAGTAACATCTACTCTAGAGATATCTCTCTCCGCTCATTTCATCATCGCCATGTGATCAACTAATTAATAAGTCAAATCGCTCAACTCTTCTCAAGCTTTCTTCCCTCCAACACAGTTGCCTCTTATTTTCCAACTCAATCACGTGTCCTGATTATTCCTAACTGTATGCTGCAACTTCCACTCAAACGACTGCGCTTCAACCAAATCTCACCATTCGCATCCAACAACAAGAAACCCCGCAACGATATTGCCACATATATTATTATGAGAAATATTTTTCTTTGCACACACATTGATATAATTTCGTCTTCTGAAATTTTATTTGAACTAGAAAACATAAAATAAATAGGCTTTTTAGATATAATATATATATAACAAAATTAAATCAAAAGGTTTTGGGTATTTCATCCTAAATTTCATCTTTACCATTCTGTTGCTTTTTGACTCTGAGAAATCTATTGGTTTGTGATATATACTGTTCTATTATAGTCATTTGAATTTCTGTGATGTTTGGTAGCTTTGACAACATTAAATATTTCATAAAACAATTTTGGATGAGATATTGAATATTAAAAGACTTTTGAAATTGACACTGAATTTTACATTTTTATCTTAGTAACAAATTATAGACAAATAGAAGTATTCTTTAGGATTATTCATTCTTTTATATATATGTAGATCTTGTTGTTAATTTTCAATTGAAGAGTTGGAGCATTTCGATATAAAATATATTTATTGCCTTTTTATACTAGCACAACATTATAAAAATAAGAATAAATACAAAAGGTTATTTAAAAATTAAAGAACATCCTTTGTTCTTAATATCAAAACATTCTTCTTTTTTCTTCATGATTTTTATTGATGTTCCTTTTTCCACAGAAATTATACCTTCAGATTACTTATAGGATTTAAGTATGTATTTAAATTATAAATCTTGTAAACAGTGAGGCGATTTTAGTATACAAATCCTTTCATTATTATAGATTATTAGAAATGGATTTTCAAAATAAATTTGAATTATTGAGAATGTGCATGATTTAATTAGTTTGTCTGCTTTACACTTTACTAATAATGAGTTTATACAAGTTTATACATTGTATATTAGAATCATATTTTTTAACTTTAAACAAAAGTTCAATACATATGAAAATTAGTGATTTTTTAAAATATCATCTTTTCTCAAATGTGTGCATTTGTCAATGATATAAAAACAAAAGTACCAAATGGAAAATATAAATTACATTAATAAAACATATATATAAGTTATAGGGTCTACCTTCTTTGATATTTAACATTTTATGATGACATTGGTTTTAAAAAAAAGTTTAAAGTTATTCGCTTGATGTTAAAACTTTAAAAATAAATTATTAAAAAACATTGAGATTTAAAATAAAGGTCAATTTATTGTTGCTACCTTGCGGCTTGGCTGACTCTTCAACTTTGATCATCTTCTGTGCTGGGTCTTGCATCTTACCAGAGCGTGTTTCAACCATCCTACAAATTTATATAAGCGAATAATGAGATACCTCTACTTTAAGTAGCCTCCATAATCCTCTATTTATTTCTCACATCAAAGAGAGCAGTGAAGTAACACAATGTACAACTACAAGTAATAATCTGGAAACGCTATATTGATGATATACTATGCATCACAAAAGTTGATCTTTCCACCATTCTGAATTTTTTGAATAATCTCAAACCCTTTCTAAAATTCACCTTTGAAATAGAAGAAAATAACTCCCTACCGTTTCTAGACATACAACTAACCAGAAACCAAGACAGAATTGAAACTCGAATATACCGAAAATCAACCCATACTGGAAGCTATCTGAACTTCAATTCATTTGGTCCCATCCACCATAAAATATCCGTGGTAAAAACTCTTTCAAAAAGACTAATCACACACTTTTCAACAAACAATAACGACACAAAAAAGAAAGAACCAAAATATTTCAAGAACTACTTAGCAATAATTACCCCAAACCGTTTATCAAAAAGCATTTCTACAGACCGAGAATATCAACCATGAACAATAGACAGACTTCATCCCAAAACATCTTTTGCTCCCTACCATACAACTATGGCTGTGAAAGAATAGCTAGAAAACTGAAATACTACAATATCACAACAAGATTCCAATCTATCTCGAATCTTAACAACATCCTCCGCCATCCTGATACAAAAAAGATCACTGAACCAAACAATAGAACCAATGTCATATACAAAATACCATGCAAGTCTTGCCAAGCCGTCTACATAGGAGAAACCGGTAAACCATTAATAGAAAGAATCAACCAACACAAATCAGCCCTAAAACACCATAACCCGACCTCCTTATTAGTAGATCATGCTCTCATCAATGGCCACATTCCAGACTTTGAACAAACATCAATAATATACCAAGATATAAAAGAAAAGCACAGCAGGCTATTCTTGGAGAGTTGGAGTTCTTTGGAAGACAGAAATAGCATAAACCGAAAGATCGATATACCAGACATGTACACACAATTTAGATGCTCCTAAAATAGGAACCTCTATGTATATATGAACTTCAGTGAAATGTCTTCATTCATAATGCAATAGCCGAATATTTATTTTGTATACATAGATATTTACTTTTACTCTATTTATTCATTTATTTTGATTAGTATTGTGCGATATTTGTTTGCATGCATTACATTTTTATTTAAATGATTTTCGCCCGGGGAGATTGTGAGACGCCCGTGTCTCGAGTGTAACGCGCAACTGGCCACAAAAAGAGATGAGATCCTAGAAAAAGATGGTCGTTTAGTCCATCGAAATATCGGAAATAAAAAGATTATTTATTGAATCCAAGATGTGCCCTTTATGAACAAATATAACAATATGGATTGCTCTATTTTCAAAACGATTTCAACCAGCTTTGGTTCCAGCGCTCTTTGTCTTGCAAGAAAATTGAAAAATCACCATCTCTCTTTGAACAGTTGGAAAGAACATCTGCACTTCAATCACAGATGTCTCTCAAATGGAATCATCCCACCTTCCCTGATTTTGAGAGATCCTGTGAGAACAATTTTTTCCCGTAGGATCTTGCTTCAAACAGGAAAAAAACTATTAAATGCTCGAATCAGAAACTGTTATTTCCGAATAAACGAATTGCAATCAAACATCAATAGAGTTACCCCAAATTTGCAACAACTGATCAGAGATGAATATTTTAATGAGTTAAACATATATCTAGAACGAAAATGCAAAAATAAGAGAGTTTCTCTACAACAAAAACATTCAAAGAAGCTACAGAATTGGTCGAATAAATCTACACGGCAAACAGATCAAAGCACTGTAATTAACCTTTCAAGTCACACATTCGATCCAGAAACAACAAACCTCCTATCAAAAGGTATAAACTTTGTACCTTCCCAAAAAATCAACACTCCCAAGACTTTAGCCGCAATAGAAAATGCAATAAAAAAACTCCCAGACGACCAAAAGACAAGAATTAAAACAGAAATAACCCCGATCATTAAGAAATTGGAAACGCAAAACAAGACAAATTTAAATAGAGATGGAAGAAACACTATAAAGTCTTTAAAAGAAAACAAACAAATCATCATAACTCCTTCAGATAAAGGCAGAAATACCGTAATCATGGACATAATAGAATATAACAACAAAATCGAACAATTACTTCAAAATCAGGAAATATATCAACCACTGACAAAAAACCCTCTACCCAACCTCATAAAAGATTTCAATAGACATTTCAACAGAATAAAACGGCAATACAAACTAAATAGTAAAACCTTTGAAGCCTTCAAAGCAACAAACCAGAATCTTCCGAATTTATATGGTCTACCAAAAATCCACAAAGCTAATACCCCATTGCGTCCCATAATATCATACTCAGGCTCTCCCTTATACCCTATCGCAAAATATTTGTCATCAATCATATCACCAATCCAGAAAAAACTCCCTTATACAGTCCCCAATTCAGTAGCAGCTATTGAAACCATCAATAATTCCAATTCCACATGACAGCTATATGGTATCCTTTGATATAGAATCTCTTTATACATCCATTCCGCACGATGAAGCTATCCTGGCACTTCAAGAATTCTTACACAACCATCCGGAAATCATCCTTCCTATCCCTAAAGAAGCCCTTATAGATCTGATTGAACTATGTCTAGCACTTAATTATTTTGGATACAAAGACAGATATTTCAAACAAGTTAAAGGTTTACCAATGGGGAATCCTATTTCATCGGCATTAGCTAACATCTACATGGACAGAATTGATAAAATAATTGCAGACACAACACAACTACAAGTAATAATCTGGAAACGCTATATTGATGATATACTATGCATCACAAAAGTTGATCTTTCCACCATTCTGAATTTTTTTAATAATCTCAAACCCTTTCTAAAATTCACCTTTGAAATAGAAGAAAATAACTCCCTACCGTTTCTAGACATACAACTAACCAGAAACCAAGACAGAATTGAAACTCGAATATACCGAAAACCAACCCATACTGGAAGCTATCTGAACTTCAATTCATTTGGTCCCATCCACCATAAAATATCCGTGGTAAAAACTCTTTCAAAAAGACTAATCACACACTTTTCAACAAACAATAACGACACAAAAAAAGAAAGAACCAAAATATTTCAAGAACTACTTAGCAATAATTACCCCAAACCGTTTATCAAAAAGCATTTCTACAGACCGAGAATATCAACCACGAACAATAGACAGACTTCATCCCAAAACATCTTTTGCTTCCTACCATACAACTATGGCTGTGAAAGAATAGCTAGAAAACTGAAATACCACAATATCACAACAAGATTCCAATCTATCTCGAATCTTAACAACATCCTCCGCCATCCTGATACAAAAAAGATCACTGAACCAAACAATAGAACCAATGTCATATACAAAATACCATGCAAGTCTTGCCAAGCCGTCTACATAGGAGAAACCGGTAAACCATTAATAGAAAGAATCAACCAACACAAATCAGCCCTAAAACACCATAACCCGACCTCCTTATTAGTAGATCATGCTCTCATCAATGGCCACATTCCAGACTTTAAACAAACATCAATAGTCAATAATTGTCAGCGCCAACGAGATCCTTCTACCTTTTCTGGAGATGGAAATATAAACCCTGGACAGTGGTTGAAAGAGTACGAGAGAGTGTCGAAGTACAACAGATGGAACGAGACCATGAAGCTTGCCAACGTCGTATTTTACTTGAACGGAACTGCTGGAAGGTGGTTTGATAATAACGAAGAATCACTCAACTCGTGGAGAAACTTTGAAGACTCATTCCGCGGTGTGTTCGGACTGCAAGAGGATTCTGCTCGACGCGCCGAGGAAGTTCTGAAGTCAAGAGCACAGAAGGCCGAGGAATCCAACGAGTCATACATCCAGGAGATTCTTAGTCTCTGCCACCAGGTGAACCCTCGCATGGAAGAAGGTGAGATAGTTGCTCACATTATAAAGGGAATTTCGGAGGACACATACCAGGTATTGGTGGCGAAAGACATACAGACGGTAGATGAGATCCTGAAGTTCTGCCGTCATCTGACAACCGTCAAGCAGCGCCGGATCGGCCGTACGAAATTCGCCAGGTTGTCAAACGTAATGCCCATTTCGTGTGTTGACGACTCAGACGACTTGGCCGGCTTGATTCGCCGCATCGTTAGAGAAGAGATACAAAAGGTTTTCTCAGCACCTGAAGTGATCAATCCGCTCCGAGAGGTGAACGCCCTGGAACAGACTGTGAGGGAAGAGGTCAGCCGTGCTCTACAACCTACCAGACCACAAGTCAACGTGGTACAACAACAACCACGAACGCCCTTTTATAATATCGACCGACCAACCCAACCCAGGAAAACGGAACATTGGAGAACCTACGACGACAAACCTATCTGCTTCCATTGCGGACGACCCGGACATGTCGTACGTTATTGTAGGGAACGACGGCAGGTCTTCGCTGAAGCCAGGTCAAGGAATGGCGGAGAAGGAAGAAATGTTGGATTTTCGAGTCGACCCCCGAGATATGACGCCGACGACGACTATGTAACGCCCCAAACCTCGACGTACTTCTACCGGAGCTCTTCCCCACATCCAAACAGCGCAAGGTCGCCAGCCCGAAGACAATCCCAGTCGCCAGCCCGTCGTTTTAGCCGTTCTCCCATGCCTCAGAATGTGAAAAACTAAGTGGAGCGGCTTCTGACGGGGGTGAGGTCGCCATTGAGGAAAATCCTCCAGGATATATCGCCGCTAAATTAAAAGAAAATTTTGTTATGGTCGAAATAAATGGACGCAAAATTAAAGCATTGGTGGATTCAGGAGCCGACTTTTCTGTTATTTCAGACAAATTTCGACGCGAACTAAAGACAACTCTCTTCAAAGAACCAGGTCCCATTCTTAAAGCCGCAAATAAAAATTTAATAGAGACCCTAGGAAAATGTGTCCTGAACATAGAAGTTAATGGTCTGAATATCTCATTTGAATTCGTTGTTATGGTGGAATGCAGCCATGACATCATATTTGGATGGGACTTCTTCAAGGCCACCGAGGCCGTCATTGATTGTGGCAGAAATGAACTCCATGTCTGGGAAACCTCCGTCCTGGAATCTCAAGAGGAGGAAAACCAGAGATTGTTTGCTTCCGATGACTTCGTCATCCCGCCTAAATCAATAAAGAAGATCAGTGTGATGAACGAAGAAATATGTGGTGTTAGAGATGTTTTAGTCTCAACTTCTAAGGACTTATTATTAAGAAAGGAAGTTCTTATACCAAACTCATTGGTTACATTTCGACACGGCCGAGGTAGCATTTGGGTGGCGAATGGAGCGTCTTGGCCGCAACTGATTCCATCAGGAATGAATATGTGCACCATGGAAAGTTATGAGAATGGGAATATCTGCAGTCTTATTGAATCCAGCGATAAGTTACAAGAAACGCAGCTAAAGTCACGTGAATGGTCACAGAAGATAAACCTTACTCTAGATCCAGGGCTGTCTGAAATTCAAAGGTTACAGCTTGTTTCATGCCTTGACGAGTTTATTGGCATATTTGACTTTGGGAGTACTCCTATTAAGCCCACCAGTACTGTGAAGCACAAGATAAACACAGGCGACCAGTCTCCTATCAAACAGCGGCCCTATAGAGTAGCACCAAGTGAACGACGACTAATTCAAGATGAAGTGAACAAGATGATTGAAAATCACATCGTGAAGCCCTCTGAAAGTCCTTGGTCATCTCCAGTTATTCTAGTTCGAAAGAAAGACGGGACCTGGAGATTCTGCGTAGATTACCGTCGATTTAACAAGATAACAAAAAAAGATGTTTACCCGCTGCCACGCATTTACGATGCCTTGGACAGTTTAGCCGGCTCTAGTTACTTCTCCACGATGGATCTTCGGTCCGGGTATTGGCAGATTGAAGTGGACGAAAAAGACAGGGAGAAAACTGCTTTAATCACTCCAGATGGGCTGTATGAATTCCAAGTAATGCCTTTCGGTCTTTGCAACGCTCCAGCAACGTTTGAAAGGATGATAGATAGTGTTCTGGGCAGTCTTAAATGGAACATGTGCCTTTGCTACCTGGACGACATCGTAGTTTACGCACCTACCTTTGAGGAACATCTACGTCGTCTACAACTTGAACCACAAAAAGTGTCTTTTTGGATCAAGGAGGATAAAGATTTTGGGACACCTTGTTGACGCCAATGGAATTCATCCAGATCCAGATAAAGTTGAAGCCGTCTCTAAATTTCCGAGGCCAAGGAATATCTCTGAACTGAAGAGCTTTCTTGGATTATGTTCCTATTAACGAAGATTTATTGAGAACTTTGCCGACAAAGCTAGATCTTTGCATGACCTACTGAAGACTGAAAAACAATTTTATTGGGATGCAGCTCAAGAGAAAGCGTTTGAAGTCCTTAAAACAGCTCTAATTTCAGAGCCTGTCTTAGCACACTTTGATGAATCCGCTGATACCCATCTACACACGGATGCAAGCGGACATGGTATTGGAGCTGTTCTTCTACAAATACAAGGTGGAAAGGAGCGGCCTATAGCTTATGCATCTAGAAGCTTGACAAAGGCTGAAAATAACTATTCTACAACGGAAAAAGAATGCCTTGCTGTAGTCTGGTCTATTAGCAAATTCCGCCCATATTTGTTTGGTCGACCATTCACGGTTGTCACTGACCATCATTCTCTATGTTGGTTGGTAGGGCAGAAAGATCCTTCTGGCCGTTTGGCAAGATGGGCGCTGAAGTTGCAAGAATTTGACGTGACCGTTATCTACAAGAGCGGACGCAAACATAAGGATGCCGATTGTCTGTCAAGGAGCCCGCTTGAGAACGATCAACCAAGTGCTGTGATGTCACTAACCAACGTCGATATAGAGCAGACTAAAGACCCGGATTTAGCTAAAATAATCGATAATTTAAACTCGGGCTACACCAGAAAGGAATTCAGCATTATCGACGGCATCTTATACAAGAAAAACTATAGCACAACTGGAAGACCCTGGCTTATGATGATCCCTAAGCACTTAAGATCGGAAGTTATGGCAGATTTACATGATGCTCCTACAGCTGGGCATTTGGGTTTCGCCCGGACGTATGACAAAGTCAAAAAACGATTCTATTGGCCTGGCCTTTATAGAACTGTTCGCTAATATGTAAGCCATTGTCGGGAGTGTCAACAAAGGAAGAAATTGCCTCGACGTCCGGCTGGACAACTTGTATCCATACCGCCCGTAGAAAAGCCATTCTATAAAGTCGGGGTTGATCTCCTTGGAAGATTTCCAGTTTCTAAAGATGGAAACCGTTGGATCATTGTGTGCACCGATTATATGACAAGGTATGCCATAACGAAAGCGATCCCAGACGGAGGAGCAATCGAAACAGCTAAGTTCCTGGTTGAAGACGTCATCTTGAAGCATGGAGCTCCTAGAGAAATGATAACAGATCGCGGCAGAAATTTCATTTCTCAAGTAATAAAAGAGATCAATGCTCTGTGCGGAATTGTGCACAGATTTACAACGGCCTACCATCCCCAGACCAACAGCCTGACTGAAAGGTTCAACAAAACTCTGGGAGACATGCTGTCCATGTACACAGGTGTTGAGCAGAAGGACTGGGACCAAGTTTTGCCCTATGTAACTTTTGCTTACAACACTGCTAAACAGGAGGCGACCGGCTACACCCCGTTCTTTCTTGTCCACGCCCGCGAGGCCGAGACCTACATCGATGCCGTACTACCCTACCTACCAGATGAGATCTCTAACGACTACGTTGGAGAACTTGTGACCAGAGCTGAGGAAGCGCGTCAACTCTCCCGATCACGCCTTCTACAATCACAGGCGAAAGACCGTAGACTATACGACCAGAAACATACTCCAGTCTATTACCAGAAGAATGATCTTGTGTGGGTTTTTACTCCCATCCGAAAAGTAGGACTATCAGAAAAGCTACTGAAGAGATACTTCGGTCCCTATAAGGTGACCAAGAAGCTTTCAGAAGTTACGTATGAAGTAGAGCCCGTGGACCCCTCTCCCCGATCACGGAAAGCCAAGGATATCGTCCATGTCATTCGGATGAAGCCCTACCTGGACCCTGAAGAACAACATTCTATTCTGCTAGGGAACACCAGCCGTGATAGATTTCCTTCCAGAACAAGGGCTGAGACAAGCTAATCAGCGGGTCACTGTATTTTTTCTAAGGAGGGAGTAATGTCAAGAAGCTAAGCGGCTCCAATCACGAGAGGCCCCATGGGACGTCTGTCAATTATCGTTGGACACCGGGTGTGAGGGGTTCTGGGGAATCTGGCCGGCGGGGGGAGCTGAGGTCCCTCATTAGGATTAACTCTGTCTTGGGGTAAGTTGTATTGACTCTTTCTCTCTCCCTATCAATACCCTTTATAACAAATTTATTATCCCCAAACTTGCCCTTGCTTTATTTATCTCCGCGACAATATAAAGTTTTATACTAGATTCCTTAATATAATCTTCAACTTGAATAATTCTATGAGCTAAATGGATAAATGGACAAAATAAATAGATTACATTAAGAAAAGTTATATATAGGCAAAGACTCACTTTGTCTTTTCTTGTTTTATCATAACGCGAAAGAAGAAAATAAAGTTTATTTATCTCATCTCTAATACTGTAAAAGAAATATATAAATAAAGCATTAGTGAAAACAAAGAAGTTTGTAAATATTATAAGAAATATTATTCTTGCCATTGATTTAGTATTGTTAATCCCTCTATACAAAATATTAGAAATTGAATAAAGAGATTTGTTAGCAATAATAATATGAATTAATGGAATTAATAAAATTAATTTAGAAAATATAGCATATTTAATTCTAACCTTCATCTTTACTATTTTATTGTTCTTTGCTACTTGGTCTTAAGAATCTATTGATTATTGTGCTAACAACTCTTGCGTAGAATAATTACGTTTGTGTTGTTTAGTTACCAAGACAACATATGTAATCTTTCTCTCTCAAAATTTTAATATTTTAGAAAGCCATAGTGGTAATTTATTTAAAGCAATTTATGAAGAATTAGTTGAATAATTATATAAAATGCAATTTTTGAAATTGAATCAAGAAACCGATTGGTCAGTTTTTATATTTTCAAGTAGGCATCGCTTGTTGACTTTCTATTTTTGCATAAATTTATTCTCAATAGTAAGTGCGGGCAACCAAAATAGTATTTTGCCTCTTGTAAGAAAGGTCTAACTACTTTTACATTTGTAAACGTTACATTTACTTTAGGTATAAGTATTCGTAAATTTTAGTCCTTTATAAGGTTTACTTAGTAAAAAAAGTACTATCATATACTTCATAACGTTTAAGGTGTAATGGGAATTCCAATCTCAAGAAGTCATTTCAAATTTCCTTGGAATGTAATGTAGAAAATCTGGAAAGAAAAACTTCAGGATGAAACAGCAATTTATTTAGGTAACAAACAAAATCAACATTTCTAAGATACAAGTTAAGCAATGAGGGAAGTTTCCGGAGTACCAAATTATATATAAATATAAAAAATAATAATCTGTACATAAAATATAATGAATATTTTGCAAAAATTTAATATATCAGTTTATACCAATCATTACAAAAACTAACATCAAACCTAATAAAAATATATTAATAAGTATTTGTTTTGAACTTTAAAGGTCATGTAAACAGCCATTTTGGCAGAAAAACTGAAAGCCTAGTCAATTATTAATTTCAATATTAAAAAAAAATCGTAACTTTTTATATATATTTCTTCAATATAATTTTATTCAACTTATCTTTTATGTTCATGTATTTTTACATTTTTTTGTGATGTGTCATCATAGGTCAATTCTTATCAAAATATCAACTATTATTACATTCTTTATTAAAAATTAACAATAAAATATGAATTCAGTTACTCTAGTTTGAAAAATAATTTCAAAATTAGGAAAAAAGATGAACAAATAGTCAAATTAAAATTTGATAATATTTGAAATCAAGCTTTTCCATTTACAAAACTTATATAGCTTTGTAATATCATATTAGCAATAGAATATATACAGACGTTTAAAAGATATTTAGTAACTGTGCACACACACACACACAAAAATGGTTTGCATTTGAAAATATTATTTAAATGAAGGATACTTCGGCCAGTAAATATTTTTATTATCTCGACGTTTCGACAAAAATCTTCTGTCCCTGTCAAGAGCTCTTAATTTTTTCGAAACGTCAAGGTAATAAAAAGATTTACTGGCCGAGGTATCTTTAATTTGAGGAACTATGAATGCCGGCCAAACAGCCTCTATCTCTACGATTTGAATATGTGTTGGATGACAAAAAATATATATGTTTGTTTCAAAATAGCATATTAAGATGTTTCTCTATAACTCACAAAAATATTTATTAAAGAACATTTGGAGACTTTCGGGTTACAGCCAATAATCCTCTGTGGTGATTTTTAACTCTCGACACCCTGTATGGTACAACTGTATAATTAACTCTAATGGCTACAAATTCCGCTCTATTGTGGATGAATACAACTTGTTTATCCATAAACTTAAAACGCCTACATGTCGAAATGCCAATATAATAGATTTAACAATATAAAAAAAAAAATTCTATAAAGCTGATACAGAATTGGAGCACATCAACTTTTACAAGTATTTCCGATCATGTAGCAATAACCTTTGACATTCGATATAATTTTAAAAGTCAACATGGAAATTCATTGAAAAAATGCCAACTGGGAAAAATTTACTGAAGAGATATCATTTCAAAATGTACATAACTTGTCTCATGAAATAAATCAGGCATTTAATACTACGGACGTTGACAGGATCGTGATGAAACTTACGGACATAATTAGTGAGGCAGCTTATTCGTCTCTGGAAATCAAATCAAACTCTTTCAAGCATATATCTAATATTAAGTGGTGGAATGGGAATCTTGAAAAAATAAAAAAATGATTTTCATTATATTAGAAACTTATACTATCGGCATTGAGTTATCAATAAAATAAATTTTAAAATTGCAAGAAACAAGTACATTAATGCTATCGAAAGAGGTAAGAAAAAATTTGGAGAATATTCATTGAAGAAAATGAATCAAACAACCCATTTGGAAACGCCTATAAAATTTTAAAATCTCTGAGATCATCCACCAACAATAGAGGACTTCCTATGATCGATAATATACCGGATACTTGAAAGAAAGAAAAATGAAAAGTATCTTGAATGATTTATTTCCAGATGATGATGTACATTCAGATAAAGAGGAACATGCTATTATTAGAAATAAAAGATGTTGAAAATATTATTTCAAAATTAAATATCAAGAAACCACCAGGTGCAGATTTTATCAGCAATAATATGATCAAACATGCAGGTACACTTTTAATCCCGATTTTACAACAATTATTCAACAAATGTATTGAATTAGGTTATTATCCGGATGTATGGAAAGGCTCTACTGTAAAGATCATTCCAAAACCTAATAAAATGAACTATGAAACAAGCAAAAGCTAAAGACCTATATCATTGACATCAAAAATTTCAAAAATTGTTGAAAACATAATTAAAAACAAAATCAATAAATATTATGAAGAGAACAATCTAATGAGTCCAAGGCAACATGGATTTATTAAACATAAATCAACGAACAGTGCAATGGAAGATATAATGGAAACCATATTGAAACACAGACAAGGAGAACTGACTTATTTGATTACAGTGGATATAGCTGGCGCTTTCGACAACGCATGGTGGCCAGCAATTATTAGAAGACTCGATTTGGATAACATTCCCTTCAAATTAATAAGAATTATTCAATCTTATTTAAACAGTGAAAGAAGGGCAAATTTCTCATATGAAGATACAAATGTTACAAAAAATCTGACAAAAGGATGCCCTCAAGGCGGCCCTATATCCCCAATATTATGGAATATTTTGTTAAACATTATATTCATGATTTTCTTTCAAACCTGAAAGGTTCAGGTTCCTAATATATATATATATATATATATATTTTCTCTTTTTATTCCGATTACTTTTTTTTGTATGATAAGTTTATAACTGTTTCTGTATTTAAAAAATGTAAATCGACGCAATTATCCCTAGATGGGATATCGCGTTTGTGGGTTGAAATAAATAAATAAAAATGTTTCTCTAAATTAAATAAAATTGGTCACTCAAATGAGTTGACGCCAAACTGGAATGGGAGAGAAAGGTAGGTGATAAAGAGACCCAGAGAAGAGAGAATAAAACTGACGTCCAGGTCATACACTCCACCACAGTGATGTCAGGTGATGTGACTTGGTCCAGAGCCGCGTTGGTGACTTCTATGTATTCTTTGTTGACTCGGCTGGCTGAGAAGGCAACGGATCCGAAGTTAAAGGAATTATGAAATATCCAGCAGCCAATAAGCATAAAGCTTGTATTTCCCGAATTAAAACCTCGTGTTGATATCATATCAATAATAATTAACATTAATTTCATTAACAAGATAAAAATTGGTATTGAATATAATCTATTTAATCTTTTGAATATACCTGTGTAAAAAACAAAATTCTCAATGAAGAGTTCTGTTTTTGAAATAGATAAATTTGCCTTTAATTTAATTATTTCTTTTCTTAAATAAAAAAAAATGTAATGGAGTTTTAAAAATCATATCCAGATTAGAAATTCGCAAATAAACATTAAAACATAATCTTTCAAATTTATTCCCACATTAGGATTATCAGCTTTAATGATATTACAACACATATAAATACATGGAAAAAATAAAAAATAAAATAAAGCTCATATAAAAGTACAATTTTAATTTAAAATTTCTTGTTTTATTATTAAATTCATGTGAAAATAGTGATTTAAGTTTATTAATATTATTTTTAACACTATAAAAGTAAACTATTAAAAAGACATTTATTAAAGAAAAGATATATGATGCTATTAAAAGAAATATTTTTCTTGCCATTGATGTAGGTAAGTTGTTATCATCTAAAGATAAAAACAATGAATTAAAATTATCATTTAAAAATTATAAGTGAGTTATAGGAATTATTAGAATTATAATGGGAAGATTGGGACATTTTATACTACACTGCATCGTGGTTACTTCTTGGTTCTTTCTACTTGGTATGAAAAATATTGATTTGTTTACTAACAATTCAATTATTTTGATTAATAATATCTGTGTTGTTCGGTTACCTAGCCACCATATTTTTCTCTCAAGAATATAATATTTCAGAAGTCCATAGTTGTCATGTAATTCATCCATTTAATAAAAGGTTGTTGAATAGTTTTGTGTAAAATATCAATTTTCTATTCAGGAACCAGAACCTCATTATCAGGTTACAAATTTTAATAGTCAATTCGTTATATATTAATCTATTCTTGTAAAATTCAAACATTAACAGTATTTGCAAGTGGTCAACTTATTTTTTCATCTATAAGAACAAACTTAATTGCTTTTAAGTTTGTAAACATGTCAAATGCATGCAGTTTTAAGCACATTAGCAAATTCCTATACTTAATGAACAGCATGGTGTACCCAATCAATTTTTGAAAAAAAAAATGCTTTTATATAAAACATTAAGTACTTGGTATAATTGAAAAATATTTATATTATTTTTATAAATATAATTCACATAAGAGAGTTTATTCTATACAATATTTATTTCTAAGATCATTTAAAATATTCTAATAAATGGTTATTATTGAATATATAAATACCTTCTATAATTATGGTATTTGAAAGGATCCCATTAATACTTGTAACTTATAAATATTAAAAAGGAATTATAATTTATATATTTGTTTAATTAAAAAGGCATATATTGGATCAAAATATAATTTATTTTACCAATATTTCAGTAGGCTGAACGCCAATTTTATCAAGGTAATTATAACATATTAATGTATATTCAAAATATATATTTGTATTTTTAAATTTATATTCATAAATAATATTGATCCCTAGAAATACACATGTGTTAGAAATGTGTGGGAATATTTAGTATAGGGTGGTTGGTATTGGGATATTAATAAATTGATATTTCAGCCTCCGATTAAGTGTTGAGTCTAAAATATTTTATTCACTCAAATAAGTTCATACCCATCTGGAATGGGATAGAGAAATAGGTGATGAAGAGACCCAGAGAAGAAAGAATAAAACTGACGTCCAGGTCATACACTCCACCACAGGTCAGTAGGTTGTTCTCAGCTTGAAGTCTGAGGAACATCAGTCTAAAGATGTCGTTGGGTTTGATGACAGTTGAAGTGACTTGGTCCAGAGCCATACTGGTGACTTCCATGTATTCTCTGTTGACTTGGCTGGCTGAGAAAGCAACGGAAACAAAGATAAAACAATTTTGAAATATCCAGGAACCAGTGAGCAAAAAGCTTGTATTTCGCAAATTGAAACCACGGGTTGTGTGTGTGTGTGATAACTGTATACTGTAGATACTAGAAGACGGTAGACTAAATAAAAAATGGTGTACCTTCTGTAAAAAGACAAAATATACTCAAGACCAATGCTTCTTTAAGAAATCTCAAAATAAATTCCAGGAAATTATTTTTGCCGAATTTGTAAAAAGAGAAATCATAAAGAAAATGATTGTTTTTTCAGAAACAAAAATGAAGAAAAATTGTCCTTTTTTGCAGGAGAGACTTTAAAATGTAAAAAAGAGAAATAGCTAGAATTCATAGAAATCATAAAGAAAATGATTGTTTTTTCAGAAACAAAAATGAAGAAAAATTGTCCTTTTTTGCAGGAGAGACTTTAAAATGTAAAAAAGAGAAATAGCTAGAATTCATTGTAGACAGTGGCTCAACAAGCCATATGATAAATAGTAAAAAGTTTTTACTAGATGAAGTAGATTGCAACTCAAAAATATCAATAGCAAAAAAGGAAGAAACTCTAATATCAAAATCAGTCGGAAAAATGCAGGGGAAGAAATGTGATCTCGAGGAGGTGATGTTTGTACCAAACTTGACAAATAATTTACTATCTGTAAGTGCCATTCCAAGAAATAAAGGCAAAGTCGTCTTTGAAAATGAAAAAGTATTTGTTGTAAAAAATGGAATAAAAGTTTTAGAAGGAGAAAAACGGGAAAATTGACTCTATACAATAAATATAGAAACAGAAAATCCCGAAATTAAAGAATCTTACCTAACAGCTACCCAAAATGAAGAAATGCTCAAATGGCACAGAAAAATGGATCACACAAGTTTTTCAAGCTTAAAACAATTAAAATCTATGGTTAATGGAATAAACATAGAAAAAATAAGTCAAGATGAAATTTGTGAAACATGCATTAAAGCTAAACAGGTAAGAAAGCCATTCAATTCCATTAGAACAAAATCAAAAAGGCCTTTAGAAATAATCCATACAGATGTATGTGGACCTTTAGATCCCACTACTCATGCAAAAAAAAACTATTTTCTAACATTTCTTGATGACTACACACATTTTTGCCATGTGTATTTGTTACAAAATAAATATGATGTAAAAGGATATCTAAAAGAATTTATTACAGAAGCAGAAAACCAAATGAATCTAAAAGTTTCAAAAATAAGATGTGACAATGGCGGAGAATATGTAAATGAAGATATAAAATCCTTGTGCAAAGCTAAAGCAATCGTTATGGATCTCACCATACCTCACTCACCTCAGCTAAACAGCAAAGCCGAAAGATTAAATAGAATCCTGATGGAGAAAACTAGAGCTCTTTTGATTGATTCTGGTGTAGAAAAATACATGTGGGGAGAAGCTGTAAGGGTTTCAGCCTATTTGCTGAACCGAAGCCTAACTCAAGAATTAGAGAAAACCCCTGCAGAACTTTGGTTCAACAAAAGACCAAATTTGTCTAACTTACAATTTTTTGGTTGTGAAGCTTATGTCAAAACCCTAAAACACGTAAAGAAATTGGAAGACAGAAGTAAAAAATATACCTTTATAGGTTATGCACCAAATGGTTGTCGCCTTTGGGATGAACAAAGCAAACAAATCTTTACAGCTAGAGATGTATTTTTTTAGATAAAGGATGTATAAATGAAGAAGAAAAAATACCTATTGTCGAATCAGAAGAAGAATCTGAAGATCAACTAGAATTAAATGAAGAACCAAGTCTACCAGAAGTCTCTGAAGACAAAGAAGATATCCCTACAAAACCAAGTACTTCAAAATATAATCTTAGACCAAGAAGTAGTTTACAAACACCATCAAGATATGAAGACTTCTATTTAGAGCGGGATGGAACAACAGAATCAGCTCTTCTAACTTACTCGGAAGCTATATCTGGTCCAAATCGAGAAAAATGGAAAAAGGCAATAAAAGAAGAAAAAGAGTCTCTTGCCAAAAATGAAGTTTGGGAAATAGTAAAAGAAATTCAAGCGTCAAACAAGAAGATTCTGACCTCTAAATGGCTCTTTAAAGTGAAAGAAGATGGCCGCTACAAAGCAAGACTAGTTGTAAGAGGCTTTGAACAAGAAGCATGAATTGATTATGATGACACATTCAGTCCAGTTATAAGCACTGTCTCTTTAAGGATATACTTTGCTCTAATGGCTAAGAAAAGGTTTGTTTTTAAAACATTTGACATAAAAACAGTTTTCTATATGGGTTTTTGGATGAAGAAATATATGTTCAATTGCCAGAAGGTTATAAAGGGAACATATGCAGGTCAAGAAAGGCATTGTTGGTTTAAAGCAAGCCCCATTAAAATGGAATGAAAGATTAAAAACCTTTCTCAAATTCCAAGATTTCATACAACTAAAATCAGAGCCATGTCTTTTTAAAACCAACAAAGGAAATATGTACCTTGCAATATATGTAGATGATGGTATCTTAATGGGAGATAATGAAGAAGAATTAAATAATATTTTAGAAAAACTATCCCAAGAGTTTGAAGTTAAAATAAACAATGATCCAAGAACATTTTTGGGAATAAATTTGTGTTTTGAGAAAAAATATTTTACTTTCACAAGAAAATTATGCAAAATCAGTTCTTGAAAGATATAATATGCAAAACTCAAAACCAGTACCCACTCCCATTGCAGATGTAGTGAAAGAATTAGACAAAAACTTAGAAATATCAAATGATAACAGATTTCTCTACAGACAAGCAATTGGAAGCCTTTTATATTTGACAAACAAAACTAGACCAGACATGACCTTCGCCACAAATTTTGAAAGCAGGTCAATGCATGATCCTACAATTCAAGATATTATAAACATCAAAAGAACCCTAAGATATTTAAATCACACCACCAATTTAGGCATATCGTATGATGGAGAGATGCCATTTGAATTAAATGTGTATTGTGATTCTGACTCTGCTGGAGATATTAAAACTAGAAAAAGTACCACAGGATATGTAGTTTACTTATATGGAGGTCCCATAATTTGGTGCTCCAGAAAGCAACCTGTAATTGCCCTTTCCAGCACTGAAGCAGAGTTCATTTCTGCAGCAGATGCATGCGAAGAAGTGTCATACATAAGATCCCTATTTAGAAGAATTAATTCCAGATAATTTTGATATAAATCTCTATGTTGATAACCAAAGCACTATAAAAATGATAAAATCAGGCCAATTCACCACTAAAACTAGACATATTGATGTCAAATATCATTTTGTGAAAGATCAAGATCAAAGGCTTAATCTTATATATTGTCCAACAGAACACCAAATTGCAGACATCCTAACGAAACCTCTAGCCAGACCAAAGTTTGACAAATTCAAATCCCTTCTTATGACAACCATTTGAAACATAAGTCAAGTGAGGAAACTGTTGAATGTGATAAGATCACTGATTTAAGAGGAAAGTTGGAAAAAAAGAAGAATAGTAAATCAATGATCTTGAAATACTTTTAGACTGACAACACTGTAATATAAAAACGAGAACAAAAGAGTGTTTTTGTTTTGTTTACAAAATTAGTAATTGTGATGTAAGTTGTTAAATGTTCTTTTCTCTCTCTCTCTCTTTGAAAATAATAAATTAAAATACTTTCTTAAAAGGTAAATTTGCCTAATTCTTTAAAACCACTTCAACTTGTTATTTGTTGTTTCATTGTCTGAACAATAAGAGATTCCCAACATATTTCACATAAATTTTCACTGTGATAAGCTATATATATATTTTTTCGAAAAAATTAAAATAAAAACTTACCAAACGTAAAGACATTAAGACATTATATAAGTATCATTTATATATTAAAAACAATAAGTATATTTCTGCACAAAGCTTGTGTATTAAATTTTTTATTTTAAAAATTTTCCTTATAATTTTGAAAACATTGTTTGCATTTTGAAAAATGTAACGTTGCTTTCTTAAAGACACAAATTTCATTGTTCGTGAGTGTATTTATTAATAAAATAGATGTTTTTATTATCGCATTAATATAAATATATTTTGTATATGTGTGCAATATTCACATAACCTATCCTTTTTAATGAATTCATAAAATGCATCTTTTGATCTTCTTTGAGTAGAACGCTCTGCTCCAGATCAACGAATAAGTCACAATAGCAGCTTTTGTAAATTTGAACTTGTATACATTGGTTTCAGGCTATCTTACACTTTTATGATGAAAATAAACATATTTTTTATAACCAAGGCAACCAAACATCAACAGCTTACCAATCCCAAAAATTAAATTGATTTTTAGCAGATCCATTTTTCCAGAAGATTACAACTGATATATTTCTAAGGATGATGGGCAAAGAAAAATGTGCTAAAATTATATTTTTATTCGTTTTTGTAATTTATATATTTGTTTTAAACAAAGATAATTATTTTTATCTTAATTATTCACCTGAAAGTGTTGATGGTGAATATATATTATCCAAAAAAATTGTATTTGTTGCAATTTACGATAATTTATATAATATTATTAATTTAATTGTTTTGATTCTGCTTTTTAAATGTGAAAATGACATTTGCAAACTTAAAATTTATTTTAAAAGTCAGTCAAATATACCATATATTAATAAATATAAAGTGAATTTTTATATATATATGGTTTTAATTAATATGATCTTTTATTGCTGCTTTATCACTATTATCATACCTACCGCCATCTTGATGTTTAAACCAGATAATAATGTGTTTAATCATGAATGGTTAGAGACTGTTTTATTCTTAATTCTTGAAATTGTGATTTGGGTTATTTTGTCAAAATATTTTTATATTTGCTATTATCTTAGACAAGAAATTCTAGTATTTAAGAAAAAAATACCTCATGTTGGCAAGAATATATTGATGGCAAAAATTAATTTCTATACTGGTATAATGAAGAAGTTAAATATATCGTTGTCAATACATATTTTCATCTTCTTGATAAAGTTGTTAATATTAATAATTGAAATGGTAGTACTACATGGATTTATTGTTGGAAATATAATTTTTTTATTTTGGTTCTCTTGGATTTTTCACAATGGCTTCATCTTTGTGTCTATTGCCTTCTTAGCCAGCCAGGTCAACAGAGAATACCTTGAAGTCACCAGTGCGGCTCTAAGCCAAGTCATCTTTAGTGGGCCCCTAGACCAAGTTACCTCTATTGAAGCTCTGGACCAAGTTACCTCACCTTACATCAGTCCCAGCGACGTCTACAGACTGATGTTCCTTAAACTTGAAGCTGAGAACAACCTACTGACCTGTGGTGGAGTGTATGACCTGGACGTCAGTTTTATTCTCTCTTCTCTGGGTCTCTTCATCACCTACTTCTTTATCCCATCCCAGATGGGTATAAACATATTTGAATAACAAGTAAGATGATTTTCATTTCACGATACCGTATTTTCAAAAATCTATGCAAATCTATATGAGTATATATTGTTACATCCGCCTCGACCGTAGGTGCTTCTAAAGGTCTCTGATCAGTGTCACATTCTGCATAGTTATTTTGTAAAATATGTAGAATGTGACAATATAGTATATTTTAAACTGTATGACACTTTTAGTATATGTCACATATCTTCCAATACCTTATAATATCCTACCCTTCTATTGAAATGTACACTATTTCTATTTACTACCACTCCAGATTTTGTATATAAACTATTTGTATTATAACCCCCTATTTGTATTTAAAACTAAAAATAGTGACGTCAAAATAAAGATACAAAGAGTGTTCGGTCATCTGGTGGCAGGGACAGAGGGGAGGAAAAAGCCAACGCCCAGCCCATGTGGGGCCCCAGGGACTCTTTATAGACGACCGCTGAAAACAGGACAGGTTTTGGCAGGGGGTCAGCAGATGTTCTAGGGTGTGGCCATCGGCAGGCGGCTTCTGTCTCTCAGACTCTCTCCATGTCTCGGTGATAAGCATCCAAGTTTGTGTCATGGCCTCTACCTCTGTCCCTTGGGCTGCCCCCGATCACTCTCGGTGCTAACATCCAGCCCTGCCTCTGCTTTTTGTTGTCCGCGTGTGGGAAAAAATCAACGCTCGCCTAACGTACACAACTGCCAGCTTATCCATACGTCGGCAGGATCACATTTGCAACAATATTACAGAAAGTCGACAGGATAACTGAGGACAGCGTCATGCAGAGGATGACAGAAGCACCTGTGGTCAACGTCGCATTCGTGTGGATGCTCCTTCTACTTGTCCTCCACCTTGACGATCCAGTGGATCATCTTAAAGACGCCATGCGAGGACTAGCTGTACCTCGCATCGAGCAGGTCATCATCGCCCCCATCGACATCTCCTGCGCCATGAACATCTTCCTCCATCGGCTCGAACAGGCAGACAAGATTCATCGAGAAATCCTGGCATTGCCCCGCCAACCAGCACCGACGATGTCCCATGGCAACCACCGCAAAAAGTGATCATCTAGTCTCATCGCAACCCACGCCCCAAGACCCATCCAAGACATCCATCTGGTAGGAGAATTTTCTCTATAGAAATATCTTAATGTAACATTATCTCCGTTTTTTTTTTTTTTGCTCTGAATTAACTACTCATTCGACACCATTTTTATAGCAATAACATTATTATTATAAATCCATCTAGTTCATTATTTTACCTGCCCTATTACTATTTCAATTATTATAACTTTAGACGTGTATAAAACATTTTAACCTTAATCAATTTTATTATTCTTTATTATTATTTTGTGTGCCATTAGCAATGCCGTCAGCTACAACAACTAATTATACCTTTTTTTTCTTCAATTGTTTTTTTTTTCATCATATCTAGAGGCTTATTGAACACATATTATAACTTCAACCATCTTTCCAATTATTTTAAACTTTTAATATATTGACAAAGTTAATAATATTTTTTAATTGTTAAGATCTTTTTGTTTATATATTTTATCTATTTCGTTTTTCTAATTTTATCGTTGACGTCTTCTAACCTCCCCTGCCCATACCTTCTCATGCATTGCCACAAGGACTTCCTGTTCGCCAAACCTTTAATTTTTTTCATTGATTAATCCAACTGAGAAAACCTTCCTCGCTATATCATTCCCAATAGTGAGTTCAGGATACCCAGCTAGATTATTTTTCTTATCACCCGGCTCACCATTACCAATCATAATTTTTTCTTTTTTTTTTTTATTACCATTCAAGTCGGGTGAAATAATCATTGGCAAAAGAACGACCCTTGCAACTACCTTCCCTTTCTTCATTCCTAAATCTCATATATTCCCATCAAGAGATTCTTGCTCAGCAGAATTTTTTATTTTATTTAATCCAACTGGAAACATCCTTCCTCGCTATATCGTTCCCAATAGTGAGTTCAGGATATCCAGCTAGATTCTTTTTCTTTCTTTTTATTACCAGGTTCATCATTTTTATCATTTTTATTTTTTTATTTTTTCATCATATAAGCCGGGTGCCATCTTCATTGGCAGCAGTACATCTCTTGCGTTCACCTCTCTCTTTTCACATTCCTCGACCTACTTATATAGTAGAGAGCTACTAATCTAAACTAATGATGCAAACGAAACATCCTGAACGTTCTGTTAATGAAAACAGTACCTCACTAACACAAGTTCGTACTGCATTGCAGAACTCATTAAGCTATTTCTTTGCAGGAACATACTCAGACATCCCATATACCCTCATCAACCCTCTGCGTCAACTTATAACCTTAGTTCAACTTAATAGCTTTATGCTTTTCTTTTAGTTATTTTTTTCATTCAATAGGTTCTCAATTTTTTTTTCTATAAATAAATTACTTTTACAGCATATCTAATTTTATTTTGCATATTTTCTCAATTTTATCATTTATCCTTTGTATTTTTCTTTCATCATATTCTATATCTCATTGAGACGTCATCATTATATTATTGTCCTATTTTATACTCCTATATTTATAATAATATCAACTAGTTTGTGCCCAAATTATTTCTTTTGATTTTATAATAGGTTTGTTAGGTCATCATTCATGTTATTTCATTTCCCCCAAACAAACCTTCATCACCGAGGGCACATTCTATAATATATTTTAAACTCGTAAAGATAGAGGCTGCCTGGCCGGCATTCATATTTCTTGAAATAAAAGACACTATATTTTAAACTGTATGACACTTTTAGTATATGTCACATATCTTCCAATACTTTATAATATCCTACCCTTCTATTGAAACGTACACTATTTCTATTTACTACCACCCTAGATTTTGTATAAAACTATTTGTATTTTAACCCCCATATTTGTATTTAAAATTAAAAATGGGGACGTCAAAATAAAGATCCAAAGAGTGTTCGGTCAGCTGGTGTCAGGGACAGAGGGGAGGAAAAAGCCAACGCCCAGCCCATGTGGGGGCCCCAGGGTCTCTTTATAGACGACTGCTGAAAACAGGGCAGGTTTTGGCAGGGGGTCAGTAGATGTTCTAGGGTGTGGCCATCAGCAGGCGGCTTCTGTCTCTCAGACTCTCTCTCCATGTCTCGGTGATAAGCATCCAAGTTTGTGTCTTGGCCTCTACCTCTGTCCCTTGGGCTGCCCCCGATCACTCTCGGTGCTAACATCCAGCCCTGCCTCTGCTTTTTGTTGTCCGCGTGTGGGAAAAAAAATCAACGCTCGCCTCACGTACACGACTGCCAGCTTATCCATACGTCGGCAGGATCACATTTGCAACAATATTACATATTCTTCAATTACTTCAATAATTCACATTTTAAATCTTTATACATATGTGTGTGGTGATTTGCGAACCAGTCGTGATAGTGGCAAGTTGTAAGGATGTACACAGGAGACAAGATCCATGAACAAAAACCAGTGAGGAGTAGATTGGAGAGGAAAGTGAAGGTCCAAGGACCACCATGGGAACAACTGGCGTGGAGTCAACATCACCAGCCCGAATTGTCCCCTGATAATCAAATCCAGGTGCTTTTAAACTATTTTCAGTAGGCTAAAATTGTGACCTCAAATGGTAAGAACACACGGGGAAGTAACTTTCCAGTTCCTAGAAAGATCTATTTTAGACTGAACAGGACATGTGGTCGACTAGGGGTGTAATCTTACTAGCCAACTTTCTATTACCTCTCTCCTTACACAGATTATCTTTATTTGAATATTTCTATAAGATACATATCTATATATGATATTATAACATATATTCCTTAAATGACAAATTCGTAGATGGCTTTTCTTGATTTATCAAGAAATTGGGTTGGCCAAATATCAAGGATCAGGTTAAATCAAGGTTTAGTTGATTTCTGTTCCACTAGATTGCGTTCTGCAATCTAAAAAGCACATGTGCTTTTGGTCAGGATATGCCTCTTTATTTTTTTATATTCCTTAAAATATAGAAATTCATACATCTCAACATTCGAAAAAAAATATTGCCATAATATCCTTTTAAAATGCACATCCAAATAAATATCTACTTTAATTTTAAATATATATATATCTTAATATATATTCTTCCAGGAATTAATAAAGCCAATCTACAGACAAACCAGACGGGAGGGTAAAGTCCGGTCACTTGAGACACCAGCGACATTACAAGGGGCGACCACACGTTAGTTAACATCTCGGGACTTTTTAAGACAGTTGGGGATTGTGTGCGAAACAGGAGTCTGTGCCAGTCCTGTCTCTCTCTCTGGTTGCCTGGGTTCCTTTTCCAACTTGTGATGTGCTCATTTACCTACCATCTATACCACATATATATATTTCCAAATAAGAATTTCCCCCCCACATAAAGGGGAGTCCTGAATATAAAAAAGAAGAGTATAATAAACAATGATTATAAATTAATAAAATAAACAGGAAGCTAAGAAACTATATATAAACAAAGAAATAACAAAATAACAATTAAAATATATACATATATGTGATGAGATCCTGGTAGCTCTTGTAGAATCCTGTCGACTATAAATGTGATGAGGTCCTGTTGACTCTCGCTATACTGTGTTGACCGAGAAGAACAGTCAGGATGGGGAGTTTTCCAGTACCTCTCTGCACCTTGTAAGACCTTTAAAAGTTCTCACAGAGTACAGGAAGTCGTGGTAGAGGCAGAGTGGAAAGTTTGAGAATGTCCACACAAAAAACGAAGACACAGTTGCACTAAGAAAGTTCCGTGAACAGATAAAAATTGAGCTAAGAGCGAAAGATGGAGATGGAAGAGTTCTTACTAGGCTACATGGTCGATGAGGTGGACCTGGGGTACAACCGACGAGGGCTCACGCAGATGGTGAAGTAACTGTCAAGTGACTGTAAAGTTACTGTATTTATAGGTTAAGACGGGGGCCTTATATATATATCTTTCCCGAGAAAGGGAGTATTGCATTTCAACAGATGCGACAGGGGCGTGGATCGTCTGGTGAAATTGTACACTGGCGCCGTGGCAGTTTCCATCTTTATACCTTGTTGTTTTGGGACTGCTATATGCTCGATCTCTGCGTTAGCTCAACTCTTAATCTATTACAGAGTTTTATTTATTTATCCTCAGTTTGTACAAAGTACATTACATATGATGATGTAATGACACATGCCAATAATGCGTATAATCATTTACAGATGTGTTTCAATTATACAACATGAAAATCTTGTTATAAGTTATATACAATATGGGGTTGTTGGCTTAAATTACCACATATATATATATATATATACACTGGTCCGCAAAATTAAAGGAACAACACATGTTTAAGAAAAAGAAAAGTTATATTAAGGGATATATATCAAGTGTCGGTATATTCAGAACCTTCCATGAATTAAGAGAGTATGTAAAACAGAAAAACAAATAAAGTTGTTCCCAATATGCAAAATACCACCGTCTACGTTGACTCCGCCTCCAGCACGTGCCTGAGTCTTTCTCAAAGCGTCCTAATTTTACGCTCCACTAGATTTTTATTGAACCTTTTTGTTTTTAAAGTTTTCATGGCTTATAGACAACATTTATCACAAGAAAAAAAAATGGCAAGCTATTGGAAGGATGGAAGCAGGCCAATCACAGGCAGAAGTAGCAAGATGGCTTGGAGTGATAAGAAACGTTGTCTCAAGGCTTTGGAAGAAATTTCGAACGACAGCTAATGTTGCCAGAACACCCAGACAAGGACGGCCAAGGGTCACAACGTTAAATCAAGACCGTTATTTGAGTCTACTTGTGCGTCGCAATAGAAGAATGACAGCATCGCAACTACGAAGTGACCTCAATGCAGCTACAGGAGTCTTAGTATCAACTGATACAATACGCAGAAGGCTTCACAAGAAGGGCCTCTATGCTCGACGACCATAATTTGTGTGCCATTGACACCACCTCAAAAGAGAGCAAGGAAACTTTGGTGCAGACAACCTGTCGTCTGGAATCCAGAAGAATGGCGGCGTGTAATGTTCACTGATGAGTCCAGATTCTCTCTAAAAAGCGATTCTCGTCGTGTCTTTGTCTGGAGAGGCGTAGGAACCAGAAATAATCCCTGGAATATGGTTGAAAGGGATCCCTACAGAAGCCAAGGTTTTATGGTCTGGGCTGGAATCTTCTTGGGCGGTCGCACAGCACTCCATATTTTTCAGCAAGGAACCCTGACTGGACAGAGGTATCGGGACGAGATCTTGGCAGCATATGTGATGCTTCAAGCATTGGAAATGGGAGAAAACTTTCTTCTAATGGATGATAATGCCCGTCCACATAGGGCTGGCGTGGTCGACACTTTTCTCCAAAACCATGCAATTGCTCGGATGATTGGCCAGCTCGATCCCCAGACCTAAATCCCATTGAGCATGTATGGGACAACCTAGGACGGCGGATCTCATCCCTCCAACCCCCTCCTAGAAACACTCATGAGCTAGAAACAGCCTTAACACGAGAGTGGGCGTTGATTCCACAGGAGTGTTCTTAGTATGGGTCTCCGATGTAGAGCCTATCTATCAGTTAAAGGCGATCATACCCCATATTAACAACAATATCCAAGATATTTATGCACTGACTGCAAGAAGATCATTGCTTGACCGGCTAATTTGCATAAAATACATGTTAGAATTACTTGATTTCGGGTATTCTAATCAATAATGGAATAATAAATTTGTGTACAAGGGGGATCAATAAATAAGGTGAATTATCTTATTTCTTAAATATTAAAAAAGCAAAAATAATTTGAACCACAGAATATTAAAATATAACATCAAGAGACGATTTAAGGTGTTCTGTTATTTTTTCCCACGCGCGGCGCGAGACTTATAAATAAACTAAAATGGAAGCTCCCATGAATGCATGGAATGCATCACGCTTGAACAACGAGCAGTTATTCGTTTCTTGAATGCAGAAGGTATTCAAATATCTCAAATATGCCGAAGAATGAAAAATATCTATGGTGAGTCTTGTTTGTCTCAAAGAAAAAATACATTTATAAATGGGTTAACGAGTCAAAAATGGACGAATTGCATGTTCCGATATTGAGCGACCTGGACGACCAAGTGTTACAGCGACGCTAAGCACGATAAATGCGGTTGAAAACTTAATTTTGGAGGAAAGAAAAATATCCATTTTCACCATAGCCGACAATTTGAATATAAGCTATGGAACTGTGCACACCATTATTAATGAACAATTGCAATTTAGAAAAATATGCTGCAGATGGATTCCACATTTCCTTAATTTTGACCAAAAACTTAACTGTATTCGGGTTTCAAAGGCTCTGTTAAAGCGGTATGAAGAGGAAGGTGATCATTTCCTTGACCAAATTGTAACTGGATATGAGAGTTAGTGTATCATTATGATCCTTCGACAAAACGTGCATCTATGGAATGAAAACGAGGCGACTCTCCAAGACCAAAAAAAAAAAAATCAGGTCTCAACGTTCGGCCGGTAAAGTTTTGTTAACAATTTTTTGGGATGTTGATGGACCAATCTGTCTTGATTTTTTATCCTCAAGGCAACGTATGAACAGCGACCTTTATTGTGACATTCTTGTAAATAAGCTAAAGCCCGGTATAAGAAACAAAAGAAGAGGGAAGCTTAGTAAAGGTGTTCTCTTCCTTCATGATAATGCAAGGCCGCATACATAATGTAAAACTGTATCTACAATCATTAAATTAGGTTTTGAAGTTTCAGAACATCCTGCTTATAGTCCAGACCTAGCCCCCTCTGACTATTTCCTTTTTGGACTACTAAAGAAGGAGTTAAAGGGAAAGCGATTTGACTCGGATGAAGATGTCCAGAAAGTGGTGCAAGATTTTTTTCACACGCTTCCTAAGAGTGCCTATAAAGAGGGTATTTACAAGTTGCCAGAACGATGGAGACGATGTATAGAAAGCCAAGGTGATTATTTTGAATAAATCAAGTCCTAATTTTTAATATCGTTCTTTTTTTTTTTGATAAATTATAATTCACCTTATTTATTGATCCCACCTTGTAATACTGTACCATTTATCTTGATTAATCAAGAAAAGCTAACTGCAATACGCGTTTCAAGCTGAGAAATAGTATTTTGAACGATTCTGGCATAATTAAAAATCAACGATAAATCGATATTTATTCCGATAGATGGTGCAAGTCGTCAGCAACTTTTAGTTTGACAATCAGGAGATGCCTTTCACTTAATTGATCTACTTTATTCAAGTACAATTTCAATTTTATACTGTTATTGTATAAATATTGTAACGGAGTAATAGATGGCTAGACAGATCATAATGATAAAGCAAAATATTATTTATTGATGACGTCAGCATGACAAGCGACTATAATTTAGCCTGATTGAAAAAATAGATCTCTACAAATATATAAACACAACAACAACAACACGCTTGTTCGGCGGTACAACTACTACAATAGGAAAGATACAGAGAAGATAAGCATGGCCCCTGTGATACCAGTTCGGCGGTACAACTACTACAATAGGAAGGATACAGAGGAGATTAGCATGTCCCCTGTGATACCAGTTCGGCGGCACAACTACTACAATAGGAAGGATACAGAGAAGATTAGCATGGACCCTGTGATACCAGTTCGGCGGTATAACTACTACAATAGGAAGGATACAGAGAAGATTAGCATGGACCCTGTAATACCAGTTCGGCGTACAACTACTACAATAGGAAGGATACAGAGAAGATTAGCATGTCCCCTGTGATACCAGTTCGGCGGTACAACTACTACAATAGGAAGGATACAGAGAAGATAAGCATGGCCCCTGTGATACCAGTTCGGCGGTACAACTACTACAATAGGAAGGATACAGAGGAGATTAGCATGTCCCCTGTGATACCAGTTCGGCGGCACAACTACTACAATAGGAAGGATACAGAGAAGATTAGCATGGACCCTGTGATACCAGTTCGGCGGTATAACTACTACAATAGGAAGGATACAGAGAAGATTAGCATGGACCCTTTGATACCAGTTCGGCGGTACAACTACTACAATAGGAAGGATACAGAGAAGATTAGCATGGACCCTGTAATACCAGTTCGGCGTACAACTACTACAATAGGAAGGATACAGAGAAGATTAGCATGTCCCCTGTGGTACCAGTTCGGCGGTAAAACTACTACAATAGGAAGGATACAGAGAAGATTAGCATGGCCCCTGTGATACCAGTTCGGCGGTACAACTACTACAATAGGAAGGATACAGAGAAGATTAGCATGTCCCCTGTGATACCAGTTCGGCGGTACAACTACTACAATAGGAAGGATACAGAGAATATTAGCATGTCCCCTGTGATACCAGTTCGGCGGTACAACTACTACAATAGGAAGGATACAGAGAATATTAGCATGTCCCCTGTGATACCACTTCGGCGGGTGAGGCCCATGCGGGGGAACTTTCTAATTTGGTCCCCTCTCCTTCTCCGCTCTGAGGCAACCTAAATGTCCGCTGGAAATTTTCTCCCATGGTGTCCCGGACGAGAATTAGAAACGTCTTGAAAGCACTACCTATCTGGAAGAAGGTTTCCTGTGATTGATAAAGCCTTTGGGGCTGTTGGGAATATAGTCCAAGGTAGATTACTATGTTAAATGGGGCGAGGGAGTATGGCATAGTCAGAAGACAGATAAAAAGTATTAAGTGGAATATGGGGAATCTGCACATGTTTTCCAATATTTTCTCCATGAGTGGATTTCTTTGTGGATCGTGTTGTAATTCGATTGGTTGAGGCGGACTTAGTGGAGGATTAGTTGTGATTGGATCTATCTGTGGATGGGTGATGTCGCGTTTTTTGTTATTGGTGAAGGGTATAAATCGGGTTTTGGTGAAAATTGTGGGATCTAAATGAATGAAAGGACTGCTGTTCATCGGTTTGATTGTCAGTGGCTCTTTTGGAAAAATGTCGGGTGTAAGATGTTTGAATGGAAACGTGTGTAATCGTTCCCAAGTCGTAGATGGTGTATTTTTGTTATGGTTGGTGTTATGTATTGGGTATTTTTTTGTGTATGGGTTTTGTTTGTTTACGTGGATTGTATCGATGTCTCTTTGGAGATGTTGGTTGGGTCTATCGATACGTTTTGTCAATTGGCAGGTTGGACAGGTTTTAACCTTTTGTGCAATGTCTTGTGACATGTCCTGCCAATAAGATTGAGCGGAGATGAGTCTCGTCATCTCGTCATTGGGTGTGTACTGATTGTAGTAATTTGTTGATGAGTGTTTTTGGGATTATTGTTTTGGTTACACCTCTGCGGGAAATGGTATGAAGTCTGTTGTGATCAATGGTCAGGTTAGGATCTCCAGATGGGGAAGGCTGATGGCTCTTAATGAGGGAGGCGTCTAAGAAGCCACAGAAATAGTTACGAGATAGGATGTACGTTTCATATTGTTGTGCTCCTTTTATGTAACGAACCTCATATTCGTAGTTCGACAGCCGTAATCTCCATCGAAATAATCTACCTGACGGGTTTTTGATCGTTTTCAGCCATTGCAATGCGTGATGTTCAGAAAATAGGGTAAATTTTCTGTCCATCAAGTAGACGCGGAATTTGTCCACACTCTCAACGATTGGTAGGCATTCTAATTCAGAGATGGGGTAATTCCGTTCGTGTGAACGTAGGGAACGGCTGAAGTATTGGACTGGGTAGGTCTTCCCATCAGGGTGGACCTGTTTAAGGACGCCTGCTATGCCGAGTGTTGATGCGTCACAGTACACTTGACATGGCAGACCTTCCTGGTAAAGATGTGAAGTGGGATGTGTGGTGAGGCTTTCCTTCAGGCTAGTAAACGCTTTCTGGCATTTGTCATCCCAAACCCACGTGACATCCTTTTTGAAAAGGTTGTTAAGTGGCGTCCGCAAGCGGGCGTAGTCTGGGATGAACTTGTTATAAGCGTTCACCGCGCTTAAGAAGGATCGCGATGTTCTGCGATTGTGTGGTGGTTGAATGGCGTGAATGATTTCTATGTTTCGTGCAAGTGGTGTGATTGTACCAGCAGTGGTTGTGCATGTGCCTGAGTGGTGTTTCTGTCGCCTTTTTGTGCGAGTGTCGCGCTTGTTGTGATGTTTACGCGTGTGACGGTGGTGCGATGATGGGTGGTCACGTGTGTATTTAATGTGAAAGTTGATCCGTTGGATGGGCAATGTTTGGGCATTTTTTTGTAAGTTTGGGCCATTGTGGCCTTGTGCATAGAGGGCATATAATAAGGACAATTGACCTTAGTGAAAAAGTGTTGTGCGTACGCGTGACGTGGTCTAGATTGGCATGTTGGCAAATGGGTTTGGACCAATGGATGCGCGCATTGGGTGCCATGTGCGGAAGGCTTTGTGTGCCTTGTGAGCCCTTTGTGACTCCGCTTGGCATTCCCAATAGGCGCATTCATTGGGTATATGAGCAAAATGGTAGGTGGTTGGGGGCAATGGGGCGTCGAGTTGGAACATAGTGCCTTGGTTAAAATCTATTGTTATTTTAAAATTTCGGAGGGTATTTATTCCGAGAATTCCAAATGGTAGAGGTGCTTCCACCACATGGAAATTCTCGTTTTTGGTTATTTTACCTATTGTCAGGGGGAGGGTTATTCGACCTAATGTCGGTACAGGACCGTTTATGGCCTGTAGGTCTATAGGTCAAGTTTCAGTTGAGGGAGGTTATTATTTAACTTTTTATATAGGTTATGGGGCACTATGTTCAAGCTTGAGCCTGTGTCAATTAGGAAAGGGGGTGTGAGTTCATGGGTGATGGACAGTTTGATCGTCAGCTGGCTGACGAAAATTCGGTTCCTTCCAACCTGGTTGGCGAAAGGCTGGGGCGTCTCGGGCGGCTTGTCCTTGGTCTTGTGGTGGATGTTGGGCGCGTTGTGGATGTTGGGCTGGTTGTGGATGTTGGGCTGGTTGCACTGCCCGCGCGTTCGCGTGTTGAGCTGATTTCTTGCGGCATTCAGAATGCCAGTGGTGGGCGCCGCAGAATTTGCAGTTCGACGGCGGTGCAGGTGCAGTCCACGCACCTGTTCTTCTTGGTGTGCTGGTGTATGGGCCCGACTTGTTGGGCGGTTGTTCCTCGTGGTGACGCGAAGTTGGTGCGCTGGGTCCGTGGATCCGTTGCACCAGTTGGAACCACTCTCCCAGGCTCTCAGGAGGTACCACGCGGACCAGGCGCTGGTCGGAGAGCGGCAATCCCTCTTTCAGTGTCTCGAGGATTACCTCCTGTGGGAGACCCAGTTGCATACCCAGCGCTGTTTTCTCTCGGTAGTACTCCTCTAGGCTTGCCTGCCCAGCAAGCTTCATGGCGAAGTACTTGGCGAAGGACGCCTCGTTGGATTCCGGGTAGAGATCCATGAGGGTCTGCCTCACCTGGAAGTAGGTCTGGGTGGCCAACCGGAGTTTCCTGAAGAGTTCCAAGGGTTGGCGCGTCAGGTAGCTAGGCAACCTGAGCAATATTTCGGGGGTGGTTACGAGGGCTTCGTCCATCTTCCGGTCGTAGGCCTGGAAGAATTGGCGGGCGGCGTAGGTTTCATCGAAGGGGGGAATGTCCATTTCCGCGCGTTGGGTCGACCCCACTTGAGTCAGGGCGGCGGTCAACTGAAGGAGGATCTCCGCTATGGTGCGTGTCTGTTCTATTTCGGGCACGGGAGTGCCCTCTCTCTTCTCCCTTGTCACGTCTTGGGATGGCTCGTTTTCCATTATATCCTGTCAACTCACTATAATATTTAGATGTTGGGATCCCCCCCCCCCCCGTCGACTCTCTGTCGGATCCTGTTGTTACTTGTGTAAGATCCTGTTTACTCCTGTGTCAACTTACTGTGGGATTGGTGACTTGTGGTGAATTGTGGAGGTTGGTGATTGATGGCGCAATCGTTGGTTGAATGGTGGGTTTCCACAGGGGAAATAACGAGCACACCTGGATGGGATAGAACCTGGACTTCGCAAAAAGGGAGAGAGTTGTGACTGGTGGAGGTACCTTGCCTTTCACATGATCGAAGAGGACTACCTTGGTCGGAGACTAAGTTGAGCACGCCTTGCTTCTAGCCCGGTCGCCTACCTTTTGCCTAACTCCTTGTCCAAGATAATCGTCATTAACTATCTCGACTTCTCAATGGTTGAGATCGTTCTACTAGGATACTTATGGTTGGCTATTAGTTGTTCATGCTTAACTGTGATTGGCTTAGCACCTCCATTGTCGCCATGATTGCAATCTTCCAGGAAGAAGAAGGTCTTTGAACTTTAATTTTATGGATCCTGGGCAGTGACCTTTACTTCCTGGATGATGCAATCCTGGTAATTGCTGTTCCCGCTTTCGCGAAGCCTAACTTTTATTGAATCTTTTGACGATACATTGCATAGGTTGTGGTGGGGTTACATATTTCTATATACAAATTATCACATATATATGTATATGAAAATAGAGCAATCCATATTTAAATCATTAGATAAAAAAAGGCATATATTGGATTGAATAAAATATTTGTTTACCAATATTCCGGTTGGCTGAACACCAAACCTTTATCAAAGCATTACATTTTTGTATAAACAAACTCAGCGGCAAACACAAACAAACACTATGCGGCGCTGAGTTTGTTTATACAAAAATGTTATGCCTTGATAAAGGTTGACGTTCAGCCAACCGAAATATTGCAAATAGATCTTTTATTCAATCCAATATATGCCTTTTTATTATCTAATGATTTAAATATTGTTGCACTGGGCTGCGGTTTGGCAGATTCTTCAGTCTTGAGTCTCTCCTCAGACGTGTCTTGCATCTTTCCAGAACGTGTCTCAACCATCCTACAAGGTTAAACCAGTCAATAATAAGACAACTATATATTTAGCTAACACCTAGAATATCTCTTTATTTATCACATCAAAGTTTAAAGCAGGTGGGGTATTTTAGTGTATCAAAATACAAATGTTTTATAGTACATAATATTTTATAGTAATAATCTGTTTTATAAAATAAATAAATGTATAATTTAAATTTTAAATATATTAAAAATAATATTATAAATAATTTTAAAAATACGCGCATTAATCATGATGCAACACTTCCCCCTCTCCAGAGGTCGTCACGTCCTCGTGAGTGACCTCATCAATTCTTTCAAAATAGGGTTTGAGTCTTGAGACATGGACAATCAATGGGTCTTGGCCAGGATTATCTTTCGGCTCAATTGAGTAATTTACGTTGGACAGCTTCTTTAATATTCGATATGGGCCAAAATATTTTCTCAATAGTTTTTCACATTTTCCGATTTTCCTGACTGGTGTCCAAACTGCCACTAAATGTCCTGGTTCATAGATTCTCTCGTTGTGTTTTTTGTCATAGTTTCTTTTCATTCTTTCCTGACTCTTCTCTGTGTTGTTAATGACTACCTGTCTAGTCCTTGCTATTTTATCTAAGTAATTTTCTATATATTCGTCGTAATCGTCCAGGTTACTGTCAATTGGGATATTCTCGTCGTCTAAGAGGGACATGGGTTCCCTCCCAAACAACAGGAAAAATGGAGAGTAGCCTGTGGTTTCTTGAATCGTGGTATTATACGCGTGGGTGATGAAAGGTAGGATTTCGTCCCAGTTCTTCTGGTCTGTGTTCACATACATGCTGATCATATTGATTAAAGTTATATTTAGCCGTTCCGTTAGTCCGTTAGTCTGGGGGTGGTAGCTCGTTGTGAAGCAATGTTTAACTTTGCACATTTTCATAACCTCCTTCATCAAATTGCTAGTGAATTGTGAACCTCTGTCACTGATAAGAAATCTTGGAGCCCCGTGACGTAAAAATATATGTTCGATTAAAAATGTAGAGACTTCTTTCACTGTCGCTTCTGGTACTGCCTTTGTTTCAGCATACTTGGTATAATAATCCGTCAACACAATTATCCATTTCCTTCTTCTTTTCGTTGAGGGCAAGGGGCCAACAAAGTCAATTCCGATTCTTTCAAAGGGGTAGTTAGCTGGGGGAATAGGTTGTAAAAGTCCAGATGGCGACTGATTTGAACCTTTCCGACTTTGGCAAAGATGGCACGTCTTTACAAATTCAGAAACATCTTTCAGCATGGAAGGCCAATAGTATTTATTCTTCAATCGGTATGTGGTTCTGGCGACGCCCAGATGGCCATTCAGCATATGGTTGTGGTATCCACTCATGATATCCTTCCTTCTCTTTTTTGGCACTACCAGCAACCATTCTCTACCTTCAGAATTTGGATTTTTCTTGTAGAGACACCCATTTTATTCTTTAAAGTTCTGTGTAATTGAACGCTTGTTTCCACTAAGGTTTTCCTTAATATTCTCAATAAAATCATCCTTTTCGTCTATTATTTGATTCAGAAATAGTCTTTCATAATCCTCGTCCCATTCGTTTCCTGGTAAGGGTCCTCTAGATAGACCATCAGCGTCCAGATGTTTTTTTCCCGATTTGTGTATGATTTCGAAATTATATTCCTGAATCTTCAGTGCCCATTGTGCTAATCGACCGGTCGGATCTTTCAAATTCTTAAGCCAGCATAGTGCGTGATGATCAGTGATGATTTTAAAGTGCCTTCCATATAAATAGGGCCGTAATTTTGATATTGACCACACCACAGCTAAACATTCCTTTTCGGTGGTTGAATAATTTTGCTCAGGTTTACTTAGGGTTCGGCTCAAATATGATATTACCTTCTCTTCGCCACCGATATTTTGAATTAGTGTTGCGCCTAAGCCGATGTTAGAGGCATCTGTGTGAATGCAGGTGGCTGCATTTGGATCAAAGTGACCTAAAATTGGCGGATTTATAAGAGCTTTTTAAGGTTTTGGAACGCTTTTTCCTGTTTTCCTGTCCAAATAAATTGCACATTTTTTCTGATGAGGCTGGTCAATGGGTCAGCGATTAATGAGAAATCTTTAATGAATTTTCTATAATATGAGCACATTCCTAAGAATGATTGCACTTCTTTGGCCTTCTTGGGCTGAGGAAAATCTCTAACGGCTTTGATATTATATTCGGCAGGTTTTATAACCTCTTGATTGGTTATATGACCAAGGATCTCAAGTTCCTCGAAAGCAAATCTGCATTTCTTGGCGTTGAGTTTTAAATTAGATTCGCTGAATCATCTGAGGACAGCTTCAAGTCTTTTAATGTGGGTTGGAAAGTCCGAGCTGTATATAATCACATCGTCCAGGTAGCAAAGGCAAATCTGCCATCTCAGATTTCCGAGGACATTGTCCATGTTCCTCTCAAAAGTAGCAGGGGCGTTGCATAGACCGAAGGGCATTACGTTGAATTCATATAACCCATGTGCCGTAGTGAACGCCGTCTTCTCTTTGTCTCTCTCTTCAATTTCGTCTTGCCAATATCCCGATTTGAGATCTATTGCTGAGAAGTACTTGGATCCTTGGAGAGTATCCATTACATCATCAATTCTTGGATTGGATAAAGATCCTTCACTGTTACTTCATTTAATTTCCTGTAGTCCACACAAAATCTGTATTTGCCATCTCGTTTTTTGACCAATATAACGGGAAAGGACCAGGGACTTGAAGATTGTCTAATTATTCCTTCTTCAAGCATCTCGTCTATTTGATCCTTTATGATGGTTCGTTCCTTAGCGCTTACCTGGTAAGGCTTGGGCTTTATCGGTTTTGCGTCTTCTATATGAATCTTATGTTTTGCCAAATTGGTCCTGCCTAACCTCGATGAGAACAAATCAGTATACTTGGCCAAAATTTGTTTTAACCTCTCTTGTTCTTTAAATGATAAATTTTTGTTTATTTGAAATTGTATTTCGTCATTTTCATTCTGCTTCTCTATATTCTCTATAAAATTTACCTCTGCAGGAAGACTTCCATAAGCCAATGTTTGGTCTTTCATGATTTTTAAAGGTCGAGGATAAGGGTTCGTTATACAGATATGGGTTTTCTTATCCGTGACAGTAAGCAAACTTCTTGCCAATCGAAGACCATTTGTTTGAGTCATTCTGTTGTTCTCTTTGATGACATATTCTCCATCCTCTGCTTCTATTGAGGCCCTAATCCATTTAATAGATAGTTTAGGTATAACGGTATCTGTAGTGCTCTTTATTTTTTTTTAGATCATAATTGCTTACGTCATGATTACTCATCAAATTATATTTTATTGTTTCTCGTTTACAATCAATATTAGCATTCATTTTTTTAAAGGAAATCTCGTCCAAGAATAAGAGTTCGTAGATGCGCGTCCATTACTACAAATTCGTGGGATAATTCAGTGTCATCAATTTTTAAATCTGAAATAATGCTACCTACCATATCTAATTTTCTCCCATCGGGTCCTGAACATGTTTTAGTGAGACTATTTATTTCACGGCCAGCAAAAAGTGCTGTCCTTAGGTCGACCACTGAAAGATCGGCGCCTGTATCAATCAAAGCTTCGCATAACCCTATCTTGTCCACATTAATATTAATTTTGTACCTAGGGTCCAACTTTCTAATTCCATTTATGGTCGACTTGCTTTGATTGAAGGAATCAGACGCGACACTTAGTTTAAATCTTCCAACACGGAATATCTATTCCGTGTAGGAATATTCGTTCGTGTGTCATTACAAACATCCGCATAGAGGCGAGGCCGTGTATAATCTTTCCTTTCGTCCATTTGAAGATTTTCTTGGCTCTTGTCTTGGGAAACTGAGGGGTCCTCTTCTACGATCCTCACAAACTTGACTCTGCAATACCGCGCTACGTGTCCTGGCTTGTTACACTTGAAACATATTGGTCTCCCGTCTTCTGTCCTATTCCTGTTTGAATCTGGGCTCTTATTGTATGCTTTCCTTGGGTAGACCGGTTTTGGCTCAGGATTGGGAGTGTAAAATCGTCTAGGGGCAGATACCTGGGACAGCGGCTTGTTCTGGTAGTACCTCGGAGCGGGGGCCTGGGGCTTGGGGGTGTTCTGGTAGTACCTCGGAGCGGGGGCCTGGGGCTTGGAGGTGTTCTGGTCCGATCTTCTGAACGACGAGGGCGTTCTTCCATTGCTCTTGTTGATGGGAACGAGAAGAGCGTGGTCCATTATATAGAGCCTTTGACTTTTCTATACGTTCTTGATAATTATTTTCAAACAAATCCATCTTTTTACACAATCATAGGAGTTCGTTGGTATTCTTAGGAGGGTTTAAGTAGAGGGCAAAAGAGTATTCTTTCTTTATAACCCTCATTTCTTATTTTATTCTCTTCTTCCATTTGTGGGTCGACCTTGTTGCACAGAACCAGGATATCCTCTGCAAACCTGATTGCAGGTTTATTCCACTGCTGCATTCTGTTCAGACTCATCTTCAATTCTTCTTTGTTTGCGTCTGAGGCAAAATCCTGAATTAGGCGGCTCTTGAAATGTTCCCAGCTGGTAAAACTTATCTTGTGTAGGTCCAGCCAGGTTTTGGCGCTACCAATCATGTTCATGGCTGCATAGCGAGAAATAATATATTCTGCCCAGTGGTACAGGAAGCCAATTTCTTCAAGGGACTCAATCCATGGGCGAGGGTCTTGTGTTCCATCATATTTGGGGATGTCTATGTTGAGGTTCAAAACAACTGGGTCGGCACTTGCATCTCTACCAATTGTTGCACTGGGCTGTGGTTTGGCAGATTCTTCAGTCTTGAGTCTCTCCTCAGACGTGTCTTGCATCTTTCCAGAACGGGTCTCAACCATCTTACAAGGTTAAACCAGTCAATAATAAGACAACTATAAATTTAGGTAGTACCTAGAATATCTCTTTATTTATCACATCAAAGTTTAAAGCATGTGGGGTATTTAGTGTTTCAAAATACAAATGTTTTATAGTACATAATATTTTATAGTAATAATCTGTTTTATAAAAATAAATAAATGTATAATTTAAATTTTAAATATATTAAAAATAATATTATAAATAATTTTAAAAATACGCGCATTAATCATGATGTAACACTTCCCCCTCTCCAGAGGTCGTCACGTCCTCGTGAGTGACCTCATCAATTCTTTCAAAATAGGGTTTGAGTCTTGAGACATGGACAATCAATGGGTCTTGGCCAGGATTATCTTTCGGCTCAATTAAGTAATTTACGTTGGACAGCTTCTTTAATATTCGATATGGGCCAAAATATTTTCTCAATGGTTTTTCACATTTTCCGATTTTCCTGACTGGTGTCCAAACTGCCACTAAATGTCCTGGTTCATAGATTCTCTCGTTGTGTTTTTTGTCATAGTTTCTTTTCATTCTTTCCTGAGTCTTCTCTGTGTTGTTATTGACTACCTGTCTCGCCCTTGCTATTTTATCTAAGTAGTTTTCTATATATTCGTCGTAATCGTCCATGTTACTGTCCATTGGGATATTCTCGTCGTCTAAGAGGGACATGGGTTCTCTCCCAAACAACAGGAAAAATGGAGAGTAGCCTGTGGTTTCTTGAATTGTGGTATTATACGCGTTGGTGATAAAAGGAAGGATTTCGTCCCAGTTCTTCTGATCCGTATTCACATACATGCTGATCATATTGATTAAAGTTCTATTTAGCCGTTCCGTTAGTCTGGGGGTGGTAGCTCGTTGTGAAGCAATGTTTAACTTTGCACATTTTCATAACCTCCTTCATCAAATTGCTAGTGAATTGTGAACCTCTGTCGCTGATAAGAAATCTTGGAGCCCCGTGACGTAAAAATATATGTTCGATTAAAAATATAGAGACTTCTTTCACTGTCGCTTCTGGTACTGCCTTTGTTTCAGCATACTTGGTATAATAATCCTTCAACACAATTATCCATTTCCTTCTTCTTTTCGTTGATGGCAAGGGGCCAACAAAGTCAATTCCGATTCTTTCAAAAGGGTTGTTAGCTGGGGGAATAGGTTGTAGAAGTCAAGATGGCAACTGATTTGAACCTTTCCGACTCTGGCAAAGATTGCACGTCTTTACAAATTCGGAAACATCTTTCAGCATGGAAGGCCAATAGTATTTATTCTTCAATCGATATTTGGTTCTGGCGACGCCCAGATTGCCATTCAGCATATGGTTGTGGTATTCACTCATGATTTCTTTTCTTCTCTTCTTTGGCACTACCAGCAACCATTCTCTACCTTCAGGATTTGGATTTTTCTTGTAGAGACACCCATTTTCTTCTTTAAAGTTCTGTGTAATTGAACGCTTGTTTCCACTAAGGTTCTCCTTAATATTCTCAATAAAATCATCCTTTTCGGCTATTATTTGATTAAAAAATAGTCTTTAATAATCCTCGTCCCATTCATTTTCTGGTAAGGGTCCTCTAGATAGACCATCAGCGTCCAGATGTTTTTTTCCCGATTTGTGTATAATTTCGAAATTATATTCCTGAATCTTCAGTGCCCATCGTGCTAATCGACCGGTCGGATCTTTTAAATTCTTAAGCCAGCATAGTGCGTGATGATCAGTGACGATTTTAAAGTGCCTTCCATATAAATAGGGCCGTAATTTTGATATCGACCACACTACAGCTAAACATTCCTTTTCGGTGGTTGAATAATTTTGCTCAGGTTTACTTAGGGTTCGGCTCAAATATGATATTACCTTCTCTTCGCCACCGATATTTTGAATTAGTGTTGCGCCTAAGCCGATGTTAGAGGCATCTGTGTGAATGCAGGTGGCTGCATTTGGATCAAAGTGACCTAAAATTGGCGGATTTATAAGAGCTTTTTTAAGGTTTTGGAACGCTTCTTCCTGTTTTCCTGTCCAAATAAATTGCACATTTTTTCTGATGAGACTGGTCAATGGGTCAGCGATTATTGAGAAATTTTTAATAAATTTTCTATAATATGAGCACATTCCTAGGAATGATTGCACTTCTTTGGCCTTCTTGGGCTGAGGAAAATCTCTAACGGCTTTGATATTATATTCGGCAGGTTTTATACCCTCTTGGTTGGTTATATGTCCAAGGATCTCAAGTTCCTCGAAAGCAAATCTGCATTTCTTGGCGTTCAGTTTTAAATTAGATTCGCTGAAGCATCTGAGGAAAGCTTCAAGTCTTTTAATGTGGGTTGGAAAGTCCGAGCTGTATATAATCACATCGTCCAGGTAGCAAAGGCAAATCTTCCATCTCAGATTTCCGAGGACATTGTCCATGTTCCTCTCAAAAGTAGCAGGGGCGTTGCATAGACCGAAAGGCATTACGTTGAATTCATATAACCCATGTGCAGTAGTGAAAGCCGTCTTCTCTTTGTCTCTTTCTTCAATTTCGACTTGCCAATATCCCGATTTGAGATCTATTGCTGAGAAGTACTTGGAACCTTAGAGAGTATCCATTACATCATCAATTCTTGGGATTGGATAAAGATCCTTCACTGTTACTTCATTTAATTTCCTGTAGTCCACACAAAATCTGTATTTGCCATCTCGTTTTTTTTTACCAATATAACGGGAAAGGACCAGGGACTTGAAGATTGTCTAATTATTCCTTCTTCAAGCATCTCGTCTATTTGATCCTTTATGATGGTTCGTTCCTTAGCGCTTACCCGGTAAGGCTTGTGCTTTATCGGTTTTGCGTCTTCTGTATGAATCTGATGTTTTGCCAAATTGGTCCTACCTAACCTCGATGAGAACAAATCAGTATACTTGGCCAAAATTTGTTTTAACCTCTCTTGTTCTTTAAATGATAAATTTTGTTTATTTGAAATTGTATCTTGTCATTTTCATTCTGCTTCTCTTTATTCTCTATAAAATTTACCCCTGCAGGAAGACTTCCATAAGCCAATGTTTGGTCTTTCATGATTTTTAAAGGTGGAGGATAAGGGTTCGTTATCCAGATATGGGTTTTCTTATCCGTGACAGTAAGCAAACTTCTTGCCAATCGAAGTCCATTTGTTTGAGTCATTCTGTTGTTCTCTTCGATGACATATTCGCCATCCTCTGCTTCTATTGAGGCCCTAATCAATTTAATAGATAGTTTAGGTATAACGGTATCTGTAGTGCTCTTTATTTTTTTAGATCATAATTGCTTACGTCATGATTACTCATCAAATTATATTTTATTGTTTCTCGTTTACAATCAATATTAGCATTCATTTTTTTAAGGAAATCTCGTCCAAGAATAAGAGTTCGTAGATGCGCGTCCATTACTACAAATTCGTGGGATAATTCAGTGTCATCAATTTTTAAATCTAAAATAATGCTACCTACCATATCTAATTTTTTCCCATCGGGTCCTGAACACGTTTTAGTGAGACTATTTCACGGCCAGCAAAAAGTGCTGTTCTTAGGTCGACCACTGAAAGATCGGCGCCTGTATCAATCAAAGCTTCGCATAACCCTATCTTGTCCACATTAATATTAATTTTGTACCTAGGGTCCAACTTTCTAATTCCATTTATGGTCGACTTGCTTTGATTGAAGGAATCAGGCGCGACACTTAGTTTAAATCTTCCAACACGGAATATCTATTCCATGTAGGAATATCCGTTTGTGTGTCATTACAAACATCCGCATAGAGGCGAGGCCGTGTATAATCTTTCCTTTCGTCCATTTGAAGATTTTCTTGGCTCTTGTCTTGGGAAACTGAGGGGTCCTCTTCTACGATCCTCACAAACTTGACTCTGCAATACCGCGCTACGTGTCCTGGCTTGCTACACTTGAAACATATTGGTCTCCCGTCTTCTGTCCTATTCCTGTTTGAATATGGACTCTTATTGTATGTTTTCCTTGGGTAGACCGGTTTTGGCTCAGGAATAGGAGTGTAAAATCGTCTAGGGGCAGATACCTGGGGCAGCGGCTTGTTCTGGTAGTACCTCGGAGCGGGGGCCTGGGGCTTGGTGGTGTTCTGGTAGTAACTCGGAGTAGGGGCCTGGGGCTTGGAGATGTTCTGGTCTGGTCTTCTGAACGACGGAGCGTTCTTCCATTGCTCTTGATGATGGGAACGAGGAGAGCGTGGTTCATTATATAGAGCCTTTGATTTTTCTATACGTTCTTGATAATTATTTTCAAACAAATCCATCTTTTTACACAATCTTAGGAGTTCGTTGGTATTTTTAGGAGGGTTTAAGTAGAGGGCAAAAGAATATTCTTTCTTTAACCCTTATTTCTTATTTTATTCTCTTCTTCCATTTGGGGGTCGACCTTGTTGCACAGAACCAGGATATCCTCTGCAAACCTGATTGCAGGTTCATTCCACTGCTTCATTCTGTTCAGACTCATCTTCAATTCTTCTTTGTTTGCGTCTGAGGCAAAATCCTGAATTAGGCGGCTCTTGAAATGTTCCCAGCTGGTAAAACTTATCTTGTGTAGGTCCAGCCAGGTTTTGGCGCTACCAATCATGTTCATGGCTGCATAGCGAGAAATAATATATTCTGCCCAGTGGTACAGGAAGCCAATTTCTTCAAGGGACTCAATCCATGGGCGAGGGTTTTGTGTTCCATCATATTTGGGGATGTCTATGTTGGGGTTCAAAACAACTGGGTCGGCACTTGCATCTCTACCAATTGTTGCACTGGGCTGTGGTTTGGCAGATTCTTCAGTCTTGAGTCTCTCCTCAGACGTGTCTTGCATCTTTCCAGAACGGGTCTCAACCATCTTACAAGGTTAAACCAGTCAATAATAAGACAACTTTAAATTTAGGTAGCACCTAGAAAACCTCTTTATTTATCACATCAAAATTTAAAGCATGTGGGGTATTTAGTGTATCAAAATACAAATGTTTTATAGTACATAATATTTTATAGTAATAATCTGTTTTATAAAAATAAATAAATGTATAATTTAAATTATAAATATATTGAAAATAATATAATAAATAATTTTAAAAATACGCGCATTAATCATGATGCAACAATATTTATAAATTATATTTATACCTAGAAATACACATGTGTTAGAAATGTGTGGGAATATTTAGTATAGGGCGGTTGTTATTGGAATACTAATAAATTGATATCTCAGTCTCCGATTAAGCTTTAAATCTAAAATATTTTATTCACTCAAATAAGTTTATACCCACCTGGAATGGGATAGAGAAGTAGGTGATGAAGAGACCCAGAGAAGAGAGAATAAAACTGACATCCAGGTCATACACTCCACCACAGGTCAGTAGGTTGTTCTCAGCTTGAAGTCTGAGGAACATCGGTCTGAAGATGTCGCTGGGAATGTTGTCAGATGAGGTGACTTGGTCAAGAGCCATACTGGTGAATTCCATGTATTCTCTGTTGACTTGGCTGGCCGAGAAAGCAACGGAAACAAAGATGAAACAATTTTGAAATATCCAGGAACCAGAGAGCCAAAAGCTTGTATTTCCCAAATTAAAACCACGCGTTGATAACATGTGAATTATAATTATCATTAATTTGATTATTAAAATTGTATTCGGTATTGAATATAATTGATTTATTTTTTATTATACCTGTAAAAGAATTCAAATTTTCGATTAATATGCCTGTTTTTAAAATAGGTATATTTGTTTAATTTTATTATTTTTTCCTAATATAAAAACAAATGAAATTAAAAATTTTAATAAATTTGTCCAAATAATAAATTCAGAAAGAAGCGACAATATATAATGTTTTATACTAGATTTAACATTATAATTATCAACTTGAATAATTTTATGAGCCATATGGATAAATGGACAAAATGAATAGTTCACATTAAGAAAGGTTTTATATAGGCAAATACTCATTTTGTCTTTTCTTATTTTATCATAACGTGAAAGAAGAAAATAAAGTTTATTTATCTCTTCTTTAATACACTGTAAAAAAAATATATGAATAAAGCATTAGTGAAAACATAGAAGTTTGTAAATATTATAAGAAATATTATTCTTGCCATTGATTTAGTATTGTGAATCCCTCTATGCGAAATATTAAAATTTGAATAAAGAGATTTGTTAGCAATAATAATAACAGTTAATGGAATTAATAAAATAAATTTAGAAAGTATAGCATATTTCATTCTAACCTTCATCTTAACTATTTTAGTGTTCTTTGCTACTTGGTCTTAAGAATCTATTTATTATTGTGCTAACAACTCTTGCGTAGAATAATTATGTTTGTGTTGTTTAGTTACCAAAACAACATATGTAATCTCTCTCTCTCTCTAAAATTTTAATATTTAAGAAAGCCATAGTGTTAATTTATTTCATACAATTCATGAAGAATTTGTTGAATAGTTAAATAAAATGTAATTTTTGAAATTGGATCCAGTACCTGAATAGTCAGGTTTATATTTTCAAGTAGGCATCGCTTATGGACTTCCTATTTTTCATTAATTTATTCTCAATAGTGAGTGCGAGCAAACAAAATGGTATATTTCACATCTTTAAAAAAATCTAACTACTTTTACCTTTGTTTTTTTTTTTACTTATCCTTTTATTAGTCTAAATTAGACAAGATCTTGGAGGTAGTGCTCATAAAGAAGTTCAAGAACTCTTCTTGTTTTCTGTACAGAGGTACTTTACATTTGTAAACGTTACATTTACTTTAGGTATAAGTATTCGTAAATTATAGTTCTTTAAAAGGACTTATTATATATAAAGGAATATTTTGTGATGTGTCACCATAGATCAATTTTTATCAAAATATCAACGTTTATTACATTCTTTATAAACAATTAACAACAAAATATGAATTTAGTTACTCTAGTTTGAAAAATAATTTCTATAAATTAGGAAAAAAGATATACAAATAGTCAAATTAAAATGTGACTATATATGAAATCAAGCTTTTTCATTTACAAAACTTATATAGCTTTATAATATCATATTAACAATAGGATATACTTAGGCGTTTAAAAGATATTTAGTAACTGCGCACAAAAATGGTTTGCATTTCAATATATTATTCAAATTAAGGATACATCGGCCAGTAAATCTATTTATTATCTCCATATTACAACAAAAATCCTTTGTTCTCGTCAGGAGCTCCTGATTTTTCTCGATATGTCGAGATATTAAAAAGATCTACTGGCCGAAGTATCTTTAATTTGAAGAACTATGAATGCCGGCCAGACAGCCTCTCTTTGCGATTTTAATGTGTTGGGCGACAAAACATAATATACATTCGTTTCAAAATAGTATATTAATGTTTCTCTAAATTAAATAAAATTGGTCACTCAAATAAGTTGACGCCCATCTGGAAAAGGAGAGAAAAGTAGGTGATGAAGAGCCCCAGAGAAGAGAGAATAAAACTGACGTCCAGGTTATACACTCCACCACAGGTCAGTAGGTTGTTCTCAGCTTGAAGTCTGAGGAACATCAGTCTGAAGATATCTCTGGGACTGATGTCAGGTGAGGTGACTTGGTCCAGAGCCGCGTTGGTGACTTCAATGTATTCTTTGTTGACTTGACTGGCTGAGAAGGCAACTGATGAGAAGATGAAGGAATTATGAAATATCCAGAAGCCAATAAGCATAAAGTTTGTATTTCCAAAATTAAAACCTCGTGTTGATAACATATCAATTATAATTAACATTAATTTCATCAACAAGATAAAAATTGGTATTGAATATAATCTATTTAATGTTTTGAATATACCTGTGTAAAAAATAAAATTCTCAATAAAAAGTTCTGTTTTTGAAATAGATAAATTTGCCTTTAATTTAATTATTCCTTTTCTTAAATAAAAACAAATGTAATGGAGTTTTAAAAATGATATCCAGATTAGAAATTGTTAGGATTTTATAAGTTGTTTTTTCCTAGATTAGTTTATTTATATTTTGACCAGATGACTGGACGATTTTACATGTATATAAATTGGTTTTTAATGATGTAAATTAGTTAGTCATGAGAGGAAATTAAAAGTGTTGATTTTCTTAGAGGTGTTAGTGTTTACTCTGCTCGATTGATAGACTGGGAAAGAATTGGTTTCCTAACAGGTTATGGGCCCAGCAGAACGCTTCCACTGCGCCGTAGAAAGAATTTAGAGCTGAAGAAAGAAAATTTGAAGTTTATGTTAAGCTAAAGAAGAAACAGCTGAAGTTAAAGCTGAAGGGAAAGCCAAAGAAGAAAAGTTTGTTAGGCTAACTAAGATAGAGAATAGAATTTGATTATAAGAAATTTGAGTGATTTAAAGACTGAACTTTGTGCAACGAAGAAGAAAAGCTTTGAGTTATAATTTTTTGTCAAATTTGCATAACTAGAGAAAATCAATGGCTGACGAGTTGAGAATACCTAAACTTGATGGTAATAATTATTATACCTGGGCCATAAGAACTAAATCTATTTTGATCCAGAAGGGCATATGGGATGCGATTGAGCCTGGCTTTCCTAGGGAAACTTCAGAAAAACAGAAGCGGAAAGATAGTTTGGCATTATCTGTCATATTACTAGCAGTTGAGGATTCATTCCTAGATGATATCGGTGATTGCAAGCGAGCGATTGATGCTTGGCAGATACTGGAGGATATCCACACAAAATATGGATTACTACATATATTACAGCTACTGAGAGAATTTTTCAATATTGTCAAAAGAAATGACGAAGATATGAAAGAATATTTCGCGAGGGTAATGGAATGTCATAGAAAATTAGCAAAGTGCCACCATGGATTTGGGGATGGCGAATTAGCTTTGATTATGCTATTGGGATTACCAAAGAGTTACGAGCCGCTGATTCTCAGTTTAGAACAGCAAGAAGAGAAGCTATCTACTAGTGTGGTAAAATCCAAGTTACTTTTAGAAGAAAAAAGACAGAAACAGCGTCAAATTCCTCAAGAAGATCCTAATAGCGCTTTTGCGGTAAGAAGAAAAGAGGATACATGCAAATCACCATGTCAAGAGCGAAATAAATTTGAATATGATCAACCAAGGAATTATCATAATACGTGGACGGAAGGGAAAAGGGAAGGCTATAATTATTCCAGGCAGATAAGATGTTTCAATTGTGGCAAATTAGGACACATAGCTAGGAATTGCAGATTTGCCAACTCCTCATGGAGAATTAGCGAAGGTATCTCCAGGCAGATAAGGTGTTTCAGTTGTGGCAGATTAGGGCACATAGCTAGGAATTGCAGATTTGCCAACTCCTCGAGGAGAATTAGCGAAGGTATGCTGAAACAAGGTACGCTAGACCTGACTCATAAGGTCCTATTTGCGAACAACTTTAAAAACAATAATTCGCAGAATATCTGGTTTCTGGACAGTGGAGCTACTGAACATATGACGTCGAACAGACTGAAATTGACGAACACAAAAAGTATTTCAACTTCAGTAGAAATGGCTAACAATGAGAAAATAAAAGTATCAGAGATGGGTGATGTAACAATCAAACTCGGTCACGAATATGGAGGTGAAACCTTGTTCTTGGAAAACGTTTTATACGTTCCTGAATTGGACGGAAATATTTTGTCTGTTGGAAGGATTGAGGAAAGAGGAAACAAAGTATTATTCCAGAATGGCAAGGCCTCTATTTTTGGAAGTGATGGCGGGTTAATTTTGAAATCTAATAGAAGAGGAAGAATCTATACAGTGGAAGAACTAAAGAAGGAAGATGAAGGGGAATACCAAAATGAAGCTGCGATCCCAAGAGGATATTCAGGGACTGATGGGGAAACAATATCGGTAGAGAAAGATCTGAATAACTTAGAACGAAGAGAGGATGGAGAGCAGGCCTATGAAGGCGAAGCACTGAGGAGAGAAGACGAAGGCCAGAATGAAACTATAATCCCAAGAAGATCTTCAAGAATTGCGGCTAGGCAGAAGGAGTATTGTAGATCAGCCTTCCACCGTGGGATAGTTGAACATAAGAGCCATCAAGATGAAATGCCGTCATCATACGAGGAGGCGCTTAATATGCCCAAAGCACAAAATCGGCTGAGGTCTATAGAATATGAAATGGCATCACTTCGGGAACACAGAGTATGGGATGTTGACTTGCCGGGTGGTGTTAAACGAAGACCTAACCAGGATTTTGACCACTCTAGGCCTCCGATGAGGGTATGAAAACAACTTTAAAATGGGGGGGCATTGTTAGGATTTTATAAGTTGTTTTTTCCTAGATTAGTTTATTTATATTTTGACCAGATGACTGGACGATTTTACATGTATATAAATTGGTTTTTAATGATGTAAATTAGTTAGTCATGAGAGGAAATTAAAAGTGTTGATTTTCTTAGAGGTGTTAGTGTTTACTCTGCTCGATTGATAGACTGGGAAAGAATTGGTTTCCTAACAGAAATTCGCAAAGAAACATTAAAACATAATCTTTCAAATTTATTCCCACATTAGGATTATCAGCTTTAATGATCTTATAACCTATATAAATACATGGACAAAATAAAAAATAAAATTAAGAAAGCTTATATAAAAGTACAATTTTAATTTAAAATATCTGGTTTTATAATATAATTCATGTGAAAATATTGATTTAAGTTTATTAATATTATTTTTAACACTATAAAAGTGAATTATTAAAAATATATTAATTAAAGAAAAGATATTTGATGTTATTAAAAGAAATATTTTTCTTGCCTTTGATTTAGGTAGGTTGTTATAATCTAAAGATAAAAACAATGAATTAAAATTATTATTTAAAAAATATAAATGAGTTATAGGAATTATTAGAATTATAATGGAAAGATTGGGACATTTTATAATACACTGCATCGTGGAAACTTATTGGTTCTTTCTACTTTGTATGAAAAATATTGATTTGTTTACTAACAATTCAATTATTTTGATTAATAAATCTGTGTTGTTAGGTTACCTAGCCACCATATTTTTCTCTCAAGAATATAATATTTCAGAAGTTCATAGTTGTCATGTAATTGTCCATTTAATAAAAGGTTGTTGAATAGTTTTGTGGGGAATATTAATTTTCTATTCAGGACCCAGAACCCCATTATCAGGTTTCAAAATTTAATGATGAGTTAATTATATACTCATCCATTCTTGTAGATTTAAAACATTATGTGCAACATTATTGCGATATGTGCAAGTGGTCAACTTGTTTTTTCCATCTATAAGAACAAACTTAATTGCTTTTAAATTTGTAAGCAGGTTTAATACATACACGACTCTTATCGTTGGGATTGAAATTCCGTATGCCCAAGACACCAGACATTTCCCGCATCATTTCCTGCCTGGAGCCAGCCATAAAGTCCCTCAGCCACCAAGACACTTTCAAGATCCGCCAAGCAGTTACTTCCATCCTACAGAAACCCGTCCCCCATACTAAGGAATCAAAAGGTCTGTACCAAACCATTAAGAAACTCAAGCAAAATACCTCCATAGTTATTACTAAATCTGACAAAGGTTCTGACACAGTGATCTTGAACACCACAGATTATACATCGAAGATGCATGATATCCTAAATGATACATCCATTTTTTCACCAATAACACCTCAGGACAACACCACATCAATCAGAAAGTTTAGAACCTCCTTATTACGTTTGAAAAGATCCAAGCACATAACACAAGACCAATACTCTACCTTAATTTCCAACCTTAACAGTAACGCTTACATCTATGGCCTACCTAAAACGCATAAGCCCTCAGTTCCCCTACGCCCCGTGATTGCTTACCACCAATCACCCGCATATGCTGTTTCTAAATTCCTCTCAAACTTTCTATCTCCTATCCTCCATTCGAAACCAGGAACACATGCCATTACTAACACCCCAGGCTTTATACAGGAAATTAATAATTTAAAAGCACCTAAAGACCATATCATGGTTTCATTTGATGTGAAATCCCTCTATTTATCCCTTCCTCACCCACTCATTATAAGTGAGCTCAAAAAACTTTTACATAACACACCAATTGACACCCACACAGCCGATTACATTGTTAATTTGACCTCCCTCTGCTTGGATATGAACATATTTACCTTTAATCAGCAATATTACAAACAAATTAGGGGCTCCCCTATGGGCAGCCCACTATCATCCATCGTCGCAGAAATTGTAATGGCATCATTGGATAAAAGGATCAATCAACAGCAATCCTCTAACATATACTTCTGGAAACGCTACATAGACGATATATTCTGCATCACAAAAATAGACTCTGTCAGCCATATACTTAAGGATCTAAATTCATTTCATCCCGATATCTCCTTCACATACGAAACTGAGACCTCTCTTGTCCTTCCCTTCCTTGATATCTTAATAATCCGTACCAATAATTTCTTTCACACTACCGTTTACTATAAGAACAATTAACCCCCACACTACACACATTATAGCTCCCACTGCCCTATCACCCATAAAATAAGCTTAGTGAAGACCCTTACCAAACGGATCTTTACACATTGTTCACTTACCATATTCCAATACATTGAGAAATCAAAGATAATAGCCCATTTGACAAATGCCAATTATCCTATTTCATTCATCAACAGACACTTTTATAACCCAAATTATATAAAACCAGCACAAATAAACAAAAGTCACTGCACTCTCCCCTACAGTCCACATTCAATTGCTATAGCTTCACTACTGAAACCATACGGCATCAAAACATTCCACCACAATAACCCTAACATCGCATCCATAACCAGAAACCCTATAACCCGATCTAACAAACCCACCAACAATAGTAACTCTGATGGCGCGGTCTATGCCGTCCCATGTCGTCAATGCTCCGTCATTTACGTGGGGGAAACGGGTAGATCGGCGGCCATCAGAATGAATGAACACAGCAGGAACATAACCAACAAGGACACAAGATCCCAAATATATACCTATATCTTAAACACAGGTCACTCGTTTGATTTATCCAATCCAACCATCCATTATAAGAACATCAACAACAAATACCAAAGATTGATCCTGGAGGCCTTGATGTCATTACAATGCAATAGTATCAATAGACACATCGATATACCTGACTCGTACCATATTCTGTTGAAATAGCATTTTATCCACTTCCAACCGTCATTATAACTTAAACATCACATTCATAGTTATTTATTTTTCCGTTCTTATCCCTCACAATTGCGAAGTTTATTCCGCTGTATATTAATTCAGATGTAAATATGCACTCTTGTTTAATCTCTATTGTATGTTAATTTATAGATCTATATCACTAATTTTCAATATGTAAATTATTATTTTTTAGCTATATATATAGTCGGTCATGTCTTTAATTCTATTGCCAGTTGAAGGACGTCACGGTCCGAAAGCTTGCGAATATTAAATATAAGATACGCCTCTTCAGGTCTCGTTTTAATTCATTTAAATACAGTATTAGCATTATCAAATTCCTCTACTTAATGAAAATCAAGGTGTACCCAATCTATTTTTGAAAAAAAATATGCTGTTATATAAAACATTGAGTACTTGGTATAATTGAAAAATATTAATATTATTTTTATAAATATTTCACACAAGAGAGCTTAATCTATACAATAATTGTTTTTAAGTTTATTCAAAATATTCTAATATAAAATGGTTCTCGTTGATTTACCTATTGAATACCTTCTATAATTATGGTATTTTAAGGGATCCCATTAAAGCTTGTAACTTACAAATATTAAAAAGGAATTATAGATTATATATATTTGTTTAATTAAAAAGGCATATATTGGATCGAAATATCATTTATTTTACCAATATTTCAGTTGGTTGAACGCCAATTTTATCCAGGTATTATAACATATTAATGTTGATTCAAAATAAAAAATTGTTTTTTGAAAGTTATATTTAAAAATTATATTTATACCTAGAAATAAACATGTGTTGGAATATTTAGAATGGTGGGTAGGTATTGGAACACTAATAAATTAATATCTCAGCCTCCAATTAAGTTTAAGGCCTAAAATATTTTATTCACTCAAATAAGTTTATACCCATCTGGAATGGGATAGAGAAGTAGGTGATGAAGAGACCCAGAGAAGAAAGAATAAAACTGACGTCCAGGTCATACACTCCACCACAGGTCAGTAGGTTGTTCTCAGCTTGAAGTCTGAGGAACATCAGTCTGAAGATGTCGCTGGGAATGTTGTCAGATGAGGTGACTTGGTCAAGAGCCATACTGGTGACTTCCATGTATTCTTTGTTGACTTGACTGGCGGAGAAGGCAACAGAAACAAAGATAAAACAATTTTGAAATATCCAGGAAGCAGTGAGCCAAATGCTTGTATTTCCCAAATTAAAACCACGGGTTGATAACATTTGAATTATAATTACCATTAATTTGATTATTGAAATTGTATTTGGTATTGAATATATTTTATTTACATTTTTTATTATATCTGTACAAAAATTTAAATTTTCGATTAATATGTCTGTTTTTAAAATAGATATATGTTTCTTTAATTTTATTATTTCTTTTTTAATATGAAAACAAATGAAATTGAATTTTAATAAATGTATCCAAATAATAAATTCAGAAAGAATCGTCAAGATATAAAGTTTTATACTATATTCAACATTATAATTATCAACTTGAATAATATTATGAGCTATATAGATAAATGGACAAAATAAATAGATTACATTAAGAAAAGTTATATATAGGCAAAGATTCACTTTGTCTTTTCTTGTTTTATCATAACGTGAAAGAAGAAACTCAAGTTTATTTATCTCATCTTTAATACTGTAAAAGAAATATATGAATAAAGCATTGGTGAAAACATAGAAGTTTGTAAATATTATAAGAAATATTATTCTTGCCATTGATTTAGTATTGTAAATCCCTCTATACGAAATATTAAAAATTGAATAAAAAGATTTGTTAGCAATAATAATATGAATTAATGGGATTAATAAAATTAATTTAGAAAATATAGAATATTTCATTCTAACCTTCATCTTCACTATTTTATTGTTCTTTGCTACTTGGTTTAAAGAATCTATTGAATATTGTGCTAACAACTCTTGCGTAGAATAATTACGTTTGTGTTGTTTAGTTACCAAGACAACATATGTAATCTCCTCTCTCAAAATTTTAATATTTTAGAAAGCCATAATGGTAATTTATTTCATACAATTCACGAAGAATTAGTTGAATAATTTCAGTACCTGATTGGTCAGGTTTTATATTTTCAAGCAGGTATCGCTCATGGACTTTTTATTTTTGCATAAATTTATTCTCAACAGTGAGTGCGAGCAATCAAAATGGTATTTTGCTTCTTGTAACAAAAATATAACATTTTTAATTATTCTTTCATTAGTCTAAATTAGACAAGATCTTGGAGGTCGTGCTCATAAAGAAGTTCAAGAACTCTTCTTGGTTCTCTGTACAGGGATCTTTTAGATTTGTAAACGTTACATTTACTTTAGGTATAAATATTCGTAAATTTGAGCTCTTTAAAAAAAAGTATACTTAGTAAAAGTAATATCATATACTTAATAACATTTAAGGTATAATAGGAATACATATTTCAAGATGTCATTTCAGATTTTCCCTGGGATGTAATGTAGAAAATCTGGAAAGACAAACTTCAGGATGACACAACAATTTATTTAGGTAACAACCAAAATCAATATTTATAAGATACAAGTTAATCAATGGGGGAAGTTTCCAAAGTAGAAAATATATAAATAATATAAATATAAAAAATAATAATCTTTACTTTAATTTCTCTCAAGAATATAATATTTCAGAAGGTCATAGTTGTCATGTAATTCGTCCATTTAATAAAAAGTTGTTGATACTGTTGTGTATAATATCACTTTTCTATTCAGAATCCAGAACCTCATTATCAGGATACAATATTTAATAGTCAATTAGTTATATATTCATCTATTCTTGTAAAATTCAAACAATAACTTTATTAACTTTATTAACATAATGAAACGCGATATCCCAAACTCAGGGATATTTGCGCCAATACATTTCACTGCATTACAGCAATTCGGCTATATACAATCCTGTTCAATTCATTATTTTACATAAATTAACTAAAGAAAATTGTCCAAAGAGAAAAACAAACAACAAAGCAAAACACACAGAGCAAGCATCGCAGTTCTTTTTTTTTTTTTTCTAAGATTCCTTCTCTTTTTTCCAATTCAAGAGAAAGTTGTATATGTATTTACAAAATTGATCAAAATTTTTATACTTTTCTTTTTTGTCTACAAATTCATCAAGCTGTCCAATACGACCAAATCTATTTTCCCTAAAATCCCGGAAAATTGGGCACTCCAGAAGTAGATGTCTCGCGTCTTGAATTTCACCTCCGCAGAAGCATCCTGGTTCCTTCACGGCGCCGATAGTTGCCAAAAATTTCCCAAAATTGCCATGATCTGTAATGAATTGGATATTATAAAAATTTGGACGGAAAAATCTTGGAATTCCTAATACGAAAAAGAAGCTTCTGAAAATTTCATTAGTTTTCTCAAAAATTTCATTCATTTTTGCGTGTAAGAATGATTTGACTATACTTGGAGCATGGGGTTCGTAAGTAGTTAGATCTTCAATGGACATTTGAGCTAGATCAAATTTGATTATTCTGGATTCTATATAATCTGTTAGGAGTGGAATTTTTGCCAAGCTATGCACACAGTTTGATGAAGTGGTTTTGTATGCTCTAACTGCCCATAAAATGATCTGGTACTGCATGGAGTTCAGTTTTTGTTTACAACGATTGTTTAAATATTTGAACCAAATTTCAGAACCGTATGTAAGTACAGGCCTAATGATTGTTTTGAATAAAGTTAACCTCTTTTCAGTGTCTAAACCCCACATATTGCCACTTAGTGAACATAATAAATTTTTCATACGTCCTGCCTTACACAGAATATCATTAACATGCGGTGTAAAGTTAACTTTGTTTTTCCATTTGTGATTAGAAAATTTCATTCCCAGAATTTTTACTTGCTTGACCGGCATTATTATATTGTTATTAACCTTAATAGGTATTTTTTGTCTGTTATGTAGGTATAGCATATTAGTCTTCTCTGTACTGATCGTTAATTTATTTCTATTACACCATTGGATCACATAATTTAAGGTGTATTCACTTGCGGTTTTTAGTCCTTCAATAGTCTTATTCCAGCAAATTATTGTAACGTCGTCTGCATAACATATAATATCTGCATTCATTGAATCAAAATTTATCAACAAATCATTTAGCAAAATATTCCATAGAAGTGGAGATAAAGGTCCACCCTGTGGACATCCTTTAGTTAGTTTCTTATAAAAAGTTTCTGATTCGTATGTAAATTTCACCTCCCTTTCATTATTCAAATAATATTTTATGATCCGTATTAAATCTGAAGGAACATCATCATTATCCATTCTTTTTATAATAGCAGGCCACCATGCATTGTCGAATGCACCCGCAATATCTATAGCTATCAAGGAAGTCAATTCTTTTTGTTTATGTTTCAATATAGTTTCTATAATTTTATCCATTCCAGTAATTGTTGATCTAGATTTCATAAAACCATGCTGCCTTGAGCTCATTAAATTATTCTCTAAATAATAGTTACTTAATTTATTTTTTATTATATTCTCAAATGTTTTAGATAGATTAGATGTCAATGATATAGGTCTATAACTTTTATTTATTTCATAATTCGTTTTGCCTGGTTTTGGAATTATTTTTAAGAATGATTTTTTCCATTCATCCGGATAATATCCCATTTCTATACATTTATTGAATAATTTATGCAGAATTGGGATTATTTTTATTTTAGCCTGTCTAATCATATTGTTACTAATGTAATCAGGGCCCGGTGCTTTTTTAATATTTGTTTTTAAAATTGTTTCCTCTATTTCCTTAGATTCGATATAAACACTACTTTTATTTTTATATTTAGGCGTATAATTTCTAATCAAAATATGATCATCTTTATCCAAACCTCCAATATCATCCTGAAATAGATCGTTCATTAAACTTTTTATTTTGTCGGTCTTTAAATGATCTGGTAAATTATCTATTAGTGGTAATCCTAAATTTCTATTTTTCGATCTCAATGACTTGAATATCCTATGAGCATTACCAAATGAGTTATTTGAATGACTTTCTTCTATAAAAATTCTCCAACTCGCAAACAATAACAGTATTTGCAAGTGGTCAACTTATTTTTTCATCTATAAGAACAAACTTAATTGCTTCTAAGTTTGTAAACATGTTGAACGCATACAGTTTGAGCATTAGCAAATTCCTATACTTAATGAACATCATGGTGTACCCAATCTATTTTTGAAAAAAAAAAATGATTTTAAATAAAACATTGAGTACTTGGTATAATTGAAAATATTTATATTATTTTTCATAAATAATTCACACAAGAGAGTTTAATCTATACAATATTTGTATCTAAGTTTATTTAAAATATTCTAATAAAATGGTTCTTTTTGAATATAAATACCTTCTATAATTATGGTTTTTAAAGAGATTCCATTAAAGCTTGTAGCTTAAAAATATTAAAAATGAATTATAGTTTATATATACACTGTATAACAAAAAAATCGACGCACCAAAAAGGAGTTGTCAGATTAGGACAAAAATTGGTGTATGTAAAGAGCATGTATAGGGGAAAAACGATTAAAATTTCATAACAATTAATTGTTTTATTTCAGAGTTTGATCGTCACAAATTGAGAATGTCAATATGTCGTTGGACCGCCACTGGCCTGGATGCAGGCTGCCACCCGGCGTGCCATGGGCTGATAAACATTCCGGATGGTGTGCTGCGGGATTTCTTGCCAAATTGTCTCCAACTGTAGGGCTAAATAGTCAACATTCCGGGATGGTTGCAATCGCCTTCCCATCCTGTCCCAGATGTGCTCTATGGGCGAGAGATCAGGCGACCTTGCTGGCCACGGAAGAGTTCGGCAAGATTGAAGACAATCCATAGTAACATGTGCCGTGTGTGAAAAGTAAGCCCAGGGTGATGTGAGAGGAACGGCAACAAAACAGGCCGTAGAATATCATCTACGTACTGTTGTGCTGTCAGAGTGCCAAGAATGACTACCAATGGGGTCCTGCTATCAAATGAAATGGCACCCCAGACCATAACGCCCTGTTGTGGACCTATGTGGTGTTCGACAGTAAGGCCAGGTCCACACGCTGCCCAGGACGTCTCCAGACACGTTTGCGACGGTCGTCAGGACACAGTAAGAAACGGGACTCGTCACTAAAGACTATACGTTCCCAGTCAGCGCAGTTTCAAGTTGATCGCTCCCGACACCACTGTAGTCTGACTTGTCAGTGCACGGGTGTGAGGGGTAGGCATTGTAACGGTCGGCGAGCTCTTAGATTCTGCACTCTCAGTCGCCTGTTGATGGTCATTTTGGACACTTGTGTGCCGGTCACACGTTGGATGGTAGATAACGTGGATTCCAGTGCTGCGACAGCCATTCTGACAATTGCTCTGTCCTCCTGTTCTGTTGTTGCCCTTGGTCGACCGCTGCCATCCTGACGTGCATACTTCCATTGTTGACCCACTTTTGCCAACATCGCCTAATAGCCGCATCACTTCGACACAGATGTCGTGCGATTAGTCGATTAGACCAACCAGCCTCTTTCAATCCAATGGCAGACCAGTTTCAAACTCTGGCAAATGTTCATAATGAGCACGAATCTTTCGGCGAGGCCTTGATACATTAGAAATAGGCGTACTGCTAAAATATTAAACGGAAATTCTGAAAATCAGCTCGTGCTGCGCCAAATATTGAGTCTAGAATGCTCGTGCTGGATGCGCAGTTCAGATGCGCTGGAGCTCTTACTTTGCATAAATCGGCCACCAAATTTCAATCATTTGCATGTTTGGTCGAAACCTCTTTGTATACGTATTTTCATATAAATCGGACAACTGCATCTTGGTGCGTCGATTTTTTGTTATAGAGTATATTTGTTCAATAAAAAAGGTATATATTGGATCAAAATATCATTTATTTTACCAATATTTCAGTTGGTTGAACGTCAATTTTATCAAGGTATATAACATATTAATGTATATTCAAAATAAATATTTGTATTTTTAAATTTATATTTATAAATTATATTTATGCCTAGAAATAAACATGTGTTAGAAATGTGTGGGAATATTTAGTATGGGGTGGTTGGTATTGGAATACTAATAAATAGATATCTCAGCCTCCGAAAAAGTTTTAAGTCTAAAATATTTTATTCACTCTAATAAGTTTATTCCCATCTGGAATGGGATAGAGAAGTAGGTGATGAAGAGAGCCAGAGAAGAGAGAATAAAACTGACGTCCAAGTCATACACTCCACCACAGGTCAGTAGGTTGTTCTCAGATTGAAATCTGAGGAACATCAGTCTTAAGATGTCGCTGGGACTGTTGTCAGATGAGGTGACTTGGTCAAGAGCCATACTGGTGACTTCCATGTATTCTTTGTTGACTTGACTGGGGGAGAAGGCAACAGAAACAAAGATAAAACAATTTTGAAATATCCAGGAACCAGTGAGCCAAAAGCTTGTATTTCCTTAATTAAAAACACGGGTTGATAACATTTGAATTATAAATACCATTAATCTGTTTATTGAAATTGTATTTGGTATTGAATATATTTTATTTATATTTTTTATTATACCTGTACAAAAATTCAAATTTTTGATTAATATGTCTGTTTTTAAAATAGGTATATGTGTCTTTAATTTTATCATTTATTTTTTAATATGAAAACAAATGAAATTGAATTTTAATAAATGTATCCAAATAATAAATTCAGAAAGAATCGTCAAGATGTAAAGTTTTATACTAGATCCAACATTATAATTATCACTTTGAATAATTTTATGCCTATATAGATAAATGCACAAAATAAATAGATTACATTAAGAAAAGATATATATAGGCAAAGACTCACTTTGTCTTTTCTTGTTTTATCATAACGCGAAAGAAGAAAATAAAGTTTATTTATCTTATCTCTAATACTGTAAAAAAAAATATAAATAAAGCATTAGTGAAAACATAGAAGTTTGTAAATATTATAAGAAATATTCTTGCCATTGATTTATTATTGTAAATCCATCTATACGAAATATTAAAAATTGAATAAAAAGATTTGTTAGCAATAATAATATTAATTAATGGAATTTAAAATTTTACACAAATAAATTTACTGGCAATGCGTTTCTATATATTCTAAAAGAAACGCATTGCCAGTCAATTTATTTGTGTAAAATTTTAACGATAGATGGCAATAAAATTTAATTTAATTAATGGAATTAATAAAACTAATTTAGAAAATATAGCATATTTCATTCTAACCTTCATCTTTACTATTTTATAGTTCTTTGCTACTTGGTCTTAAGAATCTATTGATTATTGTGCTAACAACTTAGAATAATTATGTTTGTGTTGTTTAGTTACCAAGACAACATATGTAATCTCTCTCTCTCAAAATTTTAATATTTCAGAAAGCCATAGTAGTAATTTATTTCATACAATTCATGAAAAATTAGTTGAATAATTATATAAAATGTAATTTTTTAAATTGAATCAAGAAACTGATTGGTCAGGTTTTATATTTTCAAGTAGGCGTCGATAATGGAATTTCTATTTTTGCATAAATTCATTCTCAATAGTAAGTGCGGACAACCAAATTGGTATATTTTGCTTCTTTTAAGAAAAGTCTAACTACTTTTACATTTGTAAACGTTACATTTACTTTAGGTATAAATATTCGTAAATTTTAGTCCTTTATAAGGTATACTTAGTGAAAAAAAGTACTATCATATACTTCATAACGTTTAAGGTGTAATTAGAATTCCTATCTCAAGAAGCCATTTCAAAATTTACCTGAAATTTAATGTAGAAAATCTGGAAAGAAAAACTTCCGGATGACACAGCAATTTATTTATGTAACAAACAAAATCAACATTTATAAGATACAAGTTAATCAATGGGGGAATTTTCCAAAGTAGAAAAATATAAATAATATAAATATAAAAATTAATAATCTGTATATAAAATATAATAAATATTTTGCAACAATAAATTGCAACAAAATATTTATACCAATCATTACTGAAACTAATATCAAACCTAATAAAATATAATAATAAGCATTTGTTGTTAACTTTAAAGGTAATGTAAATAGCCATTCTGGCAGAAAAACTGAAAGCCTAGTCAATTATTAATTTCTATATTTAAAAAAATACATCTTAGCTTCTTATATATATTTCATTAATATAATTTTATTCAACCTCTCTTTTATGTTCATGTATTTTTTACATATTTTGTGATGTGTCATCATTGGTCAATTTTTTTTATCAAAATATCAACGATTATTACATTCTTTATTAAAAATTAACAATATAATATGAATTTAGTTACTATAGTTTGAAAAATAATTTTAAAAAAAATTAGGAAAACAGATATACAAATAGTCAAATTAAAATTTGACTATATATGAAATCAAGCTTTTCCATTTACAAAACTTATATAGATTTGTAATTTCATATTAGCAATAGAATATACACAGACCTTTAAAAGATATTTAGTAACTGCGCACCCAAAAATGGTTTGCATTTGAATATATTATTTAAATGAAGGATACTTCGGTCAGTAAATCTATTTTTTATCTCGACGTTTCACAACAAAAATATTTTGTCCTCGTCAGGATCTCCTGATTTTTTCGAAACGTCAAGGTAATAAAAATATTTAATTTCAATGTATTCGCTGTTGACTTTACTGGCTGAGAAGGCAAATGAGGCGAAGTTAAAAGAATTATGAAATATCCAGAAGCCAATATGCATAAAGCTTGTATTTCCCATATTAAAACCTCGTGTTGATAACATATCAATTAAAATTAGCATTAATTTCATTAACAAGATAAAATTTGGTATTGAATATTGTTGAACTGCGTGCTTCCTTCAAAATACAGCTTGCCTACGTCACAGGACGACGTGACATTCAGGAGCTTCCTACCATTAGAGGCGCTGTACGTTTCCCTTCACTTCCTGTTATGTCTTCCCTTGTTCTGGCTGCTTGCATATTCTCGTGATATATTAAAACCTATACATATTTCAATCTATTCTGCATCTAATTGAACCACCGATCTAACAAGTGGTAGCAGAGCGTGGTTCCCTAGCTCTGTGGTTCAAGTTCTGCGTATCCTCGTGAGCAAAATTCCTTCAGCGAAGCTACCTCCGCTTGCCCTCGTCGAGAAGTTGCTGCGTCACCATGGCGGCCATCAGTGCAATAACGGCGGCGGTTGAAAAATTGAACGGCCAAAATTACCGCTCATGGAAGTACAATATCAAGATGCTACTAATTGAGAAGGGCTTGTGGGATGTGATGTTCAAAGATGAAGATACCCAAGATGCTCAACTAAAAGCTCAAAAGGATAGAGCTTTGGCTGTAATCGCGTTGTCGATAAATACAGAACACCAAATCCACATCATCAACTGTACATCGCCACAGGATGCGTGGAAAAATCTGGAACAGGTTTTTGAGCAAAAATCTCGTTCAAGAATACTACAGTTAAAGAAGCAGTATGTGAACATCAAGCTTCAAACTGGTGAGTCAATGTTAGACTATTTGAATAGATTGAAAATTTGTACGGACCATTTAAAAGAGGCAGGTGCGGAAGTCGACGATCAAGATATAGCATACAGCATGCTCTCAGGGTTACCTGACAGCTTCGATACCCTGGTGATGTCATTCGGAAATGTGGAGGACTCTGACTTCACATCGAACAAGGTTAGAAATACTCTACTCACAGAGTATGAAAGAAGATCTGCCCGAGAAGGAGAAAGTTCAGGTCTCGGCGAAGCACTCAATTTTTCAAAGGACGACTCTAGGAACACTTCCAGAAAACAAGGAGTCAAGTGCTACCGATGTTCGAAAATCGGCCATATCGCCAAGGATTGCAGGTCGTCCATCAACCGAGACTACAAGGCGGATAAAAGCTACAGCAGGGAGAAAGACTCTTTTAAATCTCCGTCGGAGAATATTCTCATGGCCTTCAATGCATTCTTTTCGGAAGATGAATTCATCTTGGACAGCGGCGCAACACATCACATCTGTAAGAACCGACAATGTTTTACAAGTTTCCAGCCTACTACGTGTGAGCCCATCCAGACTGCGAGCGGCAACCTACAAGTAGAGGGAGTTGGAAATGTCCGCATGAAGATGTACCTAGATACTGGAACGCAAGATGTCACCTTGAACGACGTGCTTTTTGTGCCCCAAGCAAGAAGAAATTTGCTTTCTGTGTCGCAAACAGAGGATAAAGGCAAGCACATCAAGATTTGTAACCACAAGGCAAGAGTGTTCAACGACAACAGAGTGATATGTGTGGCAAGGAACCTAAATGGATTGTACATCGTTAGAGGTAAGCCTATCTTACAAAATGCGCACTTAACTAGTTCAAGTCCGCCTACACTAGAACTTTGGCATAAACGCTTTATGCATATCAATGCAGACACTTTAAACAAGTTAGCTGAAAATAGCGTTGTTAATGATCCTGAAATTTCCGAAGGAGAAATGTCAATATGCGATGATTGCTGTATGACAAAGTCAACAATGTCGCCACATAAAAGCTCTCCATATAAAATAAAAACTAAAATTTGTTAGAGTTAGTACATAGCGATCTGTGTGGACCATTTCTAGTTGATTCTTTTGCTGGGTCACGCTATTTTCTAACATTTACAGACGATTTCTCCCGCAGAGTTACTGTTTATTTCTTAAAGCATAAAGATAAAGTTATTGAATACTTTAGCATCTTTAGGGCTAGAGCCGAAAGAGAAACAGGTCATAAGATTAAACGCTTGCGGACAGATAACGGGTCAGAATATTGTAATAAAAACTTTAAACAAAAACTTGATAGCCTTGGAATAAAACACGAATTAACGAATTCTTACAGCCCTCAGCAAAATGGCATCTCATGAGCGTTTAAATCGTTTGTTACTTGACATGGCTAGAGCGTCAATGCACAACGCTGATTTGCCACAAAAATTCTGGGCTGAAAGCGTTAATTGTGCCGCATACATTAAAAATAGAAGCCTTTGTAGCGCTCTTGATAACAAAATTACAGAGGAAATTTGGCTTTCAAGAAAAGTGAGCGTACGTCATTTTAAAATATTTGGAGCTCTAGCTTATGCTCTTATTCCAAAGCAAAAACGAGAGAAATTCGACCGTCGAGCTAAAAGATGTATCTTAGTCAGATATTCAACACAATCCAAAGGTTATAGACTCTGGGATAATGATTCTAAACAAGTTTTCATAACTAAACATGCTAGATTTGACGAAAATAAAGTCGGTTTAAACCAGCTTAAGGATGACATAATGGAAGGTAGCGAAGCTAAAAACAGTTTCATTTGGTTGCCGGAACAGGGCAAAGTTCTCCCGCCACGTGATCCTGACCTTCTACCAGGTTACGGCAGTCAACTAGAAGTTCCGTAGACTTCAGAAGTTAGAGATATAGTGGGGGGTAGTTCTGATAATACTTTGAGCCTCCGTAGTCGAGAAATTGAAAGAAAAACACCGAATCTTGCAAATGTTGAACTAAATTTATGCGAGGTGTCTGAACCTCAAACTTTTGAAGAAGCTGTTTGCTCACCCGAATCGGATCTTTGGAAAAATGCGATGCAAGAAGAGTTAAATTGTTTAGAAGAAAGACAAACATGGGTTATCACCAATTTACCTAAAAATAAGAAAGTAATCGATAATCGTTGAGTTTTTAAAATAAAAGGAGATTCTAAAGGAAAGGTCAGTAAATTTAAAGCTAGGCTCGCAGCCAAAATTACAGCCAGACACCCGATATTGACTTTAGTCAAACATTGCCCCTGTTGCCAATTTCGGTATAATCCGAATGCTTTTAGTTTTGACCCAAAATGCTGGCTGGGTAAATAGGCATTTAGACATAAATAATGCATATTTATATGGGGAACTTCATGAAGAATTGTACATGGCTTTGCCACCAGGAGTAAAGCTTCAGGATTCTAAAGATAAAGTTCTTAGACTTTTAAAACCTATCTATGGGCTTAAACAAGCAGCTTTTTGTTGGAATACCACGCTGAGTCAATTTCTTGAAAAAGTGGGCTTTTCTAAAATTCCATCGTGCAAATGCATTTTTGTGCTTGATGATAGGGCAATAATAGCAATTTATGTAGACGACTTAGCGATATTTGCTGTTGACCAGAATACACTTGACGAAATCGAGGATAAGATTATACAAGAATTTCAAATTAAAAGTCTGGGGCCCATTACATTCTTTTTAGGTGTCGATAAAAATTACGGCAAAGAGAGTTTGTCTCTTAATCAAAGACATTACATACAAACTTTACTTGAAAGATATAATATGTTCGAAGCTCACAATGTATGTACGCCTTTAGACCCAGCTATCATACTATCTAAAATAGATTGTCCCCATACACAAACTGAAATAGACCAAATGTCTAATATACCATACAAAGAGCTTATTGGTGCATTGTTGTATTTGTCCAATTGCACTAGACCAGATATCTCTTTTGGTACTTCGAAACTTTCCCAATTTTGTGCAAACCCAGGAAAGAAGCATTGGGAAGCTGCAAAACATGTTTTGAGATATCTATCGGGTACCATTGACTTAGAACTCTCCTATGTTAAAGGAAACAACAATAAAGTCTCAATGTTCCCAGACGCCGATTATGGGAGTGACACAGATGATCGAAGATCCTACTCCGGAATGGTTGCAGTTATTGATGGGAATGTCATCAATTGGCGATCTAAAAAGCAGCAATGTTTTTCGTTGTCTACCATGGAATCGGAGTATATAGCATTATGTCACAGTGCTAAAGAGGCCATCTGGCTTGGTCAAACCCTGACTGATCTTGGATTTATCTCGCACGTTGCCAAACCACTCACAATCTACTGTGAATATCGATCAGCCATAGAGTTCTCTAAGAATAACATTGAGAACAATCGTTCCAAGCACATCTCAGTTCAGTTCCACTACACAAGAGATAAGATAAACTCCGGTGATATCGTTGTTCAGTTTGTCAACACTAAGGAAAACATGGCCGATACCCAAACCAACATGGCCGATATCCAAACCAACATGGCCGATATCCAAACCAAGAATTTAAAAAAGTTGATGCACAGAGATGCATGTTTCCAGATGAATTTGAAGTCGCAAGTGGGGGGAATGCAGAACTGCGTGCTTCCTTCAAAATACAATGCGCCTACGTCACAGGATGACGTGGAATTCAGGAGCTTCCTATCATTAGAGGCGCTGTACCTTTCCCTTCCCTTCCTGTTATGTCTTCCCTTGTTCTGGCTGCTTGCATATCCTCGTGATATATTAAAACCTATATATATTTCAATCTATTCTGCATCTGATTGAACCACCGATCCAACAAATACAATTCATTTAATACCTTGAATATACCTGTGTAAAAAACAAAATTCTCAATAAAGAGTTCTGTTTTTGAAATAGATAAATTTCCCTTTAATTTAATTATTTATTTTCTAAAATAAAAACAAATGTAATGGAGTTTTAAAAACGATATCCAGATTAGAAATTCGCAAAGAAACATTAAAATATAATCTTTTAAATTTATTCCCTCATTAGAAATATCAGCTTTAATGATCTTATAACCTATATAAATACAAGGACAAAATAAATAAATAAAATTAAATAAGCCCATATAAAAGTACAATTTTAATTTAAAATTTATTGTTTTATTATATAATTCTTGTGAAATTAGTGATTTAAGTTTATTAATATTATTTTTAACACTATAAAAGTAAATTATCAAAAAGACATTAATTAAAGAAAAGATATTTGATGTTATTAATAGAAATATTTTTCTTGCCATTGATTTAGGTAGGTTGTTATCATCTAAAGATAAAAAAAAAAAAATTTAAATTATTATTTAAAAAATACAAGTGAGTTAAAGGAATTATTAGAATTATAATGGAAAGATTGGGACATTTTATACTACACTGCATAGAGGTAACTTAATTGGTTCTTCTACTTGGTATGAAAAATATTGATTTGTTTACTAACAATTGAATTATTTTGATTAATAATATCTGTGTTGTTCGGGTACCTAGCCACCATATTTTGTCTCAAGAATATAATATTTCAGAAGTCCATAGTTGTCATGTAATTCGTCCATTTAATAAAAAGGTTGTTGATAGTGTTGTGAAGAATATCAATTTTCTATTAAGATTCCAGAACCTCATTATCAGGATACAAAATTTAATAGTCAATTAGTTATTGTTGGACACCGAGCGCCGCTACTCAAGTATAACACGTGACCGGAAGGATGACGTCGGCACCCCCCTCCAACTGACTGTTATGTTTAGCCTGACAACGCGGTTGTTTGTTTACCTTCTAAAGAGGATGTAACCTCTTTGTTTCCTCTCTTTCCCTTTTTAATCTTTATATAACCTATGCTTTAATAAATTTGTTAGTGCAAGGCTCTTGTCCTAAGTGTAACCAAGTACCTTGTCTACACCCCTACAAGAAAAGATTATGAGACTGATTGGAGCTGCCTGAAGCATTGAACGGTAAGCCTATTTTTGTTCTCTCTTCCCCCCTTCAGTGGACGCCATCTTATAATGGAAGCTAACGAAAGTTTAACGAAAATTACCAAGCTAAATGGATTAAACTATTCCTCATGGAGCTTCCAAATTAAGCTCATTCTGATGGACAATGAATTATGGTCAATTGTTGACCCAGGCGAAGTCAAACCCGAGGGAGGGGATGTTGGTCTAATCAACAAATTTAATACGAGGCAGAATAAGGTTTTAGCAAAGATATGTCTCTCTATTGGTGAGGAGCAGCAAAACCATATCAGACATCTAAATTCCCCCAAAGAAGTTTGGGATGAATTACAAAGACTTTATGCACCCAGGGATAGCAAACACAGAATTCTTCAACTGCGTCGAAAGTTGTACTCCCAGAAATTCTGTCAACATGCGAACATGGATGCCTATTTGGAAAGCATAAATCTAATAGTGAGTGAACTCACAGGTGTAGGGGATGAAATTGAAGATGGTGATCTAAGCATGCTAATTCTTTGTGGAATGCCCGAGGACTGGGATAATGTTATATCAACAATGTGTAACTTACCAGAGTCAGAGTTCACCAGTGCCAACATAAGACGTAAATTGTTAGCTGAGGCAGAGCGCCGGTATGCTACAACAAATGAAGGGATGGGTGCACTGTCAGTCAGGAACTCTAACAAGAAACAATTCCCTCAAGAACATCAAGGTTCTAAAACTGTTAGAAAATGTTTTGGATGTGGGAAAACAGGGCATATTGCACGGGACTGTTTCAAACTGAAAAAGAATAATGGTAAACAACAGGAAAAGGGAGCGATACATCAGCATCACGAAGCAAATAACTTGTCTGTGATGTATAATGCAGCAGTTGTATCAGAAGAGGATACGTGGGTAATTGACTCAGGTGCCACGCATCATATGACTCCAAATAGAAGGTATTTTTCCACGTTGAATGACGAGAATGTAGGACAAGTGACCACCATTGATGGTACATCACATTCAAACATAGGAAGAGGTAATGCTTAAGTAGATCTGATCAACAATTCTGGACAATTTAGAAGCATAGTTGCTCAGAATGCAATGTTCGTACCTGGGATCAGACATGGTGTACTCTCTGTTCTACAAATTGTGGAAAATGGTCATGAGGTTATCTTCGACAAGAAGGGATGTCATATCTACGACAATGATCATAACTTGATGATCAGAGCAGAGAAGAGAGGAAGGCTCTATCTCGTCAGGACTGCTCCGTCCAGATTTCCAGAATCAGGAGAATGTTCAAATTCCATTGCTCAAACCAACAATTTTCGTAAATTCCCACTAAATCTATGGCATCAGAGACTCATGCATATCAACTATGACACCATAGTAGACATGATGAAAAGAGAAATTGTCATTGGTTTGAACTGTCAGGCTGAAAAACCTGATAAGTGCTCTGATTGTATGATTGGAAAATCGACAAAAAGACCTTTCCTGAATTTGAGATCTACCAAGGAAACTCAGACACTAGCCCTTGTTCACTGTGATCTAATGGGACCGTTCAACATTGAGAGCTGGGGTGGATCAAGATTTGTCTTGACCATCATTGATGATGCATCAAGATATACAAGGGTATATTTCCTCAAAATGAAGGGCGATACTCTAGAAAAATTCAAGGAATGGATGAAAGAAGCTGAAAATCAGACGGGATTTTCTCTCAAGAGGATCCGTACAGATAACGGACTAGAGTTCTGTTCATCTCCTTGGGATATTTTCACGAAGGCCCATGGTATAGTACATGAACGCACCATGGTCTACACACCTGAACAGAATGGTGTCGCTGAACGCATGAATAGGACTTTGCTGAACTTAGTGAGGAGTACTGTGAACAGTTGCAATCTGCCAACCGCCTCTTGGGCAGAGCTCACCAACACAGCAGCATACTTGAGAAATCGTGTTACAAACAGACACAATGAAGAGAAAACGCCTTTTGAATTGTGGTTTGGAAAAAGACCTGCTCTTCAACATCTGAGAGCAATCGGCTGCGAAACCTTTGTTCATGTTTCAAAACAAAGAAGGAATTTGAAGCTTCAGCCAAGAGCCACTAAAGGAATTCTCGTGGGTTATTCTCTACAGGGACGAGGTTGGAGAATCTGGATTCCTGAAAAATGCCAAGTGGTGGAATCTAGAAATTGTGTATTCAAAGAAGAAATCCTCTATAAACAGCCCAAAAGAGAAAGGGATACTCTACCATCTGTCCATTTCTCCTCGAAAGAGGCCTCCTTTCAAGAAGAAAGTAATGCAGATCAACCAGTAGACCGAGAAACTGAAGAACTGATTGGAACTACAGGTGGAATAGATCAGCTATCTGAGACTCTCCCAGAGAACCTGAGAAGCCATCCAATGACACTCCGAAGTCATGGAAAGACTGCAGAATCTCCGGAAGAGGATAATAGTGATGGACAGATAAATGCCACAAGTGCAGAGGACAATAACCCAACTTATGAAGAAGCCATGAACAGCCCTGAGGTAGTTAATTGGATAGAAGCCATTGAAGAAGAAAGGGAATCGCTCGAAAGACATGATGTATGGCAACTGCAGGAATTGCCGAAAGGTATCAAACCTTTAAAATGTAGATGGGTACTAAATAAGAAAATCAATGCAGTGGATGGTACCACTAGATACAAAGCACGTCTAGTCGCCAAAGGCTTCACTCAACGTAGAGGAATTGACTACAACGAAGTCTATACTCCTGTTTCCAGTTTTGAAACTATAAGGCTATTAACGGCGATAGCAACAGAAAAGAACTGGTTCATTGACCAATTCTACGTGAAGAATGCTTATCTTCATGGGACACTCAATGAGACTATTTACATGGAACAACCTGAATGCTTCAAGAAACCAGGAGAAGAAAACTTGTTCTGCAAGCTTAAGAAATCAATCTATGGATTAAAACAGAGCGGAAGATGCTGGAATAAATTCTTAAACAAACAACTTCACAAAATAGGATTCCAACGTAACCAATTGATCCGAGCATCTACGAAGTTGAACTTGAAGAAGGAAGGATCATTCTCTCAATCTATGTGGATGACTATTTGCCATTTCAGAGAATCAAGCAGCGAGAAACAAATGCAGAGAACTCTTAAATTCCAGTTTTGAAGTGAAGTATCTAGGACCAATTTCTCATATGCTTGGAGTATCCTTCAAGAAGTCAGAAGATGGAAGTATGACTCTTTCTCAAAGTAACTACATAGAAGAACTGCTTCAACGTTTCAGACTACAGGATGCAAAAGGTGTCTCGACTCCAATGGAAACCAATCTTGACCTGAGTGTAAGGAAAAATGGAAATTCCAATGAGCGGTTTCCATACCGTGAACTGATCGGAGGACTGTCATACCTTTCTCAGAGAACCAGGCCCGACATCGCCTACGCAGTCGGGACCCTATCCAGATACTGTGATAACTACACAAGAAAACACTGGGAAGCTGGGAAACGCGTGCTGCGTTATCTGAAGAGCACCAAGCACTTTGGCATAACTTATAGATCCACTGGCAAACCTTTGATTGCCTTTTCGGATGCAAGTTGGCCCTCAGACATTGTAGACCGAAAAGGAGTATTTGGACATCTCATCATTTTAGCTGGAGCACCAATAATTTGGAGAAGCACCAAACAAACAGTTACCGCTTTGAGTACTATGGAATCGGAATACATTGCACTGTCATCAGCTATGAAGGACATCACATGGGTACGGAATCTGATGGAACAGCTGAAAATGTCAAGTTTAATTTGTGGAGAAACAAAAGTATTCTGCGACAACCAAGCTGCAATTTCCCATGCGGAAAATTACATCGACAAATCGAAAACTAGACATTTTGCCGTAAAGTACCATTTTGTTCGAGAAAAGATCTCAGAAGAAGCAATCGAACTTTTCTACACTCCGAGTGCTGAGAACCCTGCTGACTTCCTTACCAAGCCTCTTGCTAGAAGCCAGCATAAAAAGTACTGTAGAGCGCTGATGGACTATCGTAATAAACGTCCAGCTGAAGTTTTTCCTGGAGGGGATATGTTGGACACCGAGCGCCGCTACTCAAGTATAACACGTGACCGGAAGGATGACGTCGGCACCCCCCCTCCAACTGACTGTTATGTTTAGCCTGACAACGCGGTTGTTTGTTTACCTTCTAAAGAGGATGTAACCTCTTTGTTTCCTCTCTTTCCCTATTTAATCTTTACATAACCTATGCTTTAATAAATTTGTTAGTGCAAGGCTCTTGTCCTAAGTGTAACCAAGTACCTTCTCTACACCCCTACAAGAGTTATATATTCATCTATTCTTGTAAAATTCAAAAAATAACAGTATTTGCAAGTTGTCAACTTATTTTTCCATCTATAAGAACAAACTTAATTGCTATTAAATTTGTAAACATGTCGAACGCATACAGTATGGGCATTAGCAAATTCCAATACTTGATGAACATCATGGTGTACCCAATCTACTTTTGAAAAAATAAATGTTGTTATATAAAAAAATGAGTACTTGGTATAATTGAAAAATATTTATAATATAGGTTTTATAAATAATTCCCACAAGAGAGCATAATCAATACAATATTTGTTTTTATGTTTATTCAAAATATTCTAATAAATGGTTCTTATTGAATATAAATTCCTTCTATAATTATGATATTTGAAGGGATCCCATTAAAGCGTGTAACTTATAAATATTAAAAAGGAATTATAGTTTATATATATATTTTTAAAATTAATATGGCATATATTGGATCAAAATATCATTTATTTTACCAATATTTCAGTTGGCTGAACGCCAATTTTATCAAGGTATTATAACATAATAATGTATATTCAAATAAAATATTTGTATTTTGAAATTTATATTTAAAAATAATATTTATACCTAGAAATACACACGTGTTAGAAATGTGTGGGAATATTTAGTGTGGGGTGGTTGGTATTGAAATACTAATGAATTTATATCTTAGACTCCGATTAATTTTAAAGTCTAAAATATTTTATTCACTCAAATAAGTTTATACCCATCTGGAATGGGATTGAGAAGTAGGTGATGAAGAGACCCAGAGAAGAGAGAATAAAACTGACGTCCAGGTCATACACTCCACCGCAGGTTAATAGGTTGTTCTCAGCTTGAAGTCTGAGGAACATCAGTCTGAAGATGTCGATGGGACTGTTGTCAGGTGAGGTGCCTTGGTCCAAAGCCATACTGGTGACTTCCATGTATTCTCTATTGACTTGGCTGGCTGAGAAAGCAACGGAAACAAAGATAAAACAATTTTGAAATATCCAGGAACCAGTGAGCCAAAAGCTTGTATTTCTCAAATTAAAACCACGGGTTGATAACATTTGAATTATAAATACCATTAATTTGATAATTGAAATTGTATTTGGTATTGAATATATTTTATTTAAATTTTTTATTATACCTGTAAAAAAATTTAAATTTTCGATTAATATGTCTGTTTTTAAAATAGGTATATGTGTCTTTAATTTTGTTATTTCTTTTTTAATATGAAAACAAATGAAATTGAATTTTAATAAATTTATCCAAATAATAAATTCAGAAAGAATTATCAAGATATAAAGTTTTATACTAGATTCAACATTATAATTATAAACTTGAATAATTTTATGAGCTATATAGATAAATGGACAAAATAAATAGGTTATATTAAGGAAAGTTATATATAGGCAAAGACTCACTTTGTCTTTTCTTGTTTTATCATAACGTGAAAGAAGAAACTCAAGTTTATTTATCTCATCTTTAATGCTGTAAAAGAAATATATGAATAAAGCATTAGTGAAAACATAGAAGTTTGTAAATATTATTAGAAATATTATTCTTGCCATTGATTTAGTATTGTAAATCCCTCTATACGAAATATTAAAAATTGAATAAAAAGATTTGTTAGCAATAATAATATGAATTAATGGAATTAATAAAATTAATTTAGAAAATATAGCATATTTAATTCTAACCTTCATCTTTACTATTTTATTGTTCTTTGCTACTTGGTCTTAAGAATCTATTGAATATTGTGCTAACAACTCTTGCGTATAATAATTACGTTTGTGTTGTTTAGTTACCAAGACAACATATGTAATCTCTCTCTCTCTCAAAATTCTAATATTTTAGAAAGCCATAGTGGTAATTTATTTCATACAATTCATGAAGAATTTGTTGAATAGTTGGAAAAAATGTAATTTTTGAAATTGGATCCAGTACCTGAATAGTCAGGTTTATATATTTTCAAGCAGGTATCGCCATGGACTTTCTATTTTTACATTAATTCATTCTCAATAGTGAGTGCGAGCAACCAGAATGGTATATTTTACATCTTGTAAGAAAAATCTAACTACTTTTACATTTTTCTTACTTATCCTTTTATTATTCTAAATTAGACAAGATCTTGGAGGTAGTGCTCATAAAGAAGTTCAAGAACTCTTCTTGGTTTCTGTACAGGGATACTTTACATTTGTAAATTTTACATTTACTTTAGGTTTAAGTATTCGTAAATTATAGTCCTTTAAAAGGACTTATTATATATAAAGGAATATTTTGTGATGTGTCACCATAGATCAATTTTTATCAAAATATCAACGATTATTACATTCTTTATAAACAATTAACAATAAAATATGAATTTAGTTACTCTAGTTTGAAAAATAATTTCAAAATTAGGAAAAAATATATAAAAATAGTCAAATTAAAATTTGACTATATATGAAATCAAGCTTTTTCATTTACAAAACTTATATAGCTTTATAATATCATATTAACAATAGGATATACTTAGGCGTTTAAAATATATTTAGTAACTGCGCACACACACACACACAAAAATGGTTTGCATTTGAATATATTATTCAAATTAAGGATACTTCGGCCAGTAAATCTATTTATTATCTCGACGATACAACAAAAATCCTTTGTTCTCGTTAGGAGCTCCTGATTTTTATCGATATGTCGAGATAATAAAAAGATCTACTGGTCGAAGTATCTTTAATTTGAAGAACTATGAATGCCATCCAGATAGCCTCAATAATTACGATTTTAATATGTGTTGGGCGACAAAAAATAATATGTTTTTTTTTTTTAAATAGTATATTAAAATGTTTCTCTAAATTATTATAAAATTGGTCACTCAAATAAGTTGACGCCCATCTGGAATGGGAGAGAAAAGTATGTGATAAAAAGACCCAGAGAAGAGAGAATAAAACTGACGTCCAGGTCATACACTCCACCACAGGTCGGTAGGTTGTTCTCAGCTTGAAGTCTGAGCAACATCAGTCTGAAGATGTCACTAGGACTAATGTCAGGTGAGGTGACTTGGTCCAGAGCCATACTGGTGACTTCAATGTATTCTTTGTTGACTTGGCTAGCTATGAAGGTAACTGATACATAAAAGAAAGAATTATAAAATATCCAAGAACACCAGAACAAATGCCCAAGATATCCAATATTAAATCCATTTATTGATAACATATCAATTATTATTAATAACAGTTTTACCAATAAGATAAATATTGGTATAAAATATATTTATTCAACTTCTCTTCATTATACTAGAATATAAAAGCATTTTGGGAATCAATATATTTATGTTATTTGGAAGATTTTTGTTAAATATTAACATTTCTTGCCTAAAATAATAACAAATATAATGATAATACAAAAAAATTGAACCAAATGAAACTCTCTATAAAAATAGAAGAACAATTTCGTGTAAGGGCCATTCATTATGCAAAATTTCTTTATCTGGGTTTAAAGATGCGATAGAATTATTCGCTATAACTGTAATAGGACAATATAAATAGATTATATTAATTAATACCATATATATAAAAAATAGGCTTTGTATTTAATATTATATGAATATATAAATCTACTCTCTAAATTATTTTTTATTTTACTAATTTTCTTTCTTAAAGTGTAAAAGAAGGCCAGAAGAAAAACATTAATAGTTTTATAAATAATTTCAAAATATATAGCAAACATATTTTGTAATGTTGATAAATTTGAAATCTTTAAATATTCTGGTGGATTATTAAAAAAATAATTTATAGCGTTATTTAATATGAATTTATAAATTATAAAAATAAATATTATTATGATGGAAATTTTTCTAAAATTTACTCCACTGAGCATTTTAAATTATACCTCCTCCTTTTCCTATGTTCCAAACACAATGGGCATGAGAATTATCATTATCATTATTGTTATTGTTTGGTTACCTTGGTATCTAGAGGGTAATATGTTTATATTTACTTTGACCTCAACATCTCAAATACGTTTTGTTAGTAATAATTTTTGATTAAATTTTAAATGAACAGTTTATTATAAATTTGTCCCATTAAAATTCTAGGTTATCTTTATAAGTTTTGTTAGTAAACAAATGATGTTTTTGTAAAATTGGAAGATTTCTCTGAAAATTAAATATAAATAAAACGTAGCCTCCGAGAATGAGTGTTTTACTTTATTAAACGTTCTCTCAAGCTTTCAGGTATTATAACCTCTTCTACAGTAGCATACAACTTCTGTAGAAAGGTTCACAGTACCCAAGAGCTTTAGAGAACGTTTAATAAAGTAAGAAACTTTTCCTCGGAGACTGCCTCTTATTGTGAATGTTTTTCATTTAATTATAAATGACTCTCTATGTAGTTGTTATATTAGCACTCTTAAAATTAAAGGTAACTCTATTTTATTTATTTTTTATCATAAGGATTGTATGTAAATAAACTGCTAGTTGGAAGATATTTGTAAAATATTGCATATAAATATTAAAATATTATTCTCAATGCTCCTCTCTTATTATTTTTTATAAATATTTTGTGAAACTAAATTTGCTTTAGTTTTTGACTAATAATTTTTTCATTAATTTTAAATTATATGCTTATTTTAAGATTCATTTCTCTGATAAACTTATTTATATATTAGATATTAATCATCACTTTGAATTAAACTGTTTTATATCAGAGTTGAGGTCAAATAGATGCACTCAAAATATAAAAACGGTCAATTCACATAGAATAAATATATGCATATTGGTTCACCAGGTTTGTGATGCATATATTTATTTATTTTTTATTTTTAAGCTTTTGTATGGTATTCATATATTATAATATGAATTCATATATTCCTGTTATGTACTCTTCTACCTAATATTCAATAATCTTAGGTAATGTATTTTTTCATTAAAAGAGATTGTATGCTACTGAAATGTTATAAATTTGCATAATATTTTACTATTACAGAATTATTATAAGAACTAAAAACATGAATATCTCACGCTATATATTGATTACATCACGCAACAACAGCCAAGTCCTTGGTCAAAACCATATATACATATTATATATTACAATTCCCTTTGATATTTGGCATAATTTGTCTTTTATTCTACAAACATAAAGGTCGCCTCTTTTCAGTCAAAAAATGAATGTCAAAACTGGATACCATCTATTTGACGAAAGGAAAATGTGGAGTCGAAAATTAATATGATGATATATCAATGATTTCCAATAATCATTTTACTATTACTACAGCGATAGATATATAACAATAATCTATTGTTAAATGACTATGGGCTTTGCTTATATACAATGATTATACAGAATTTGAGTGAAAATGAATTATATTCAATATTAGTGAATTATAATTTCGTTTTAGTGTTTCTTTGCTAGTTTAATAAATATAATTTCATATTCAACTTGCACATTTATATATACAACAACAACAAAAGCCTTTATTGAGGACCTCTCGTCCTATGAAGGATTCGCCAGTTTACAGAGTAATTGAAGAGAAGAGAACTAAGAATACAGAGAGAAACCTATAAGTAGTAGGTATAGTGTAGTATTTTACTACACTGTAACTATATACAACAGCAGTAACAAGCCTTTTACTGGAATCAAAGTCCCATACAGGATTCGTCATTCTAATCCTGACAAAGATTATTTACATATAATTATTTACATCAATTATATCATGTATATAACTTCCTCTTCTGTTCAGCCGTCTTCCAGAATTTGAACAACCCAAACGCTCCAGCTCTGTTTCTCACCACCTCATTCAACAGGAGCTCCAAAGAGAGTCCATCAAGGCCTATTTCACTGAGGAACACTTCTCGTTCGTCTTTCAGCCCCATACATGAGAGTATATGGTGATGTAGCCCCGGCTCCATTACATTTATATATATATATGTTTTACATCTTTGACTTATTACATCGGGAATAATTGTACAAGTGTAAGAATGTAATGAGATCAGGTGGATAAATTAAAAGAAATGTATCAACTGATCGTGTAAGTAAATGTTGCTGATGGCTTGTGCAATCTGTTGAAACAAATATCAACTATTCATTGATATGTAATTATTCAAGAATTGGAAATGTCCCAATTTATACCATATATATATATATATAATATATTTGAAAATAATAGTCAGGCATACATTCATTTACTCGAGTTTGAATATTTAGTTTTTTTTTTAATTGTAAGAAGAAAAATATGTGTAAGACCGACAATTTAACTTTGCACTTTTTTTTCAGCGTTTCTTCTTAAAATATTATACCAATATAAACGAGAAAAATTATATTTATACCTGGAAATACACATGTGTTGGAAGTGTGTGGAAATATTCAAAATTGAGTGGTTGGTATTGAAATACTAATAAATAGATATCTCAGCCTCCAATTAAGTTTTATGTCTAAAATATTTTATTCACTCAAATAAGTTTATACCCATCTGGAATGGGATAGAGAAGCAGGTGATGAAGAGACCCAGAGAAGAGAGAATAAAATTGACGTCCAGGTCATACACTCCACCACAGGTAAGTAGGTTGTTCTCAGCTTGAAGTCTGAGGAACATCAGTCTGAAAATGTCGCTAGGACTGTCGTCAGATGAGGTGACTTGGTCCAGAGTCAAGCTGGTGACTTCCATGTATTCTCTGTTGACTTGGCTGGCTGAGAAGGCAACGGAAACAAAGATAAAAACAATTTTGAAATATATCCAGAACCAGTGAGCCAAAAGCTTGTATTTCCCTAATTAAAACCACGGGTTGATAACATATCAATTATAATTAACAGTTATTTTATCACAAGTTAAAATTTGGTATTGAATATAATTCATTTAATGCTTTGAATATACCTGTGTGAGAAACAAAATTCTTAATAAAGAGTTCTGTTTTTGAATTAGATAAATTTGCCTTTAATTTAATTATTTCTTTTCTGAAATAAAACAAATGTAATGGAGTTTTAAAAACGATATCCAGATTATAAATTCGCAAAGAAACATTAATATATAATCTTTCAAATTTATTCCCACATTAGAAATATCAGCTTTAATGATCTTATAACCTATATGAATACATGGACAAAATAAATAAATAAAATTAAGAAAGCCCATATAAAAGTACAATTTCAATTTTAAATTTCTTGTTTTATTATATAATTCATGTGAAAATAGTGATTTAAGTTTATTAATATTATTTTTAACACTATAAAAGTAACACAAAGCAATAACGCGCCATCTATACATATAAAATTAAAGGATTAAAAGCGCGAATGTTTCTTTTATACATAAAACGAACTTCTACTGTCCTTACTGCGATGAAAAATATATTGGGAGGGCTTGGCTAATCAGTGGTGAACCCTCCCAGCGGTTTCGCCAATTTAATCCACCAGACCGCTTCTCAGAGCTCTAATATTGTATTGGATCATTCTGCTTTTATATGCTACACTGAAAGATGGAATCTTAGAAAGGGTTTTCAAGAAAACTATGGACATAAGCTTATAGGACAGTAGAATTATATTCAAATATTTGCTTCGAGCAATGCTCTTCAGCAAACTATAAAGACAAGATCATTAGGAATAAATTAACACAAAGCAATAACGCGCCATCTATACATATAAAATAAAAGGATTAAAAGCGCGAATGTTTCATTTATACATAAAACGAACTTCTACTGTCCTTACTGCGATGAAAAATATAATGGGAGGGCTTGGCTCATCAGTGGTGAACCCTCCCAGCGGTTTCGCCAATTTAATCCACCAGACCGCTTCTCAGAGCTCTAATATTGTATTGGATCATTCTGCTTTTATATGCTACACTGAAAGATGGAATCTTAGAAATGGTTTTCAAGTAAACTATGGACATAAGCTTATAGGACAGTAGAATTATATTGAAATATTTGCTTCGAGCAATGCTCTTCAGCAAACTATAAAGACAAGATCATTAGGAATAAATTAACACAAAGCAATAACGCGCCATCTATACATATAAAATAAAAGGATTAAAAGCGCGAATGTTTCTTTTATACATAAAACGAACTTCTACTGTCTTTACTGCGATGAAAAATATAATGGGAGGGCTTGGCTCATCAGTGGTGAACCCTCCCAGCGGTTTCGCCAATTTAATCCACCAGACCGCTTCTCAGAGCTCTAATATTGTATTGGATCATTCTGCTTTTATATGCTACACTGAAAGATGGAATCTTAGAAATGGTTTTCAAGTAAACTATGGACATAAGCTTATAGGACAGTAGAATTATATTCAAATATTTGCTTCGAGCAATGCTCTTCAGCAAACTATAAAACAAGATCATTAGGAATAAATTAACACAAAGCAATAACGCGCCATCTATACATATAAAATAAAAGGATTAAAAGCGCGAATGTTTCTTTTATACATAAAACGAACTTCTACTGTCCTTACTGCGATGAAAAATATATTGGGAGGGCTTGGCTCATCAGTGGTGAACCCTCCCAGCGGTTTCGCCAATTTAATCCACCAGACCGCTTCTCAGAGCTCTTATATTGTATTGGATCATTCTGCTTTTATATGCTACACTGAAAGATGGAATCTTAGAAATGGTTTTCAAGTAAACTATGGACATAAGCTTATAGGACAGTAGAATTATATTCAAATATTTGCTTCGAGCAATGCTCTTCAGCAAACTATAAAGACAAGATCATTAGGAATAAATTAACACAAAACAATAACGCGCCATATATACATATAAAATAAAAGGATTAAAAGCGCGAATGTTTCTTTTATACATAAAACGAACTTCTACTGTCCTTACTGCGATGAAAAATATTCCACCCTTCAGTGTAGCATATAAAAGCAGAATGATTCAATACAGTATTAGAGCTCTGAGAAGCGGTCTGGTGGATTAAATTGGCGAAACCGCTGGGAGGGTTCACCACTGATGAGCCAAGCCCTCCCAATATATTTTTCATCGCAGTAAGGACAGTAGAAGTTCGTTTTATGTATAAAAGAAACATTCGCGCTTTTAATCCTTTTATTTTATATGTATAGATGGCGCGTTATTGCTTTGTGTTAATTTATTCCTAATGATCTTGTCTTTATAGTTTGCTGAAGAGCATTGCTCGAAGCAAATATTTGAATATAATTCTACTGTCCTATAAGCTTATGTCCATAGTTTACTTGAAAACCATTTCTAAGATTCCATCCCTCAGTGTAGCATATAAAAGCAGAATGATCCAATACAATATTAGAGCTCTGAGAAGCGGTCTGGTGGATTAAATTGGCGAAACCGCTGGGAGGGTTCACCACTGATGAGCCAAGCCCTCCCAATATATTTTTCATCGCAGTAAGGACAGTAGAAGTTCGTTTTATGTATAAAAGAAACATTCGCGCTTTTAATCCTTTTATTTTATATGTATAGATGGCGCGTTATTGCCTTGTGTTAATTTATTCCTAATGATCTTGTCTTTATAGTTTGCTGAAGAGCATTGCTCGAAGCAAATATTTGAATATAATTCTACTGTCCTATAAGCTTATGTCCATAGTTTACTTGAAAACCATTTCTAAGATTCCATCTTTCAGTGTAGCATATAAAATCAGAATGATCCAATACAATATTAGAGCTCTGAGAAGCGGTCTGGTGGATTAAATTGGCGAAACCGCTAGGGTTCACCACTGATGAGCCAAGCCCTCCCAATATATTTTTCATCGCAGTAAGGACAGTAGAAGTTCGTTTTATGTATAAAAGAAACATTCGCGCTTTTAATCCTTTTATTTTATATGTATATATGGCACGTTATTGCTTTGTGTTAATTTATTCCTAATGATCTTGTCTTTATAGTTTGCTGAAGAGCATTGCTCGAAGCAAATATTTGAATATAATTCTACTGTCCTATAAGCTTATGTCCATAGTTTACTTGAAAACCATTTCTAAGATTCCATCTTTCAGTGTAGCATATAAAAGCAGAATGATCCAATACAATATTAGAGCTCTGAGAAGCGGTCTGGTGGATTAAATTGGCGAAACCGCTGGGAGGGTTCACCACTGATGAGCCAAGCCCTCCCAATATATTTTTCATCGCAGTAAGGACAGTAGAAGTTCGTTTTATGTATAAAAGAAACATTCGCGCTTTTAATCCTTTTATTTTATATGTATAGATGGCGCGTTATTGCTTTGTGTTAATTTATTCCTAATGATCTTGTCTTTATAGTTTGCTGAAGAGCATTGCTCGAAGCAAATATTTCAATATAATTCTACTGTCCTATAAGCTTATGTCCATAGTTTACTTGAAAATCATTTCTAAGATTCCATCTTTCAGTGTAGCATATAAAAGCAGAATGATCCAATACAATATTAGAGCTCTGAGAAGCGGTCTGGTGGATTAAATTGGCGAAACCGCTGGGAGGGTTCACCACTGATGAGCCAAGCCCTCCCAATATATTTTTCATCGCAGTAAGGACAGTAGAAGTTCGTTTTATGTATAAAAGAAACCTTCGCGCTTTTAATCCTTTTACTATAAAAGTAAACTATTAAAAAGACATTAATTAAAGAAAATATATTTGATGTTATTAAAAGAAATATTTTTCTTGCCATTGATTCAGGTAGGTTGTTATCATCTAAAGATAAAAACAATGAATTAAAATTATTATTTAAAAAATATATGTGAGTTATAGGAATTATTAGAATTATAATGGAAAGATTGGGACATTTTTTACTACACTGCATCCTGGCAACTTAATTGGTTCTTTCTACTTGGTATGAAAAAAATTGATTTGTTTACTAACAATTCAATTATTTTGATTAAAAATATCTGTGTTGTTTGGTTACCTAGCCACCATATTTTTCTCTCAAGAATATAATATCTCAGAAGTCCATAGTTGTCATGTAATTCATCCATTTAATAAAAGGTTGTTATTGAGTGTTGTGTAAAATATCATTTTTTCTATTTAGGATCCAGAACCCCATTATCAGGTTTCAAAATTTGATGGTTATTTAGGTATATATTCATCTATTCTTGTAAAATTCAAACATTAACAGTATGTGCAAGTGGTCAACTTGCTTTTTGCATCTATAAGAACAAACTTAATTCCTTTTAAATTTGTAAACATGTCAAACGCATACAGTATGAGCATTCGTAAATTCCTATACTTAAAGAACATCATGGTGTACCCAATCTATTTTCGAAAGAAATGATTTTAAATAAAACATTGAGTACTTGGTACAATTGAAAAATATTTATATTATCTTTCATATATAATTCCCACAAGAGAGTTTAATATTTACAATATTTGTTTTTAAGTTTATTCAAAATTTTCTGAAATAAAATGGTTCTGATTGATTTACCTATTGAATACCTTCTATAATTATGGTATTTGAAGGAATCCCATTAGAGCTTGTAACTTATATATATTAAAAAGGAATTATAGTTTATATATATTTGTTTAATTGAAAAGGCATATATTGGATCAAAATATCATTTATTTTACCAATATTTCAGTTGGCTGAACGCCAATTTTATCAAGGTATTATAACATATTAATGTATATTCAAAATATATATTTGTATTTGAAATTTATAATTATAAATTATATTTATACCTAGAAAAAAACATGTGTTAGAAATGTGTGGGAATATTTAGAATGGGGTGTTGGGTATTGGAATACTAATAAATAGATATCTCAGCCTCCGATTAGGTTTTAGGTCTGAAATATTTTATTCACTCAAATAAGTTTATACCCATCTGAAATGGGATAGAGAAGTAGGTGATGAAGAGACCCAGAGAAGAGAGAATAAAACTGACGTCCAGGTCATACACTCCACCACAAGTCAGTAGGTTGTTCTCAGCTTGAGGTCTGAGGAACATCAGTCTGAAGATGTCATTGGGACTGATGACAGTTGAGGTGACTTGGTACAATGCCATACTGGTTACTTCCATGTATTCTCTGTTGACTTGACTGGATGAGAAGGCAACAGAAACAAAGATAAAACAATTATGAAATATCCAGGAACCAGTGAGCCAAAAGCTTGTATTTCCCAAATTAAAACCACGCGTTGATAACATTTGAATTATATTTACCATTAATTTGATTATTAAAATTGTATTCGGTATTGAATATATTTTATTTAAATTTTTTATTATACCTGTACAAAAATTTAAATTTTCGATTAATATATCTGTTTTTAAAATAGGTATATGTGTCTTCAATTTTATTATTTCTTTTTTAATATGAAAACAAATGAAATTGAATTTTAATAAATTTATCCAAATAATAAATTCAGAAAGAAACGTCAAGATATAAAGTTTTATACTAGATTTAACATTATGATTATCAACTTGAAAAATTTTATTAGCCATGTGGATAAATGGACAAAATAAATAGATTACATTAAGAAAAGTTATATATAGGCAAAGACTCACTTTATCTTTTCTTGTTTTATCATAACGTGAAAAAAGGAAATCAAGTTTATTAATCTTATCTTTATTACTGTAAAAGAAATATATAAATAAGGCATTAATGAAAACATAGAAGTTTGATAATATCATAAGAAATATTATTCTTTCCATTGAAATAGTATTGTGAATCCCTCTATACGAAATATCAAACAATGAATATAGAAATTTGTTAGCAATAATTATATGAATTAATGGAATTAATAAAATTAATTTAGAAAATATAGCATATTTCATTCTAACCTTCATCTTTACTATTTTATTGTTCTTTGCTACTTCGTC
>CP092869.1:94123272-94231288 GCA_030710605.1 Cordylochernes scorpioides
ATACCCCATATTAACAACAATATCCAAGATATTTATGCACTGACTGCAAGAAGATCATTGCTCGACCGGCTAATTTGCATAAAATACATGTTAGAATTACTTGATTTCGGGTATTCTAATCAATAATGGAATAATAAATTTGTGTACAAGGGGGATCAATAAATAAGGTGAATTATCTTATTTCTTAAATATTAAAAAAGCAAAAATAATTTGAACCACAGAATATTAAAATATAACATCAAGAGACGATTTAAGGTGTTCTGTTATTTTTTCCCACGCGCGGCGCGAGACTTATAAATAAACTAAAATGGAAGCTCCCATGAATGCATGGAATGCATCACGCTTGAACAACGAGCAGTTATTCGTTTCTTGAATGCAGAAGGTATTCAAATATCTCAAATATGCCAAAGAATGAAAAATATCTATGGTGAGTCTTGTTTGTCTCAAAGAAAAAATACATTTATAAATGGGTTAACGAGTCAAAAATGGATGAATTGCATGTTCCGATATTGAGCGACCTGGACGACCAAGTGTTACAGCGACGCTAAGCACGATAAATGCGGTTGAAAACTTAATTTTGGAGGAAAGAAAAATATCCATTTTCACCATAGCCGACAATTTGAATATAAGCTATGGAACTGTGCACACCATTATTAATGAACAATTGCAATTTAGAAAAATATGCTGCAGATGGATTCCACATTTCCTTAATTTTGACTAAAAACTTAACTGTATTCGGGTTTCAAAGGCTCTGTTAAAGCGGTATGAAGAGGAAGGTGATCATTTCCTTGACCAAATTGTAACTGGATATGAGAGTTAGTGTATCATTATGATCCTTCGACAAAACGTGCATCTATGGAATGAAAACGAGGCGACTCTCCAAGACCAAAAAAAAAAAAAATCAGGTCTCAACGTTCGGCCGGTAAAGTTTTGTTAACAATTTTTTGGGATGTTGATGGACCAATCTGTCTTGATTTTTTATCCTCAAGGCAACGTATGAACAGCGACCTTTATTGTGACATTCTTGTAAATAAGCTAAAGCCCGGTATAAGAAACAAAAGAAGAAGGAAGCTTAGTAAAGGTGTTCTCTTCCTTCATGATAATGCAAGGCCGCATACATAATGTAAAACTGTATCTACAAACATTAAATTAGGTTTTGAAGTTTCAGAACATCCTGCTTATAGTCCAGACCTAGCCCCCTCTGACTATTTCCTTTTTGGACTACTAAAGAAGGAGTTAAAGGGAAAGCGATTTGACTCGGATGAAGATGTCCAGAAAGTGGTGCAAGATTTTTTTCACACGCTTCCTAAGAGTGCCTATAAAGAGGGTATTTACAAGTTGCCAGAACGATGGAGACGATGTATAGAAAGCCAAGGTGATTATTTTGAATAAATCAAGTCCTAATTTTTAATATCGTTCTTTTTTTTTTGATAAATTATAATTCACCTTATTTATTGATCCCACCTTGTAATACTGTACCATTTATCTTGATTAATCAAGAAAAGCTAACTGCAATACGCGTTTCAAGCTGAGAAATAGTATTTTGAACGATTCTGGCATAATTAAAAATCAACGATAAATCGATATTTATTCCGATAGATGGTGCAAGTCGTCAGCAACTTTTAGTTTGACAATCAGGAGATGCCTTTCACTTAATTGATCTACTTTATTCAAGTACAATTTCAATTTTATACTGTTATTGTATAAATATTGTAACCGAGTAATAGATGGCTAGACAGATCATAATGATAAAGCAAAATATTATTTATTGATGACGTCAGCATGACAAGCGACTATAATTTAGCCTGATTGAAAAAATAGATCTCTACAAATATATAAACACAACAACAACAACACGCTTGTTCGGCGGTACAACTACTACAATAGGAAAGATACAGAGAAGATAAGCATGGCCCCTATGATACCAGTTCGGCGGTACAACTACTACAATAGGAAGGATACAGAGGAGATTAGCATGTCCCCTGTGATACCAGTTCGGCGGCACAACTACTACAATAGGAAGGATACAGAGAAGATTAGCATGGACCCTGTGATACCAGTTCGGCGGTATAACTACTACAATAGGAAGGATACAGAGAAGATTAGCATGGACCCTGTAATACCAGTTCGGCGTACAACTACTACAATAGGAAGGATACAGAGAAGATAAGCATGGCCCCTGTGATACTAGTTCGGCGGTACAACTACTACAATTGGAAAGATACAGAGAAGATAAGCATGGCCCCTGTGATACCAGTTCGGCGGTACAACTACTACAATAGGAAGGATACAGAGGAGATTAGCATGTCCCCTGTGATACCAGTTCGGCGGCACAACTACTACAATAGGAAGGATACAGAGAAGATTAGCATGGACCCTGTGATACCAGTTCGGCGGTATAACTACTACAATAGGAAGGATACAGAGAAGATTAGCATGGACCCTGTAATACCAGTTCGGCGTACAACTACTACAATAGGAAGGATACAGAGAAGATTAGCATGTCCCCTGTGGTACCAGTTCGGCGGTACAACTACTACAATAGGAAGGATACAGAGAAGATTAGCATGGCCCCTGTGATACCAGTTCGGCGGTACAACTACTACAATAGGAAGGATACAGAGAAGATTAGCATGTCCCCTGTGATACCAGTTTGGCGGTACAACTACTACAATAGGAAGGATACAGAGAATATTAGCATGTCCCCTGTGATACCACTTCGGCGGGTGAGGGGTGAGGCCCATGCGGGGGAACTTTCTAATTTGGTCCCCTCTCCTTCTCCGCTCTGAGGCGACCTAAATGTCCGCTGGAAATTTTCTCCCATGGTGTCCCGGACGAGAATTAGAAACGTCTTGAAAGCACTACCTATCTGGAAGAAGGTTTCCTGTGATTGATAAAGCCTTTGGGGCTGTTGGGAATATAGTCCAAGGTAGATTACTATGGTAAATGGGGCGAGGGAGTATGGCATAGTCAGAAGACAGATAAAAAGTATTAAGTGGAATATGGGGAATCTGCACATGTTTTCCAATATTTTCTCCATGAGTGGATTTCTTTGTGGATCGTGTTGTAATTCGATTGGTTGAGGCGGACTTAGTGGAGGATTAGTTGTGATTGGATCTATCTGTGGATGGGCGATGTCGCGTTTTTTGTTATTGGTGAAGGGTATAAATCGGGTTTTGGTGAAAATTGTGGGATCTAAATGAATGAAAGGACTGCTGTTCATCGGTTTGATTGTCAGTGGCTCTTTTGGAAAAATGTCGGGTGTAAGATGTTTGAATGGAAACGTGTGTAATCGTTCCCAAGTCGTAGATGGTGTATTTTTGTTATGGTTGGTGTTATGTATTGGGTATTTTTTTGTGTATGGGTTTTGTTTGTTTACGTGGATTGTATCGATGTCTCTTTGGAGATGTTGGTTGGGTCTATCGATACGTTTTGTCAATTGGCAGGTTGGACAGGTTTTAACCTTTTGTGCAATGTCTTGTGACATGTCCTGCCAATAAGATTGAGCGGAGATGAGTCTCGTCATCTCGTCATTGGGTGTGTACTGATTGTAGTAATTCGTTGATGAGTGTTTTGGGATTATTGTTTTGGTTACACCTCTGCGGGAAATGGTATGAAGTCCGTTGTGATCAATGGTCAGGTTAGGATCTCCAGATGGGGAAGGCTGATGGCTCTTAATGAGGGAGGCGTCTAAGAAGCCACAGAAATAGTTACGAGATAGGATGTACGTTTCATATTGTTGTGCTCCTTTTATGTAACGAACCTCATATTCGTAGTTCGACAGCCGTAATCTCCATCGAAATAATCTGCCTGACGGGTTTTTGATCGTTTTCAGCCATTGCAATGCGTGATGTTCAGAAAATAGGGTAAATATTCTGTCCATCAAGTAGACGCGGAATTTGTCCACACTCTCAACGATTGGTAGGCATTCTAATTCAGAGATGGGGTAATTCCGTTCGTGTGAACGTAGGGAACGGCTGAAGTATTAGACTGGGTAGGTCTTCCCATCAGGGTGGACCTGTTTAAGGACGCCTGCTATGCCGAGTGTTGATGCGTCACAGTACACTTGACATGGCAGACCTTCCTGGTAAAGATGTGAAGTGGGATGTGTGGTGAGGCTTTCCTTCAGGCTAGTAAACGCTTTCTGGCATTTGTCATCCCAAACCCACGTGACATCCTTTTTGAAAAGGTTGTTAAGTGGCGTCCGCAAGCGGGCGTAGTCTGGGATGAACTTGTTATAAGCGTTCACCGCGCTTAAGAAGGATCGCGATGTTCTGCGATTGTGTGGTGGTTGAATGGCGTGAATGATTTCTATGTTTCGTGTAAGTGGTGTGATTGTACCAGCAGTGGTTGTGCATGTGCCTGAGTGGTGTTTCTGTCGCCTTTTTGTGCGAGTGTCGCGCTTGTTGTGATGTTTACGCGTGTGACGGTGGTGCGATGATGGGTGGTCACGTGTGTATTTAATGTGAAAGTTGTCCCGTTGGATGGGCAATGTTTGGGCATTTTTTTTGTAAGTTTGGGCCATTGTGGCCTTGTGCATAGAGGGCATATAATAAGGACAATTGACCTTAGTGAAAAAGTGTTGTGCGTACGCGTGACGTGGTCTAGATTGGCATGTTGGCAAATGGGTTTGGACCAATGGATGCGCGCATTGGGTGCCATGTGCGGAAAGCTTTGTGTGCCTTGTGAGCCCTTTGTGACTCCGCTTGGCATTCCCAATAGGCGCATTCATTGGGTATATGAGCAAAATGGTAGGTGGTAGGGGGCAATGGGGCGTCGAGTTGGAACATAGTGCCTTGGTTAAAATCTATTGTTATTTTAAAATTTCGGAGGGTATTTATTCCGAGAATTCCAAATGGTAGAGGTGCTTCCACCACATGGAAATTCTCGTTTTTGGTTATTTTACCTATTGTCAGGGGGAGGGTTATTCGACCTAATGTCGGTACAGGACCGTTTATGGCCTGTAGGTCTATAGGTCAAGTTTCAGTTGAGGGAGGTTATTTTTTAACTTTTTATATAGGTTATGGGGCACTATGTTCAAGCTTGAGCCTGTGTCAATTAGGAAAGGGGGTGTGAGTTCATGGGTGATGGACAGTTTGATCGTCAGCTGGCTGACGAAAAGTCAGTTCCTTCCAACCTGGTTGGCGAAAGGCTGGGGCATCTCGGGCGGCTTGTCCTTGGTCTTGTGGTGGATGTTGGGCGCGTTGTGGATGTTGGGCTGGTTGTGGATGTTGGGCTGGTTGCACTGCCCGCGCGTTCGCGTGTTGAGCTGATTTCTTGCGGCATTCAGAATGAGAGTGGTGGGCGCCGCAGAATTTGCAGTTCGACGGCGGTGCAGGTGCAGTCCACGCACCTGTTCTTCTTGGTGTGCTGGTGTATGGGCCCGACCTGTTGTGCGGTTGTTCCTCGTGGTGACGCGAAGTTGGTGCGCTGGGTCCGTGGATCCGTTGCACCAGTTGGAACCACTCTCCCAGGCTCTCAGGAGGTACCACGCGGACCAGGCGCTGGTCGGAGAGCGGCAATCCCTCTTTCAGTGTCTCGAGGATTACCTCCTGTGGGAGACCCAGTTGCATGCCCAGCGCTGTCTTCTCTCGGTAGTACTCCTCTAGGCTTGCCTGCCCAGCAAGCTTCATGGCGAAGTACTTGGCGAAGGACGCCTCGTTGGATTCCGGGTAGAGATCCATGAGGGTCTTCCTCACCTGGAAGTAGGTCTGGGTGGCCAACCGGAGTTTCCTGAAGAGTTCCAAGGGTTGGCGCGTCAGGTAGCTAGGCAACCTGAGCAACTTTTCGGGGGTGGTTACGAGGGCTTCGTCCATCTTCCGGTCGTAGGCCTGGAAGAATTGGCGGGCGGCGTAGGTTTCATCGAAGGGGGGAATGTCCGTTTCCGCGCGTTGGGTCGACCCCACTTGAGTCAGGGCGGCGGTCAACTGAAGGAGGGATCTCCGCTATGGTGCGTGTCTGTTCTATTTCGGGCACGGGAGTGCCCTCTCTCTTCTCCCTTGTCACGGCTTGGGGTGGCTCGTTTTCCATTATATCCTGTCAACTCACTATAATATTTAGATGTTGGGATCCCCCCCCTCCCCCTGTCGACTCTCTGTCAGATTCTGTTGTTACCTGTGTAAGATCCTGTTTACTCCTGTCAACTTACTGTGGGATTGGTGACTTGTGGTGAATTGTGGAGGTTGGTGATTGATGGCGCAGTCGTTGGTTGAATGGTGGGTTTCCACAGGGGAAATAACGAGCACACCTGGATGGGATAGAACCTGGACTTCGCAAAAAAGGAGAGAGTTGTGACTGGTGGAGGTACCTTGCCTTTCACATGATCGAAGAGGACTACCTTGGTCGGAGACTAAGTTGAGCCCGCCTTGCTTCTAGCCCGGTCGCCTACCTTTTGCCTAACTCCTTGTCCGAGATAATCGTCATTAACTATCTCGACTTCTCAATGGTTGAGATCGTTCTACGTGGATACTTCTGGTTGGCTATTAGTTGTTCATGCTTAACTGTGATTGGCTTAGCACCTCCATTGTCGCCATGATTGCAATCTTCCAGGAAGAAGAAGGTCTTTGAACTTTAATTTTATGGATCCTGGGCAGTGACCTTTACTTCCTGGATGATGCAATCCTGGTAATTGCTGTTCCCTCTTTCGCGAAGCCTAACTTTTATTGAATCTTTTGACGATACATTGCATAGGTTGTGGTGGGGTTACATATTTCTATATACAAATTATCACATATATATGTATATGAAAATAGAGCAATCCATATATAAATCATTAGATTAAAAAAGGCATATATTGGATTGAATAAAATATTTGTTTACCAATATTCCGGTTGGCTGAACACCAAACCTTTATCAAAGCATTACATTTTTGTATAAACAAACTCAGCGGCAAACACAAACAAACACTATGCGGCGCTGAGTTTGTTTATACAAAAATGTTATGCCTTGATAAAGGTTGACGTTCAGCCAACCGAAATATTGGCAAATAGATCTTTTATTCAATCCAATATATGCCTTTTTATTATCTAATGATTTAAATATTGTTGCACTGGGCTGCGGTTTGGCAGATTCTTCAGTCTTGAGTCTCTCCTCAGACGTGTCTTGCATCTTTCCAGAACGTGTCTCAACCATCCTACAAGGTTAAACCAGTCAATAATAAGACAACTATATATTTAGGTAACACCTAGAATATCTCTTTATTTATCATTTCAAAGTTTAAAGCAGGTGGGGTATTTTAGTGTATCAAAATACAAATGTTTTATAGTACATAATATTTTATAGTAATAATCTGTTTTATAAAATAAATAAATGTATAATTTAAATTTTAAATATATTAAAAATAATATTATAAATAATTTTAAAAATACGCGCATTAATCATGATGCAACACTTCCCCCTCTCCAGAGGTCGTCACGTCCTCGTGAGTGACCTCATCAATTCTTTCAAAATAGGGTTTGAGTCTTTAGACATGGACAATCAATGGGTCTTGGCCAGGATTATCTTTCGGCTCAATTAAGTAATTTACGTTGGACAGCTTCTTTAATATTCGATATGGGCCAAAATATTTTCTCAATAGTTTTTCACATTTTCCGATTTTCCTGACTGGGTCCAAACTGCCACTAAATGTCCTGGTTCATAGATTCTCTCGTTGTGTTTTTTGTCATAGTTTCTTTTCATTCTTTCCTGACTCTTCTCTGTGTTGTTAATGACTACCTGTCTCGTCCTTGCTATTTTATCTAAGTAATTTTCTATATATTCGTCGTAATCGTCCAGGTTACTGTCAATTGGGATATTCTCGTCGTCTAAGAGGGACATATGTTCCCTCCCAAACAACAGGAAAAATGGAGAGTAGCCTGTGGTTTCTTGAATCGTGGTATTATACGCGTGGGTGATGAAAGGTAGGATTTCGTCCCAGTTCTTCTGGTCTGTGTTCACATACATGCTGATCATATTGATTAAAGTTATATTTAGCCATTCCGTTAGTCCGTTAGTCTGGGGGTGGTAGCTCGTTGTGAAGCAATGTTTAACTTTGCACATTTTCATAACCTCCTTCATCAAATTGCTAGTGAATTGTGAACCTCTGTCACTGATAAGAAATCTTGGAGCCCCGTGACGTAAAAATATATGTTCAATTAAAAATGTAGAGACTTCTTTCACTGTCGCTTCTGGTACTGCCTTTGTTTCAGCATACTTGGTATAATAATCCGTCAACACATTTATCCATTTCCTTCTTCTTTTCGTTGAGGGCAAGGGGCCAACAAAGTCAATTCCGATTCTTTCAAAGGGGTAGTTAGCTGGGGGAATAGGTTGTAAAAGTCCAGATGGCGACTGATTTGAACCTTTCCGACTTTGGCAAAGATGGCACGTCTTTACAAATTCAGAAACATCTTTCAGCATGGAAGGCCAATAGTATTTATTCTTCAATCGGTATGTGGTTCTGGCGACGCCCAGATGGCCATTCAGCATATGGTTGTGGTATCCACTCATGATATCCTTCCTTCTCTTCTTTGGCACTACCAGCAACCATTCTCTACCTTCAGAATTTGGATTTTTCTTGTAGAGACACCCATTTTATTCTTTAAAGTTCTGTGTAATTGAACGCTTGTTTCCACTAAGGTTTTCCTTAATATTCTCAATAAAATCATCCTTTTCGTCTATTATTTGATTCAGAAATAGTCTTTCATAATCCTCGTCCCATTCATTTTCTAGTAAGGGTCCTCTAGATAGACCATCAGCGTCCAGATGTTTTTCCCGATTTGTGTATGATTTCGAAATTATATTCCAGAATCTTCAGTGCCCATTGTGCTAATCGACCGGTCGGATCTTTCAAATTCTTAAGCCAGCATAGTGCGTGATGATCAGTGATGATTTTAAAGTGCCTTCCATATAAATAGGGCCGTAATTTTGATATTGACCACACCACAGCTAAACATTCCTTTTCGGTGTTTGAATAATTTTGCTCAGGTTTACTTAGGGTTCGGCTCAAATATGATATTACCTTCTCTTCGCCCCCGATATTTTGAATTAGTGTTGCGCCTAAGCCGATGTTAGAGGCATCTGTGTGAATGCAGGTGGCTGCATTTGGATCAAAGTGACCTAAAATTGGCGGATTTATAAGAGCTTTTTTAAGGTTTTGGAACGCTTTTTCCTGTTTTCCTGTCCAAATAAATTGCACATTTTTTCTGATGAGGCTGGTCAATGGGTCAGCGATTAATGAGAAATCTTTAATGAATATCCTATAATATGAGCACATTCCTAAGAATGATTGCACTTCTTTGGCCTTCTTGGGCTGAGGAAAATCTCTAACGGCTTTGATATTATATTCGGCAGGTTTTATAACCTCTTGATTGGTTATATGACCAAGGATCTCAAGTCCTCGAAAGCAAATCTGCATTTCTTGGCGTTGAGTTTTAAATTAGATTCGCTGAAGCATCTGAGGACAGCTTCAAGTCTTTTAATGTGGGTTGGAAAGTCCGAGCTGTATATAATCACATCGTCCAGGTAGCAAAGGCAAATCTGCCATCTCAGATTTCCGAGGACATTGTCCATGTTCCTCTCAAAAGTAGCAGGGGCGTTGCATAGACCGAAGGGCATTACGTTGAATTCATATAACCCATGTGCCGTAGTGAACGGCGTCTTCTCTTTGTCTCTCTCTTCAATTTCGTCTTGCCAATATCCCGATTTGAGATCTATTGCTGAGAAGTACTTGGATCCTTGGAGAATATCCATTACATCATCAATTCTTGGGATTGGATAAACATCCTTCACTGTTACTTCATTTAATTTCCTGTAGTCCACACAAAATCTGTATTTGCCATCTCGTTTTTTGACCAATATAACGGGAAAGGACCAGGGACTTAAAGATTGTCTAATTATTCCTTCTTCAAGCATCTCGTCTATTTGATCCTTTATGATGGTTCGTTCCTTAGCGCTTACCTGGTAAGGCTTGTGCTTTATCGGTTTTGCGTCTTCTGTATGAATCTTATGTTTTGCCAAATTGGTCCTGCCTAACCTCGATGAGAACAAATCAGTATACTTGGCCAAAATTTGTTTTAACCTCTCTTGTTCTTTAAATGATAAATTTTTGTTTATTTGAAATTGTATTTCGTCATTTTCATTCTGCTTCTCTATATTCTCTATAAAATTTACCTCTGCAGGAAGACTTCCATAAGCCAATGTTTGGTCTTTCATGATTTTTAAAGGTCGAGGATAAGGGTTCGTTATACAGATATGGGTTTTCTTATCCGTGACAGTAAGCAAACTTCTTGACAATCGAAGACCATTTGTTTGAGTCATTCTGTTGTTCTCTTCGATGACATATTCTCCATCCTCTGCCCTAATAAATTTAATAGATAGTTTAGGTATAACGGTATCTGTAGTGCTCTTTATTTTTTTTTAGATCATAATTGCTTACGTCATGATTACTCATCAAATTATATTTTATTGTTTCTCGTTTACAATCAATTTTAGCATTCATTTTTTTAAAGGAAATCTCGTCCAAGAATAAGAGTTCGTAGATGCGCGTCCATTACTACAAATTCGTGGGATAATTCAGTGTCATCAATTTTTAAATCTGAAATAATGCTACCTACCATATCTAATTTTCTCCCATCGGGTCCTGAACATGTTTTAGTGAGACTATTTATTTCACGGCCAGCAAAAAGTGCTGTCCTTAGGTCGACCACTGAAAGATCGGCGCCTGTATCAATCAAAGCTTCGCATAACCCTATCTTGTCCACATTAATATTAATTTTGTACCTAGGTTCCAACTTTCTAATTCCACTTATGGTCGACTTGCTTTGATTGAAGGAATCAGACGCGACACTTAGTTTAAATCTTCCAACACGGAATATCTATTCCGTGTAGGAATATTCGTTCGTGTGTCATTACAAACATCCGCATAGAGGCGAGGCCGTGCATAATCTTTTCTTTCGTCCATTTGAAGATTTTCTTGACTCTTGTCTTGGGAAACTGAGGGGTCCTCTTCTACGATCCTCACAAACTTGACTCTGCAATACCGCGCTACGTGTCCTGGCTTGTTACACTTGAAACATATTGGTCTCCCGTCTTCTGTCCTATTCCTGTTTGAATCTGGGCTCTTATTGTATGCTTTCCTTGGGTAGACCGGTTTTGGCTCAGGATTGGAAGTGTAAAATCGTCTAGGGGCAGATACCTGGGACAGCGGCTTGTTCTGGTAGTACCTCGGAGCGGGGGCCTGGGGCTTGGGGGTGTTCTGGTAGTACCTCGGAGCGGGGGCCTGGGGCTTGGAGGTGTTCTGGTCCGATCTTCTGAACGACGAGGGCGTTCTTCCATTGCTCTTGTGGATAGGAACGAGAAGAGCGTGGTCCATTATATAGAGCCTTTGACTTTTCTATACGTTCTTGATAATTATTTTCAAACAAATCCATCTTTTTACACAATCTTAGGAGTTCGTTGGTATTCTTAGGAGGGTTTAAGTAGAGGGCAAAAGAGTATTCTTTCTTTATAACCCTCATTTCTTATTTTATTCTCTTTTTCCATTTGTGGGTCGACCTTGTTGCACAGAACCAGGATATCCTCTGCAAACCTGATTGCAGGTTTATTCCACTGCTGCATTCTGTTCAGACTCATCTTCAATTCTTCTTTGTTTGCGTCTGAGGCAAAATCCTGAATTAGGCGGCTCTTGAAATGTTCCCAGCTGGTAAAACTTATCTTGTGTAGGTCCAGCCAGGTTTTGGCGCTACCAATCATGTTCATGGCTGCATTGCGAGAAATAATATATTCTGCCCAGTGGTACAGGAAGCCAATTTCTTCAAGGGACTCAATCCATGGGCGAGGGTCTTGTGTTCCATCATATTTGGGGATGTCTATGTTGGGGTTCAAAACAACTGGGTCGGCACTTGCATCTCTACCAATTGTTGCACTGGGCTGTGGTTTGGCAGATTCTTCAGTCTTGAGTCTCTCCTCAGACGTGTCTTGCATCTTTCCAGAACGGGTCTCAACCATCTTACAAGGTTAAACCAGTCAATAATAAGACAACTATAAATTTAGGTAGTACCTAGAATATCTCTTTATTTATCACATCAAAGTTTAAAGCATGTGGGGTATTTAGTGTTTCAAAATACAAATGTTTTATAGTACATAATATTTTATAGTTGTGGTGTTTTGCATAACAATAGTTATGTTTTAGATAAATTGTCGAGATATGCAAATAAGGTTTTGCATAGTGTTTGTTTGTTGTTATTATGTTAATTATTTTTATGTATATATATGTATCATTAAATTGTAAATATTCAGTCAGATTAGTGTTATGAGCGAATAAAGATTTTATCTCAGACCTAGTGGATCTCGGTGACCTGGTGTAGTGTAGAGACACAACAGTGGCGACGAGTATAAAGGACGTAGACACAACAGTGGCGACGAGTATAAAGGACGTAGACACAACAGTGGCGACGAAGGAAAAGTAAGCGAACAATGATGAATATTGAACAGTTCAACCCAAACAATGGAAATGAAATATCAAGTTATTTAGAACGCTTTGAATCCTATTGCATATCGAATGATATAGTAAAGATCGTTAAAAAGAAGGCAACATTTTTCTCGCTATGCGGAAGAGAAACGTATAATATAATACGGACGTTGACCTCTCCCAAGAATCCATTGGAAACAGAATGGGAGGAGATAGTAGCAGGGATTAAAAAATATTTTGATCCAACGCCAAATATAATAGTGCAGCGTTTTAAATTTGCGAAAAGGCTTCAAATGCCAAATGAAACAATATCTGAATTTATAACAGCTCTAAAGAAAATTGCCGAGAAGTGTGAATTCCCTGATGTGGAAGATAGGTTGCGTGATGCCCTAGTATGCGGCATTCTAAGCGAAGAGATACAATCAATGCTGTTAATGAACTGTATGCTAACATTTAAAGTGGCTCAAGAGATGGCATTGGCACATGAGGCTGCGGTAAGGAACGTTGCAGAAATTAAAGACGGAAAACCTCAGGAAGAAATTAATGTAATGGGAAGAGCTGTTAAGGTGAGACGGAGGAATGAGAAGATTTTTAAATGTTTCCGCTGTGGATATACAAACCACAGAGAAGAGCAATGTTTCTTTAAAGAGAAAAGATGTTTTAAATGTCAGAAGTTAGGGCATATATCTAGGGTCTGTAAGAACGGGAACTGGAGGAGCGATCGTAATAATAACTGCTCGATAGATGAGGAGGCAGAGGCAACTAATGGCCTTTTTAATATAAATCAAGTGAAGGACACCAGTAACATGCGGAATTATATGGTAAAAGTACGGACTAGCGGTCGAGATATGAATATGCTCATTGACTCAGGAACAAGAAAAAATATTATTTCTGAGAAGACGTATATAAGAACTTGGGTGAAGTCAGAAAGGCCTAGAATAGAGAAGGATTATACCAAGTTGGTGCAATGGAACAGGCAGAGGTTATCGATTCTGGGTAAAATAAAAGCCGACGTAAAAGTAAACAAAAGAAGTATCACAATGGAATTTCTTGTGATCGAAGGTCCGGGCCCAAATCTGATTGGAAGGGAGACTTTTGACCAGATTGGAATTGGTCTTGAATGGATGAATTATGGCGACAGTGTATGTCAAATCAATGAGGTAATGAATGGAAATGGTATGGCCGCTGCGATGAACGGTAATGGAATGGCCGCGGCTATGAATGGAACCGCCAATGGAATGATGAGCGGAGCTAATGGAATGGGCGCGGGTTACATGAACGGTGGGGAGGGCATGTACAGTGAGGGTGACGGGCTGAGCGTGTACGGCAACCCCGGCGTGGACTTCCCACTTTTCGCCTCGGTGCCCCGAGACCAGCTTCCAATGCGGACAACAGGAGCTTCCTGGATACTATGCCGATCAGGAGGGACCCACCAAGGCTGGAGGAAACACCTGGGCCAAGTAGACCAATAAGAAACCGGAGACTCCCCGAATACTTAAAAGATCGTGTAACAAATTGGGGGTGAGAAGATGTGGTGTTTTGCATAACAATAGTTATGTTTTAGATAAATTGTCAAGATATGCAAATAAGGTTTTGCATAGTGTTTGTTTGTTGTTATTATGTTAATTATTTTTATGTATATATATGTATCATTAAATTGTAAATATTCAGTCAGATTAGTGTTATGAGCGAATAAAGATTTTATCTCAGACCTAGTGGATCTCGGTGACCTGGTGTAGTGTAGAGACACAACAGTGGCGACGAGTATAAAGGACGTAGACACAACAATAGTAATAATCTGTTTTATAAAAATAAATAAATGTATAATTTAAATTTTAAATATATTAAAAATAATATTATAAATAATTTTTAAAATACGCGCATTAATCATGATGTAACACTTCCCCCTCTCCAGAGGTCGTCACGTCCTCGTGAGTGACCTCATCAATTCTTTCAAAATAGGGTTTGAGTCTTGAGACATGGACAATCAATGGGTCTTGGCCAGGATTATCTTTCGGCTCAATTAAGTAATTTACGTTGGACAGCTTCTTTAATATTCGATATGGGCCAAAATATTTTCTCAATAGTTTTTCACATTTTCCGATTTTCCTGACTGGTGTCCAAACTGCCACTAAATGTCCTGGTTCATAGATTCTCTCGTTGTGTTTTTTGTCATAGTTTCTTTTCATTCTTTCCTGAGTCTTCTCTGTGTTGTTAATGAGTACCTGTCTCGCCCTTGCTATTTTATCTAAGTAGTTTTCTATATATTCGTCGTAATCGTCCATGTTACTGTCCATTGGGATATTCTCGTCGTCTAAGAGGGACATGGGTTCTCTCCCAAACAACAGGAAAAATGGAGAGTAGCCTGTGGTTTCTTGAATTGTGGTATTATACGCGTGGGTGATAAAAGGAAGGATTTCGTCCCAGTTCTTCTGATCCGTATTCACATACTAGCTGATCATATTGATTAAAGTTCTATTTAGCCGTTCCGTTAGTCTGGGGGTGGTAGCTCGTTGTGAAGCAATGTTTAACTTTGCACATTTTCATAACCTCCTTCATCAAATTGCTAGTGAATTGTGAACCTCTGTCGCTGATAAGAAATCTTGGAGCCCCGTGACGTAAAAATATATGTTCGATTAAAAATATAGAGACTTCTTTCACTGTCGCTTCTGGTACTGCCTTTGTTTCAGCATACTTGGTATAATAATCCTTCAACACAATTATCCATTTCCTTCTTCTTTTCGTTGATGGCAAGGGGCCAACAAAGTCAATTCCGATTCTTTCAAAAGGGTTGTTAGCTGGGGGAATAGGTTGTAGAAGTCCAGATGGCAACTGATTTGAACCTTTCCGACTCTGGCAAAGATTGCACGTCTTTACAAATTCGGAAACATCTTTCAGCATGGAAGGCCAATAGTATTTATTCTTCAATCGATATTTGGTTTTGGCGACGCCCAGATTGCCATTCAGCATATGGTTGTGGTATTCACTCATGATTTCTTTTCTTCTCTTCTTTGGCACTACCAGCAACCATTCTCTACCTTCAGGATTTGGATTTTTCTTGTAGAGACACCCATTTTCTTATTTAAAGTTCTGTGTAATTGAACGCTTGTTTCCACTAAGGTTCTCCTTAATATTCTCAATAAAATCATCCTTTTCGGCTATTATTTGATTAAAAAATAGTCTTTAATAATCCTCGTCCCATTCATTTTCTAGTAAGGGTCCTCTAGATAGACCATCAGCGTCCAGATGTTTTTTTCCCGATTTGTGTATAATTTCGAAATTATATTCCTGAATCTTCAGTGCCCATCATGCTAATCGACCGGTCGGATCTTTTAAATTCTTAAGCCAGCATAGTGCGTGATGATCAGTGACGATTTTAAAGTGCCTTCCATATAAATAGGGCCGTAATTTTGATATCGACCACACTACAGCTAAACATTCCTTTTCGGTGGTTGAATAATTTTGCTCAGGTTTACTTAGGGTTCGGCTCAAATATGATATTACCTTCTCTTCGCCACCGATATTTTGAATTAGTGTTGCGCCTAAGCCGATGTTAGAGGCATCTGTGTGAATGCAGGTGGCTGCATTTGGATCAAAGTGACCTAAAATTGGCGGATTTATAAGAGCTTTTTTTAAGGTTTTGGAACGCTTCTTCCTGTTTTCCTGTCCAGATAAATTGCACATTTTTTCTGATGAGACTGGTCAATGGGTCAGCGATTAATGAGAAATTTTTAATAAATTTTCTATAATATGAGCACATTCCTAGGAATGATTGCACTTCTTTGGCCTTCTTGGGCTGAGGAAAATCTCTAACGGCTTTGATATTATATTCGGCAGGTTTTATACCCTCTTGGTTGGTTATATGTCCAAGGATCTCTAGTTCCTCGAAAGCAAATCTGCATTTCTTGGCGTTCAGTTTTAAATTAGATTCGCTGAAGCATCTGAGGAAAGCTTCAAGTCTTTTAATGTGGGTTGGAAAGTCCGAGCTGTATATAATCACATCGTCCAGGTAGCAAAGGCAAATCTTCCATCTCAGATTTCCGAGGACATTGTCCATGTTCCTCTCAAAAGTAGCAGGGGCGTTGCATAGACCGAAGGGCATTACGTTGAATTCATATAACCCATGTGCAGTAGTGAAAGCCGTCTTCTCTTTGTCTCTCTCTTCAATTTCGACTTGCCAATATCCCGATTTGAGATCTATTGCTGAGAAGTACTTGGATCCTTGGAGAGTATCCATTACATCATCAATTCTTGGGATTGGATAAACATCCTTCACTGTTACTTCATTTAATTTCCTGTAATCCACACAAAATCTGTATTTGCCATCTCGTTTTTTGACCAATATAACGGGAAAGGACCAGGGACTTGAAGATTGTCTAATTATTCCTTCTTCAAGCATCTCGTGTATTTGATCCTTTATGATGGTTCGTTCCTTAGCGCTTACCCGGTAAGGCTTGTGCTTTATCGGTTTTGCGTCTTCTGTATGAATCTGATGTTTTGCCAAATTGGTCCTACCTAACCTCGATGAGAACAAATCAGTATACTTGGCCAAAATTTGTTTTAACCTCTCTTGTTCTTTAAATGATAAATTTTGTTTATTTGAAATTGTATTTCGTCATTTTCATTCTGCTTCTCTTTATTCTCTATAAAATTTACCCCTGCAGGAAGACTTCCATTAGCCAATGTTTGGTCTTTCATGATTTTTAAAGGTGGAGGATAAGGGTTCGTTATCCAGATATGGGTTTTCTTATCCGTGACAGTAAGCAAACTTCTTGCCAATCGAAGACCATTTGTTTGAGTCATTCTGTTGTTCTCTTCGATGACATATTCGCCATCCTCTGCTTCTATTGAGGCCCTAATCAATTTAATAGATAGTTTAGGTATAACGGTATCTGTAGTGCTCTTTATTTTTTTTAGATCATAATTGCTTACGTCATGATTACTCATCAAATTATATTTTATTGTTTCTCGTTTACAATCAATTTTAGCATTCATTTTTTAAAGGAAATCTCGTCCAAGAATAAGAGTTCGTAGATGCGCGTCCATTACTACAAATTCGTGGGATAATTCAGTGTCATCAATTTTTAAATCTAAAATAATGCTACCTACCATATATAATTTTTTCCCTTCGGGTCCTGAACACGTTTTAGTGAGACTATTTCACGGCCAGCAAAAAGTGCTGTTCTTAGGTCGACCACTGAAAGATCGGCGCCTGTATCAATCAAAGCTTCGCATAACCCTATCTTGTCCACATTAATATTAATTTTGTACCTAGGGTCCAACTTTCTAATTCCATTTATGGTCGACTTGCTTTGATTGAAGGAATCAGGCGCGACACTTAGTTTAAATCTTCCAACACGGAATATCTATTCCATGTAGGAATATTCGTTTGTGTGTCATTACAAACATCCGCATAGAGGCGAGGCCGTGTATAATCTTTCCTTTCGTCCATTTGAAGATTTTCTTGGCTCTTGTCTAGGGAAACTGAGGGGTCCTCTTCTACGATCCTCACAAACTTGACTCTGCAATACCGCGCTACGTGTCCTGGCTTGCTACACTTAAAACATATTGGTCTCCCGTCTTCTGTCTTATTCCTGTTTGAATATGGACTCTTATTGTATGTTTTCCTTGGGTAGACCGGTTTTGGCTCAGGAATGGGAGTGTAAAATCGTCTAGGGGCAGATACCTGGGGCAGCGGCTTGTTCTGGTAGTACCTCGGAGCGGGGGGCCTGGGGCTTGGTGGTGTTCTGGTAGTAACTCGGAGTAGGGGCCTGGGGCTTGGAGATGTTCTGGTCTGGTCTTCTGAACGACGGAGCGTTCTTCCTCTATTGCTCTTGATGATGGGAACGAGGAGAGCGTGGTTCATTATATAGAGCCTTTGATTTTTCTATACGTTCTTGATAATTATTTTCAAACAAATACATCTTTTTACACAATCTTAGGAGTTCGTTGGTATTCTTAGGAGGGTTTAAGTAGAGGGCAAAAGAGTATTCTTTCTTTAACCCTTATTTCTTATTTTATTCTCTTTTTCCATTTGGGGGTCGACCTTGTTGCACAGAACCAGGATATCCTCTGCAAACCTGATTGCAGGTTCATTCCACTGCTGCATTCTGTTCAGACTCATCTTCAATTCTTCTTTGTTTGCGTCTGAGTTTTATAGTACATGTTAATGTTTTATAGTACATAATATTTTATAGTAATAATCTGTTTTATAAAAATAAATAAATGTATAATTTAAATTTTAAATATAATGAAAATAATATAATAAATAATTTTAAAAATACGCGCATTAATCAAGATGCAACAATTATTATAAATTATATTTATACCTAGAAATACACATGTGTTAGAAATGTGTGGGAATATTTAGTATAGGGCGGTTGTTATTGGAATACTAATAAATTGATATCTCAGTCTCCGATTAAGCTTTAATTCTAAAATATTTTATTCACTCAAATAAGTTTATACCCACCTGGAATGGGATAGAGAAGTAGGTGATGAAGAGACCCAGAGAAGAGAGAATAAAACTGACGTCCAGGTCATACACTCCACCACAGGTCAGTAGGTTGTTCTCAGCTTGAAGTCTGAGGAACATCGGTCTGAAGATGTCGTTGGGTTTGATGACAGTAGAAGTGACTTGGTCCAGAGCCAAGCTGGTGAATTCCATGTATTCTCTGTTGACTTGGCTGGCCGAGATAGCAACGGAAACAAAGATGAAACAATTTTGAAATATCCAGGAACCAGAGAGCCAAAAGCTTGTATTTCCCAAATTAAAACCACGCGTTGATAACATGTGAATTATAATTACCATCAATTTGATTATTAAAATTGTATTCGGTATTGAATATAATTTATTTATTTTTTATTATACCTGTAAAAGAATTCAAATTTTCGATTAATATGCCTGTTTTTAAAATAGGTATATTTGTTTAATTTTATTATTTTTTCCTAATATAAAAACAAATGAAATTAAAAAATTTTTTATAAATTTGTCCAAATAATAAATTCAGAAAGAAGCGACAATATATAATTTTCATACTAGATTTAACATTATAATTATCAACTTGAATAATTTTATGAGCCATATGGATAAATGGACAAAATGAATAGTTCACATTAAGAAAGGTTTTATATAGGCAAATACTCATTTTGTCTTTTCTTGTTTTATCATAACGTGAAAGAAGAAAATAAAGTTTATTTATCTCTTCTTTAATACTGTAAAAAAATATATGAATAAAGCATTAGTGAAAAACATAGAAGTTTGTAAATATTATAAGAAATATTATTCTTGCCATTGATTTAGTATTGTGAATCCCTCTATGCGAAATATTAAAATTTGAATAAAGAGATTTGTTAGCAATAATAATAACAGTTAATGGAATTGATAAAATAAATTTAGAAAGTATAGCATATTTCATTCTAACCTTCATTTTAACTATTTTATTGTTCTTTGCTACTTGGTCTTAAGAATCTATTTATTATTGTGCTAACAACTCTTGCGTAGAATAATTATGTTTGTGTTGTTTAGTTACCAAGACAACATATGTAATCTCTCTCTCTCAAAATTTTAATATTTTAGAAAGCCTTAGTGGAAATTTATTTCATACAATTCATGAAGAATTTGTTGAATATTTAAATAAAATGTAATTTTTGAAATTGGATCCAGTACCTGAATAGTCAGGTTTATATTTTCAAGTAGGCATCGCTTATGGACTTCCTATTTTTACATTAATTTATTCTCAATAGTGAGTGCAAGCAAACAAAATGGTATATTTCACATCTTTAAAAAAATCTAACTACTTTTACCTTTGTTTTTTTTTTACTTATCCTTTTATTAGTCTAAATTAGACAAGATCTTGGAGGTAGTGCTCATAAAGAAGTTCAAGAACTCTTCTTGTTTTCTGTACAGAGGTACTTTACATTTGTAAACGTTACATTTACTTTAGGTATAAGTATTCGTAAATTATAGTTCTTTAAAAGGACTTATTATATATAGAGGAATATCTTGTGATGTGTCACCATAGATCAATTTTTATCAAAATATCAACGTTTATTACATTCTTTATAAACAATTAACAACAAAATATGAATTTAGTTACTCTAGTTTGAAAAATAATTTCTATATAAATTAGGAAAAAAGATATACAAATAGTCAAATTAAAATGTGACTATATATGAAATCAAGCTTTTTCATTTACAAAACTTATATAGCTTTATAATATCATATTAACAATAGGATATACTTAGGCGTTTAAAAGATATTTAGTAACTGCGCACAAAAATGGTTTGCATTTCAATATATTATTCAAATTAAGGATACTTCGGCCAGTAAATCTATTTATTATCTCCACATTACAACAAAAATCCTTTGTTCTCGTCAGGAGCTCCTGATTTTTCTCGATATGTCGAGATATTAAAAAGATCTACTGGCCGAAGTATCTTTAATTTAAAGAACTATGAATGCCGGCCAGACAGCCTCTATCTTTGCGATTTTAATGTGTTGGGCGACAAAAAATAATATACATTCGTTTCAAAATAGTATATTAATGTTTCTCTAAATTAAATAAAATTGGTCACTCAAATAAGTTGACGCCCATCTGGAAAGGGAGAGAAAAGTAGGTGATGAAGAGACCCAGAGAAGAGAGAATAAAACTGACGTCCAGGTTATACACTCCACCACAGGTCAGTAGGTTGTTCTCAGCTTGAAGTCTGAGGAACATCAGTCTGAAGATATCTCTGGGACTGATGTCAGGTGAGGTGACTTGGTCCAGAGCCGCGTTGGTGACTTCAATGTATTCTTTGTTGACTTGACTGGCTGAGAAGGCAACTGATGAGAAGATGAAGGAATTATGAAATATCCAGAAGCCAATAAGCATAAAGTTTGTATTTCCAAAATTAAAACCTCGTGTTGATAACATATCAATTATAATTAACATTAATTTCATCAACAAGATAAAAATTGGTATTGAATATAATCTATTTAATGTTTTGAATATACCTGTGTAAAAAATAAAATTCTCAATAAAAAGTTCTGTTTTTGAAATAGATAAATTTGCCTTTAATTTAATTATTCCTTTTCTTAAATAAAAACAAATGTAATGGAGTTTTAAAAATGATATCCAGATTAGAAATTCGCAAAGAAACATTAAAACATAATCTTTCAAATTTATTCCCACATTAGGATTATCAGCTTTAATGATCTTATAACCTATATAAATACATGGACAAAATAAAAAATAAAATTAAGAAAGCTTATATAAAAGTACAATTTTAATTTAAAATATCTGGTTTTATAATATAATTCATGTGAAAATATTGATTTAAGTTTATTAATATTATTTTTAACACTATAAAAGTGAATTATTAAAAATATATTAATTAAAGAAAAGATATTTGATGTTATTAAAAGAAATATTTTTCTTGCCTTTGATTTAGGTAGGTTGTTATAATCTGAAGATAAAAACAATGAATTAAAATTATTATTTAAAAAATATAAATGAGTTATAGGAATTATTAGAATTATAATGGAAAGATTGGGACACTTTATAATACACTGCATCGTGGAAACTTATTGGTTCTTTCTACTTTGTATGAAAAATATTGATTTGTTTACTAACAATTCAATTATTTTGATTAATAATATCTGTGTTGTTAGGTTACCTAGCCACCATATTTTTCTCTCAAGAATATAATATTTCAGAAGTTCATAGTTGTCATGTAATTGTCCATTTAATAAAAGGTTGTTGAATAGTTTTGTGGGGGAATATTAATTTTCTATTCAGGACCCAGAACCCCATTATCAGGTTTCAAAATTTAATGATGAGTTAATTATATACTCATCCATTCTTGTAAAATTAAAACATTATGTGCAACATTATTGCGATATGTGCAAGTGGTCAACTTGTTTTTTCCATCTATAAGAACAAACTTAATTGCTTTTAAATTTGTAAGCAGGTTTAATACATACACGACTCTTATCGTTGGGATTGAAATTCTGTATGCCCAAGACACCAGACATTCCCCGCATCATTTCCTGCCTGGAGCCAGCCATAAAGTCCCTCAGCCACCAAGACACTTTCAAGATCCGCCAAGCAGTTACTTCCATCCTACAGAAACCCGTCCCCCATACTAAGGAATCAAAAGGTCTGTACCAAACCATTAAGAAACTCAAGCAAAATACCTCCATAGTTATTACTAAATCTGACAAAGGTTCTGACACAGTGATCTTGAACACCACAGATTATACATCGAAGATGCATGATATCCTAAATGATACATCCATTTTTTCACCAATAACACCTCAGGACAACACCACATCAATCAGAAAGTTTAGAACCTCCTTATTACGTTTGAAAAGATCCAAGCACATAACACAAGACCAATACTCTACCTTCATTTCCAACCTTAACAGTAACGCTTACATCTATGGCCTACCTAAAACGCATAAGCCCTCAGTTCCCCTACGCCCCGTGATTGCTTACCACCAATCACCCGCATATGCTGTTTCTAAATTCCTCTCAAACTCTCTATCTCCTATCCTCCATTCGAAACCAGGAACACATGCCATTACTAACACCCCAGGCTTTATACAGGAAATTAATAATTTAAAAGCACCTAAAGACCATATCATGGTTTCATTTGATGTGAAATCCCTCTATTTATCCCTTCCTCACCCACTCATTATAAGTGAGCTCAAAAAACTTTTACATAACACACCAATTGACACCCACACAGCCGATTACATTGTTAATTTGACCTCCCTCTGCTTGGATATGAACATATTTACCTTTAATCAGCAATATTACAAACAAATTAGGGGCTCCCCTATGGGCAGCCCACTATCATCCATCGTCGCAGAAATTGTAATGGCATCATTGGATAAAAGGATCAATCAACAGCAATCCTCTAACATATACTTCTGGAAACGCTACATAGACGATATATTCTGCATCACAAAAATAGACTCTGTCAGCCATATACTTAAGGATCTAAATTCATTTCATCCCGATATCTCCTTCACATACGAAACTGAGACCCCTCTTGTCCTTCCCTTCCTTGATATCTTAATAATCCGTACCAATAATTTCTTTCACATTACCGTTTACTATAAGAACAATTAACCCCCACACTACACACATTATAGCTCCCACTGCCCTATCACCCATAAAATAAGCTTAGTGAAGACCCTTACCAAACGGATCTTTACACATTGTTCACTTACCATATTCCAATACATTGAGAAATCAAAGATAATAGCCCATTTGACAAATGCCAATTATCCTATTTCATTCATCAACAGACACTTTTATAACCCAAATTATATAAAACCAGCACAAATAAACAAAAGTCACTGCACTCTCCCCTACAGTCCACATTCAGTTGCTATAGCTTCACTACTGAAACCATACGGCATCAAAACATTCTACCACAATAACCCTAACATTGCATCCATAACCAGAAACCCTATAACCCGATCTAACAAACCCACCAACAATAGTAACTCTGATGGCGCGGTCTATGCTGTCCCATGTCGTCAATGCTCCGTCATTTACGTGGGGGAAACGGGTAGATCGGCGACCATCAGAATGAAAGAACACAGCAGGAACATAACCAACAAGGACACAAGATCCCAAATATATACCTATATCTTAAACACAGGTCACTCGTTTGATTTATCCAATCCAACCATCCATTATAAGAACATCAACAACAAATACCAAAGATTGATCCTGGAGGCCTTGATGTCATTACAATGCAATAGTATCAATAGACACATCGATATACCTGACTCGTACCATATTCTGTTGAAATAGCATTTTATCCACTTCCAACCGTCATCATACCTTAAACATCACATTCATAGTTATTTATTTTTCCGTTCTTATCCCTCACAATTGCAATAGTTTATTCCGCTGTATATTAATTTAGATGTAAATATGCACTCTTGTTTAATCTCTATTGTATGTTAATTTATAGATCTATATCACTAATTTTCAATATGTAAATTATTATTTTTTAGCTATATATATAGTAGGTCATGTCTTTAATTCTATTGCCAGTTGAAGGACGTCACGTTCCGAAAGCTTGCGAATATTAAATATAAGATACGCCTCTTCAGGTCTCGTTTTAATTCATTTAAATACAGTATTAGCATTATCAAATTCCTCTACTTAATGAAAATCAAGGTGTACCCAATCTATTTTTGAAAAAAATATGCTGTTATATAAAACATTGAGTACTTGGTATAATTGAAAAATATTTATATTATTTTTATAAATAATTCACACAAGAGAGCTTAATCTATACAATAATTGTTTTTAAGTTTATTCAAAATATTCTAATATAAAATGGTTCTGGTTGATTTACCTATTGAATACCTTCTATAATTATGGTATTTTAAGGGATCCCATTAAAGCTTGTAACTTATAAATATTAAAAAGGAATTATAGATTATATATATTTGTTTAATTAAAAAGGCATATATTGGATCGAAATATCATTTATTTTACCAATATTTCAGTTGGTTGAACGCCAATTTTATCCAGGTATTATAACATATTAATGTTGATTCAAAATAAAAAATTGTATTTTGAAAGTTATATTTAAAAATTATATTTATACCTAGAAATAAACATGTGTTGGAATATTTAGAATGGTGGGTAGGTATTGGAACACTAATAAATTAATATCTCAGCCTCCAATTAAGTTTAAGGCCTAAAATATTTTATTCACTCAAATAAGTTTATACCCATCTGGAATGGGATAGAGAAGTAGGTGATGAAGAGACCCAGAGAAGAAAGAATAAAACTGACGTCCAGGTCATACACTCCACCACAGGTCAGTAGGTTGTTCTCAGCTTGAAGTCTGAGGAACATCAGTCTGAAGATGTCGCTGGGAATGTTGTCAGATGAGGTGACTTGGTCAAGAGCCATACTGGTGACTTCCATGTATTCTTTGTTGACTTGACTGGCGGAGAAGGCAACAGAAACAAAGATAAAACAATTTTGAAATATCCAGGAAGCAGTGAGCCAAATGCTTGTATTTCCCAAATTAAAACCACGGGTTGATAACATTTGAATTATAATTACCATTAATTTGATTATTGAAATTGTATTTGGTATTGAATATATTTTATTTACATTTTTTATTATATCTGTACAAAAATTTAAATTTTCGATTAATATGTCTGTTTTTAAAATAGATATATGTTTCTTTAATTTTATTATTTCTTTTTTAATATGAAAACAAATGAAATTGAATTTTAATAAATGTATCCAAATAATAAATTCAGAAAGAATCGTCAAGATATAAAGTTTTATACTATATTCAACATTATAATTATCAACTTGAATAATATTATGAGCTATATAGATAAATGGACAAAATAAATAGATTACATTAAGAAAAGTTATATATAGGCAAAGACTCACTTTGTCTTTTCTTGTTTTATCATAACGTGAAAGAAGAAACTCAAGTTTATTTATCTCATCTTTAATACTGTAAAAGAAATATATGAATAAAGCATTAGTGAAAACATAGAAGTTTATAAATATTATAAGAAATATTATTCTTGCCATTGATTTAGTATTGTAAATCCCTCTATACGAAATATTAAAAATTGAATAAAAAGATTTGTTAGCAATAATAATATGAATTAATGGGATTAATAAAATTAATTTAGAAAATATAGAATATTTCATTCTAACCTTCATCTTCACTATTTTATTGTTCTTTGCTACTTGGTTTAAAGAATATATTGAATATTGTGCTAACAACTCTTGCGTAGAATAATTACGTTTGTGTTGTTTAGTTACCAAGACAACAAATGTAATCTCCTCTCTCAAAATTTTAATATTTTAGAAAGCCATAGTGGTAATTTATTTCATACAAATCATGAAGAATTAGTTGAATAATTTCAGTACCTGATTGGTCAGGTTTTATATTTTCAAGCAGGTATCGCTCATGGACTTTTTATTTTTGCATACATTTATTCTCAACAGTGAGTGCGAGCAATCAAAATTGTATTTTGCTTCTTGTAACAAAAATATAACATTTTTAATTATTCTTTCATTAGTCTAAATTAGACAAAATCTTGGAGGTCGTGCTCATAAAGAAGTTCAAGAACTCTTCTTGGTTCTCTGTACAGGGATCTTTTACATTTGTAAACGTTACATTTACTTTAGGTATAAATATTCGTAAATTTGAGCTCTTTAAAAAAAGTATACTTAGTAAAAGTTATATCATATACTTAATAACATTTAAGGTATAATAGGAATACATATTTCAAGATGTCATTTCAGATTTTCCCTGGGATGTAATGTAGAAAATCTGGAAAGACAAACTTCAGGATGACACAACAATTTATTTAGGTAACAACCAAAATCAATATTTATAAGATACAAGTTAATCAATGGGGGAAGTTTCCAAAGTAGAAAATATATAAATAATATAAATATAAAAAATAATAATCTTTACTTTAATTTCTCTCAAGAATATAATATTTCAGAAGGTCATAGTTGTCATGTAATTCGTCCATTTAATAAAAAGTTGTTGATACTGTTGTGTATAATATCACTTTTCTATTCAGAATCCAGAACCTCATTATCAGGATACAATATTTAATAGTCAATTAGTTATATATTCATCTATTCTTGTAAAATTCAAACAATAACAGTATTTGCAAGTGGTCAACTTATTTTTTCATCTATAAGAACAAACTTAATTGCTTCTAAGTTTGTAAACATGTTGAACGCATACAGTTTGAGCATTAGCAAATTCCTATACTTAATGAACATCATGGTGTACCCAATCTATTTTTGAAAAAAAAAATGATTTTAAATAAAACATTGAGTACTTGGTATAATTGAAAATATTTATATTATTTTTCATAAATAATTCACACAAGAGAGTTTAATCTATACAATATTTGTATCTAAGTTTATTTAAAATATTCTAATAAAATGGTTCTTTTTGAATATAAATACCTTCTATAATTATGGTTTTTAAAGGGATTCCATTAAAGCTTGTAACTTAAAAATATTAAAAATGAATTATAGTTTATATATACACTGTATAACAAAAAAATCGACGCACCAAAAAGGAGTTGTCAGATTAGGACAAAAATTGGTGTATGTAAAGAGCATGTATAGGGGAAAAACGATTAAAATTTCATAACAATTAATTGTTTTATTTCAGAGTTTGATCGTCACAAATTGAGAATGTCAATATGTCGTTGGACCCCCACTGGCCTGGATGCAGGCTGCCACCCGGCGTGCCGTGCCATGGACTGATAAACATTCCGGATGGTGTGCTGCGGGATTTCTTGCCAAATTGTCTCCAACTGTCGGGCTAAATAGTCAACATTCCGGGATGGTTGCAATCGCCTTCCCATCCTGTCCCAGATGTGCTCTATGGGCGAGAGATCAGGCGACCTTGCTGGCCACGGAAGAGTTCGGCAAGATTGAAGACAATCCATAGTAACATGTGCCGTGTGTGAAAAGTAAGCCCAGGGTGATGTGAGAGGAACGGCAACAAAACAGGCCGTAGAATATCATCTACGTACCGTTGTGCTGTCAGGGTGCCAAGAATGACTACCAATGGGGTCCTGCTATCAAATGAAATGGCACCCCAGACCATAACGCCCTGTTGTGGACCTATGTGGTGTTCGACAGTAAGGCCAGGATCCACACGCTGCCCAGGACGTCTCCAGACACGTTTGCGACGGTCGTCAGGACACAGTAAGAAACGGGACTCGTCACTAAAGACTATACGTCCCCAGTCAGCGCAGTTTCAAGTTGATCGCTCCCGATACCACTGTAGTCTGACTTGTCAGTGCACGGGTGTGAGGGGTAGGCATTGTAACGGTCGGCGAGCTCTTAGATTCTGCTCTCTCAGTCGCCTGTTGATGGTCATTTTGGACACTTGTGTGCCGGTCACACGTTGGATGGTAGATAACGTGGATTCCAGTGCTGCGACAGCCATTCTGACAATTGCTCTGTCCTCCTGTTCTGTTGTTGCCCTTGGTCGACCGCTGCCATCCTGACGTGCATACTTCCGTTGTTGACCCACTTTTGCCAACATCGCCTAATAGCCGCATCACTTCGACACAGATGTCGCGCGATTAGTCGATTAGACCAACCAGCCTCTTTCAAATCAATGGCAGACCAGTTTCAAACTCTGGCAAATGTTCATAATGAGCACGAATCTTTCGGCGAGGCCTTGATACATTAGAAATAGGCGTACTGCTAAAATATTAAACGGAAATTCTGAAAATCAGCTCGTGCTGCGCCAAATATTGAGTCTAGAATGCTCGTGCTGGATGCGCAGTTCAGATGCGCTGGAGCTCTTACTTTGCATAAATCGGCCACCAAATTTCAATCATTTGCATGTTTGGTCGAAACCTCTTTGTATACGTATTTTCATATAAATCGGACAACTGCATCTTGGTGCGTCGATTTTTTGTTATAGAGTATATTTGTTTAATAAAAAAGGCATATATTGGATCAAAATATCATTTATTTTACCAATATTTCAGTTGGTTGAACGTCAATTTTATCAAGGTATATAACATATTAATGTATATTCAAAATAAATATTTGTATTTTTAAATTTATATTTATAAATTATATTTATGCCTAGAAATAAACATGTGTTAGAAATGTGTGGGAATATTTAGTATGGGGTGGTTGGTATTGGAATACTAATAAATAGATATCTCAGCCTCCGATTAAGTTTTAAGTCTAAAATATTTTATTCACTCTAATAAGTTTATTCCCATCTGGAATGGGATAGAGAAGTAGGTGATGAAGAGAGCCAGAGAAGAGAGAATAAAACTGACGTCCAAGTCATACACTCCACCACAGGTCAGTAGGTTGTTCTCAGATTGAAATCTGAGGAACATCAGTCTTAAGATGTCGCTGGGACTGTTGTCAGATGAGGTTACTTGGTCAAGAGCCATACTGGTGACTTCCATGTATTCTTTGTTGACTTGACTGGGGGAGAAGGCAACAGAAACAAAGATAAAACAATTTTGAAATATCCAGGAACCAGTGAGCCAAAAGCTTGTATTTCCTTAATTAAAAACACGGGTTGATAACATTTGAATTATAAATACCATTAATCTGTTTATTGAAATTGTATTTGGTATTGAATATATTTTATTTATATTTTTTATTATACCTGCACAAAAATTCAAATTTTTGATTAATATGTCTGTTTTTAAAATAGGTATATGTGTCTTTAATTTTATCATTTATTTTTTAATATGAAAACAAATGAAATTGAATTTTAATAAATGTATCCAAATAATAAATTCAGAAAGAATCGTCAAGATGTAAAGTTTTATACTAGATCCAACATTATAATTATCACTTTGAATAATTTTATGCCTATATAGATAAATGCACAAAATAAATAGAATACATTAAGAAAAGATATATATAGGCAAAGACTCACTTTGTCTTTTCTTGTTTTATCATAACGCGAAAGAAGAAAATAAAGTTTATTTATCTTATCTCTAATACTGTAAAAAAAATATAAATAAAGCATTAGTGAAAACATAGAAGTTTGTAAATATTATAAGAAATATTCTTGCCATTGATTTATTATTGTAAATCCATCTATACGAAATATTAAAAATTGAATAAAAAGATTTGTTAGCAATAATAATATTAATTAATGGAATTTAAAATTTTACACAAATAAATTTACTGGCAATGCGTTTCTATATATTCTAAAAGAAACGCATTGCCAGTCAATTTATTTGTGTAAAATGTTAACGATAGATGGCAATTAAATTTAATTTAATTAATGGAATTAATAAAACTAATTTAGAAAATATAGCATATTTCATTCTAACCTTCATCTTTACTATTTTATTGTTCTTTGCTACTTGGTCTTAAGAATCTATTGATTATTGTGCTAACAACTTAGAATAATTATGTTTGTGTTGTTTAGTTACCAAGACAACATATGTAATCTCTCTCTCTCAAAATTTTAATATTTCAGAAAGCCATAGTAGTAATTTATTTCATACAATTCATGAAGAATTAGTTGAATAATTATATAAAATGTAATTTTTTAAATTGAATCAAGAAACTGATTGGTCAGGTTTTTTATATTTTCAAGTAGGCGTCGATAATGGAATTTCTATTTTTGCATAAATTCATTCTCAATAGTAAGTGCGGACAACCAAATTGGTATATTTTGCTTCTTGTAAGAAAAGTCTAACTACTTTTACATTTGTAAACGCTACATTTACTTTAGGTATAAATATTCGTAAATTTTAGTCCTTTATAAGGTATACTTAGTGAAAAAAAGTACTATCATATACTTCATAACGTTTAAGGTGTAATTAGAATTCCTATCTCAAGAAGCCATTTCAAAATTTACCTGAAATTTAATGTAGAAAATCTGGAAAGAAAAACTTCCGGATGACACAGCAATTTATTTATGTAACAAACAAAATCAACATTTATAAGATACAAGTTAATCAATGGGGGAATTTTCCAAAGTAGAAAAATATAAATAATATAAATATAAAAATTAATAATCTGTATATAAAATATAATAAATATTTTGCAACAATAAATTGCAACAAAATATTTATACCAATCATTACTGAAACTAATATCAAACCTAATAAAATATAATAATAAGCATTTGTTGTTAACTTTAAAGGTAATGTAAATAGCCATTCTGGCAGAAAAACTGAAAGCCTAGTCAATTATTAATTTCTATATTTAAAAAAATACATCTTAGCTTCTTATATATATTTCATTAATATAATTTTATTCAACCTCTCTTTTATGTTCATGTATTTTTTACATATTTTGTGATGTGTCATCATTGGTCAATTTTTTTTATCAAAATATCAACGATTACTACATTCTTTATTAAAAATTAACAATATAATATGAATTTAGTTACTATAGTTTGAAAAATAATTTCAAAAAAAAAAAATAATAGGAAAACAGATATACAAATAGTCAAATTAAAATTTGAATATATATGAAATCAATCTTTCCATTTACAAAACTTATATCGCTTTGTAATTTCATATTAGCAATATAATATACACAGACCTTTAAAAGATATTTAGTAACTGCGCACAAAAATGGTTTGCATTTGAATATATTATTTAAATGAAGGATACTTCGGTCAGTAAATCTATTTTTTATCTCGACGTTTCACAACAAAAATATTTTGTCCTCGTCAGGATCTCCTGATTTTTTTCGAAACGTCAAGGTAATAAAAATATTTAATTTCAATGTATTCGCTGTTGACTTTACTGGCTGAGAAGGCAACTGAGGCGAAGTTAAAAGAATTATGAAATATCCAGAAGCCAATATGCATAAAGCTTGTATTTCCCATATTAAAACCTCGTGTTGATAACATATCAATTATAATTAGCATTAATTTCATTAACAAGATAAAATTTGGTATTGAATATTGTTGAACTGCGTGCTTCCTTCAAAATACAGCTTGCCTACGTCACAGGACGACGTGACATTCAGGAGCTTCCTACCATTAGAGGCGCTGTACGTTTCCCTTCACTTCCTGTTATGTCTTCCCTTGTTCTGGCTGCTTGCATATTCTCGTGATATATTAAAACCTATACATATTTCAATCTATTCTGCATCTGATTGAACCACCGATCTAACAAGTGGTAGCAGAGCGTGGTTCCCTAGCTCTGTGGTTCAAGTTCTGCGTATCCTCGTGAGCAAAATTCCTTCAGCGAAGCTACCTCCGCTTGCCCTCGTCGAGAAGTTGCTGCGTCACCATGGCGGCCATTAGTGCAATAACGGCGGCGGTTGAAAAATTGAACGGCCAAAATTACCGCTCATGGAAGTACAATATCAAGATGCTACTAATTGAGAAAGGGCTTGTGGGATGTGATGTTCAAAGATGAAGATACCCAAAATGCTCAACTAAAAGCTCAAAAGGATAGAGCTTTGGCTGTTATCGCGTTGTCGATAAATACAGAACACCAAATCCACATCATCAACTGTACATCGCCACAGGATGCGTGGAAAAATCTGTAACAGGTTTTTGAGCAAAAATCTCGTTCAAGAATACTACAGTTAAAGAAGCAGTATGTGAACATCAAGCTTCAAACTGGTGAGTCAATGTTAGACTATTTGAATAGATTGAAAATTTGTACGGACCATTTAAAAGAGGCAGGTGCGGAAGTCGACGATCAAGATATAGCATACAGCATACTCTCAGGGTTACCTGACAGCTTCGATACCCTGGTGATGTCATTCGGAAATGTGGAGGACTCTGACTTCACATCGAACAAGGTTAGAAACACTCTACTCACAGAGTATGAAAGAAGATCTGCCCGAGAAGGAGAAAGTTCAGGTCTCGGCGAAGCACTCAATTTTTCAAAGGACGACACTAGGAACACTTCCAGAAAACAAGGAGTCAAGTGCTACCGATGTTCGAAAATCGGCCATATCGCCAAGGATTGCAGGTCGTCCATCAACCGAGACTACAAGGCAGATAAAAGCTACAGCAGGAAGAAAGACTCTTTTAAATCTCCGTCGGAGAATATTCTCATGGCCTTCAATGCATTCTTTTCGGAAGATGAATTCATCTTGGACAGCGGCGCAACACATCACGTCTGTAAGAACCGACAATGTTTTACAAGTTTCCAGCCTACTACGTGTGAGCCCATCCAGACTGCGAGCGGCAACCTACAAGTAGAGGGAGTTGGAAATGTCCGCATGAAGATGTACCTAGATACTGGAACGCAAGATGTCACCTTGAACGACGTGCTTTTTGTGCCCCAAGCAAGAAGAAATTTGCTTTCTGTGTCGCAAACAGAGGATAAAGGCAAGCACATCAAGATTTGTAACCACAAGGCAAGAGTGTTCAACGACAACAGAGTGATATGTGTGGCAAGGAACCTAAATGGATTGTACATCGTTAGAGGTAAGCCTATCTTACAAAATGCGCACTTAACTAGTTCAAGTCCGCCTACACTAGAACTTTGGCATAAACGCTTTATGCATATCAATGCAGACACTTTAAACAAGTTAGCTGAAAATAGCGGTGTTAATGATCCTGAAATTTCCGAAGGAGAAATGTCAATATGCGATGATTTCTGTATGACAAAGTCAACAATGTCGCCACATAAAAGCTCTCCATATAAAATAAAAACTAAAATTTGTTAGAGTTAGTACATAGCGATCTGTGTGGACCATTTCTAGTTGATTCTTTTGCTGGGTCACGCTATTTTCTAACATTTACAGACGATTTCTCCCGCAGAGTTACTGTTTATTTCTTAAAGCATAAAGATAAAGTTATTGAATACTTTAACATATTTAGGGCTAGAGCCGAAAGAGAAACAGGTCATAAGATTAAACGCTTGCGGACAGATAACGGGTTAGAATATTGTAATAAAAACTTTAAACAAAAACTTGATAGCCTTGGAATAAAACACGAATTAACGAATTCTTACAGCCCTCAGCAAAATGGCATCTCATGAGCGTTTAAATCGTTTGTTACTTGACATGGCTAGAGCGTCAATGCACAACGCTGATTTGCCACAAAAATTCTGGGCTGAAAGCGTTAATTGTGCCGCATACATTAAAAATAGAAGCCTTTGTAGCGCTCTTGATAACAAAATTACAGAGGAAATTTGGCTTTCAAGAAAAGTGAGCGTACGTCATTTTAAAATATTTGGAGCTCTAGCTTATGCTCTTATTCCAAAGCAAAAACGAGAGAAATTCGACCGTCGAGCTAAAAGATGTATCTTAGTCAGATATTCAACACAATCCAAAGGTTATAGACTCTGGGATAATGATTCTAAACAAGTTTTCATAACTAAACATGCTAGATTTGACGAAAATAAAGTCGGTTTAAACCAGCTTAAGGATGACATAATGGAAGGTAGCGAAGCTAAAAACAGTTTCGTTTGGTTGCCGGAACAGGGCAAAGTTCTCCCGCCACGTGATCCTGACCTTCTACCAGGTTACGGCAGTCAACTAGAAGTTCCGTAGACTTCAGAAGTTAGAGATATAGTGGGGGGTAGTTCTGATAATACTTTGAGCCTCCGTAGTCGAGAAATTGAAAGAAAAACACCGAATCTTGCAAATGTTGAACTAAATTTATGCGAGGTGTCTGAACCTCAAACTTTTGAAGAAGCTGTTTGCTCACCCGAATCGGATCTTTGGAAAAATGCGATGCAAGAAGAGTTAAATTGTTTAGAAGAAAGACAAACATGGGTTATCACCAATTTACCTAAAAATAAGAAAGTAATCGATAATCGTTGAGTTTTTAAAATAAAAGGAGATTCTAAAGGAAAGGTCAGTAAATTTAAAGCTAGGCTCGCAGCCAAAATTACAGCCAGACACCCGATATTGACTTTAGTCAAACATATGCCCCTGTTGCCAATTTCGGTATAATCCGAATGCTTTTAGTTTTGACCCAAAATGCTGGCTGGGTAAATAGGCATTTAGACATAAATAATGCATATTTATATGGGGAACTTCATGAAGAATTGTACATGGCTTTGCCACCAGGAGTAAAGCTTCAGGATTCTAAAGATAAAGTTCTTAGACTTTTAAAACCTATCTATGGGCTTAAACAAGCAGCTTTTTGTTGGAATACCACGCTGAGTCAATTTCTTGAAAAAGTGGGCTTTTCTAAAATTCCATCGTGCAAATGCATTTTTGTGCTTGATGATAGGGCAATAATAACAATTTATGTAGACGACTTAGCGATATTTGCTGTTGACCAGAATACACTTGACGAAATCGAGGATAAGATTATACAAGAATTTCAAATTAAAAGTCTGGGGCCCATTACATTCTTTTTAGGTGTCGATAAAAATTACGGCAAAGAGAGTTTGTCTCTTAATCAAAGACATTACATACAAACTTTACTTGAAAGATATAATATGTTCGAAGCTCACAATGTATGTACGCCTTTAGACCCAGCTATCATACTATCTAAAATAGATTGTCCCCATACACAAACTGAAATAGACCAAATGTCTAATATACCATACAAAGAGCTTATTGGTGCATTGTTGTATTTGTCCAATTGCACTAGACCAGATATCTCTTTTGGTACTTCGAAACTTTCCCAATTTTGTGCAAACCCAGGAAAGAAGCATTGGGAAGCTGCAAAACATGTTTTGAGATATCTATCGGGTACCATTGACTTAGAACTCTCCTATGTTAAAGGAAACAACAATAAAGTCTCAATGTTCCCAGACGCCGATTATGGGAGTGACACAGATGATCGAAGATCCTACTCCGGAATGGTTGCAGTTATTGATGGGAATGTCATCAATTGGCGATCTAAAAAGCAGCAATGTGTTTCGTGTCTACCATGGAATTGGAGTATATAGCATTATGTCACAGTGCTAAAGAGGCCATCTGGCTTGGTCAAACCCTGACTGATCTTGGATTTATCTCGCACGTTGCCAAACCACTCACAATCTACTGTGAATATCGATCAGCCATAGAGTTCTCTAAGAATAACATTGAGAACAATCGTTCCAAGCACATCTCAGTTCAGTTCCACTACACAAGAGATAAGATAAACTCCGGTGATATCGTTGTTCAGTTTGTCAACACTAAGGAAAACATGGCCGATATCCAAACCAACATGGCCGATATCCAAACCAAGAATTTAAAAAAGTTGATGCACAGAGATGCATGTTTCCAGATGAATTTGAAGTCGCAAGTGGGGGAATGCAGAACTGCGTGCTTCCTTCAAAATACAATGCGCCTACGTCACAGGATGACGTGGAATTCAGGAGCTTCCTATCATTAGAGGCGCTGTACCTTTCCCTTCCCTTCCTGTTATGTCTTCCCTTGTTCTGGCTGCTTGCATATCCTCGTGATATATTAAAACCTATATATATTTCAATCTATTCTGCATCTGATTGAACCACCGATCCAACAAATACAATTCATTTAATACCTTGAATATACCTGTGTAAAAAACAAAATTCTCAATAAAGAGTTCTGTTTTTGAAATAGATAAATTTCCCTTTAATTTAATTATTTATTTTCTAAAATAAAAACAAATGTAATGGAGTTTAAAAACGATATCCAGATTAGAAATTCGCAAAGAAACATTAAAATATAATCTTTTAAATTTATTCCCTCATTAGAAATATCAGCTTTAATGATCTTATAACCTATATAAATACAAGGACAAAATAAATAAATTAAATTGAATAAGCCCATATAAAAGTACAATTTTAATTTAAAATTTATTGTTTTATTATATAATTCTTGTGAAATTAGTGATTTAAGTTTATTAATATTATTTTTAACACTATAAAAGTAAATTATCAAAAAGACATTAATTAAAGAAAATATATTTGATGTTATTAATAGAAATATTTTTCTTGCCATTGATTTAGGTAGGTTGTTATCATCTAAAGATAAAAAAAAATAAATTTAAATTATTATTTAGAAAATACAAGTGAGTTAAAGGAATTATTAGAATTATAATGGAAAGATTGGACATTTTATACTACACTGCATAGAGGTAACTTAATTGGTTCTTCTACTTGGTATGAAAAATATTGATTTGTTTACTAACAATTAAATTATTTTGATTAATAATATCTGTGTTGTTCGGGTACCTAGCCACCATATTTTGTCTCAAGAATATAATATTTCAGAAGTCCATAGTTGTCATGTAATTCGTCCATTTAATAAAAAGGTTGTTGATAGTGTTGTGAAGAATATCAATTTTCTATTCAGGATCCAGAACATCATTATCAGGATACAAAATTTAATAGTCAATTAGTTATTGTTGGACACCGAGCGCCGCTACTCAAGTATAACACGTGACCGGAAGGATGACGTCGGCACCCCCCCTCCAACTGACTGTTATGTTTAGCCTGACAACGCGGTTGTTTGTTTACCTTCTAAAGAGGATGTAACCTCTTTGTTTCCTCTCTTTCCCTTTTTAATCTTTATATAACCTATGCTTTAATAAATTTGTTAGTGCAAGGCTCTTGTCCTAAGTGTAACCAAGTACCTTGTCTACACCCCTACAAGAAAAGATTATGAGACTGATTGGAGCTGCCTGAAGCATTGAACGGTAAGCCTATTTTTGTTCTCTCTTCCCCCCTTCAGTGGACGCCATCTTATAATGGAAGCTAACGAAAGTTTAACGAAAATTACCAAGCTAAATGGATTAAACTATTCCTCATGGAGCTTCCAAATTAAGCTCATTCTGATGGACAATGAATTATGGTCAATTGTTGACCCAGGCGAAGTCAAACCCGAGGGAGGGGATGTTGGTCTAATCAACAAATTTAATACGAGGCAGAATAAGGCTTTAGCAAAGATATGTCTCTCTATTGATGAGGAGCAGCAAAACCATATCAGACATCTAAATTCCCCCAAAGAAGTTTGGGATGAATTACAAAGACTTTATGCACCCAGGGATAGCAAACACAGAATTCTTCAACTGCGTCGAAAGTTGTACTCCCAGAAATTCTGTCAACATGCGAACATGGATGCCTATTTGGGAAGCATAAATCTAATAGTGAGTGAACTCACAGGTGTAGGGGATAAAATTGAAGACAATGATCTAAGCATGCTAATTCTTTGTGGAATGCCCGAGGACTGGGATAATGTTATATCAACAATGTGTAACTTACCAGAGTCAGAGTTCACCAGTGCCAACATAAGACGTAAATTGTTAGCTGAGGCAGAGCGCCGGTATGCTACAACAAATGAAGGGATGGGTGCACTGTCAGTCAGGAACTCTAACAAGAAACAATTCCCACAAGAACATCAAGGTTCTAAAACTGTTAGAAAATGTTTTGGATGTGGGAAAACAGGGCATATTGCACGGGACTGTTTCAAACTGAAAAAGAATAATGGTAAACAACAGGAAAAGGGAGCGATACATCAGCATCACGAAGCAAATAACTTGTCTGTGATGTATAATGCAGCAGTTGTATCAGAAGAGGATACGTGGGTAATTGACTCAGTTGCCACGCATCATATGACTCCGAATAGAAGGTATTTTTCCACGTTGAATGACGAGAATGTAGGACAAGTGACCACCATTGATGGTACATCACATTCAAACATAGGAAGAGGTAATGCTTAAGTAGATCTGATCAACAATTCTGGACAACTTAGAAGCATAGTTGCTCAGAATGCAATGTTCGTACCTGGGATCAGACATGGTGTACTCTCTGTTCTACAAATTGTGGAAAATGGTCATGAGGTTATCTTCGACAAGAAGAGATGTCATATCTACGACAATGATCATAACTTGATGATCAGAGCAGAGAAGAGAGGAAGGCTCTATCTCGTCAGGACTGCTCCGTCCAGATTTCCAGAATCAGGAGAATGTTCAAATTCCATTGCTCAAACCAACAATTTTCGTAAATTCCCACTAAATTTATGGCATCAGAGACTCATGCATATCAACTATGACACCATAGTAGACATGATGAAAAGAGAAATTGTCATTGGTTTGAACTGTCAGGCTGAAAAACCTGATAAGTGCTCTGATTGTATGATTGGAAAATCGACAAAAAGACCTTTCCCCTGAATTTGAGATCTACCAAGGAAACTCAGACACTAGCCCTTGTTCACTGTGATCTAATGGGACCGTTCAACATTGAGAGCTGGGGTGGATCAAGATTTGTCTTGACCATCATTGATGATGCATCAAGATATTGTTGCACCAGGTTGCGGCTTGGCAGACTCTTCAGCCTTGATTCTCTCCGGTTCTGGGTCTTGCATCTTACCAGAGCGTGTTTCAACCATCCTACAAATTTATAAAAGGGAATAATGAGATAAGTCTACTTTATGTAGCCACCAGAATAATTTATTTATTTTCTCACATCAAAGAGAGCAGTGAAGTCACAGTGTACCTAAATACAAATGATGATAATCTAAAAATAATCTGTTTTAAATAAATATCATAGAATATAAAAATAAATAAATATATAATTTAAATTTCAAATATATTAAAAATAATATAATAAATACGCCATTAATCATGATGTAACACTTCCCCCTCTCCAGAGGTCGTCACGTCCTCGTGAGTTACCTCATCAATTCTCTCAAAATAGGGTTTGAGTCTTGAGACATGGACAATCAATGGGTCTTGGCCAGGATTATCTTTCGGCTCAATTAAGTAATTTACGTTAGACAGCTTCTTTAATATTCGATATGGGCCAAAATATTTTCTCAATAGTTTTTCGCATTTTCCGATTTTCCTGACTGGTGTCCAAACTGCCACTAAATGTCCTGGTTCATAGATTTTCTCATTGTGTTTTTTGTCATAGTTTCTTTTCATTCTTTCCTGAGTCTTCTCTGTGTTGTTAATGACTACCTGTCTCGTCCTTGCTATTTTATCTAAGTAGTTTTCTATATATTCGTCGTAATCGTCCATGTTACTGTCCGTTGGGATATTCTCGTCGTCTAAGAGGGACATGGGTTCCCTTCCAAACAACAGGAAAAATGGAGAGTAGCCTGTGGTTTCTTGAATCGTTGTATTATACGCGTGGGTGATAAAAGGGAGGATTTCATCCCAGTTCTTTTGGTCTGTGTTCACATACATGCTGATCATATTGATTAAAGTTCTATTTAGCCGTTCCGTTAGTCCGTTAGTCTGGGGGTGGTAGCTCGTTGTGAAGCAGTGTTTCACTTTGCATATTTTCATTACCTCCTTCATCAAATTGCTAGTGAATTGTGAACCTCTATCGCTAATAAGAAATCTTGGGGCCCCGTGACGTAAAATAATATGTTCGATTAAAAATGTAGAGACTTCTTTCACGGTTGTTTCTGATACTGCCTTTGTTTCAGCATACTTGGTATAATAATCAGTCAACACAATTATCCACTTCCTTCTTCTTTTCGTTGATGGCAAGGGGCCAACAAAGTCAATTCCGATTCTTTCAAAAGGGTAGTTAGCTGGGGGAATAGGTTGTAGAAGTCCAGAAGGCAAGTGATTTGAACCTTTCCGACTTTGGCAAAGATGGCACGTCTTTACAAATTCTGAAACATCTTTCAACATGGAAGGCCAATAGTATTTATTCTTCAATCGGTAAGTGGTTCTGGCGACGCCCAGATGGCCATTCAGCATATGGTTGTGGTATTCACTCATGACTTCCTTCCTTCTCTTCTTTGGCACTACCAGCAACCATGCCCTACCTTCAGGATTTGGATTTTTCTTGTAGAGACACCCATTTTCTTCTTTGAAGTTCTTTGTAATTGAACGCTTGTTTTCACTAAGGTTCTCCTTAATATTCTCAATAAAATCATCCTTTTCGTCTATTATTTGATTCAGAAATAGTCTTTCATAATCTTCGTCCCATTCGTTTTCAGGTAAGGGTCCTCTAGATAGACCATCAGCGTCCAGATGTTTTTTACCCGATTTATGTATGATTTCGAAATTATATTCCTGAATCTTCAGTGCCCATCGTGCTAATCGGCCGGTCGGATCTTTCAGATTCTTAAGCCAGCATAGTGCGTGATGATCAGTTACGATTTTGAAGTGCTTTCCCTATAGGTAGGGTCGTAACTTGGACATTGACCACACAACAGCTAGACATTCTTTTTCGGTAGTCGAATAATTTTGCTCAGGTTTGCTCAGTGTTCGACTTAAATATGAGATAACTTTTTCTTTATCGCCGAACTTTTGGACTAATGTTGCACCCAGGCCGATGTTAGATGCGTCAGTATGAATGTAAGTAATTGCATTCGGGTCAAAGTGCCCTAAGATTGGAGGATTTATCAATGCTACTTTAAGGGTTTGAAATGCTTTCTCTTGATTTTCTGTCCAGGTAAAAGGTACATTCTTTTTTATAAGACTGGTTAATGGATCGGCAATTTTTGAAAAACCTTTGATAAATTTTCTATAATATGAGCACATTCCTAAAAATGATTGAACTTCTTTTATCTTTTTGGGCCGAGGAAAATCTCTAATAGCCTTGATATTATGCTCCGCTGGTTTTATACCATGTTGATTAGTTATATGGCCAAGAATCTCCAGTTCTTCGAAAGCAAATTGGCATTTTTTGTTGTTCAATTTTAAATTAGCCTCGCGAAAACATTTTAAAACAGCTTCTATTCTTTTGAGATGTGTTGAAAAATCCGAGCTATAAATGATTACGTCATCTAGATAACATAAGCAAATTTGCCATCTAAGATTACCAAGCATATTTTCCATGTTCCTCTCAAATGTAGCAGGGGCATTGCATAGACCAAAGGGCATTACGTTGAACTCATATAGGCCATGTGCTGTAGTGAAGGCTGTCTTTTCTTTATCTTTCTCCTCAACCTCTACTTGCCAATATCCTGATTTAAGGACAATTGCTGAAAAGTATTTGGATCCTTGAAGTGTATCCAATACTTCATCAATTCTGGGAATTGGGTAAACATCCTTCACTGTTACATCATTCAATTTTCTGTAGTCAACGCAAAATCTGTACTTACCATCTCGCTTCTTGACCAAGATTACAGCGAAGGACCATGGACTCGAGGATGGTCTAATTATGCCGTCTCTGAGCATTTCATCAATTTGTTCTTTTATGATTTCTCGCTCTTTCGCGCTCACCCTATACGGCTTGTGTTTGATCGGTTTCGCGCCTTCTGTATCGATCCGATGTTTCGCTAAGTTGGATCTTCCTAATCTCGACGAAAACAAATCCTCGTACCTTTCCAAAACTTGTTTCAATTGCTCCTTTTCCGTATATGCTAAATTTTCGTTTATCTGAAATTGGGGTTCTTCATGCTCTTTTTGTTCGCTTTCTTCCATAAGATTCACTTCGGCTGGCTGGCTTCCAAAGCACAATGTTTGGTTTTTTAATATTTTTAATGGTCGAGGGTAAGGGTTTGTTATCCAAATATATGTTTCCTTATTCACAACATTTATTAAGCTTCTCGCTAGTCGAAGTCCATTTGTTTGAAACATTTTATGGTTCTCCTCGATGATGTATTCGCCATCCTCTGCTTCTACAAATGCATTAATCAATTTAATAGAAAGTTCTGGTATAATGGCATCCTTTGCACTTTTTATTTTCTTCTGTTGATATTTGATTACGTCACGATTTTCTGTCAAGTCATATTTGATTATTTCACGCTGACAATCAATTTTTGCGTTCATTTTCTTAAGAAAATCACGTCCAAGTATAAATATTCGCAAATGTGTTCTCATTATCACAAATTGATGTGTAATTGTTTTGTCATCAAATTTTATATTTAAAATAATATTTCCTACGATATCTAATTCTTTGCCATCGGGTCCGGAGCACATTTTATCAGGATTTATTATTTCAAGACCTGTGTTAAGAGCTGTACTAAAGTCGACCACTGAAAGATCGGCGCCTGTATCAATCAAAGCTTCGCAGATACCGATTCTATCCACGTTAATGTTCATTTTATATTTGGGGTCTAACTTTTTAATTCCATTTATGGTCGACTTGCTTTGATTGACGGACTCAGGCGCGATGATTAGTTTAAATCTTCTAATGCAGCATATCTATTCCTTGTAGGGATACTCGAGTACGGGCTATTACTTACGTCAGAGTAGAGCAGAGGTCTCGACTTCTGAGTTCCATTATCCATTCGGATTTCTTCTTCGACCTTGTCTTGTGTAACTATGGGGTCCTCTTCCACAATTCTTACAAACCTGACTCTGCAATACCGCGCTACGTGTCCTGGCTTGTTACACTTGAAACATATTGGTCTCCCGTCTTCTGTCCTATTCCTATTTGAATTTGGATTCTTATTGTATGTTTTACTTGGGTAGACCGGTTTTTGGCTCAGGATTGGGAGTGTAAGATCGTCTAGGGGCAGATACCTGGGGCAGAGGCTTGTTCTGGTAATACCTCGGAGTGGGGGCCTGGGGCTTGGAGGTGTTCTGGTAGTACCTCGGAGCGGGGGGCCTGGGGCTTGGAGGTGTTCTGATATGGTCTTCTGAACGACGTAGCATTCTTCCATTGCTCTTGATGATGGGGACGAGGAGAGCGTGGTCCATTATAAAGAGCTTTTGATTTTTCTGCACGTTCTTGGTAATTCTTTTCGAACAAATCCAGCTTTTTACAAATTTCTAGAAGTTCATTGGTATTTTTAGGAGGGTTTAGGTGAAGGGCAAAAGAGTATTCTTTCTTTAACCCTCCAATAACCCAGTTTATTTTAGTCTCTTCTTCCATTTGGGGGTCAACCTTGTTGCACAGTACAAGGATATCCTCTGCGAACCTGATTGCAGGTTCATTCCACTGTTGCATCCTGTTTAGTCTCATCTTAATTTCTTCTTTGTTGGCGTCTGAGGCAAAATCCTCAATTAGGCGGCTCTTGAAATTTTCCCAGCTGGTGAAACTTATCTTGTGTAGGTTCAGCCAGGTTTTGGCGCTACCAATCATATTCATGGCAGCATAACGAGAGATAATGTAGTCTGCCCAATGGTACAGGAAGCCAATTTCTTCAAGAGATTCAATCCATGGGCGAGGGTCTTCCGTCCCATCATACTTGGGGATGTCGATGTTGGGATTCAGGACAACTGGGTCGGAACTAGCATCTCTACCAATTGTTGCACCAGGTTGCGGCTTGGCAGACTCTTCAGCCTTGATTCTCTCCGGTTCTGGGTCTTGCATCTTACCAGAGCGTGTTTCAACCATCCTACAAATTTATGAAAGGGAATAATGAGATAAGTCTACTTTATGTAGCCACCAGAATAATTTATTTATTTTCTCACATCAAAGAGAGCAGTGAAGTCACAGTGTACCTAAATACAAATGATGATAATCTAAAAATAATCTGTTTTAAATAAATATCATAGAATATAAAAATAAATAAATATATAATTTAAATTTCAAATATATTAAAAATAATATAATAAATACGCCATTAATCATGATGTAACAATATACAAGGGTATATTTCCTCAAAAGGAAGGGCGATACTCTAGAAAAATTCAAGGAATGGATGAAAGAAGCTGAAAATCAGACGGGATTTTCTCTCAAGAGGATCTATACAGATAACGGACTAGAGTTTTGTTCATCTCCTTGGGATATTTTCACGAAGGCCCATGGTATAGTACATGAACGCACCATGGTCTACACACCTGAACAGAATGGTGTCGCCGAACGCATGAATAGGACTTTGCTGAACTTAGTGAGGAGTACTTTGAACAGTTGCAATCTGCCAACCGCCTCTTGGGCAGAGCTCACCAACACAGCAGCATACTTGAGAAATCGTGTTACAAACAGACACAATGAAGAGAAAACGCCTTTTGAATTGTGGTTTGGAAAAAGACCTGCTCTGCAACATCTGAGAGCAATCGGCTGCGAAACCTTTGTTCATGTTTCAAAACAAAGAAGGAATTCGAAGCTTCAGCCAAGAGCCACTAAAGGAATTCTCGTGGGTTATTCTCTACAGGGACGAGGTTGGAGAATCTGGATTCCTGAAAAACGCCAAGTGGTGGAATCTAGAAATTGTGTATTCAAAGAAGAAATCCTCTATAAACAGCCCAAAAGAGAAAGGGATACTCTACCATCTGTCCATTTCTCCTCGAAAGAGGCCTCCTTTCAAGAAGAAAGTAATGCAGATCAACCAGTAGACCGAGAAACTGAAGAACTGATTGGAACTACAGGTGGAATAGATCAGCTATCTGAGACTCTCCCAGAGAACCTGAGAAGCCATCCAATGACACTCCGAAGTCATGGAAAGACTGCAGAATCTCCGGAAGAGGATAATAGTGATGGACAGATAAATGCCACAAGTGCAGAGGACAATAACCCCACTTATGAAGAAGCCATGAACAGCCCTGAGGTAGTTAATTGGATAGAAGCCATTGAAGAAGAAAGGGAATCGCTCGAAAGACATGATGTATGGCAACTGCAGGAATTGCCGAAAGGTATCAAACCTTTAAAATGTAGATGGGTACTAAATAAAAAAATCAATGCAGTGGATGGTACCACTAGATACAAAGCACGTCTAGTCGCCAAAGGCTTCACTCAACGTAGAGGAATTGACTACAACGAAGTCTATACTCCTGTTTCCAGTTTTGAAACTATAAGGCTATTAACGGCGATAGCAACAGAAAAGAACTGGTTCATTGACCAATTCGACGTGAAGAATGCTTATCTTCATGGGACACTCAATGAGACTATTTACATGGAACAACCTGAATGCTTCAAGAAACCAGGAGAAGAAAACTTGTTCTGCAAGCTTAAGAAATCAATCTATGGATTAAAACAGAGCGGAAGATGCTGGAATAAATTCTTAAACAAACAACTTCACGAAATAGGATTCCAACGTAACCCAATTGATCCGAGCATCTACGAAGTTGAACTTGAAGAAGGAAGGATCATTCTCTCAATCTATGTGGATGACATCTTTGCCATTTCAGAGAATCAAGCAGCGAGAAACAAATGCAGAGAACTCTTAAATTCCAGTTTTGAAGTGAAGTATCTAGGACCAATTTCTCATATGCTTGGAGTATCCTTCAAGAAGTCAGAAGATGAAAGTATGACTCTTTCTCAAAGTAACTACATAGAAGAACTGCTTCAACGTTTCAGACTACAGGATGCAAAAGGTGTCTCGACTCCAATGGAAACCAATCTTGACCTGAGTGTAAGGAAAAATGGAAATTCCAATGAGCGGTTTCCATACCGTGAACTGATCGGAGGACTGTCATGCCTTTCTCAGAGAACCAGGCCCGACATCGCCTACGCAGTCGGGACCCTATCCAGATACTGTGATAACTACACAAGAAAACACTGGGAAGCTGGGAAACGCGTGCTGCGTTATCTGAAGAGCACCAAGCACTTTGGCATAACTTATAGATCCACTGGCAAACCTTTGATTGCCTTTTCGGATGCAAGTTGGCCCTCAGACATTGTAGACCGAAAAGGAGTATCTGGACATCTCATCATTTTAGCTGGAGCACCAATAATTTGGAGAAGCACCAAACAAACAGTTACCGCTTTGAGTACTATGGAATCGGAATACATTGCACTGTCATCAGCTGTGAAGGACATCACATGGGTACGGAATCTGATGGAACAGCTGAAAATGTCAAGTTTAATTTGTGGAGAAACAAAAGTATTCTGCGACAACCAAGCTGCAATTTCCCATGCGGAAAATTACATCGACAAATCGAAAACTAGACATTTTGCCGTAAAGTACCATTTTGCTCGAGAAAAGATCTCAGAAGAAGCAATCGAACTTTTCTACACTCCGAGTGCTGAGAACCCTGCTGACTTCCTTACCAAGCCTCTTGCTAGAAGCCAGCATAAAAAGTACTGTAGAGCGCTGATGGACTATCGTAATAAACGTCCAGCTGAAGTTTTTCCTGGAGGGGATATGTTGGACACCGAGCGCCGCTACTCAAGTATAACACGTGACCGGAAGGATGACGTCGGCACCCCCCCTCCAACTGACTGTTATGTTTAGCCTGACAACGCGGTTGTTTGTTTACCTTCTAAAGAGGATGTAACCTCTTTGTTTCCTCTCTTTCCCTATTTAATCTTTACATAACCTATGCTTTAATAAATTTGTTAGTGTAATGCTCTTGTCCTAAGTGTAACCAAGTACCTTCTCTACACCCCTACAAGAGTTATATATTCATCTATTCTTGTAAAATTCAAACAATAACAGTATTTGCAAGTGATCAACTTATTTTTTCATCTATAAGAACAAACTTAATTGCTTTTAAATTTGTAAACATGTCGAACGCATACAGTATGAGCATTAGCAAATTCCAATACTTGATGAACATCATGGTGTACCCAATCTATTTTTGAAAAAAAAATTGCTTTAATATAAAACATTGAGTACTTGGTATAATTGAAAAATATTTATATTATTTTTATAAATAATTCACACAAGAGAGCTTAATCTATACAATATTTGTTTTCAAGTTTATTTAAAAAATTCTAATATAAAATGGTTCTGATTGATTTACCTATTGAATACCTATTATAATTATAGTATTTGAAGGGATCCCATTAAAGCTTGAAACTTATAAATATTAAAAAGGAATTATAGTTTATATATATATGTTTAATTAAAAAGGCATATATTGAGTCAGAATATCATTCATTTTGCCAATATTTCAGTTGGCTGAACGCCAATTTTATCAAGGTATTATAACATATTATTGTATATTCAAAATATATATTTGTATTTTGATATTTTATTGAATTTTATATCTTTTTTTATATTCGACCTTTACGAATGAAACTTTTAAAGGATATAGAGTTAGGTTCATAAGAAAGGAGTACAATCATATTTTAGAAAAATAAATAAATTAAAATTTTACTGATATCACAGATTATTTGATTTTACTTGAAATCAAAAAATTATACCGATATATCAGTTTATTCCTTTAACTTCATACACTTTTATTATTAAAATGACTTATTAAACATAGTATGAAGAATGAATTTGTAACCTTTTAAATTTGCATATTATTTATTAGGCTAAATGCTGCCTCAGTAGGTCGCATGATCATTGAAATAGTGTAGAAGGGCAAGACCGAGCTGCGTAAGAAGGTGATGCCAGCTGTGGTGATAAGGCAAGGAAGGCTTCCACAAGAAAGATAGAACCATCATCTACTTTACATCCACAGATGATCAACAAATATATGACCCATTTATTCCAGGAATTATAGATACCTTTCTCAAATCAAGAAAGAATGTTCTGAAAAACGAAGTAAATAATACTTTCTTAAGCTTTTTTCCCAGGAAATCCCTAAATACTTTCGTCCAAATTTTTATAAAAATCAATTTGTTACAAACCACGGAAATTTCAAAAGTTTTTTTTTTAAATAGAATATAAGCAGTGGAGGATTCAAGTTGCTTTTGGGGTATGAAGGAACAAACCTCAAGACATCTACTGATCGATTGCACAGCATTTCAAGATTATAGTAGGAAGAATGACCTAGTTGTTTGTGAACTTGACGATTTGATTTCCGATAAAAAATCATATTTAAAGTTTAAAATAATTTTGTAAATACATTCTAAACTTTCTACAAAATCTGGATCTTTAATGTTTTCATGCGTTGAATAATGTAAATAACATATGTAAATAAACTTTTCTCCTTGTTTGGGGCAAGTATCCCTTGCGGGATATAGCGCTTTGGAAATAAATAATTGTAATTGTAATCATCTACTTTAAAGAGAGCATCAGAGTTATTGTCAACAATAAGGGAAAGATGAAGGGCTCTGCCACAGGTCTCATCGTCAAGGAGTACCCAGACCTCTGGCCCAAGATTACCTTAATGCAAGTTCAATTTCCTGAATGAAACTGGGTGTCCCATATTTTTTCCATGTTTTACTGTAATATGTAGCTAATGAACACTGCACTCTATATTATTTATTATTAATAGCAAAGATGCAAAAATAACTTAGTGTATATATGAAACAAAGAACAATAATTATTAAATACAAGAGATCCTTTTCAAACACGAGAGCTCATCTATAGTCATTGCTACTCTGTGTAATATTCTATATAACACACACAACTACTATTATTACATTATTAAAATATATCATAACAAACATTTACTCAATCATTAAAGACTGTTTATATAGAAGGGCGTACCTGGATCTGTAAAGAAAAAAATCGATTTTTTCTCAAAATATATCGAGAGATTTCTCCCTCTTTATCAATTTATTGCACAGTAAACTTAATTTAAAAATTCTTGCAGATCACATGAAAACAACTCTGTCAAAATTGGTTGGTCATTGGTCAAAAACAAAGACTTTGCAGATATTCATTGAGTATAACTAAGGACACCATAATCGTTCATTTATAGGCTTCTGAATTTATATTTTTTCAAGCTAAGGAATATTATATATAATTTAATTCAAAATATGTTTAATTTATGTTAACTTTTGTTTTTAATGTGTAACATCGTTTCAATATGTATTACACAATATCAACAATGAATTTTTATTACCTGCTTTATTTTAAAAGAACATCCAAATAGACATTTATTTAATTTTAGTTTGGTGAAAATATTTTACATAAATATGCAAAGATTAGAAGGAAAATGTATCTACACAGTAAGTATATACAGATATAATTCGTTTTTAAAATTTATTTTGAATATTTTTTAAATATATTTTTTCATCGCAGTAAGGACAATAGAAGATTATGTTTTGTGTTTGAAAAAAGAAACACTCATGCTTTATAATGCTTCCATTTCTTAGGTATATATGGCACACGCGTTATCGCCTTATATTTAAAATTTATTTTAAAACAAAAAATTTAGAATTTTTATATTATATTCAAGCAATGGAACATTCATTTTTGATTAGAGGGGGGGGGGGAGCAACATGTAGTAATAATTTGAGGGGTAAGGATATTGACATTAAAATATATGAATTTGGATATATAAATGATTTTCGTTAAACCTTCCTAGTTTTTGTTCCAATTATTCAAAATACAGTTAAACCTGTTTATAGCGCCCCCTCTTGGGACTCACCAAAACAGGGTGCTATATAGAGTGGGTGCTATAAACAGGTCACTTTTAATGTAATTCAAATCGTACTATGTATTTAAAATCGGTCACTATAGAGAGGGAGGCGCTATAGACAGGGGTTTAACTGTATATTAAAATTATTACTCAAATAAATTTATGCCCATCTGGAAAGGGATAGAGAAGTAGGTGATGAAGAGACCCAGAGAAGAGAGAATAAAACTGACGTCCAGGTCATACACTCCACCACAGGTCAGTAGGTTGTTCTCAGCTTGAAGTCTGAGGAACATCAGTCTGAAGATGTCGTTGGGACTGTTGTCAGGTGAGGTGACTTTGTCCAGAGCCATACTGATGACTTCAATGAATTCTTTGTTGACTTGACTGGCTGAGAAGGCAACTGACACAAAGTTGAAAAAGTTTTGAAAAATCCAGACGACAATGAACAAAATGCTTGTATTTCCAAAATCAAAACCTCGTGATGTTAATAAATCAATTATAATTAACATAAATTTAATCAACAAGATTAAATTTGGCTTCAAATATAGTTTATTCAACTTCTTGATTATACCTGTGTAAAAAATAGTATATTCAATTAATTGAACTGTTTTTAAAATATATATTTTTGACTTCAAATCAATTATTTCTTTTCTAATATGAAAGCAAATATAATGGAAATTTAATAAATATATCCAAATTAAAAATTCGCAAAGAAACATCAATGCCATTTCTTTTAAACTTAAAACAGCATTAGGAATATCAACTTGAGTCATCTTTAAAACCGTATGAATAATTGGACCACATAAATAGATACCATTAAGAAACCCCATATAAAAGTATAACTTTAGTTTGAAATTTGCTGTTTGATTTTGATGCGAAAAGAGTAATTTAAACTTTTTAACCTCATTTCTAACACTGTAAAAGTAAAATTTTAAAAATGCATCAATAAAGACATACAAGTTTGATACCATTAGTAAAAATATTCTTCTTGCCGTTGATATAGTTGGATTGTTAACATCATCATTAAAATTATAAAACAATGAATACAATGTTTTATTTACAACAAAACATTTAACTATAGGAATTATTAAAATTAAAATGGAAAGTTTGGGACGTTTAAATCTACCCAACATCTTGTCTTATAACTTCAATTTCATCTGCTTTTTGGTCTTATAAAAAGAACGTCGATTTGTTTGCAAATGATTCACTTATTTTTTAAATAATTTCTGTGTTGTGTTGGTTACCATGACTCCATCTTCATTTTCTTAAGATATTAATATTTAAGAAAGCCATAGTTGTCAAAAATTCATATAATCAATAAAAGGTTAGTTGCGAAATGTTTCACAAAATCTCAATCTTTACATAAAAGATCTAGAGGTTGATTGATATCATTTTAATAAATATAAACTATTTTTGCGCCGCGTATCATTATTTTTGAATTACAACATTTATATTCGTAAATTAAATTTAATTGCCATCTATTGTTAAAATTTTACAACGAATAAATTTACTGGCAATGCGTTTCTTTTAAACATCATCAAATATTATCTCTACAGACCTTACTGCAATGATATGAGTTATTGAATGAGAGGGCTTGGCTCATCAGTAGTGACCCCTCTCAGCGGTTTCGCCAAATTAATCTCTAGACCGCTCTACGCTCTATTGCAGTAATGTCTGTAGAGATAATATTTGATGATATTTAAAAGAAACGCATTGCCAGTAAATGTATTTGTGTAAAATTTAAAAGTTTATGTTTCTTATAAAACAGAAGGCATGCTAATGTATCATATTGATATTGTTTTTAAAATAAACCAATAAATTATATAATTGGCTTTTTATTATTGTACATATCAAACCTTGCCAGTATGTGCCAGTGATCAAACTAGTATTTTGCAATATTTAAAAGCAATATTGCCACGTGGAAAATTAGGGAAGACCAACTTTGGGATGAGACAACAATTTATTCAAAACAAGAACATACTATGAATGATAAATAAAAAATAAGCAAAAAGGGAAGTTTACAAAGTAGCAAAATATAAACATAATAAATGATACTCTGTTAATAAAATAATGAATATTTTGTTACAATATTAAACTGCTTTTAAATTTGTAATTATATGAAACGTATAGAGTATGGGTAGTGGCAAATTCCTATCCTTATTAAACATCATGATGTACACAATATATGGGAAAATTGATCTCATATAATGCATTTCATGCTAAGTATAATGTATATGGTAATTTAAGCCAACAACCCCATATTGTATATAACTTATAACAAGATTTCCATGTTGTATAATAGAAACACATCTGTAAATGATTATACGCATGATTGACATGTGTCATTAAATCATCATATGTAATGTACTTTGTGCAAACTGAGGATAAATATATAAAACTCTGTAATAGATTAAGAGTTGAGCTGAAGCAAGAGATAGAAATCAAAAACGTCTAAAATCGAGATAGATGTAGCAGTCCCAAAACAACAAAGTCTAAAGATGGAAACTGCCACGGCGCCAGTGTCCAATTTCACCAGACGATCCAGGCCCCTGTCGCATCTGTTGAAATGCAACACGCCCTTTCTTGGAAAATATATAAAAGGCCCCCATCTTTAGCCAAAAATACAGTCACTTGACAGTCACTTCACCATCTGCGTGAGCCCTCGTCGGTTGTACCCCAGGTCTTCCTCATCCACCATGTAGTCAGTAAGAACTCTTTCATCTCCATCTTTCGCTCCTAGCTCAACTTTTATCTGTTCACGGAACTTTTCTAGTGTAACTGTGTCTTTGTTTTTTTGTGTGTACATTCCCAAGCTTTCCACTCTGCCTCGACCACGACTGCCTGTACTCTGTGAGAACTTTTAAAGGTCTTACAAGGTGCAGAGAGGTACTGGAAAACTCCCCATCCTGACAGCTTCTCTCGGTCAACACAGTATAGCGAGAGTTGACAGGGACTCGCACCACAGTTTAAGTCGACTGGATACCTCATCACATATTTCAGTCGACAGGATTCTACAAGAGGCTACAGGACTTCACCACACACATGTATATATTCTATATGAAAGTAATTGTATCACTTGTTAAATTTTTATAATACTCAATTTGTTACAAACCACGGAAATTTCAAAAGTTTTTTAAATAGAATAAAGACAGTGGAGGATTCAAGTTGCTTTTTGTGGTATTGAGGAACAAACCTCAAGACATCTACTGATCGATTGCCCAGCATTTCAAGATTATAGAATCAAGAATAAACTAGTTGTTTGTGAACTTAACGATTTGATTTCCGATAAAAAGTCATATTTAAAGTTCAATTCATTTTGTAAATACATTCTAAACTTTCTACAAAATCTGGATCTCTAATGTTTTCATGCGTTGAATTATGTAAATAACTTATGTAAATAAACTTTTTTCCTTGTTTGACGCGAGTATCCCTTGCGGGATATAGCGCTTTGGAAATAAAATAATTGTAACTTGTTAAATATGATTCATGAACTCAATTTACAATAAAAGTTTAAAGGTTTATTGAAAATCATTTAATACATATATTCCTACTGATGTTAAATATCTGAAATGTATTTCAACCTGAATGTTTTTTTTTCAAGGTCTGCAAATTTGATTTTTATGCATTATATACATTGTATTATACATTTGAAACAAAGATATTTTCAAAAACTAAAATTTTGATGATAATTAAGATTGATATATTTCATTCGCATTTTTATTATCAAAATATTTTCAGGAATCTTTTAGTTGCAAGACTATGATATTCCTCCAAAGACAGATTCATATTTGTTGGATAGCAGTACCAAAAATTTTGTAATGTAGCATATCTGCAGTTTGGGAATATATGCTTCATAGGGTACATGTTTAAGAATTTTGTATGTGATAAAATAATAAATAATTACATAGAAAGTACAAGTGAAACTTTTGCAGTATTTACAGCTACACATTAATCCGCTGGTAAATCATGTCAGCAACCCAAGATAGAAAGGTAAGGAAAAAACAAGAACATGAAATATCTATTATAGGTTTGCTTTCTAGAATATTTTCTAATACAATATAAGAAAATTTGCTAGTCTTTTTTTTTTTAGAAATGGAAATTTTGATATTGAATAAAATTAAACTATATAAAATGAATGGCCAACTCCATCATCAAAAAAGACTCCTAAACTATATGTTATTTATTGACAATTTGAGCAAGGTAACTCTAAACAGGTTGTTATCATATAAAAAACACCAGCTTTGTCAATTTCAGAACACTCACACGCAATTTTATACTAAGGTCCTTAGCAGACTATTTCAGGTTTAGGTTTTATTATGTTCTTAAGTGATTTTTGATAGATCGAGTAGGTTTGGAGAGGTTGAAACAAAGGGGCATTCAATGGAAATCATGTTATATGCATCTGACCTTATTTTGTTCGTATATATCTCCAGTAATTCAAATAAAATAGAAACAAACACAAGAATGAAAAAAATGTTTGATCCATATTGCGCTGGTTCATTGATGTGCCATTTAAGACAAGGGTGGTTCAACTATTATAGGTGATGATACACCAAACCATGATGTCTACGATATGTAAAGTGGGTCATTCAACAGTGGAAGTGCGGCGATCACCAAAACGTCTGCAAATTTGAATACAATGATACTCTTATAAGACACAAAGCAGCATTTATCACATCCTGGCAGTCAATTTGTAGTAAATCAAGATGTGTAGACATGTCGCTATTCTAACTGCGTAGGAGAAGATATGTGAAAAATCACATAAAAGTGTTTGGTATTTAAAATGTGTTCTGTTTGTAATAATATTGTAATGAATAGTTGTGAAATATTTTCCTATCCAAATATAGTTCTAAAATATATTAATTACTCAAATAAATTGACGCCCATCTGGAATGGGATAGAGAAGTAGGTGATAAAGAGACCCAGAGAAGATAGAATAAAACTGACGTCCAGGTCATACACTCCACCACAGGTCAGTAGGTTGTTCTCAGCTTGAAGTCTGAGGAACATCAGTCTGAAGATGTCGCTGGGACTGATGTCAGATGAGGTGACTTGGTCTAGAGCCATACTGGTGACTTCCATGTATTCTTTGTTGACTTGGCTGGCTGAGAAGGCAACTGACACGAAATTGAAACAGTTGTGAAATATCCAGGCACCAACAAGCAAATAGCTTGTATTTCCTAATTTAAAACCTCGCGTTGATAACATATCAAATATTATTAACAATAATTTTATTAATAAGATAAAACTTGGCATTGAATATAATTTATTTAGCCCTATGATTACATCTTTGCAAAAAATAATTTGATCAATCAATTCATCTTTTTTAAAAAGATCTATTTTCATCCTCAATTCAATTATTTCTTTTCTGATGTGAAAACAAATATAATGAAATTTTAATAAAGATATCCATATTATAAATTCGCAAAGAATCAATGCATAATTTTCTGAATCTAATTTAATCATGGAAATATCTGGTTGAATAAAACCATAAGACACGTTAATAAATGAGGTAGGTAAATACATAAGATTAAGAAAACCCATATATAAGTATAGATTTACTCTGAAATTTAATGATTTATAATTATATTGATGTGAAACGAGAGATCTAAGTTTAATAATCTTATTTGTAACAATATAGAAATAGAATATTATAAATACATCAATAAAGACATATAGGTTTGATACAAAGAAGAGAAATATTTTTCTTGGCATTGAATTAGTTGGATTATCAACATCTCCATAAGAAATATAAAACAATGAAAAATAAGTCTTATTTATAATAATTAGGTGGATTATTGGAATTAATAAAATTACAATGGAAATATTAGGAAATTTTACTCTAACCTGCATCTTTGCAACTTCATTGACTTTTGCCTTATAGTCTGAAAAGAAGTCATTGATTTGTTTGTTCACAAAAATTTGATTAATAACATTTGTGTTGTTTGGTTGCCTTGACATCATTTTTACTCTCAATATATTAATTTTTCTGAAAGCCATGGTTATCATATAATTAATCTAATTAATAAATTGTTGTTTGAGTATAGTTGTTTAAAATATCAATTGCCCAACTTCTGGATTTGAAACCACATGAGACAGGTTTTCTAAATATAATTAAATATCAATTAAATTGCACCCCTTTGTTGAAAAAAATCGAACCTCAACAGTCATTTGTAAACACGTTTAGCTTCTAATTCTTACTCATTATGTTCTGCATGACCTTGTGATTGATACTATTAGTTTTTCACATATAATAGTTGATTATTAAATGATATTTCATTATATTTTAAAAACCTACTAAAAGTTGTTTCTGATCCAGAGTTTGTGGAATTGATGTTTTGTACTACTAGTTTAAACCAACAATTTATTAATTAAAGGAATTATAGGTCACTCATGTGGTTTTGAGAAATATTAATATATTAAGAGTAAATATCATGCCAAGGCAACCAAACAACACAGATGTTATTAATCAAAATAATGGAATCGTGAACAAACAAATCTTTTTAACTTTTTTTCAGACTATGAGGCAAAAGTCAATGAAGTTGCAAAGATGCCTGGTAGAGTAAAATGTCCTAATTTTTCCATTGTAATTTTATTAATTCCGATAATCCACCTAATTATTATAAATAAGACTTATTATTCATTGTTATTTATTTCATATGGAGATGTTAATAATTCAACTAAATCAATGCCAAGTAAAATATTTCTCCTATTAGTATCAAACTTCAATGTATTTATTGATACATTTTTAATTGCTTACTTCTACATTGTTCTAAGTAAGATTATTAAACTTATATATATCGTTTCACATCTTTATCATTATAAGTCAAGAGAGTGCAAAGTTAATCTTTACTTATATATGGGTTTTCTTAATGTAATGTATTTATCTACCTCATTTATTAATGTGTTTGTTGGTATTTGTCAAGCAGATTTTCCAATGATTGAATTAAATTCAGAAAATTGTGTATTAATTCTTTGCGAGTTTATAATATGGATATCTTTATTAAAATTCCATTATATTTGTTTTCATACCAGAAAGGTAATAATTGAATTGAAGATGAAAATAGATTGTTTAAGAAAAGATGCATTGATTGAGAAAATTATTGATTGCGAAGATGTAATCATGGAGCTAAATAAATTATATTTAATGCCAAGTTTAATCTTATTAATTAAATTATTGTTAATTATAATTGATATGTTAGCAACGCGAGGTTTTAACCTAGGAAATACAAGCTATTTGCTCGTTGGTTCCTGGATTTTTCAACATTGTTTCAATTTCATGTCAGTTGCCTTCTCAGCCAGCCAAGTTAACCAAGAATATGTTGAGCTGACAAGCGCTGCACTTGACCAAGTTATCTCCAGCGTGGATCTGAATAAAGTCAACAACTTGGCTCTGGACCAAGTCACCTCACCTGACAACAGTCCCAACGACATCTTCAGACTGATGTTCCTCAGACTTCAAGCTGAGAACAACCTACTGACCTGTGGTGGAGTGTATGACCTGGACGTCAGTTTTATTCTCTCTTCTCTGGGTCTCTTCATCACCTACTTTTCTATCCCATTTCAGATGGACGTCAATTTATTCATGTGAATAATGTTTTTTTAGAACTATACTTTGATAGGAAAAATATTTCACAATTATTTAATAAAAATTTAATAAAGAAGTGTTATCAAATAAATTGATAAGTTTTTAGACCTAGATAATAGTCATAATAAGATTGTAAATACACAAAATACAGTTAAATGTTCCAAAAATTCAATTTTAATTATTTTTTATTTTCAACAATTAATTGTAAATAATGAAAATTATTCTTTATTATTTTTATGTGGGGATTTTAACTGCGCAATAAAATAAATGTAAATATTCTCTTAATAGTATCAAACCTCTATGTCTTTATTAATGCTTTTTTTAACAGTGACTTTATAATGTTAAAATATATATATGATTAATAAACACAATTTTTTTCTCTTCACATTAATTTATTTATATTATATATATATATATATATATATATATATATATATATATATATTTATTAATTTATTTACTTTAATGACCGATATGTCCTCACTTCTTTTTTCTAGATTTAATTCATTTTGTCTCCACTCTAATTGTAAATACGCTGCTGTATCACCTCATAAGCATAAATAAATAAAATAATAAAGTACAAAGTGAGTCTTTACACTTATATATACTTTCTCAATATAATCGATTTACATTACCAATTTATTTGTGTTACATATATGACTAGTAAAGATCATAGTTCCTATCTTGGAATAAGTTTATAATATGCTTTGATCTTTCTTTTATATACCATGGTATAATTTGATTTATAAATTCACAAAATGACATTACATTTGTTTGCATCATTCTCTAATGAGAATAAATAATATAATTAAAGAAAACATACCTGTTTTAAAAAAGATATATTAATCAATAATTTGATTTTTTACACCCACACAAATATTTTTTTGCACTTTTTTTTATTTGAAAAAATATAACATTTTTACAATTGGTTCCTGAATGTTTCACACCTCTTTCAAATTCGTGCCAGTTGCTCTCGGGTCAATTGGCCAGCAAATAAGTCAGAATACATTGAATTCACCAGCGTTCCTTGAACCAAGTTTCTTAATTGTTTATTTTCTTTTTGACAATTCTGTTACCTACTCTACCACAATATGAATTATTGTATATAGTTTCACGCGCAATTATCCAGATCGGATATAGCTTATCTTATATGAAACTGGTAATAAAAAGTAACTTCCAGCATAGGTTTTATTAGAATCACCACTATAGCTTTAAATCGTCACCTTACATATAATAAAAGGCTTTATTTTATTTACTTCTCCTGACGAAGACAAATATTTTTGTTGAAACGTTGAGAAAAAAAAAATTCTAACTGGACGAAGTGTCTATTTTTTATATAAATATTACATATCAGGGTCAATCAGACATCAAACTGGCGTCAATTCATTTGGTTGGTTTATTTAATGTATATTAGAAATAAACTGGGATAAGAAATAAGTAAACAAGTATGCATATAAATATTACTTTCCAACACATCACATTTTTGAAGCCAATCATTTTTCATGAATTTCTTTACATATACCTTAATCATCCACGTTATATAAATTAAAACATTTTTAAAATGTATATTTTAAATAAAATTAATAGGCTATATTCTGTATAAAGACTCACTCTTCAATAATATCCTTAAATTTAATTGCCATCTATTGTTTAAATTTTACACAAATAAATTTACTGGCAATGCGTTTCTTTTAAATATCATCAAATATTATCTCTACAGACCTTACTGCAATGATAAAAGTTATTGAATGAGAGGGCTTGGCTAATCAGTAGTCAACCCTCTCAGCGGTTTCGCCAAATTAATCTCTAGACCGCTCTACTATAAGCCCTCTCATTCAATAACTTGTTTCATTGCAGTAAGGTCTGTAGAGATAATATTTGATGATGTTTAAAAGAAACGCATTGCCAGTAAATTTATTTGTGTAAAATTTAAATAATATCCTTGCATATATATTTTTCACAAACACTTCAAAGAATTAGAATTTTCAAACTCAACAAAATGAAAATTTCGGTACGATTATTCCTTTAAAATAAATTGGGTCAAAATTATAAGGTAATATGCATTGACACAATGTGAAATGTAAAAAAAAAAATGAAATATATATATAGAAAAATTATATTTTAAAACTATAACATAAAACGTGATAAATAAAAAATATTAATAAATGATAACGCTTCCCTTAAACAAGTTCTGCCTGCATGATTGTGTGTGTGTTTGCACATCTTATAGTCTTAACAAATCCTTTTATACACTACATGTTAATATTATTAGTATATTTATAACATTAAGTTGCGGAAGGATGATATTCATGTAGTGTTTACCTAGTGACACTTTCCCTTTAATTATGTTCAGAAATATGCGCTAATTTATCACCCTAGTAAAAAAAAACCATTCTAGTGATGATAAAGAATGAGCCACAACACCAGTTTGGCAAATTCAGACAGAAAGCCAACCTGTATACCATGCTTTTGGGGCTTCAGCCATCATCAGTACAGGGATGTGTCGATTTCATAACATCCTATGTGAGGGATTATGAAATAGGTCGAATTTACTGAACTGGTGTTTTAGCTGGCGAAGTAGCAAGGACCGATTTTCAGGCAATAATACAACATGAAGTTGCGAAGTTACATGAAGTTAAGAGGATTATATTTTTGTACTTAAGGTGGCACCTCTCCCTTTAATTATACATCAGAATGATCCACTGTTTATCACCCTAGTAAAAATAACTTTACTAGTGATGATAAAGAATGTGCTGAAAGACCAGTTTTGACAAAGTCAGACTTTGACTCTCATCTTACCAGAGGGGTTATAAAATGGTATAATTTACCAAACAGTTGGCAAGCTGGTGAAGTGGCAAGGGCCAATATTTTTATAAAATATAGATATATATTCGTGTTGATGTTTGAAACAGATAAAGTAGGAGATGAAGAGACCTAGAGAAGAGAGAATAAAACTGACGTCCAGGTCATACACTCCACCACAGGTCAGTAGGTTGTTCTCAGCTTGAAGTCTGAGGAAAATCTGTCTGTAGATGTCACTGGGGCTGATGTCAGATGAGGTGACTTGGTCCAGAGCTCCTTATATAAAGATGAGGAAATTATGAAATATCTATGAACACCAGAGCGAAATATCAAATTCATACATTGATAACATTTCAGATTTAACTTACATTGATAAATAATATCATAATTGGCAAAAATAATTTATTTTATTCAATTTATTTATTATATCAATGTAAAAAAGGTTTGCTAATAAATTTATCTACTTTTTGAATTGATAAAATTGACTTTGATATTATGATTTATTTTCTAATATTATAATGAATATGGTAATATTCAAAGAAATTAATACAAATTACAATTTCAACAAGATACATCAAAAGAGTTTCTATAAACGCTCCTGAACTCGAAATATTTTTAACAAGGTGTTATAAATTTATAATACTACAATAGACACTATAAATAGATTATATTGATATATATTGTTGGGGAAAAATTTTAGATTAGTAGAGGAATAAAAATATCCTTTTTTATTTAATAGGTTTAAAACAATAAAAAAAGGACAAAGAGATTAAATTATATGTACATCAGCAGCTCACGCCAGCCTGTCCTATCCAATTAACCGCTAGCCTGCTTAACAATCCAACAAGGCCGCGTTATATAGGCAGATGTCAATTAGCATAAACAATACTAAAACTGTGCAAATATCTGCATATCAAATATCATAGAAATATCTGAAATTGTCAATTTAAACATATATAAATAGATTATATTAAAAACCATTTATAACCATAATCTTACTTTGTAATTATACCTTTGGTATTTAATTCAGAAATTTTGTGAGAAAAATTGTTGATCCTGAAAGAGTTGATTCATTATAATTTTCATGTCGAATATATTAAACTCAAAATGAAGGAATCTATTTTAAAAACAAATAAATGAATTAAATTAATTAATAAAATTTAAATAGGAACTCTGTTACCTTACCCTGTATCTTTATAAATCCTTTCGCCCCATCTGTCTCTCTCTCTCTCTTAGAGATTCAATGAAGCAATGGATAAATATTTATTGCCAAATTTTATTGTTTAAAAATGCATTGTGTTGTTTGGTTACCTTGCAACCGAATCCAGATATTGAAATCTCTTAAGATATATAATTCATCCAATTTAAGTGATTGAATAAATGTAGATTTTAGATAAACAGTTCTGATGGCAGGAGACTGAGAACTATTTCACGTTACAAAATGAAAGAAAAAAATAATAAAATGATTCTTTTATAAATTAACTGAAAATTTATTAAAAGATTTTATAATTTCCTCTCTCTTCAGAATACCTTCATTTTAATCAAAATACCCTTGTTTTAAAATAAAATTGTTTTAAAAAAAAGGATAGAAATTTTGTGTGAAAAATCACTCTTTTTGTTTGAAAAATCGCTTGTTTTGGAGAAAATGAGAATTTGGATGTGCCCTATTATCAAGACATATACTACTTGTATATTACATATTGAGATATTCCTGCACTCCATATATAACAAGAATAATGTGGTCAGGATGGATATCATACTCGCGGTCTATTATGAAGAATAAACGGAGCACCTCCTCTGGCTAACGCCTGAAGACAAGATTCTTCTCGACAAATTCTTCGACATTATCATCAAACATGTTCCAAACATGAACTCCCCAAATGGCAGGGATCTGTCTAGACTTAAGGCGGCTTTAAGATCTTGATCCGGACGTGCCCTCGGAGAGGGCTACGTCAATTGTATATATCTCTCTTCATTCCTACCATTATTATTACCTTATAACTCCCTTTGAGTGTAAAGATTGACGAGATGTCAATAAAGTTGTTTAATTGTCAATTGTCATATTGAGATAGTATAATATATGTAAATAAATTTAAAAATGAATATTTAAAAACAGTAAAGGGGCTTTCATGCAAATAAATATATTCAAAATAGAGAAATTGCAAAAAGATTATATGTAAAAGATGAATAAATTTTTGAAATTTGTTATATAGCGAACATTTCAACCTATTTTTATCTACAATATTTTTTAATTCAATAAAATTAATTTTCATTCAAATATCTGCCTTAATGTACCTCTCAAGTCGTTCTGCAAAAAGATCAACGTTCTAAAGGACCCAAATATCCTAGCTTTACCAAGTTATATAGCAAGTTTAACTATAAAAAATAATAAAAACAAAATGACCATCAAATTTTACCCGAGTACAGCCCCATCAAACATAGCGAATAATCAAAAAGGGAACTGACATATACAAGCTATTTTTATTTGTACAGATAGTGATGCAATTAATTCAACAACTATTATTATCATCACAATACATGCATAACAACACTATAAAGGAATGACAATACATCCAGATGGCACAAGAACCTATAGGACATGCAACAACTGTCCTGGTGTGGAACTAACACCTACCCACATATTCTCATGCCCAGCAATGGCCGCAGCCTTGCAGAAAATTGACATAAACCAAGAGCAGCAGCTTTACAGACCCAAGATAGTGGACATTGCTGCTGCTGTGATAGAGATGCATGTAGACATATGAAGCTCTCCATTGGACACGATAACAACAAAAACAACAACATGCATAACACATTATTGAGAGTAGTGATAAAGTTTTTAAAAATAGGATGCTATATATATATTAAATAGCTATTTCTATACATCAATAATAAATAAAACATCAATTGTATAATAACTGAATAATATATGATAATATATAGATTTTATTCAAGTTATATATATGCAAATTAGTTCAATATCAAACTGATTTGCATATTTTGATGGTAAAATATTATAATGGTAGTAATATTATGATAAAGACTTCTCACACACATCATTACTATAGCTTTTAATATTACAAATACAAACAATATTATATATATATTATTTATAATATACCAATAAAAATTAACATGTGTAAAAGTGATATTTGCAGCTTAACATATTTTAAGGAAATATTTGGGCGAAGCCAAACCTTTCTGGCTTGTTTACCATATGTATATTTTTAGGAAGTTTCTAGCTCAGTTATGTTCTGTTTTTCTAAAAAAATAATACAGACAAGTTAGAGGTCATAAGAATTGTCTTTATTAGAATATGATATTTATCTCCTCGTTCACACATGTTATAATTCATATATATATCATTAATTTGTAATATATCTTTCCATAACATATACAAATATTGTTTTGAAATAGAGAAATCAATAAACAAATCTTTAACGGTTGGCGTTCAGCCAACTGATATATTGGTAAAATAAATGATATTTTGATCCAATATAGGACTATTTAAAATTCCAAATTATTATAGACGCATATGATTCTTTAAAAAGATTCATACTCGTCTATAATAATTTCGAATTTGATAACAGATGGCGTGCTGGCGCATCATAATATGTCTTTTTAATTAATATATAGAAAATCTTTTTATAGATATTTTAAAATAATTTCATTGACATCTTGGCAATACATTCGAAATGCACAGTCTGCACTATTTAAAATAGATAAAATGCTTTATATACAATATGTACAATGAATATGTCGTCTCTGCCACCGCTGCAGAGTTTGGTGGAGAATCGCCAGTGGGTTTCTAGTGACACCACGTATTTCATGATTTACGAAGAATACCTACATCGCGTACTTCGCCTCTGAGGAGATGGTAATGGCGTGGGCCTCGAGACCAACTGGAAAGATATGTATTAGATCATATGATGTATAGTAGGTATTAATATATTGATTGAGTGACATATTATAATCAATATCTTTTCAATTCTATTTAAATAATTGATAGTTCAAAGGTCAATAAAGTTTCAGTATTTCAAATATTATCAATGATTTATATTCATTTTTATTGATATTAGGTATATGTTTCACATTATTATGAAGTAAATAATAAATGTTAATTTTTCAAATAATTTATCAAATTTTTATGATATTTCATCAGAGATAGATATCTTATTAATTGATTATAATAAAATCATCAGGTGTAAAGGAATTAAAATTCTGAAAGAAAAAGCTTTGCCAACTAAAATGTTTGTTTGAACATTTAGGATGTACATTACATTGTATAACCTCAAAAGGCTGATATATGGTTCTGTAAAACATAAAATAGTTATCACTCAAATAGGTTGATGCCCATTTGGAATGGGATAGAGAAGTAGGTGATGAAGAGACCTAGAGAAGAGAGAATAAAACTGACGTCCAGGTCATACACTCCACCACAGGTCAGTAGGTTGTTCTCAGCTTGAAGTCTGAGGAACATCAGTCTGAAGACGTCGTTGGGATTGTTGTCAGGTGAGGTGACTTGGTCCAGAGCCATACTGGTGACTTCAATGTATTCTTTGTTAACTTGGCTTGCTATGAAGGCAACGGATACATAAACGAAAAAAATATAAAATATCCAAGAACACCAGAACAAATGCCCAAGATATCCAATATTAAATCCATTTATTGATAACATATCAATTAATATTAATAACAGTTTTATCAATAAGATAAATATTGATATCAAATAATCTTTATTCAACTTCTTCATTATACTAGAATATAAAAGCATTTTGGAAATCAATAAATTTATGTTACTTGGTAGATTTTTGTTAAATATTAACATTTCTTCTCTAAGATAATAACAAATATAATGATAATACAAAAAATTCAACCAAATCAAACTCTCTATTAAAAATAGCATAACAATTTCATGTAAGGGCCATTCATTGGGCAAAATTTCTTTATCTGATTTTAAAGCTGCGATAGAATTATACGCTATAATTGTAATAGGACAATATAAATAGATTATATTAATTAATACCATATATATACAAAAATAGGCTTTGTATTTAATATTATATGAATATATAAATCTACTCTCTAAATTATTTTTTATTTTACTAATTTTCTTTCTTATAGTGTAAAAATAGGCCAGAAGAAAAACATTAATAGTTTTATAAATAATTTCAAAATATATAGCAAACATATTTTGTAATGTTGATAAATTTTAAATCTTTAAATATTCTGGTGGATTATTAAAAAAATAATTGATAGCCTTATTTAATATGAATTTATAAATTATAAAAATAAATGTTATTATGATGGAAATATTTCTGAAATTTACTCCACTGAGCATTTTAAATTATACCTCCTCCTTTTTCTATGTTCCAAACACAATGGACTTGAGAATTATCATTATTATTATTGAGATTGTTTGGTTACCTTGGTATCTAGAGGGTAATATGTTTATATTTACTTTGACCTCAACATCTCAAATAGGTTTTGTTAGTAATAATTTTTGATTAAATTTCAAATGAACATTTTATTATAAATTTGTCCTCTGAAATTCTAGGTCATCTTTATAAGTTTTGTTTGTAAACAAATAATATTTTGTAAAATTGGAAGATTTCTCTGAAATTTAAAATACAATAAAAGGCAGCCTCCGAGGATGAGTCTTTTACTCTATTGAACATTCTCTCAAGCTTTCAGGTACTGTAAACCCTTCTTTAGGAACATGCAACTCCTTAGAAAGAGAGAGATTGAGATTGAAACTGATTTATTAATCATTCATATAATATTATATAGTGCCAAATTTGAAATTATAATACAGAATATATATATATTTACATCAGACAAGAGCCTTCTCTGAAGGGCCGTCTGGACAATGTCAAATGTTCAAGGCCGCCCTGAGAGAGAGAGAAGAGAAATATGAAGGACTTTACCTGACAATTTAACTTTGCTTTTTTTCAGTGTTGGCTCTTAGAATTTTATGCCAATATAGATCAGTAAAATTATATTTATACCTGTAAATATACATGTGTTAGAAATGTGTGGAAATATTTAAAATAGGGTGGTTGGTATTAGAATACTAATAAATTGATTTCTCTCTCAGCCTCCAATTAAGTTTTAGGTCTAAAATATTTTATTCACTCAAATAAGTTTATACCCATCTGAAATGGGTTAGAGCAGTAGGTGATGAAGAGACCCAGAGAAGAAAGAATAAAACTGACGTCCAGGTAATACACTCCACCACAGGTCAGTAGGTTGTTCTCAGCTTGAAGTCTAAGGAACATCAGTCTGAAGATATCTCTGGGAGTGTTGACAGTTGAGGTGACTTGGTCCAGAGCCATACTGGTGACTTCAATGTATTCTTTGTTGACTTGGCTGGCCGAGAAAGCAATGGAAACAAAGATGAAACAATTTTGAAATATCCAGGAACCAGAATGCCAAATGTTTCTATTTCCCAATTTAAAACCACACGTTGATAACATTTGAATTATAATTACCATTAATTTGATTATTAAAATTGTATTCGGTATTGAATATAATTTATTTAAATTTTTTATTATACCTGTAAAAGAATTTAAATTTTCGATTAATATGCCTGTTTTTAAAATAGGTATATATTTGTCTTTAATTTTATTATTTTTTTCTAATATAAAAACAAGTGAAATTGAATTTTAATAAATTTATCCAAATAATAAATTCAGAAAGAAGCGACAATATATAATATTTTATACTAGATTTAACATTATAATTATCAATTTGAATAATTTTATGAGCCATATGAATAAATGGACAAAATAAATAGATTACATTAAGAAAGGTTATATATAGGCAAAGACTCACCCCGTCAGGAGCTCTTAATTTTTATTGAAACATCAAGGTAATAAAAAGATTTACTGGCTGAAGTATCTTTAATTTGAGGAACTACGGATTCCGGCCAGACAGCCTCTATCTTTATGATTTGAATATGTGTTAGGCGACAAAAAAAAATGTTTGTTTCAAAATAGTATATTAAGATGTTTCTCTTATTTATTATAAAATTGGTCACTCAAATAAGTTGACTCCCATCTGGAAAGGGAGAGAAAAGTAGGTGATGAAGAGCCCTAGAGAAGAAAGAATAAAACTGACATCCAGGTCATACACTCCACCACAGGTCAGTAGGTTGTTCTCAGCTTGAAGTCTGAGGAACATCAGTCTGAAGATGTCACTGGATTGATGTCAGATAAAGTGACTTGGTCCAGAGCCATACTGGTGACTTCAATGTATTCTTTGTTGACTCGGCTTGCTGAGAAGGCAACTGATGTGAAGATAAAGGAATTATGAAATATCCAGGAGCCAATAAGCATAAAGCTTGTATTTCCCATATTAAAACCTCGTGTGGATAAAATACCAATTATAATTAACATTAATTTCATTAACAAGATAAAATTCGGTATTGAAAATAATCTATTTAATGTTCTGAATATATCTGTGTAAAAAACAAAATTCTCAATTAAGAGTTCTGTTTTTGAAATAGATAAATTTGCCTTCAATTTAATCATTTCTTTTCTAAAATAAAAACAAATGTAATGGAGTTTTAAAAACGATATCCAGATTAGAATTTCGCAAAGAAACATTAAAATATAATCTTTTAAATTTATTTCCACATTAGGAATATCAGCTTTAATGATCTTATAACCTATATAAATACATGGACAAAATAAAAAAATAAAATTAAGAAAGCCAATATAAAAGTACAATTTAAATTTAAAATTTATTGTTTGATTATATATTTCATGTGAAAATAGTGATTTAAGTTTATTAATATTATTTTTAATACTATAAAAGTACACTATTAAAAAGACATTTATTAAAGAAAATATATTTGATGTTATTAAAAGAAATATTTTTCTTGCCATTGATTTAGGTAGGTTGTTATCATCTAAAGATAAAAACAATGAATTAAAATAATCAAATGAAAAATATAAATGAGTTATAGGAATTATTAGAATTAGAATGGAAAGATTGGGACATTTTATACTAAACTTCATCGTGGTAATTTATTGGTTCTTTCTACTTGGTATGAAAAATATTGATTTGTTTAGTAACAATTCAATTATTTTGATTAATAACATCTGTATTGTTCGGTTACCTAGCCACCATATTTTTCTTTCAAGATATTAATATTTCAGAAATCCATTGTTGTCATGTAATTCATTCATTTAATAAAATTTTGTTTAAAGTGTTGTGTAGAATATCAATTTTTATATTTAGTATCCAGAACCTCATTATCAGGTCCAGACTTTAATGGTCAATTAGTTATATATTCATCTATTCTTGTAAAATTGAAATATTAACAATATGTGCCAATGGTCAACTTGTTTTTTCATCTATAAGAACAAACTTAATTGCTTTTAAGTTTGTAAACATGTCGAACGCATACAGTATGAGCATTAGAAAATTCTTATACTTAATGAAAATCATGGTGTACTCAATCTATTTTTGAAAAAAAATGTTGTTATATAAAACATTGAGTACTTGGTATAATTGAAAAATATTTATATTATTTTTTATAAATAATTCACACAAGAGAGTTTAATCTATACAATATTTGTTTTTAAGTTTATTCAAAATATTCTAATATAAAATGGTTCTGATTGATTTACCTATTGAATACCTTCTATATTTATGATATTTGAAAAGATCCAATTAAACTTGTAACTTATAAATATTAGAAAGGAACTATAGTTTATATATATTTGTTTAATTAAAAAGGCATATATTGGATCAAAATTTCATTTATTTTACTAATATATCAGTTGGCTGAACGCCAATTGTATTTGGTGTTGAATATATTTATTTAAATTTTTATTATACCTACACAAAATTTTAAGTTTTCGATTAATATGTCTGTTTTTAAAATAGGTATATGTGTCTTTAATTTTATTATTTCTTTTTTTAATATGAAAATAAATGAAATTGAATTTTAATAAATTTATCCAAAAAATAAATTCAGAAAGAATCATCTAGATATAAAGTTTTATACTAGATTCAACATTATAATTTTCAACTTGAATAATTTTATGAGCCATATGGATAAATAGACCAAATAAATAGATTACATTAAGAAAAGTTATATATAGGCAAAAACTCAATTTATCTTTTCTTGTGTTATCATAACGTGAAAGAAGAAAATAAAGTTTATTTATCTCATCTTTACTACTGTAAAAGAAATATATAAATAAAGCATTAGTGAAAACATAGAAGTTTGTAAATATTATAAGAAATATTATTTTTGCCATTGATTTAGTATTGTGAATCCCTCTATACGAAATATTAAAAATTGAATAAAGAGATTTGTTAGCAATAATAATATGAATTAATGGAAATAATAAAATAAATTTAGAAATTATAGCATATTTCATTCTATCCTTCATCTTCACTATTTTAGTGTTCTTTGCTACTTGGTCTTAAGAATCTATTGATTATTGTGCTAACAACTCTTGCGTAGAATAATTACGTTTGTGTTGTTTAGTTACCAAGACAACATATGTAATCTCTCTCTCTCAAAATTTTAATATTTCAGAGAGCCATAGTGGTAATTTATTTCAATCAATTCATGAATAATTAGTTGAATAATTCCAGTACCTGATTGGTGATTTTGTATATTATCAAGTAGGCATCGCTTATGGACTTTCTATTTTTGCATAAATATATTCTCAATAGTGAGTGCGAGCAACCAAAATGGTAATTTGCATCTTGTAAGAAAAGTATAACTATTTTACATTTTTTTTAATATCCCTTCATTGCTCTAAATTAGACAAGATCTTGGAGGTCGTGCTCATAAAGAAGTTCAAGAATTCTTCTTGGTTTTCTGTACAGGGATCCTTTACATTTGTAAACATTACATTTACTTTAGGTATAAATATTCGTAAATTTTAGCCCTTTAAAAAAGTATACTTAGTAAAAGTAATATCATATACTTAATAACATTTAAGGTATAATAGGAATACATATTTCAAGATGTCATTTCAGATTTTCCCTGGGATGTAATGTAGAAAATCAGGAAAGACAAACTCCAGGATGACACAACAATTTATTCAGGTAACAACCAAAATCAACATATAAATATAAATATAAATAATTTGAGATATGAAAAAAATAATAATCTTTACTTTAATTTCTCTCAAGAATATAATATTCCAGAAGTCCATGGTTGTCATGTAATTCATCCATTTAATGAAAGGTTGTTGATAGTGTTGTGTAGAATATCAATTTTCTATTCAGGATTCAGAACCTCATTATCAGTTTACAAAATTTAATAGTCAATTAGTTATATATTCATCTATTCTTGTAAAATTCAAACAATAACAGTATTTGCAAGTGGTCAACTTATTTTTTCATCTACTAGAACAAACTCAATTACTTTTAAGTTTGTAAACATGTCGAACGCATACAGTTTGAGCATTAGCAAATTCCTATACTTAATGAACATCATGGTGTACCCAATCTATTAAAAAAAACAAAATTAAAATAAAACATTGAGTACTTGGTATAATTAAAAAATATTTATATTATTTTTTATAAAAATATCACACAAGAGAGCTTAATCTATACAATATTTGTTTTTAAGTTTATTCAAAATATTCTAATATAAAATGGTTCTGATTGATTTAACTATTGAATACTTTCTATAATTATGGTATTTGAAGGGATTCCATTAAAGCTTGTAACATATAAATATTAAAAAGGAATCATAGTTTATATATATTTGTTCAATTACAAAGGCATTTATTGGATCAAAATATAATTATATTTTAAACAATATTTCAGTTGGCTGAATGCCAATTTTATCAAGGTATTATAACATATTAATGTATGATGCACTAGCGCGCCATCTGTTATCAAATTTCAAAACTATTTTAGAGGCGTAATAAAAAAAAAGAATATTACGCCTCTAAAATAGTTTTGTAATATTAATGTATATTCAAAATATATTTTGTATTTTGAAATTTATATTCATAAATTATATTTATATCTAGAAATACACATGTGTTAGAAATGTGTGGGAATATTTAGTATGGGGTGGTTGGTATTGGAATACTAATAAATTGATATCTCTCAGCCTCCGATTAAGTTTTAAGTCTAAGATATTTTATTCACTAAAAAAGGTTTATACCCATCTGGAATGGGATAGAGAAATAGGCGATGAAGAGACCCAGAGAAGAGAGAATTAAAACTGACGTCCAGGTCATACACTCCACCATAGGCCAGTAGGTTGTTCTCAGCTTTAGGTCTGAGGAACATCAGTCTGAAAATGACGCTGGGACTAATCTCAGGTGAGATGACTTGGTCCAAAGCCATATGGTGACTTCAATGTATTCTTTGTTAACTTGACTGGCCATGAAGGTAACTGATACGTAAATGAAAGAATGATAAAATATCCAAGAACACCAAAACAAATGCCCAAGATTACCAACATTAAATCCATTTATTGATAACATATCAATTATTATTAAAAACAGTTTTACCAATAAGATAAATATTGGTATCAAATAATATTTATTCAACTTCTTCATTATACTAGAATATAAAAGCATTTTGAAAATCAATATATTTATGTTATTTGGTAGAGTTTTGTTAAATATTAACATTTCTTCTCTAAAATAATAACAAATATAATTATAATACAAAAAATTGACCAAATCAAACTCTCTATAAAAAATAGAAGAACAATTTCGTGTAAGGGCCATTCATTATGCAAAATTTCTTTATCTGGTTTTAAAGATGCGATAGAATTATTCGCTATAACTGTAATAGGACAATATAAATAGATTATATTAATTAATACCATATATATATACAAAAATAGGCTTTGTATTTAATAATATATGAATATATAAATCTACTCTCTAAATTATTTTTTAGTTTACAAATTTTCTTTCTTATAGTGTAAAAGAAGGCCAGAAGAAAAACATTAATAGTTTTATAAATAATTTCAAAATATATAGCAAACATATTTTGTAATGTTGATAAATTTGAAATCTTTAAATATTCTGGTGGATTATTTGAAAAATAATTGATAGCGCTATTTAATATGAATTTATAAATTATAAAAATAAATGTTATTATGATGGAAATTTTTCCGAAATTTACTCCACTGAGCATTTTAAATTATACCTCCTCCTTTTTCTATGTTCCAAACAAATAGGACTTGAGAATTATCATTATCATTATTGTTATTGTTTGGTTACCTTGGTATCTAGAGGGTAATATGTTTATATTTACTTTGACCTCAACATCTCAAATAGGTTTTGTTAGTAATAATTTTTGATTAAATTTCAAATGAACAGTTTATTATAAATTTGTACTCTGAAATTCTAGGTTATATTTATAAGTTTTGTTAGTAAACAAATGATGTTTTTGCAAAATTGAAAGATTTCTCTGAAATAAAAATTTCAATAAAACGCAGTCTCCGAGGATGAGTGTCTTACTTTATTGAACGTTCTCTCAAGCTTTCGGGTATTGTAAACCCTTCAACAGGAGCATACAACTCCTGTGGAAGAATCCACAATTCCCGAAAGCTTGAGAGAAAGTGTAATAAAGTAAAGAACTCATCCTCGGATCCTGCGTTTTATTTTAAATGATTTTTTAAAAATTATAAATGACTCTCTCTATGTAGTTGTTATATTCGCCCTCTTAAAATCAAAGTTAACTCTATTTTATTTATTTTTTTATCATAAGGATTGTATGTAAATAAACTGCTAGTTGGAAGATATTTGTAAAATATTGCATAATATTAAAATATTATTCTCAATGCTCCTCTTTCATTATTTTCTATAAAAAATATATAAAAGTAAATTTGCTTTAATCTTTGACTAATAATTTTTTCACTAATTTTAAATTATATGCTTATTTTAAGATTCATTTCTCTGATAAACTTATTTATATATTAGATATTAATCATCACTTTGAATTAAACTGTTAGATATTTCAGAGTTGAGGTCAAATAGATGCACTCGAAATATAAAAACGGTCACTTTACATAGGATATATATATGCATATTGGTTCACCAGGTTTGTGATGCATATATTTTTATTTTAATTTTTAAACTTGTATATTATTCATATATTAATATAAATTAATTTATTCCTGTTATGTACTCTTCTACCTAATATTCAATAATCTTAGGTAATGTAGTTTTTCATTAAAAGAGATTGTATGCTACTGAAAGGTTATATATTCGTATATTATTTTATTATTGCAGAATTATCATAAGAACTGAAAACATTAATATTTCACGCTATATGTTGATTACATCACGCAACAACAACCAAGTCCTTGGTCAAAACCATATATACATATTATATATTACAATTTCCTTTGATATTTGGCATATTTTGTCTTTTATTCTACAAACATAAAGGTCGCCTCTTTTCAGTCAAAATGAATGTCAAAACTGGATGCCATCTATTTGACGAAAGGAAAATGTGGACTCGAAAATTAATATGAACAAAAAGAAAACAAAAAGTTTTTATTGAGGACCTCTCGTCCTATATAGGATTCGCCAGTTTACCAATCTAATCCCAATAACCAAATACTGAAAGTAACCTATCCTTCCTAACTTGAAGTTAACTACATACCATGATTATCATGGCCTGTGACATGTTTACTTAGAAGTAAAAAATATCCATATAGACAATTATATAAGCTGGTCGCTTAATTTACCAATCTAATCCCAATAGCCAAATACTGAAAGTAACCTATCCTTCCTAACTTGAGTTAAGTTAAGTTACAGGGTGAACCACTATCTCCTTACTTATTCATACTTTTTATTAACGACCTGATTAGTACTTTTGACTGCTCAGATATACCTGGTATTTATCTGCCAAAGTATGGAAATATCCATTTGTTACTATATGCAGATGATATTGTACTGATAGGCGAATCTAAGAACAATTTGTAGTTAAAAATTAATATGATACGAAAATATTTTGAGGAAAATATGCTAACGCTGAACGAAAACAAATCAAAAATAATGCTATTTAGCAATGGTGGGAAGCGCTCAAAATCCGATAATTGGTATTGGGGACAACAAACACTGAATGTCACGGAAAGACACATGTATCTAGGATATCCACTCACCTCAACAAACTCTTTTAAGCAAGCCGCATTATACTATAAGGGTAAAGCTCTCGCGGCCAGTGGTGCGGTATGACCAATTCTGACCAGGTCGAAGATGAACTCTCTTAAATCCTCTAGAGCCAAGCTGGTGACTTCAATGTATTCGCTGTTGACGTTACTGGCTGAGAAGGCAACTGATGCGAAGAGGAAGGAATTATGAAATATCCAGAAACCAATAAGCATAAAGCTTGCATTTCCCATATTAAAACCTCGTGTTGATAACATATCAATTATAATCAACATTAATTTCATTAACAAGATAAAATTTGGTATTGAATATAATTCATTTAATGCCTTGAATATTCCTGTGTAAAAAACAAAATTCTCAATAAAGAGTTCTGTTTTTGAAATAGATAAATTTGCCTTTAATTAAATCATTTCTTTTCTAAAATAAAAACAAATGTAATGGAGTTTTAAAAACGATATCCAGATTAGAAATTCGCAAAGAAACATTAGAATATAATCTTTTAAATTTATCCCATCATTAGAAATATCAGCTTTATTGATCTTATAACTTATATAAATACATGGACAAAATAAAAAATAAAATTAAGAAATCCCATATAAAAGTACAATTTTAATATAAAATTTATTGTTTCATAATATAATTCATCTGAAAATAGTGATTTAAGTTTATTAATATTATTTTAAACACTATAAAAGTAAACTATTGAAAATACATTTATTAAAGAAAAGATATTTGATGATATTAAAAGAAAAATTTTTCTTGCCATTGATTTAGGTAGGTTGTTATCATCTAAAGATAGAAACAATGAATTGAAATTATTATTTAGAAAATATAAATGAGTTATAGGAATTATTAGAATTATAATGGAAAAATTGGGACATTTTATACTACACTGCATCGTGGAAACTTAATTGGTTCTTTCTACTTGGTATGAAAAATATTGATTTGTTTAGTAACAATTCAATTATTTTGATTAATAATATCTTGTGCTGTTCGGTTACCTAGCCACCATATTTTTCTCTCAAGGATATAATATTTCACAAATCCATAGTTGTCATGTAATTCGTCCATTTAATAAAAGGTTGTTGATAGTGTTGTGAAGAATATCAATTTTCTATTCAGGATCCAGAACCTCATTATCAGGTTTCAAAATTTTATAATCAATTAGTTATATATTCATCAATTCTTTTAAAATTCAAACAATAACAGTATTTGCAAGTGGTCAACTTATTCTTTCATCTATAAGAACAAACTTAATTGCTTTTATGTTGGAAAAATGTCGAACGCATACAGTATGAGCATTAGCAAATTCCAATCCTTGATGAACATCATGGTGTACCCAATCTATTTTTGAAAAAAAAAAGATTTCAAATAATACATTGAGTACTTGGTATAATTGAAAAATATTTATATTATTTTTTATAAATAATTCACACAAAAGAGTTTATTCTATAATTATGGTATTTGAAGGGATCCCATTAAAGCTTGTAACTTGTAAATATTAAAAATGAATTATAGTTTATATATATTTGTTTAATTAAAAAGGCATATATTGGATCAAAATATAATTTATCTTACCGATATTTCAGTTGGCTAAATGCCAATTTTATCAAGGTATTATAACATATTAATGTATATTCAAAATATATATTTGTATTTTGAAATTTATATTTATAAATTATATTTATACCTAGAAATACACATGTGTTAGAAATGTGTGGGAATATTTAGTATGGGTGGTGGGTATTGGAATACTAATAAATTGATATCTCTCTCAGCCTCCAATTAAGTTTTAAGTCTAAAATATTTTATTCACTCAAATAAGTTTATACCCATCTGGAATGGGATAGAGAAGTAGGTGATGAAGAGACCCAGAGAAGATAGAATAAAACTGACGTCCAGGTCATACACTCCACCACAGGTCAGTAGGTTGTTCTCAGCTTGAAGTCTGAAGAACATCAGTTTGAAGATGTCACTGGGACTGATGTCAGGTGAGGTCACTTGGTCCAGAGCCATACAGGTGACTTCCATGTATTCCGTGTTGACTTGTCTGGCTGAAAAAACAACTGACACGAAAATGAAGGAGTTGTGAAATATCCATGAAGCAGTGATAAAATAATCTTCATTTTCAAGATTAAATCCACGCATTAATAACATATTAATTATAATCAACATTAATTTAGCCAATATTACTAAATTTTGCCTTGAATATAATCCATTCAATTTCTTGATTAAATCCATATAAAAGATAGTATGGTCAATTAATAAATTTGTTTTTAAATGAGGCACATTAATTTTCAATGTTCTAAACGCTTTTTTAATATGAAAACAGATATAATGAAATTTTATGTAATAAATCCAAATTATAATCTCAACTAGAAAACTAATAACATTATCTTCTAATATCAATTCAGTATTTGTATTTTCTGCATTAATATAATTATAAATTAAATAAACAAATGGACAATATAAAAACAATAAATCAAGAAAAGTTATATATAAGTATAGGTTAACTTTATTTTTTTTTTTTTCATAATGGTAATTTTTAGATAATATAAATATGAGTTTATTAATCTTTTGATTGATATTGTAAAAGTAAAAAATAGAAAATGTATTATTCAGAACAAATAAATTGGTTATAATTGCGTAAAATACTTTTCCTGGCATTGATATAGCCGTTTTGTTAAAATCTCTATCTGAAATATAAAACAAAACATAATTGTTGTAATTTAAAATAAATAAATTTAATATTGCGAATATTAAAATTATTATAGAAAGTTTTGGACATTTTACTCTAACCTTCATCTTTGCCATTTATTTTAAGAAAATTATGGATTAATGTTATCCAGTTCTTATTATTAACATCTGTTTTGTTTAGTTACCATGACAACGTATTTACTCTCAAATATTTGTTTATTATTGAAGTCACTTTTCTCTGATTATACTTCTAATTGAGAATTGGAGTAATAGAATAAATTGATACCATCCATGTAACTCAAATCAAGCATAAAACAAACACATCCAAAGAATCGGTAATCATATCTATATTAAGTGTTGCTTTTAAAATTTTTAACTTTATATTGATTTTTAAATGACCAAGAATTTTGCATAGTTGCAAACCCAACCTGTGAGTTGAAAAAGTGTGTGTCTAACATTGCATTAATAAGTACAATTTGGTATTGTTATATTTAGGTAGACATAAGAGTATTAGTAAATTAAATTTTATTGCCATATATCGTTAATATTTTACACAAATAAATTTACTAGCAATGCGTTTCTTTTAAATATCATCAAATATTATCTCCACAGACCTTACTGCAATGATATGAGTTATTGAATGAGAGGGCTTGGCTCATCAGTAGTGAACCCTCTCAGCGGTTTCGCCAAATTAATCTCTAGACCGCTCTACTATTGTATTGGACTGGTTTTGTTATATAACCTGCATTTTCTATGAAAGGCAGCTTAGGGGTGTTTAAGGAACTATGGACATAAGCTTATAGGTCTGTAGAGGTACATACATATAATTTCAAGGTATTGCATCGAGCAAAGCTCTTCCGCAAAATATGTTTTCATAACAAATATATATTAGTAAATTAAATTTTATTGCCATCTATCGTTAAAATTTTACACAAATAAATTTACTGGCAATGCGTTTCTTTAAAATATCATCAAATATTATCTCCACAGACCTTACTGCAATGATATGAGTTATTGAATGAGAGGGCTTGGCTCATCAGTAGTGAACCCTCTCAGCGGTTTCGCCAAATTAATCTCTAGACCGCTCTACTATTGTATTGGACTGGTTTTGTTATATAACCTGCATTTTCTATGGAAGGCAGCTTAGGGGTGTTTAAGGAACTATGTACATAAGCTTATAGGTCTGTAGAGGTACATACATATAATTTCAAGGTATTGCATCGAGCAAAGCTCTTCCGCAAAATATGTTTTCATAACAAATATATATTAGTAAATTAAATTTTATTGAATATACCTTGAAATTATATGTATGTACCTCTACAGACCTATAAGCTTATGTCCATAGTTCCTTAAACACCCCTAAGCTGCCTTCCATAGAAAATGCAGGTTATATAACAAAACCAGTCCAATACAATAGTAAAGCGGTCTAGAGATTAATTTGGCGAAACCGCTGAGAGGGTTCACTACTGATGAGCCAAGCCCTCTCATTCAATAACTCATATCATTGCAGTAAGGTCTGTGGAGATAATATTTGATGATATTTAAAAGAAACGCATTGTCAGTAAATTTATTTGTGTAAAAAAAAATTATAAGATATATTGTTGTATATACACTGGCGTCCAAAAAATAAGAAACTTTTGTTTTTTAATGATATGTTTTAAAATATACAACGCTAAAAGCTAAAAAGTAATTTAATTAGGTATTTTAAGTCGTAGAATCTATTTATCGCAATCATTCGATTCGGTAAAATTGAAAATATGCAAATTTTTGCTTGTCTTTATAAGTGTGCTATTTGGCGTGTCGTTTACACCATCTAAGAATTGTCCAATTATAATTTTATTTAATCCTTAGTTAATTATGAGTTTACAAAATTTTTTAGCAGATGATTTAAAATGGAGAGCTGTTGGAAGAATGGAGGCAGGGCAATCACAAGTTGAAGTAGCAAAATGGCTAAATGTGAATAAATCTGTGGTCAGAAAAATATGGAAACAGTTCATTGAGACAGGAACCATCAAAATAAAAGAAGGTTCTGGTAGAAAAAAAAAACAGCTACCTCTGAAGACCGTTATCTGGTCGTAACTGCCAAGCACCATAGGGAGATGACAGCTATTCAACCCTCTAATAAACTCTCAAGTGCTACTGGAAAAGAATTTCAAGACAAACTGTTTACCGAAGGCTTCACGAAGGTGCCCTTTATGCAAGTCGACCAATGGTCTGTATCCCTTTAACCTCTGCTCACAGGAGAGCCCGCTTGAATTGATGCTTGGAACATCACGCCTGGACTCATGATCAGTGGGCCAATGTTCTCTTCAGTGACGAGTCAAGATTTAGTTTAAACACAGATTCTCGACGAGTGTTCATCTGGAGGGAGCTTGAAACCCGCTATCATCCCAGTAACATCAGGGAAATAGACAGTTTTAGAGGGGGCAGTCTCTTAGTCTGGGCTGGTATCAGTTCTAGCAGACGCACACCCCTCCACATTTTTCTGGGGGCACTTTAACTTGCCCAAAGGTACAGGGACGAGATCCTTGAGCCCTATCTAAGACCTTATAGAGATCAAATTGGTCACAATTTAATTTTTATGGACGATAATGCTCGTCCGCATAGGGCTAGGCTAGTCAATGAATATCTCCAGAGTGAGAATATTCGAAGGATGGATTGGCCAGCCAGATCTCCGGACCTGAATCCAATAGAGCATGTGTGGGATGCTCTAGGGAGGCGTATTGGAGCTCGTCACCCCTCTCCCAGAACCCTCGTTGAGCTAAGAACTGCTCTATTGGAGGAGTGGGGTTTACTACCCCTGGACCTCCTCCAAAGCCTGGTAAACAGTATGAAGGCTCGCTGTGAGACCTTGATAGCTGTTAGAGGTAATCATAGCTCCCTATAGATATCTTATTTCTTTAAGCTCTGGAACCTTAGCTTTGGTTATGTTGGTAATAATTTTCATATTTCATAATTTCAAATATTTTCTTTATTTTCATATAGCTAGTCAATTCTCCATAGTTTAAATTATTTGTATACTAAATTTTATATTTGTTAATAAATTAGCTTTTGAAAATTTCAATATTGGTTAAGTTTCTTATTTTTTGGACAACAGTGTATATTAATTAATTGTTACCACTGAGTGTGTGTAAGCTCACAGGTAAATAGGCGCTAACTGAAACAGAAAAAAGTTCCTTTGTTTAATATTAGTTCCCTTTTATATTTTGTTCTCTCTCTTGTAAATCAATAAATATAATGTTTAATTAATAATTATTGGAATCAGTTTCATTAATAATTCTAAGCAAAGTCAACATATATTTACTTTATACACATTTTTTTATTATCCCTAGTACACGTGGTAATGGCCATGATAATCATGGTGGGTAGAGGTAGGCGACTGCTTTTTACTGTAAGCGCACCACATGTCTGCACATATGAAAAGCAGTTATAAACAATTAAAAATTTATACCCCTCATTAATATCATACCCTGAATCACACGTGCTCTTTTAAAATTCTTACTACTCAAAATATTTTTTCTTTTGGAAGTTAAATTTATATCTTTCGTATGATATAATCCAAAGGGGAGTTAATAAAATTAAAAACTTTTTATTAAAAATATTCTAATGTAATTCATGTATTGAAGTGAAAATATTATAATGATACTTGTAATATTCCATTATGTGCTTCTTTTTAATCTGCAGAATATATAGCAAAAAATTATATTTATAATAATCTATTAAATATTATAATTAAAAGAGCGAATATATTTTATATGTTAAAAAGAGAGAATAACAAATCTTATTATTTTTTACTGACGTTTTGAATTATTTTGTTGATTATGAGTGATGGATGAATAGAGTGCATGTTTGAGAAGGGAATTTTATATTTAAGGGAAAAGTTCAAGAAGACATATTAAATTCAAGATTTTTAAAAATACTTAATTATTAAAATAATAATATTGAATAAATAGGGAGAGAATATATAAATAAATACATGTAGTAATATAGGCTAAAATGATATATTTAAAAAAGTATAAATTTTGAAAAAGCATCTCGTAAATATGCAAACGTAGGTTGTTGAATGCTTTCACCATCAATAGGCATAAATGTAAACAATTGGTTGACTTTATAATATCTAGAATTATTTTATGTTTATTCCATTATAGATCATGTAAATCAACAACAGTTTTCTGTTGAACCATCAGAAAAAATTGAATAACATAAAATCTGATCTCAATAGAGTTAAACCTTTTTTTATATAGTTTTAGTTTCTGACATTATTTGCAGTTATTTGAATAGATTATTAATTTTATTAATCTGAGTTGTAATTCTGTTGAAGAGGACAGGAACTAAGGTATTGACTATAGAATTTTATTATTTAACTCTATAAATCAAATATATAGATATTAGAAACAAATAGAAAATTTACTAGACCTGTAGTAATTCGAGTAAAAAAAAACCCTGATTTTTCAACTTAAATTTAATGAAGGCCATGAAATGAAAATGTTAGCTAATTTTTCAAATCATATGAACAAAATATCTTTTAATATATCACACAAACATACAGCTTTTTTAAGACCACTGGTTTTATTCTTTTAATATATCAAGAACATTTCTAAACATTTTTACCCCACAAACTGTTGACATCATGAAAAATTAGAGCTATAAATGGCTATGTAAATTCGAAACCTTTGATCTAGTTGTGACTTGGTCCAGAGTGGCATTGGTAACCTCAACGTATTCTCTGTTGACTTAACTGGCCAAAAAGATAGAAGACAGAGATGTTTCCATATTGAAATATCCAAGAACAGGTTAACATATAACTCTCAATTTTTAAATTCTAAAAACAATAGAACACTTTGAAATAAATTAATAAAAATAGATATATTGAATTGGAATTTTTAGAACATATATTACTCTAGAGATAATGTTTCACTTCTAGATTTTTGACCAAATAAAAAGGTATTTCTGTACATAAATATGGTTGTGGGAGCAATTCCTAGAAAATATTTTCAGCGAAATTTAAAAAAAGTTTAGCTTTTGAAAAACTAGATAAGTTTATAGTATTATATATTATATTATCATTTTATTTTATTTTATTTCAGCACACAAAACGCGATATCCCAGCTAGGGATAATTGCGTCGATTTAAATTTTTTAAAACAGAAATAGTTATAAACATATTATACAAGAAAAAGTAATCGAAATAAAAAGAGAAACAATAATATATATTAGGAACCTGAGCCTTTCAGGTTTGTAAGAAAATCATAATATTACAATTTTTTTATGTTTCTTTATTTCGACTAGAGCGCTATGTTCCCCCTAGGGACACTTGCACTTTAAAGATAAACAACATTTTGTAAGAAAATAAAGAAAGATATATTAAAATATAGAAATATTCAAAAAAAGATAATCTGTGTGGAAGTTTAATTAATTATAATTATATGTAATTTTTCTGTCCCTAAAAACTTATGTCCATAGTTCATTTAAAATACCCATTCGAAGAGTCAAACATCCTATAAAAGGAAGTTCCAAAAATGCAATATTACAGCGGTAAACTGGCGAAACCGCTGGGAGGGTTCACCACTGATGAGCCAGGCCCTCCCTTTAATTATTCCATTGCAGTAAGGGGCAGTAGAAACTATTTTATTTTAAAAAGAATATTACGCGTCTAAAATAGTTTTGTAATTTGATAAACGAGAGAAAAGTTGGCTAGTAAGATCATATCCTTAGTCGATCACATGTCCTGTCTTCTATAAATGGATATTTCGTGAAACAAAGGGTCACTACCCCGTACCTCCCCGCGTGGGCGCCACAATGAATACCTTGTATATATTTTATATATATGTATATTTAGCAATTATTCTTATCTATTTATTCATATATTTACCATTATATAATCTTATTTATTCAAATTTATATTTTATCTGTATTTAACCTTATATAATCTTATATGGATATTGTAATAAATCAGTTTAATCTCAATCTCCCCTGCGGTCACTATTTTGACTTACTAAGAATAGAACAAAAGAACCCCATATTTGATGGTCAGGAACAGTTCTCTCTGAATTGTCACTTTGTCATCTGTTCCCAGGATGGTTTTTGGGACCTTCTCTTTCATCTCTGATATACTCCTTACGGGTGGATATGAATACGATACAGGTGTGCGTCCTTAGAACTTGCTACACAACCCCAGACTGTTTCGCAAACACTACATTAATATATACAGTTATCAGTGTCATGCATTCTTTCTTAATTCTGTCACCATTTGCTTTTGGTTCAGCGGTAGAATGCTCGCCTGCCACGCGGGCGCCCCGGGTTCGATTCCCGGCCGATGCATTTTTTAAAATTATAATATTATTAAAAAAACGAACATTAAAAAAACGAACATTTGTTTAAAACAATTCTCTTTAAACTTATAAAACGGACTCGGCTTCGCCCGGGGTTTTACCCGAGTAAAGGTTTGTCTAGCGAACATTTGTTAAAACAATTCTCTAAAAACTTATTAAAAAAATAAAAAAAGATATATTTTGATAATTTGAAACTCGTAAATTTGAATCTCTCGATAAAGTGAACATTTTTTCCCGGTCCCTGTGTGCCTTGTCATCATGAATTTTGTCTTTCCTAATTTTCTACATTAGAAAATCATAGCTTTATCTAGTGAACATTTTTCCCCGGTCCCTTGAAAAAATACTCGATAAGTTGAATAAAATCAATATTAATTGGTTCCCTCGGTAATTGGAAGTTAAAGGAATAGTATCTTCGCCTTAGAATTTTATCATTATTCTTGTCGCAAATAAATTGCCGTGTCATCCTGAGATAATCTTACTTTTGATAAATAATATTTAAGATAACAAACTTAGTGATAAGAAAACTTTTTATCATCGTCACAATGGGGGGCGCTGCTTGCGAGTTAAATCTACAAATCTGCAAATAACTCTAAGGATATTCAAGATATTCATGAAATTATTTTTCAAAAACCTTCCCGGTGATATACCTAATAATATTCCAAAATTTCACGGCGATTGGATGTATGGTTTTTGAATCTATAGAGTACAGACAGACATTCAATTTTATATATATAAGATAATATAAATGAGTTTTAAAAATTGTAAAAAAAAAAAATGCATCGGCCGGAAATCGAACCCGGGCCGCTCGCGTGGCAGGCGAGCATTCTACCACTGAACCACCGATGCTTTAAAAAATGGCCATATTTAGGTATTCATTCCATTCCGGATTAGTCCGCATAAAAAAGTTCTTCAAATGAAAAAAAGAAATAGCCAAAAATACTTATCAAAATCCAGCCGAAAATTTTCCTCAGGTTTATAAAAAGCGACATGCAAAATTTGGTACCAATTGGTTCAGTAGTTTTTGAGTTTATCGCGAAACAGACAGACAGACAGAAATTGACTTTTATATATATATAGAGATTTACTCTTCATTGTTGGCTTTTTAACTTACATTCATTCTTCATTGTTGGCTTTTTATATTACATTCACTCTTCATTGTTGGCTTTTTATCTTACATTCACTCTTCATTGTTGGCTTTTTATATTATACTCTTCATTGTTGGCTTTTTATCTTACATCCATTCTTCATTGTTGGCTTTTTATATTACATTTACTCTTCATTGTTGGCTTTTTATCTTACATTCACTCTTCATTGTTGGCTTTTTTTATTTTAAATTCATTCTTCATTGTTGGCTTTTTATATTACATTCACTCTTCATTGTTGGCTTTTTATCATACATTCATTCCTCATTGTTGGCTTTTTATATTATATTTACTCTTCTTTGTTGGTTTTTATCTTACATTCACTCTGTTGGCTTTTTATATTACATTTACTCTTCATTGTTGGCTTTTTATCTTACATTCACTCTTCATTGTTGGCTTTTTATATTATATTTACTCTTCATTGTTGGCTTTTTATCTCACATTCACTCTTCATTGTTGGCTTTTTATCTTACATTCATTCTTCTTTTTTGGCTTTTTATCTTACATTCACTCTTCATTGTTGGCTTTTTATCTTACATTCATTCTTCATTGTTGGCTTTTTATATTACATTCACTCTTCATTGTTGGCTTTTTATATCATATAGAAAATCATAGTTTTATCTAGTGAAATTTTTTTCCCGTGTCACATTGCCGTGTCATCCTGAGATAATCTTACTTTTGATAAATAATATTTAAGATAACAAACTTAGTGATAAGAAAACTTGTTATCATCGTTACAATGGGGGCGCTGCTTGCGAGTTAAATCTACAAATATGCAAATAACTCTAAGGATATTCAAGATATTCAAGATATTATTTTTCACAAACCTTCCCGGGGATATACCTAATAATATCCAAAATTTCACGGCGATTGGATGTATGGTTTTTGAATCTATAGAGTACAAACAAACAAACAGACAGACAGACAGATATTCAATTTTATATATATATATATAGATTTGTAATATATCTTTCCATAACATATATAAATATTGTTTTGAAAATAGAGAAATCAATAAATAAATATTTAAAGGTTGGTGTTCAGCCAACTGATATATTGGTAAAATAAATGATATTTTGATCCACAATATAAGCCTTTTTTAAAATTCGAAACTATTATAGACGCATATGATTCTTTAAAAAGATTCATACTGGACTAAAATAATTTCAAATTTTGATAACAGATGGCGCTCTAATGAATCATAATATGCCTTTTTAATTAATATATAGACACTTTTTTTATAGATATTTTAAAATAATTTTATTGACATCTTGTCAATACATTCAAAATGCACAGTCTGTACTATTTAAAAAATATAATATGCATTATATACACTATGTACAATGAATATGTCGCCTCTGCCAGCGCTGCAGAGTTTGGTGGAGAATCACCAGTGGTTCTCCAGCGACACCATTTATTAGGTGATCTACAAAGAATATGTATATCGTGTACTTCGCCGCTGAGGAGATGGTGATGGCGTGGTCCTTGAGACCAACTGGAAAGATAGGTATTAGATCATATATTGTATAGTAGGCGTTAATATATTGATTGAGTGACGTATTTTAATCAATATCTTTTCAATCCTATTCACAGAATTGATAGTTCATAGATCAATCAAGTTTCAGTATTTCAAATATTATCAATGATTTATATTCATTTTTATTGATATTAGGTATATGTTTCACATTATTATGAAGTAAATAATAAATGATAATTTTTCAACTAATTTATCAAATTTTATGATATTTCATCAGAGATAGATATCTTATTAATTGATTATAATAAAATCATCAGGTGTAAAGGAAATTTAATTCTGAAAGAAAAAGCTTTGCCATCTAAAATGTCTGTTTGAACATTTAGGATGTACATTACATTGTATAACCTCAAAAGGCTGATATATGGCTCTGTAAAACATAAAATAGTTATCACTCAAATAGGTTGATGCCCATTTGGAATGGGATAGAGAAGTAGGTGATGAAGAGACCTAGAGAAGAGAGAATAAAACTGACGTCCAGGTCATACACTCCACCACAGGTCAGTAGGTTGTTCTCAGCTTGAAGTCTGAGGAACATCAGTCTGAAGATGTCGTTGGGATTGTTGTCAGGTGAGGTGACTTGGTCCAGAGCCATACTGGTGACTTCAATGTATTCTTTGTTGACTTGGCTTGCTATAAAGGCAACGGATACATAAACGAAAAAATTATAAAATATCCAAGAACACCAGAACAAATGCCCAGATATCCAATATTAAATCCATTTATTGATAACATATCAATTATTATTAATAACAGTTTTATCAATAAGATAAATATTGATATAAAATAATATTTATTCAACTTCTTCATTATACTAGAATATAAAAGCATTTTGGAAATCAATAAATTTATGTTACTTGGTAGATTTTTGTTAAATATTAACATTTCTTCTTTAAGATAATAACAAATATAATGATAATACAAAAAATTCAACCAAATCAAACTCTCTATTAAAAATAGCATAACAATTTCATGTAAGGGCCATTCATTGGGCAAAATTTCTTTATCTGATTTTAAAGCTGCGAGAGAATTATACGCTATAACTGTAATAGGACAATATAAATAGATTATATTAATTAATACCATATATATACAAAAATAGGCTTTGTATTTAATATTGTATGAATATATAAATTTACTCTCTAAATTATTTTTTATTTTACTAATTTTCTTTCTTTAAGTGTAAAAATAGGCCAGAAGAAAAACATTGATAGTTTTATAAATAATTTCAAAATATATAGCAAACATATTTTGTAATGTTGATAAATTTGGAATCTATAAATATTCTGGTGGATTATTAAAAAAATAATTGATAGCGTTATTTAATATGAATTTATAAATTATAAAAATAAATGTTATTATGACGGAAATTTTTCTGAAATTTACTCCACTGAACATTTTAAATTATACCTCCTCCTTTTTCTATGTTCCAAACACAATGGACTTGAGAATTATCTTTATTATTATTGATATTGTTTGGTTACCTTGGTATCTAGAGGGTAATATGTTTATATTTACTTTGACCTCAACATCTCAAATAGGTTTTGTTAGTAATAATTTTTGATTAAATTTCAAATGAACATTTTATTATAAATTTGTCCTCTGAAATTCTAGGTCATCTTTATACGTAAGTTTTGTTAGTAAACAAATAATATTTTGTAAAATTAGAAGATTCCTCTGAAATTTAAAATACAATAAAAGGCAGCCTCCGAGGATGAGTCTTTTACTCTATTGAACATTCTCTCAAGCTTTTAGGTACTGTAAACCCTTCTTTAGGAGCATGCAACCCCTGAGAGAGAGAGAGATTGAGATTGAAACTGATTTATTAATCATTCATATAATATTATATAGTGCCAAATTTGAAATTATAATACAGAATATATATATTTACATCAGACAAGAGCCTTCTCTGAAGGGCCGTCTGGACAATGTCAAATGTTCAAGGCCGCCCTGAGAGAGAGAGAAGAGAAATATGAAGGACTTTACCTGACAATTTAACTTTGCTTTTTTTTCAGTGTTGGCTCTTAGAATTTTATACCAATATAGATCAGTAAAATTATATTAATACCTGCAAATATACATGTGTTAGAAATGTGTGGAAATATTTAAAATAGGGTGGTTGGTATTAGAATACTAATAAATTGATTTCTCTCTCAGCCTCCAATTAAGTTTTAGGTCTAAAATATTTTATTCACTCAAATAAGTTTATACCCATCTGAAATGGGTTAGAGCAGTAGGTGATGAAGAGACCCAGAGAAGAAAGAATAAAACTGACGTCCAGGTCATACACTCCACCACAGGTCAGTAGGTTGTTCTCAGCTAGAAGTCTAAGGAACATCAGTCTGAAGATATCTCTGGGAGTGTTGACAGTTGAGGTGACTTGGTCCAGAGCCATACTGGTGACTTCAATGTATTCTTTGTTGACTTGGCTGGCCGAGAAAGCAACGGAAACAAAGATGAAACAATTTGAAATATCCAGGAACCAGAGAGCCAAATGTTTCTATTTCCCAATTTACAACCACACGTTGATAACATTTGAATTATAATTACCATTAATTTGATTATTAAAATTGTATTCGGTATTGAATATAATTTATTTAAATTTTTTATTATACCTGTAAAAGAATTTAAATTTTGATTAATATGCCTGTTTTTAAAAAAGGTATATTTGTCTTTAATTTTATTATTTTTTTCTAATATAAAAACAAGTGAAATTGAATTTTAATAAATTTATCCAAATAATAAATTCAGAAAGAAGCGACAATATATAATATTTTATACTAGATTTAACATTATGATTATCAATTTGAATAATTTTATGAGCCATATGAATAAATGGACAAAATAAATAGATTACATTAAGAAAGGTTATATATAGGCAAAGACTCACCCCGTCAGGAGCTCTTAATTTTTATTGAAACATCAAGGTAATAAAAAGATTTACTGGCTGAAGTATCTTTAATTTGAGGAACTACGGATTCCGGCCAGACAGCCTCTATCTTTATGATTTGAATATGTGTTAGGCGACAAAAAAAATGTTTGTTTCAAAATAGTATATTAAGATGTTTCTCTTATTTATTATAAAATTGGTCATTCAAATAAGTTGACTCCCATCTGGAAAGGGAGAGAGAAGTAGCTGATGAAGAGCCCTAGAGAAGAAAGAATAAAACTGACATCCAGGTCATACACTCCACCACAGGTCAGTAGGTTGTTCTCAGCTTGAAGTCTGAGGAACATCAGTCTGAAGATGTCACTGGGACTGATGTCAGATGAAGTTACTTGGTCCAGAGCCATACTGGTGACTTCAATGTATTCTTTGTTGACTCGGCTTGCTGAGAAGGCAACTGATGTGAAGATAAAAGAATTATGAAATATCCAGGAGCCAATAAGCATAAAGCTTGTATTTCCCATATTAAAACCTCGTGTGGATAAAATACCAATTATAATTAACATTAATTTCATTAACAAGATAAAATTTGGTATTGAAAATAATCTATTTAATGTTTTGAATATACCTGTGTAAAAGACAAAATTCTCAATTAAGAGTTCTGTTTTTGAAATAGATAAATTTGCCTTCAATTTAATCATTTCTTTTCTAAAATAAAAACAAATGTAATGGAGTTTTAAAAACGATATCCAGATCAGAATTTCGCAAAGAAACATTAAAATATAATCTTTTAAATTTATTTCCACATTAGGAATATCAGCTTTAATGATCTTATAACCTATATAAATACATGGACAAAATAAAAAAATAAAATTAAGAAAGCCAATATAAAAGTACAATTTAAATTTAAAATTTATTGTTTGATTATATATTTCATGTGAAAATAGTGATTTAAGTTTATTAATATTATTTTTAATACTATAAAAGTACACTATTAAAAAGACATTAATTAAAGAAAATATATTTGATGTTATTAAAAGAAATATTTTTCTTGCCATTGATTTAGGTAGGTTGTTATCATCTAAAGATAAAAACAATGAATTAAAATAATCAAATGAAAAATATAAATGAGTTATAGGAATTATTAGAATTATAATGGAAAGATTGGGACATTTTATACTAAACTTCATCGTGGTAACTTATTGGTTCTTTCTACTTGGTATGAAAAATATTGATTTGTTTAGTAACAATTCAATTATTTTGATTAATAATATCTGTATTGTTCGGTTACCTAGCCACCATATTTTTCTTTCAAGATATTAATATTTCAGAAATCCATTGTTGTCATGTAATTCATTCATTTAATAAAATTTTGTTTAAAGTGTTGTGTAGAATATCAATTTTTATATTTAGTATCCAGAACCTCATTATCAGGTTCCAGACTTTAATGGTCAATTAGTTATATATTCATCTATTCTTGTAAAATTGAAATATTAACAATATGTGCCAATGGTCAACTTGTTTTTTCATCTATAAGAACAAACTTAATTGCTTTTAAGTTTGTAAACATGTCGAACGCATACAGTATGAACATTAGAAAATTCTTATACTTAATGAAAATCATGGTGTACTCAATCTATTTTTTGAAAAAAAATGTTGTTATATAAAACATTGAGTACTTGGTATAATTGAAAAATATTTATATTATTTTTTATAAATAATTCACACAAGAGAGTTTAATCTATACAATATTTGTTTTTAAGTTTATTCAAAATATTCTAATATAAAATGGTTCTGATTGATTTACCTATTGAATACCTTCTATATTTATGGTATTTGAATAGATCCAATTAAACTTGTAACTTATAAATATTAGAAAGGAACTATAGTTTATATATATTTGTTTAATTAAAAAGGCATATATTGGATCAAAATTTCATTTATTTTACTAATATATCAGTTGGCTGAACGCCAATTGTATTTGGTGTTGAATATATTTATTTAAAATTTTTATTATACCTACACAAAATTTTAAGTTTTCGATTAATATGTCTGTTTTTAAAATAGGTATATGTGTCTTTAATTTTATTATTTCTTTTTTAATATGAAAATAAATGAAATTGAATTTTAATAAATTTATCCAAAAAATAAATTCAGAAAGAATCATCTAGATATAAAGTTTTATACTAGATTCAACATTATAATTTTCAACTTGAATAATTTTATGAGCTATATGGATAAATAGACCAAATAAATAGATTACATTAAGAAAAGTTATATATAGGCAAAAACTCGATTTATCTTTTCTTGTGTTATCATAGCGTGAAAGAAGAAAATAAAGTTTATTTATCTCATCTTTACTACTGTAAAAGAAATATATAAATAAAGCATTAGTGAAAACATAGAAGTTTGTAAATATTATAAGAAATATTATTTTTGCCATTGATTTAGTATTGTGAATCCCTCTATACGAAATATTAAAAATTGAATAAAGAGATTTGTTAACAATAATAATATGAATTAATGGAATTAATAAAATTAATTTAGAAAATATAGCATATTTCAATCTAACCTTCATCTTTACTATTGTATTGTTCTTTGCTACTTGGTCTTAAGAATCTTTTGATTATTGTGCTAACAATTCTTGCGTAGAATATTTACGTTTGTGTTGTTTAGTTACCAAGACAACATATGTAATCTCTCTCTCTCAAAATTTTAATATTTTAGAAAGTCATAGTGGTAATTTATTTCATACAATTCATGAAGAATTAGTTGAATAATTCCAGTACCTGATTGGTCAGTTTTTATATTTTCAAGCAGGTATCGCTTATAGACTTTCTATTTTTGCATAAATTTATTATCAATAGTGAGTGCGAGCAACCAAAATGGTATTCTGCATATTGTAAGAAAAGTATAACTACTTTTACATTTGTTATTTTTTTTTAATTATCCCTTAATTGGTCTAAATTAGACAAGATCTTGGAGGTCGTGCTCATAAAGAAGTTCAAGAACTCCTCTTGGTTCTCTGTACAGGGATCCTTTACATTTTTAAACGTTACATTTACTTTAGGTATAAATATTCATAGATTTTAGCCCTTTAAAAAAAGTATACTTAGTAAAAGTAATATCATATACTTAATAACATTAAAGGTATAATAGGAATACATATTTCAAGATGTCATTTCAGATTTTCCCTGGGATGTAATGTAGAAATTCTGGAAAGACAAACTTCAGGATGACACAACAATTTATTTAGGTAAAAATCAACATTTATAAGATACAAGTTAATCAATGGGGGAAGTTTCCAAAGTAGAAATATAAATAATATAAAAAATCTAAAAAAAAATAATATTTACTTTAATTTCTCTCAAGAATATAATGTTTCAGAAGTCCATAGTTGTCATGTAATTCATCCATTTAATAAAAGGTTGTTGATAGTGTTGTGCAGAGTATCAATTTTCTATTCAGGATCCAGAACCCCATTATCAGGTTCCAATATTTAATAGTCAATAAGTTATATATTCATCTATTCTTTTAAAATTCAAACATTAACAGTATTTGCAAGTGGTCAACTTATTTTTTCATCTATAAGAACAAACTTAATTGCTTCTAAGTTTGTAAACATGTCGAACGCATACAGTTTGAGCATTAGCAAACTCCTATACTTAATGAACATCATGGTTGTACCCAATCTATTTTTGAAAATAAAAATGAATTCAAATAAAACATTGAGTACTTGGTATTATTGAAAAATATTTATATTATTTTTTTATAAATAATTCACACAAGAGAGTTTAATCTATACAATATTTGTTTCTAAGTTTATTTAAAATATTCTAATAAAATGGTTGTTATTGAATATAAATACCTTCTATAATTATAGTATTTGAAGGGATCCCATTAAAGCTTGTAACTTATATATTAAAAGGTAATTATAGTTTATACATATTTGTTTAATTAAAAAGTCATATATTGGATCAAAATATCATTTTTTACCTATATTTCAGTTGGCTGAACGCCAAGTTTATCAAGGTATTATTACATATTAATGTATATTCAAAATATATATTTGTATTTTGATATTTTATTTAATTTTATATATTTTTTATATTCGACCTTTACGATTGAAACTTTTAAACGATATAGAGTTAGGTTTATAAGAAAGGAGTACAATCATATTGTAACAAAGTATTTATTATTTTTATTATTTTTATTAATAGAATGGTCATATTTATGTTTATATTTTGCTACTCTGTAAATTTCCCTCATGGATTATCTTTTGTTTACCATACATAGTTTGTGCTTGCCTGAAATAAATTTTTGTCTCCTCCTGAAGTTTTTGTCTTCCCTAATTTTCCACGTGGCATTTTGGTGGAGATTCTGTGTAAGTTATGGAAGACAAACTGAAGACCGCCGAGAAGACCTTGAAGCCATGGGTGCTGTGATCTAAATTTTGGAGACTGATTCCAGGATTTCACCTCCATGCTAAATCCAAGACTTCCCTCGAATATGACGATGTCCCTATGGACGATACGACGACAAAGCCGCTCTTCACGCCGCAAGAAAAAGGACGCAAAGGTACTAGGGACAAAGTTCCAAGACTCCGATGGAATCCTTGGCAGAAGCAGGTCAGATCAATGTCAGTATATACAATAATTTATAGCTGTGGGTCACAGCTCCCATAGGGAAGAAGCTATGTAACAAAGTATTTATTATGATGAAGATAGAGGCTGCCTGGCCGGCATTCATATTATCGTGAAGATTTTGTCGAAACGTCGAGGTAATAAAAAGATTTATACTGGCCGAGGTGTCTTTTTTCAAGAAATAAAGTATTTATTAATTTTATTTTTTTATTAACAGAGTAGTTATTTTTATTATTATATTTTGCTACTCTGTAAATTTCCCTCGTGGCTTATCTTTTGTTTTTTTGTTTTTACTTGAATATGTAGCTAATGAACACTGCACTGTTTATTATTTATTATTAATAGCAAAGATACAAAAATAACTTAGTGTATATATGTGCAACAAAGAACAATTATTATTATATACAAGAGATCATATTCAAACATGAGCTCATCTATAGCCATTACAACTCTGTGTAATATACTATATAACACACACAACTACTATTATTACATTATTAAACTATATCATGACATTTACTCCCTCTTTATCAATTTATTGCACAGTAAACTTAATTTACAAAATATTGTAGATCACATGAAAACAACTTTGTCAAAATTGGTTGGACATTGGTTAAAAACAAAGACTGTGCAAATATTCATTGAGTATAACTAAGGACACCATAATCGTTCATTTATAGACTTCTAAATTTATATTTTTTCATCTAGAGTATATTATATATAATTTTATTCAAAAAAAAAATGTTTAATTTATATTAATTTTATGTTTTTAATATGTAACATCGTTTCAATGTGTATTACACATTATCAACAATGAATTTTTATTACATTTTTTATTTTAAAAGAACATCCAAATAGATATTTATTTAATTTTAGTTTGGTGAAAATATTTTACATAAATATACAAATAAATATGCAAAGATTAGAATGAAAATGTATCTACACAGTAAGTATATACAGATATAATTCGTTTTAAAATTTATTTTAAATATTATTAAAATATATTTTTTTCATCGCAGTAAGGACAATAAAATATTATGTTATGTGTTTGAAAAAGAAATATTTGTGCTTCATAATGCTTCCATTTCTTAGGTATATATGGCACACACGTTATCGCCTTATATTTATAATTTATTTTAAACAAAAAGAAAATTTAGAATTTTCATATTATATTCAAACAATGGAACATTCATTTTTGATTAGAGGGGGGGGGGGCAATATGTAGTAATATTTTGAGGGGTAATGATGGTTGAAATTAAAATATATGATGAATTTTGAAATATAAATCATTTTCGTTAAACTTTCCTAGTTTTTGTTCGAATTATTCAAAATAAAGTTAAACCTGTCTATAACGCCCCCTCTTGGGACTCACCAATACAGGGTGCTATAGAGAGGGGGTGCTATAGACAGGTCACGTTTAATGTAAATATCGCATTGTACTACGTATTTAAAATTGGGCACTATAGGTAGGGAGGCGCTATTTAGAGGAGGCGCTATAGACAGGTTTAACTGTATATTAAAATTAATTATTACTCAAATAAATTTATGCCCATCTGGAATGGGATAGAGAAGTAGGTGATGAAGAGACCCAGAGAAGAGAGAATAAAATTGACGTCCAGGTCATACACTCCACCACAGGTCAGTAGGTTGTTCTCAGCTTGAAGTCTGAGGAACATCAGTCTGAAGATGTCGTTGGGACTGTTGTCAGGTGAGGTGACTTTGTCCAGAGCCATACTGATGACTTCAATGTATTCTTTGTTGACTTGGCTGGCTGAGAAGGCAACTGACACAAAGTTGAAAAAGTTTTGAAAAATCCAGACGACAATGAACAAAATGCTTGTATTTCCAAAATCAAAACCTCGTGATGTTAATAAATCAATTATAATTAACATAAATTTAATCAACAAGATTAAATTTGGCTTCAAATATAGTTTATTCAACTTCTTGATTATACCTGTGTAAAAAATAGTATATTCAATTAATTGAACTGTTTTTAAAATATATATTTTTGACTTCAAATCAATTATTTCTTTTCTAATATGAAAGCAAATATAATGGAAATTTAATAAATATATCCAAATTAAAAATTCGCAAAGAAACATCAATGCCATTTCTTTTAAACTTAAAACAGGATTAGGAATATCAACTTGAGTCATCTTTAAAACTGTATGAATAATTGGACCACATAAATAGATAACATTAAGAAACCCCATATAAAAGTATAACTTTAAATTGAAATTTTCTGTTTGATTTTGATGCGAAAAGAGTAATTTAAACTTTTTAACCTCATTTCTAACACTGTAAAAGTAAAATATTAAAAATGCATCAATAAAGACATACAAGTTTGATACCATTAGTAAAAATATTCTTCTTGCCGTTGATATAGTTGGATTGTTAACATCATCATTAAAATTATAAAACAATGAATATAATGTTTTATTTACAACAATACATTTAACTATAGGAATTATTAAAATAAAAATGGAAAGTTTGGGACGTTTAAATCTACCCAACATCTTGTCTCATAACTTCAATTTCATCTGCTTTTTGGTCTTATAAAAAGAACGTCGATTTGTTTGCAAATGATTCACTTATTTTTTTAATAATTTCTGTGTTGTGTTGGTTACCATGACTCCATCTTCATTTTCTCAAGATATTAATATTTAAGAAAGCCATAGTTGTCAAAAATTCATATAATCAATAAAAGGTTAGTTGTGAAATGTTTCACAAAATCTCAATTTTTACATAAAGGATCTAGAGGTTGATTGATATCATTTTAATAAATATAAACTATTTTTGCGCCGCGTATCATTATTTTTGAATTATAAAGTTTATATTCGTAAATTAAATTTAATTGCCATCTATTTTTAAAATTTTACAACGAATAAATTTACTGGCAATGCGTTTCTTTTAAACATCATCAAATATTATCTCTACAGATCTTACTGCAATGATATGAGTAATTAAATGAGAGGGCTTGGCTCATCAGTAGTGACCCCTCTCAGCGGTTTCGCCAAATTAATCTCTAGACCGCTCTACGCTCTATTGCAGTAATGTCTGTAGAGATAATATTTGATGATATTTAAAAGAAACGCATTTCCAGTAAATGTATTTGTGTAAAATTTAAAAGTTTATATTTCTTATAAAACAGAAGGCATGCTAATGTATCATATTGATATTGTTTTTAAAATAAACCAATAAATTATATAATTGGCTTTTTATTATTGTACATATCAAACCTTGCCAGTATGTGCCAGTGATCAAACTAGTATTTTGCAATATTTAAAAGCAATATTGCCACGTGGAAAATTAGGGAAGACCAACTTTGGGATGAGACAACAGTTTATTCAAAACAAGAACATACTATGAATGATAAATAAAAAATAAGCAAAAAGGGAAGTTTACAAAGTAGCAAAATATAAACATAATAAATGATACTCTGTTAATAAAATAATGAATATTTTGTTACAATATTAAACTGCTTTTAAATTTGTAATTATATGAAACGTATAGAGTATGGGTAGTGGCAAATTCCTATCCTTATTAAACATCATGATGTACACAATATATGGGAAAATTGATCTCATATAATGCATTTCATGCTAAGTATAATGTATATGGTAATTTAAGCCAACAACCCCATATTGTATATAACTTATAACAAGATTTCCATGTTGTATAATAGAAACACATCTGTAAATGATTATACGCATGATTGACATGTGTCATTAAATCATCATATGTAATGTACTTTGTGCAAACTGAGGATAAATATATAAAACTCTGTAATAGATTAAGAGTTGAGCTGAAGCAAGAGATAGAAATCAAAAACGTCTAAAATCGAGATAGATGTAGCAGTCCCAAAACAACAAAGTCTAAAGATGGAAACTGCCACGGCGCCAGTGTCCAATTTCACCAGACGATCCAGGCCCCTGTCGCATCTGTTGAAATGCAACACGCCCTTTCTAGGAAAATATATAAAAGGCCCCCATCTTTAGCCAAAAATACAGTCACTTGACAGTCACTTCACCATCTGCGTGAGCCCTCGTCGGTTGTACCCCAGGTCTTCCTCATCCACCATGTAGTCAGTAAGAACTCTTTCATCTCCATCTTTCGCTCCTAGCTCAACTTTTATCTGTTCACGGAACTTTTCTAGTGTAACTGTGTCTTTGTTTTTTGTGTGTACATTCCCAAGCTTTCCACTCTGCCTCGACCACGACTGCCTGTACTCTGTGAGAACTTTTAAAGGTCTTACAAGGTGCAGAGAGGTACTGGAAAACTCCCCATCCTGACAGCTTCTCTCGGTCAACACAGTATAGCGAGAGTTGACAGGGACTCGCACCACAGTTTAAGTCGACTGGATACCTCATCACATATTTCAGTCGACAGGTTTCTACAAGAGGCTACAGGACTTCACCACACACATGTATATATTCTATATGAAAGTAATTGTATCACTTGTTAAATTTTTATAATACTCAATTTGTTACAAACCACGGAAATTTCAAAAGTTTTTTAAATAGAATAAAGACAGTGGAGGATTCAAGTTGCTTTTTGTGGTATTGAGGAACAAACCTCAAGACATCTACTGATCGATTGCCCAGCATTTCAAGATTATAGAATGAAGAATAAACTAGTTGTTTGTGAACTTAACGATTTGATTTCCGATAAAAAGTCATATTTAAAGTTCAATTCATTTTGTAAATACATTCTAAACTTTCTACAAAATCTGGATCTCTAATGTTTTCATGCGTTGAATTATGTAAATAACTTATGTAAATAAACTTTTTTCCTTGTTTGACGCGAGTATCCCTTGCGGGATATAGCGCTTTGGAAATAAAATAATTGTAACTTGTTAAATATGATTCATGAACTCAATTTACAATAATAGTTTAAAGGTTTATTGAAAATCATTTAATACATATATTCCTACTGATGTTAAATATCTGAAATGTATTTCAACCTGAATTTTTTTTTTCAAGGTCTGCAAATTTGATTTTTATGCATTATATACATTGTATTATACATTTGAAACAAAGATATTTTCAAAAACTAAAATTTTGATGATAATTAAGATTGATATATTTCATTCGCATTTTTATTATCAAAATATTTTCAGGAATCTTTTAGTTGCAAGACTATGATATTCCTCCAAAGACAGATTCATATTTGTTGGATAGCAGTACCAAAAATTTTGTATTGTAGCATATCTGCAGTTTGGGAATATATGCTTCATAGGGTACATGTTTAAGAATTTTGTGTATTTGATAAAATAATAAATAATTACATAGAAAGTACAAGTGAAACTTTTGCAGTATTTACAGCTACACATTAATCCGCTGGTAAATCATGTCAGCAACCCAAGATAGAAAGGTAAGGAAAAAACAAGAACATGAAATATCTATTATAGGTTTTCTTTCTAGAATATTTTCTAATACAATATAAGAAAATTTGCTAGTCTTTTTTTTTTTTAGAAATGGAAATTTTGATATTGAATAAAATTAAACTATATAAAATGAATGGCCAACTCCATCATCAAAAAAGACTCCTAAACTATATGTTATTTATTGACAATTTGAGCAAGATAACTCTAAACAGGTTGTTATCATATAAAAAACACCAGCTTTGTCAATTTCAGAACACTCACACGCAGTTTTATACTAAGGTCCTTAGCAGACTATTTCAGGTTTAGGTTTTATTATGTTCCTAAGTGATTTTTGATAGATCGAGTAGGTTTGGAGAGGTTGAAACAAAGGGGCATTCAATGGAAATCATGTTATATGCATCTGACCTTATTTTGTTCGTATATATCTCCAGTAATTCAAATAAAATAGAAACGAACACAAGAATGAAAAAAATGTTTGATCCATATTGCGCTGGTTCATTGATGTGCCATTTAAGACAAGGGTGGTTCAACTATTATAGGTGATGATACACCAAACCATGATGTCTACAATATGTAAAGTGGGTCATTCAACAGTGGAAGTGCGGCGATCACCAAAACGTCTGCAAATTTGAATACAATGATACTCTTATAAGACACAAAGCAGCATTTATCACATCCTGGCAGTCAATTTGTAGTAAATCAAGATGTGTAGACATGTCGCTATTCTAACTGCGTAGGAGAAGATATGTGAAAAAATCACATAAAAGTGTTTGGTATTTAAAATGTGTTCTGTTTGTAATAATATTGTAATGAATAGTTGTGAAATATTTTCCTATCCAAATATAGTTCTAAAATATATTAATTACTCAAATAAATTGACGCCCATCTGGAAAGGAATAGAGAAATAGGTGATGAAAAGACCCAGAGAAGATAGAATAAAACTGACGTCCAGGTCATACACTCCACCACAGGTCAGTAGGTTGTTCTCAGCTTGAAGTCTGAGGAACATCAGTCTGAAGATGTCGCTGGGACTGATGTCAGATGAGGTGACTTGGTCTAGAGCCATACTGGTGACTTCCATGTATTCTTTGTTGACTTGGCTGGCTGAGAAGGCAACAGACATGAAATTGAAACAGTTGTGAAATATCCAGGCACCAACAAGCAAATAGCTTGTATTTCCTAGTTTAAAACCTCGCGTTGATAACATATCAATTATAATTAACAATAATTTAATTAATAAGATAAAACTTGGCATTGAATATAATTTATTTAGCCCCATGATTACATCTTTGTAAAAAATAATTTGATCAATCAATTCATCTTTTTTAAAAAGATATATTTTTATTTTCAATTCAAGAATTTCTTTTCTGATATGAAAACAAATATAATGAAATTTTAATAAAGATATCCATATTATAAACTCGCAAAGAACCAATGCATAATTTTCTGAATCTAATTTAATCATGGAAATATCTGCTTGAATAAAACCATAAGACACATTAATAAATGAGGTAGGTAAATACATTACATTGAGAAAACCCATATATAAGTATAGATTTATTCTGCACTTTAATGATTTATAATTATATTGATGTGAAACGAGAGATATTAGTTTAATAATCTTATTTGTAACAATGTAGAAATAGAATATTAAAAATGCATCAATAAAGACATAGAGATTTGATACTAAGAAGAGAAATATTTTTCTTGGCATTGATTTAGTTGGATTATCAACATCTCCATAAGATATATAAAACAATGAAAAATAAGTTTTATTTATAAAAATTAGGTGGATTATCGGAATCATTAAAATTACAATGGAAATATTAGGACATTTTACTCTAACCTGCATCTTTGCAACTTCATTGACTTTTGCCTCACAGTCTGAAAAGAAGTCATTGATTTGTTTGTTCACAAATTTGATTAATAACATTTGTGTTGTTTGGTTGCCTTGACATTATTTTTACTCTCAATATATTAATTTTTCAGAAAGCCATAGTTGTCACATATAATTAATCTGATTAATAAATTGTTTATTGAGTATAGTTATATAAAATATAAATCCCACAACTTCTGGATTCGAAACTACTTGAGACAGCTTTTCTAACTATAATTAAATGTAAATTAAATGGCACCTCTTTGTTGCAAAAGTTGAACCTCAACAGTCATTTGTAAACACCTTCAGCTGCTAATTCATACTCATTATGATCTGCATGACCTTGTGATTGATACTATTAGTTTTCACATCTAATATTAGATTATTAAATGATATTTCATTATATTTTTTTAAAAACCTACTAAAAGTGGTTTATGATCCGGAGTTTGCGGAATTGTTTTGTACAACTAGTTAAAACCAACAATTTATTAATTAAAGAAATTATATGACACTCATATGGTTTTGTGAAATATTAATATATCAAGAGTAAATAGGATGTCAAGGCAACCAAACAACACAGATTTTATTAATCAAAATAATGGAATTTTGAAAAAACAAATCGTTAGCTTTTTTCAGACTATAAGGCAAAAGTCAATGAAGTTGCAAAGATGCAGGTTAGAGTAAAATGTCCTAATATTTCCATTGTAATTTTATTAATTCCAATAATCCACCTAATTATTTTAAATAAGGCTTATTATTCATTGTTTTTTATTTCGTATGGAGATGTTAGAAATCCAACTAAATCAATGCCAAGAAAAATATTTCTCCTATTAGTATCAAACTTCAATGTCTTTATTAATATATTTTTAATATTTTACTTCTACATTGCTCGAAGTAAGATTATTAAACTTATATTTATCGTTTCACATCTTTATCGTTATAAGTCGAGAAAGTGCAAAGTTAATCTTTACTTATATATGGGTTTTCTTAATGTAATTTATTTATCTACCTCATTTATTAATGTGTTTGTTGGTATTAGTCAAGCAGATTTTCCAATGATTGAATTAAATTCAGAAAATTGTGTATTAATTCTCTGCGAGTTTATAATATGGATCTCTTTATTGAAATTCCATTATATTTGTTTTCACACCAGAAAGGCAATAATTGATTTGAAGATAAAAATATATTGTTTAAGAAAAGATGCATTGATTGAGAAAATTATTGATTGCGAAGATGTAATCATGGAGCTGAATAAATTATATTCAATGCCAAGTTTAATCTCATTAATTAAATTATTGTTAATTATAATTGATATGTTAGCAACGCGAGGCTTTAAACTAGAAAATACAAGCTATTTGATCGTTGGTTCCTGGATATTTCAACATTGTTTCAATTTTGTGTCAGTTGCCTTCTCAGCCAGCCAAGTTAACCAAGAATATGTTGAGCTGACAAGCACTGCACTGGACCAAGTTACCTCCAGCGTGGATATGAATAAAGTCAATAACTTGGCTCTGGACCAAGTCACCTCACCTGACATCAGTCCCAGTGACATCTTCAGACTGATGTTCCTCAGACTTCAAGCTGAGAACAACCTACTGACCTGTGGTGGAGTGTATAACCTGGATGTCAGTTTTATTCTCTCTTCTCTGGGTCTCTTCATCACCTACTTTTCTATCCCATTTCAGATGGACGTCAATTTATTCATGTGAATAATATGTTTTTTTAGAACTATATTAAGATAGGAAAAATATTTCACAATTATTTAATAAAAATTTAATAAAGAAGTGTTATCAAATAAATTGATAAGTTTTAGACCAAGATAATAGTCATAATAAGATTGTAAATACACAAAATGCAGTTAAATGTTCCAAAAATTCAATTTTAATTATTTTTTATTTTCAACAATTATTTGTAAATAATGAAAATTATTCTTTATTATTTTTATGTGGTAATTTTAACTGCGCAATAAAATAAATGTAAATATTCTCTTAATAGTATCAAAACTCTATGTCTTCATTAATGCTTTTTTTAATAGTGACTTTATAATGTTAAAATATATATATGATTAATAAACACAATTTTTTTTCTCTTCACATTAATTTATTTATAAAATAATAAAGTACAAAGTGAATCTTTGCACTTATATATACTTTCTCAATATAATTGATTTACATTGCCAATTTATTTGTGTTACATATATGACTAGTAAAGATCATAGTTCCAATCTTGGAATAAGTTTATAATATGCTTTGATCTTTCTTTTCTAGTTTATATATAATTTAATTTATAAATTCACAAAATGGCATTACATTTGTTTAAATATTAGACAATAAATAATATAATTAAAGAAAACTTACCTGTTTTAAAAAAGATATATTAATCGAAAATTTCATTTTTCACACCCACACAAATATTTTTTGCACTATTTTTTGGGGGGGAAATATATGACATTTTTATAATTGGTTCCTGAATGTTTCACACCTCTTTCAAATTCGTGTCAGCTGCTTTCATGTCAGTTGGCCAGCAAATAAGTAAGAATATATTGAATTCACCAGCGTGTCTTGAACCAAATTTCTTAATTGTTCATTTTCTTTTTGACAATTCTGTTACCTACTCTACTACAATATGAATTATTGTAAGTAGTTTCACGCGCAATTATCCAGATCAGATATAGCGTGTCTTATTTGCAATTGGTAATAAAAAAGTAACTTCCAGCATAGGTTTTATTAAAATCACAACTATGGCTTTAAATCTTCACTTTACATATCAGGGTTAATCAGACATCAAACTGGCGTCAATTCATTTGGTTGGTTTATTTAATGTATATCAGAAATAAACATCCTAGACATCTTTCAGTTTATAAATCAGAACTCTCTGCTATAGATACGGCTCTAAAAGACATCAACATCAACTCGCCAAGAAAAATAATAATCTACTCCGACTCAAGAGCAGCCATTTATACCCTTCAAAGCTGCTTCTCCAGTCAAGAACCTCTCCTCAAGAGCATTGCTAAGTCTGTAAACCGACTCCCAGCCAACAGCTCAGTCACAGTGCAATGGCTTCCAGCTCACGTTGGAATTCCTGGTAATGAGCTGGCAGACTCTCTGGCAAAGGCTGGAGCTCTTGGCCTACCTGAAGCAAGAGAATCCACCACCCCAACTAGACGAAATAGACCTCCTCCATACCATCAAAACCTAATGCCTGCAGGAATGGAAATCTGATGCTGCACATGACTGGTACAGAGCAGGAGGGACAAGCACCGGTTCTGTCCTCCCAAGAGAACAACAGTCTTTGATTACCAGACTTAAGTCTGGTCATCTACGGACAATGACTTTCCAGAATGGTTGCAAGGTTTTCCCACTATGTACTAAGTGCAATTCTCAGCCTGCAACCCCAAGACATATTATTGACTGTATTGACTCATCCATTGATGAGCTCTACTCTTCCCCGGCAGACACCATCAAAAATCTCAAGCTTTACAAGCTTGATACCTTAGTGTGATTGAGTGGAGATAAGAAAGAAGAAGAAGAAATAAACTGGGATAAGAAATAGGTGAAACAAGTATGCATATTGTAACGGCAGCTGGCATCCCTATATAGTAAATTATCAGTGAGCACATATTTATCACTGATGGTACTCTGTGCAGTTGCCTTTTTGAATTATTGTAATATATCACAGGTAAACTTATGTCTGATAATTAATATGCTATATCTGAGGTTAGCCTAAAATAAATAAAGTCTTTCTTTTAAACTTCCAAGTACTTCTTGCTGATTAACGTCAACCAACAAACACGAGGACGTTTACATGGTGGCAGCGGCGCTTGTAAACAACTGCACGTGGTAAGAACAATTTATTAATTTCCAATTTCTTAAAGTATTTCAGAACATCTCTAATTGCATGTTCAAATAAAATTCAAATTGCATAAGAATATATACAAAAATAATTTAATTTACAAGCAAGAAGAAATAAGTGTATTTTTAGAAAAAAAATTACAATAACAACAACATGGCGGAAAATGCTATTCGACCTCCAAAACAAATAGGCCTAAACGAACTAAACAAAGAAGGCTGGGAATCTTGGCTTGAAAGCTTTGAATGGTATGAAATTGCTACCCAATTAAGTAGTAAAGCACCAGAGGTACAAGTTGTTATCTTTATGGCTGCAATGGGACGAGAGGCTCAAAATATTTTTAAATCTTTCAACTTAAATAATGCAGATAAAAATAATCTGAGCATTGTAAAAGACAAGTTCAACAACTATTTTTCTCCAAAGCTGAACACTACAATTGAAAGATTCAAATTTAATCAGATGGAACAAAAAGAAGATGAATCATTTAATGATTTTTTCACTTGGATCAAATTACAGATAGCAAACTGCAAATATGCTGTCATGTCTGATGAACTACTTAAAGATCGAATAGTTGTAGTGTTGGGCCATTTTTCACAAAACAAACCCAACAATGATGCAAACAGTTTACATCATATATATACAGTGTCTCGTCGAAGTGTTCGCTGTCCAGATGGAGGACTTGGACTAGCTCTGGGCTTGTATCCCGAAGCCCGCTGCAGTAAGGCCCAGATGGAGAATGTACATATGTGATAATATTTATTATAACCAATCCCTTCCTTTATATGCAAGATGAAAGGTCTAAATTTTTTTATTACCACATTGAAATTTAAATACATAGAGTAAATAAATTTAAAAAATATACTCTAGATAAATTAGGTATTTTAAAGATAACAATATAAATTTTTTTAAAGAAGAAATACTAAATTAAAATCTCAGGAATCGACCTGATATATTTTATTATTTTTTATTATTAATTTAAATTTATTTTTATTCCAAAGAATACTTCTTTTTATTTTTTTTTCGAATATATTCTGCGAAATAAATACTCTTTCTTTTTACTCTAGAAAAAGAAGATAAAAATTTTTGAGGCACGCGGGATTTTGAAATTTTTAGACAGTTGGGGTCGAGTAACGAAAGGCGAGGGTTGAAAAAGGATCGGGCTGAGCGATGGAAGAAGAATAGACAAAAAATGGTAAGTGTTTACTATACCCTATAAATTTCCTTTGTGGGCCAAAAGGCTCGTTTATAGAATAGAAACCTCATATAGCATTTAATAGGTTTTTTTAGGCTGCAATCTCTACTATATAGTATATACCAAATAGAAGATTTGGGTTTTTTTTTTCATATTTCGATGGAATTAGAAGTAAAGAAACGTTTACTAGGAAAGTATCTTTTATCTTGCATATAATCTCCTCTTTGTCCCAAATTATAGATAGTTTTAGTTATAATAAAATATTTCATATTTATTTAATTTTATCAATTTGTATTTTTTTTTGTGTGTGTGTTTTATACCAGACTAGACATACAATGGTATCCTCCATGGTTGTTAAAACAATGTGCTGAACATACACACCCCATTGGGAATCAAATCTGTGTTTGTATGTATCATGTTTTGATGTGTTTTTCATTTTGGTCAGGTATCTAATAGTCTAACATATTTGTAAATTCCCATAAAGTGTATTGGAATGAAGTGTGTGTGTTATTCAAATCGTAAAGGTGATGATTATACACTTCATCGTTATAGAAATTGACCCAATAATATTGTTGCATTAAGAATTTTTTTTTAAGAAAACATATACGAGAATCATGGGACGAGTGTCTCAAAAGACACTCGTCCCATGATTCTCGTATATGTTTTCTTACTGTATTGAATGGGATTCCAGTACTTATAGAATTTTTTTTGTTAACCTACTTTGAGGTTTACCCTTGGTACCATGTTATAATATGGAGGTTGGACTTTACATAGAAGGATTTGATGTACTAAATAAATTTCTAAACTTGAAAGTGTGTTAACATATAGGTGTTTATATTAATCGTTATTTTTTTTGTTTGTGTGTTTGCCGTGGCGAGTTTTTGGTGAGTTTAGTTTATCAATTAGTTATCAATATAATGTATTTCGACATGTACGAAATCCGACTTAACAGTAGGAATTATTAACAATGAAATAAGAGAAAGTCTTCTTAGTGAGGCTTACCTTAATCTGGAAAAAGCCACACAAATTTGCATAGCATGTGAAAATGCCACAAGCCAAATGAAACATGTACTATCCGACTCAGACAAACAAGTTGCTGTGACAAAGATGAACAGTAAGAAGTGGGAAGATAGAAAAGAGCCGAGGAAAGAAAATACCACTAACCAAAGTCACAAAATAATAGAAAACTGCAGAAATTGTGGTAGATCCCACAAAATCAACCAATGTCCAGCATATCAAAAGAGATGCAACAAATGCAAGAAACTCAACCATTTTGCTAATCTTTGCAGATCCAAGAACACAAATTCATACAATGTTAGACAAATTGTTGGGTCACCAGAACCTGAAATGATTCAAGAATTTGTAATCCAGTCAGTTGAAAACACCAACCTGACCAAAGATTGGTATGAAGAAGTAAAAATTAAAGGGAAAAAGGTAAACATGAAACTAGACACAGGTGCACAGTGTAACGTGTTGCCACTCAGCCTGGCAGGGAGATTAAATCTGGAAATCCAAAGGTCTCCAGTAAAAAGTTTAATTTCCTTTTCAGGACATCGAATTCCTGTTGAAGGACAAAGTCTAGCAATCTGCATGGTGAAAAACATGACTGCCTACATACGTTTCATCATATCCAGTGATAACACTTGTCCCATCCTAGGCAGACAAACCTGTTCCAATTTAGGTCTTGTCAAGCGAGTAAACACCTGTCAAACAATTACACAGGAATGCCAAGAAGTATCCAAAGGGATAGGATGTTTGAAAGGATATGAATATGAGGCAAAGTTTCAGACTTCGGACATGAACATGCAAGTAAGACCACCCAGATCTATTCCTCTATCTATTAAAGAAAGAGTAAAGAAAGAGCTTGAGGAAATGGAAGAGAACTTTGAAGTACTGATGACCACCCCGACAAATAAGTCAAGTTATGAGGAACTTCAAGCTCTTACAAAAGAGGACCAAGAACTACAAGAACTAAAAAACCTAATCTTATATGGCTGGCCAAACTACAAATCAGCAGTCCCTGAAAGCTGCTAGAAATACTGGCCATATAGAGATGAACACTCGACAAACGAAGACCTAATCTTCAA
>CP092869.1:94231388-94255782 GCA_030710605.1 Cordylochernes scorpioides
TTAAGAAACTATTGAATATTGTGCTGACCTTTCCTGCGTAGAATAATTACGTTTGTTTTGTTTAGTTACCAAGACCACATATTCACACATTTTCCTCTAAAAATTTTATTATTTTAGAAATTCATAGTGGTGTTTTATTTCATACAATTCATGAGGAATTAGTTGAATAAATATATAAAATTGTAATTTTTATAATTGGATCCAGTACCTGATTGGTCAGTTTTTATATTTTCAAGTAAGTATCACTTCTGTACATTCTATTTTTGCATAAATTTATTCTCAATAGTGAGGGCGAGCAAACAAAATGGTATTTTGCATCTTGTAAGAAAAATCTAACTACTTTTACATTTGTTTTTTTTTTTACTTATCCTTTTATTAATCTAAATTAGACAAGATCTTGGAGGTCGTGCTCATTAAGAAGTTCAAGAACTCTTTTTGGTTCTCTGTACAAGGAACCTTCACATTTGTAAACGTTAAATTTACTTTAGGTATAAGTATTCTTAAATTAAAGTCCTCTAAAAGGTATAATTATTTAAAAATGTAATAGCATATACTTCATAATCATTTTAAATTTATTTTCAAATGATTTAATAGATACATATATTTTCACATTTATCTCTTAATGAGTTATTAATGATTTTTTATGTACTCATTACAATTTTTTTTAATATAAGATAGAACTCATTTTTTTCCTTCAATATTTTAAGATATTTTACATATTTGATTGCATTTTTATAATAATATTTTCATGCACAAATTCTCCCACCTACTCTGTATTTTAATTGATTTCAACTGTGATATTATAACACTATGCGGCGCTGAGTTTGTGTATACAAAAATGTAATGCCTCAGAAGGTTGGCGTTCACTTTTTTCATCTTGTCAACCAACTTTGTAATTCCGGTGTTGTACCACTCTCCCGCCGCCTCTTTGAGCCACTTGTCGACCCACCTGGCGGACACCTTTCTGTAGCCGAGGGTCTCAGAAACAATCTTGTGCACGGAGAAGTGGCTGCAATCTTCATTCAGGCCATCCTCGATCTCTTCAAGGGTTATCCGCCGGTTTGCGCGCACCATTTCGTCGATTCCAGCCACGGTTGATTCCGGCAAACTCGGCCGCCCAGACCGCTGTTCATCGTGGACGTTTATCCGCCCCTCGTTAAACTCCCGGCACCATTTCCGCACATTTTTTATGTCTATGCACTTCTCACCATACACTTCCACTAACTGACGGTTACTGAGACCCTCGGCTACAGAAAGGTGTCCGCCAGGTGGGTCGACAAGTGGCTCAAAGAGGCGGCGGGAGAGTGGTACAACACCGGAATTACAAAGTTGGTTGACAGGATGAAAAAGTGATTGAGCATCAAGGCGACTATGTAAAAAAATAGTAAAGTGTCCAACCTTTCCAATGATGTATAAAAAGTTGTGATTAAATGTGTTTTTCTATGAAAAAAAAATAGGAGACCTTACTTTTCTACTCACCCTCATATTATATATAAGTATATTGAAAATATATGTTTGATGTTTATTGTTTATGTTTTTATGTTTTTAATATGTAATATCATTTCAATGTGTATATCACAATATCAACAATGAATTTTTATTACGTGCTTTATTTTAATAGAACATCCAAATATACATTTATTTAATTTTAGTTTGGCAAAAATATTTTTACATATATATTCAAATAAATATGCAAAGATTAGAATGAAAATGTATCTACACAGTAGTATATTTACACACTAAGTATATACAGATATATAATTTGTTTTTAAAATTTATTTTAAATATTTTTTAAATATATTTTTTTCATCGCAGTAAGGACAATAAAAGATTATGTTTTGTGTTTGAAAAAGAGAAAACATTCATGATTTATAATGCTTCCATTTCTTAGGTATATATGGCACACATGTTATCGCCTTATATTTATAATTTATTTTAAAATAAAAAATTTAGAATTTTCATATTATATTCAAACAATGAAAATTTAATTTGTGATTAGAGGGGGGGCAATATGTAGTAATATTTTGAGGGGTAAGGATGGTTGAAATTAAAATATATGATGAATTTTGAAATATAAATCATTTTCGTTGAACTTTCCTAGTTTTTGTTCGAATTATTCAAAATACAGTCAAACCTGTTTATAGCGCCCCCTGGTGACTTCAAGGTATTCTTTGTTAACTTGACTGGCTGAGAAGGCAACTGACACAAAGTTAAAAGAGTTTTGAAATATCCAGACGACAATGAACAAAATGCTTGTATTTCCAAAATCAAAACCCCGTGAAGTTAATAAATCAATTATAATTAACATAAATTTGATCAATAAGATTAAATTTGGCTTTAAATATAGTTTATTCAACTTCTTGATTATACCTGTGTAAAAAATAGTATATTCAATTAATTGATATGTTTTTAAAATATATATTTTTGACTTCAAATCAATTATTTCTTTTCTAATATGAAAGCAAATATAATGGAAATTTAATAAATATATCCAAATTAAAAATTCGCAAAGAAACATCAATGCCATTTCTTTTAAACTTAAAACAGGATTAGGTATATCAACTTGAGTAATCTTTAAAACCGTATGAATAATTGGACCACATAAATAGATAACATTAAGAAACCCCATATATAAGTATAACTTTAGTTTGAAATTTGTTGTTTGATATTGATGCGAAAAGAGAAATTTAAACTTTGTAACCTCATTTCTAACACTGTAAAAGTAAAATATTGAAAATGCATCAATAAAGACATACAAGTTTGATACCATTAGTAAAAATATTCTTCTTGCCGTTGATATAGTTGGATTGTCAACATCATCATTGAAATTATAAAACAATGAATACAATGTTTTATTTACAACAAACAATTTAGCTATAGGAATTATTAAAATTAAAATGGAAAGTTTAGGACGTTTAAATCTACCCAACATCTTGTCTCATAACTTCAATTTCATCTGCTTTTTGGTCTTATAAAAAGAACATTGATTTGTTTGCAAATTATTCACTTATTTTTTAAATAATTTCTGTGTTGTGTTGGTTACCATGACTCCATCTTTATTTTCTCAAGATATTAATATTTAAGAAAGCCATAGTTGTCAAAAATTCATATAAACAATAAAACGTTAGTTGCGAAATGTTTCACAAAATGCCAATTTTTACATGAAGGTTCTAGAGCTTTATTGATATCATTTTAAGAAATATAAAATATTTTTGTGACGCGTATAATTATTTTTGAATTATTAAGTTTATATTTGTAAATTAAATTTAATTGCCATCTATCGTTAAAATTTTACACAAATAAATTTACTGGCAATGCGTTTCTTTTGAATATCATCAAATATTATCTCTACAGACCTTACTGCAATGATATGAGTAATTGAATGAGAGGGCTTGGCTCATCAGTAGTGAACCCTCTCCGCGGTTTCGCCAAATTAATCTCTAGACCGCTCTACGCTCTATTGCAGTTAGGTCTGTAGAGATAATATTTGATGTTATTTAAAAGAAACGCATTGACAGTAAATTTATTTGTGTAAAATATAAAAAGTTTATATTTCTTATAAAGCAGATGGCATGCTTATGCATCACATTGTGATATTGTTTTCTAAATAAACAGATAAATTATTTAAATGGCTTTTTATTATTGTACATTTCAAACCTTGCCAGTATGTGCCAGTGATCAAATTGGTATTTTGCAATATATAAAAACTATATTGTCATGTAGAAAATTAGGAGAGACCAACTTCGGGATGAGACAGCAATTTATTCAAAACAAGAATAAACTATGAATGATAAACAAAAGATAAGCAAAGAGGGAAGTTTACATGGTATCAAAATATAAACATAAGAAATGATACTCTGTTAATAAAATAATAAAAACTTTGTTGCAATATTAAACTGCTTTTAAATTTGTAATTATATTGTAACAAAGTATTTATTAATTTATTTATTTTTATTAACAGAGTGGTCATTTTTTTATGTTCATATTTTGCTACTCTGTAAATTTCCCTCGTGGCTTATCTTTTGTTTACCATTCCTAGTTTTTTCTTTACCTGAAATAAATTGTTGTCTCCTCCTGAAGTTTTTGTCTTCCGTAATTTTCCACGTGGCATTTTGGTGGAGATGCTGGGTAAGTTAGGGAAGACAAACTGAAGACCGCCGAAAAGACCTTGAAGCCAAGGGTGCTGTGATCTACATTTTCGGAGACTGGCGCCAGGATTCCACCGCCGTGCTAAAGTCAAGACTTTCCTCGAAGATGACGATGTCCCTATAGACGATACGACGACAAAGCCGCTCTTCACGCCGCAAGAAAAAGGATGCAAAGGTACTAGGGACAAAGTTCCAAGACTTCTATGGAATCCTTGGCAGAAGCACGTCAGAACCATGTCAGTATCTACAATTATTGCTAGCTGTAGGTCACAGCTCCCATAAGTAAAAGCTATGTAGCAAAGTATTTATTAATTTATTATTTTATTAACAGAGTGGTCATTTTTATGTTTATATTTTGCTACTCTATAAATTTCCCTCGTGGCTTGTCTTTTGTTTACCATTAATAGTTTGTTCTTGCCTGAAATAAATTGTTGTCTCCTCCTGAAGTTTTTGTCTTCCCTAATTTTCCACGTGGCAATATGAAACGTATAGAGTATGGGTAATCTCAAATTCCTACCCTTATTAAACATCATAATGTACACAATCTATTGCAAAATTGCTGTCATATAATTTATTTCATGCTAGGAATAATGTATATATTCTATATGCAAGTAATTGTATCACTTTTTAAATATTACTCATGAACTCAATTTCCAATAAAAGTTTAAAGGTTTATTGAAAATGATTTAATACATATATCCCTACTGATGTTAAATACCTGAAATGTATTTCAACGTGAATGTTTTTTTCAAGGTATTCAAATTAGATTTTTATGCATTTTATACATTGTATTATACATTTGAAACAAAGATATTTTCGAACATTATAATTTTGATGATAATTAAGATTGATATATTTCATTCGCACTTTTTTATAAAAAAAATTTCAGTAATCTTTTAGCTGCATGTTATTCCTTCAAAGACAGATTCACATTTGTTGGATAGCAGTACCAAATATTTAGTATTGTAGCACATCTGCAGTTTGGGAATATGTGCTTCATAGGGTACATGTTCAAGGATTGTGTATGTGATAAAATAATAAATAATTACATATAGGAAGTACAAGGGAAACTTTTCAGTATTTACAGCTACACATTATTCCGCTGGTAAATCATGCCAGCAGTCCCAGATAGGAAGGTAAGAAGAAAACAAGAACATTAAATATCTATTATATGTTTGCTTTCTAGAATATTTTCTAATATAATATATGAAAATTTGCTAGTCTTTTTTTTTTTTATAAATATAAATTTTGATATCGAATAAAATTAAACTATATATAATGTGTGAATGGCCAAATCCATCATCAAAAAAGGCTCTCAAACTACATGTCATTTATTGACAGTTTGAAAAAGGTAACTCTAAACAGATTGTTATCAAATAAAAAACACCAGCTTTGTCAATTTCAGAACACTCACACGCTGTTTTAAACTAAGGTCCTTAGCATGCTATTTCAGGTTTAGGTTTTATTGGGTTCCTAACTGATTCGTGATAGATCGAGTAGGTTTGGAGAGGTTGAAACAAAGGGATATCCAATGGAAATCATGTTATATGCATCTGGCCTTATTTTGCTCGAATATCTCCAGTAATTCAAACAAAGTAGAGCGAACACAAGACTGAACAAGGTGTTTGATCCACATTGCCCTGGTTAATTGATGTGTCATTTAAGACAACAAGGGTGGTTCAACTATTATAGGTGATGATACACCAAACCATGATGTCTACAATATGTAAAGTGGGCCATTCAACAGTGGAAGTGCGGCGATCACCAAAACCTTTTCAAATTTGAATACAATGATACTCTTATAAGACACAAAGCAGCATTTATCACATCACTGGCAGTCAATTTGAAGTAAATCAAGAAGTCTAGACTTGTCGCTATTCTAACTGCGCGAGAGAAGATATGAAAAAAATTCACATAAAAGTGGTTGGCATTTAAAATGCAATCTGTTTGTAATAATATTGTAATAAATAGTTGTGAAATATTTTTCCTATCTAAATATATTTCTGAGAATATATTGATTACTCAAATAAGTTGACGCCCATCTGGAATGGGATAGAGAAGTAGGTGATAAAGAGACCCAGAGAAGATAGAATAAAACTGACGTCCAGGTCATACACTCCACCACAGGTCAGTAGGTTGTTCTCAGCTTGAAGTCTGAGGAACATCAGTCTGAAAATGTCACTGGGACTGATGTCAGGTGAGGTGACTTGGTCGAGAGCTATACTGGTGACTTCAATGTATTCTTTGTTGACTTGGCTGGCTGAGAAGGCAACTGACACGAAATTGAAACAGTTGTGAAATATCCAGGCACCAACAAGCAAATAGCTTGTATTTCCTAATTTAAAACCTCGCGTTGATAACATATCAAATATTATTAACAATAATTTTATTAATAAGATAAAACTGGGCATCAAATATAATTTATTTAGCCCCATGATTACATCTTTGTAAAAAATAATTTGATCAATCAATTCATCTTTTTTAAAAAGATCTATTTTCATCCTCAATTCAATTATTTCTTTTCTGATGTGAAAACAAATATAATGAAATTTTAATAAAGATATCCATATTATAAACTCGCAAAGAATCAATGCATAATTTTCTGAATCTAATTTAATCATGGAAATATCTGGTTGAATAAAACCATAAGACACATTAATAAATGAGGTAGGTAAATACATTAGATTAAGAAAACCCATATATAAGTATAGATTTACTCTGCACTTTATTTTTTTATATTTATATTGATGTGAAACGAGAGATCTAAGTTTAATAATCTTATTTGTAACAATGTAGAAATAGAATATTAAAAATGCATCAATAAAGACAAAGAGATTTGATACTAAGAAGAGAAATATTTTTCTTGGCATTGATTTAGTTGGATTATCAACATCTCCATAAGAAATATAAAACAATGAAAAATAAGTTTTATTTATAAAAATTAGGTGGATTATCGGAATCATTAAAATTACAATGGAAATATTAGGAAATTTTACTCTAACCTGCATCTTTGCAACTTCATTCACTTTTGCCTTATATTCTGAAATGGAGTCATTGATTTGTTTGTTCACAAATTTGATTAATAACATTTGTGTTGTTTGGTTGCCTTGACACCATTTATACACTTAAAATATTAATATTTCAGAAAGCCTTGGTTGTCATATAATTAATTTAGTTAATAAATTGTTTGTTGAGTATAGTTATACAAATATAAATCCTACAACTTCTGGATTTGAAACTACTTGAGACAGGTTTTCTAAATATAATTAAATATCAATTAAATGACACCTCTTTGTTGAAAAAGTCAAACCTCACCAGTCATTTGTAAACACGTTTAGCTTCTAATTCATACTCATTATGATCTGCATGGCCTTGTGATTGATACTATTAGTTTTCACATCTAATATTAGATTATTAAATGATATTTCATTATATTTTAAAAACCTACAAAAGTGGTTTCTGATCCGTGTTGCGTTCCCGGTTTGGATAGATGAAAAGGGAGGATACGCGATGTGACTTATTAAAGTTTCCTTACTTAAGTATATATATATATAGCAATTTAGGCCAACAACCCATGTATATAACCCGCAGCAAGACCTTAATGTTGTATAATAGAAGCACAGCTGTCAATGATGCACTATCGACATGTGTCTTTACATCATCACATGTAATGCAATTTGTGAAATTAAGGTGTGGGGGGGGTAGTACCATAAAGCAAAAGTAATGAAATATGTATGAGAGGAAACAAGAGAATTTCTCTAGATATTTATTTAAATAAATTAAAATTTGGGAACATGTCTATACTGATGAGATATGCTATTTACATAATAAAATTTTAGATAGAGGTGACCTGAAGTTACTTTATAGCCCTTTAGGGCCCATGCGAAATCTAGGTTGGTTACTACGCAAAAAGGGGGGGGCGCTAAGTCATAATGACAAATGGCTTACCTTTTCTCGAAAGTGTCGGCAAAGGTCTGATCTCCCGTCTGAAGACTGTCCTCTCACTGAGCGACTCCGATTGAAAAAAATCTTTTGGCAAAGAACCCTCTTTTATTCATGTCTCTCTCCGTTTTCATTCGCCGAAAGAAACACCAATCAAAATGGCCAACGGCTCCAGTATACAATTTCACAGACGCCCCAGGCCTCTCCCATCAAAATAGAACATATAGTATTACCAAAACAAAAAATCTAAAGAGAGAAACAGCTACGGCGATAGTGTAAAATTTCAGACCCCAGGCCCCCCCTTCCACATGGATTGAAATACTATCCTCCCTTTTTCTCGGGACGGTATATATATCGCCCCCCCGTCTTGGCTAAAAATCGACCCAGGCCCCTTTTACCTGGACTGTAATGTGATGCTTCCTTTCTCGGGAAGGATATTTTATAAGGTTCAGTCTTTTAGAGATCTTCCTTCTCCATTTTTTTTTTCTGGTCACCTTTACCTAAATTTTTGGTGAGGGGAATATATGTACATATGGAACAACAGCTTCCAGCGCGGATGTCCCTGGATGTCACTGGTGTCTTCTTCACCAGGCATCAGCTTTCGGCATGGAAGTCTGGTGTCATCAATTGCCTAGGTTTCTGGGCAAAAAGATGGTCTGTAAGTCTATGTGGGAGGGAAGCCATGTATCCATTTGATTTGATTATACATACGCCTTCTGTTGGGGTATGGTTACAAAAAACGTGCCCCAACAATCCTCCCCCTGCCAAGTAATGGACAAATGCGTTTGTGCTATTCATTATTCATCTGCCTTTCATCAGTTACTATGAAAGCAGGCCCATTTCTAGCAAAATGCATTTTCCATTACTAGGTGAAGCCAGGTGTACCGAAACCTATAGGGAAGATAAGGCTAATCAAAATGATGGTATGCTATTCTAGATGTTTATTATTCCGAACATTAGTGGGCATTGTGCGTCCTGGCAAAGGGGTTTTTTATGTGTTATTATTCTGTCAGCACACTGTTATCAACATAGGTTATGGGGGACAGTCATATCATATGTATGGAAGTAAGCAAGGTCATCTGTCTTACCATTCATGGGTATATATACCACCCTTCCACTTTCTTCTTTGGTCTTGAGGAGTAGGCCTTCCTTGTGGTAGGTCCTCTCAACCCCATCCTTGCCTCTGGTGTGCTGGTTTCATTGCTACCTTCTTTCTGCTAACAATACAGTTAGAACATTTCCCTATTACATATTATATAAAAAAAATTTGGGCGCCAAGAAGTCGTTTAGAAATAACTGACTAGTCCAACTCCTAAAACATGCCAGCATCTTTATTTAAGTACCAATCAAGACATTTGTGTGGTATAGTTATACATATACAATCAAAGGAAAGGATAATTATAGTTAGCTGAAAGAAATATCTTGGTATATAATGATTAGCCTATGACATGATGACTTTTGCTAAATAAAAAAAAGATTACAGAAAACAAATTGTGAAAGTAATTATTAAATAAGGCACGAAATATGTAATGATAAAATGAATCCTTCCATGTTATATGATGGGTATAATATATGTGATATCTTGGGACCTCTGGGACCAGTGTTACCTGATGCTAGACGAACCTCGATGTCAACTCTACCGTGCAGTCGTGGTGGAAGGCGACACAGCTGGGCCAAAGGTGAAATAAACAAACAGAGATTCCACTAAAAGCGTCTGACGTCAAGAAGGAATGGGATGAGGAGAGAGAGATTTTAGAGCAAGTGTTACCGTTGGAATCCAAGCGAAGACTGGCAATTCTAGGGCCTCGATTTAACACCACGACCTTGCTGCTTTCTAATTGGCTGACCTATTTAGGTGATTCTTTCCTAATTGGTGGGACTTTTTCACGTGGTAGTGGGCTATTGGTTGACCTACTTAGGTATTGTCTTCTGATTGGGCCGGGCTTATCTCTTTGACGGAAGAAATACGTCCGGTCTTGTTCCGGAAATTGGGCGTCTCTCAAACTTTTATAACTTCTGGTCACAAGATACGTCCTGTCTTGTCCGGAAATATTGGTTTAAACTTAGCTCGCAGGGTGTCCGGGGTCAGAAGGTTAACTGTGGCGTTATTAATAATTATGTTCTCTTCTAGGCCTACCTCTTAGGTTTGACTTCTACGATCCTCTAAGCCTGATTTGTTTTAACCTTAACTTTCTCCTGTCTCTCTCCATTCCTTCTATCTGTACAGTTGCAATACTTTATTAGATTCTTACGCGGTACAGATTGATGTTAGTTGAGGCTTTCTATGTGCAGTACATAAGAAGTTATATACAGTCATGGGGTGGAACATGTGGTAGTGGATATTTAGACTATTTACAACAATTCCATGGTCTTAAATCATCACAGATGGCCCCGGATGTGAGAGGGTTCATATGGAGGGATTTAAGAGAGCGGAATAGGAAGACTGTTATTAAGGAAGTAATTTTAAAAAAATTAATTAAAGTGAGTTGTTATATAACATGGGGTTAATTTCTGTATATCCATAAGAGATAATAAAGCATAAACAACTAATATTAAACATACAAGTAAAAATAAAAATATGAATAAAATATTTAATAGAGAACATATAATGATGATAGGTAAAAATAAAAACGATTGGATGGGAAAATCATGATCTCTTCGTGATGGGCGTTAGAAAGGGTTGAGTGGTTAGTTATTACTTGGTTGAGGCAATGTCACTTTGACTCAAGTCCCAAACCATTTAATGTGCACGGCGCGGAAAACCTAGGCCATGTTTCACATGTAAATTTAAGGACCTAATAAAGTTACAGTACCACAATCGAAAAGTAAGATAAGGGGATTGTTATGGGTTTTAGTAATTAGTCGTTAAGACGTACGCATGCAGGATAAAGAGGGCGAAGATCAGTGACCAGAAATCAAAGTTTTAATTAGAGTCGTCAGGGGCTTAGCGAGAAAAAGAGAAAAATAAAAAAAAATGTGCCAGCGTGTGGCATGAGAGTGCCCTGGAATAAAAAAAAATACAATTTGCACGTATCCAAGCCAGAAGTTGGGAGAAGGTAAATCTGGGGGACGATGTGTCAAGATTGTTAATTACGAAATCAAAGGAGGTCAAGTCTAGCCTGCGAAGGAGTTAAAAGTTCCTGCGGAAAAGGAATGTTAGTAATTCTTAAGAAGTGACCTTTAAAGTGGTTGTTTAAGAGGTTATTGAAGATTGCCCTGTTTTTAGATCATGAGTTTTAGTTTGATTATAAAAGAATATATCATTGAGATATGAAATTGCGAAATTAAGGCTTTGCATATAGCGTTAAAGGATTTGAAAAATCGAAAATAGAATTGCGAAGTTAAATGCAAAGTAATCTTAAAAAAAAAATAAAAATAGTGATGATATGATACAAAGATTTACACACTACAGCAGTATATAAGGGGTAATAGAAAGTGAAAATATTAAATGAAAAAAAAAATAATGAGCAATAATATACTCGATAGCATTGACATGGTAGCGGAAGGTGAAACAATGTAAATAACATCTAATTTATAAAGTGAGAAAAAATATAAAATGATAAATGCAAATTAGTGATGTAAACATGAAATATAAACTTGAGATTATTAGATATGATATGAAAGATAAAATATAAAGTTGATTATAAAATAGAGTCATAAAGCAAAAGTAAATAAGTTTTGGTAAAGAAAAATAAAAAAAGACAATAATCTAAACTAATTGGTTGACGTAAAAAAAAACAATTATAAGAGCTATATAATGATTATATAAAGGATATTAAAATGAAAAATTTTTAAAAAATGTTCATCGAGAAGGAAGAGCAAGTAAGATTATATATAGAAATTATATATCGTGAAAGAATGGAAAGTTGTAGGCCAAACGTAATGTTCCTGATTTTTTTTTTTTTTGGATGGGTAGAGAGAGCTTTAAATTGTCCTCGATTGATATCTTTGGTCTTGTTGGCCTAAGTTTTTCTAACTTATCGAATTTGTTTTATGTTTGACGTGACTCGTGGATCACATTGTTTCTAACTGTGAAACTCACTGAGTCCTAATGTTGTCGTTTTTTTAAACTTATGTGGGTGTGTGTGATTTTTGTAGGTAAAGTGTTGTCTTTGGCACGCACTAATATTTAATTTAATAGGTGGCGAAAGTTCATTAGATAACACGGGGTGGCGACGGATGTAACAAGATGTCGGCTGTTTGTTTGCTCGGGGGGGGCGAGGGGGAGCGAAGCTATTTTTAATGCGATTCCGGATGTAGGTCAGGGAGGCCTTTTGCGAGGCTGCTTGCTTTCTTTCAACTTATTGGAAGTTAATTCGAACTACGTTCGGAGATATTAATTCTATAATTGTAAACGCAAAAGCGTTTTGATTTGTCACGTTTGGTGACAAGCGTTATGGGACTGACATAGGGAGATACAGAGGTTGTAATGATCCTGTGTTCAAGCATTTGTTCGATTTGTGTTTGTATTTCGAAAATTCGGATATTGTATCTGTTGATATTAAATCGAATGGCTTTTGGCGGACTTAGTAAAAATGTTATTCAATGATATCAGGTTAAAATTGAGTGAAATTGCGACTATCGACGTGGACAATGTGTGGTTAAATAAATGTGTCACAGGCGTGGTGAAGGCGTCTTTGGCCTGAAAATTGAAAGAGTTTAGTGGTGTGGCGCTGTGACACGAAGCGAAAAAATTGTAAATGAAAAGGTGTCGCGTGAAGTCTCTGTTTTGTACAAAATCTAACCTGTTACTCTAAGAATAACAAATTTACTAAAGTCATGGGTGCTGGTTGTACGAACATATCTAGAATTTTTATATTATTAGTGGATATGACACGTTTAATGTGATTTTTTTTTTGTGTGTGTGTTTAGTAGGGCGACGTGATGCAGCTTGTGTAGCTCGAAATTGGATTTGGGTGTTAAGTCGCGCATTAAAAATTGTCGTCAATTGGAAAAAGTGATGTGAGAGGGTGTTGTTTATTTTGTTGAGAGTGATTTGTCGATATTTAACTATGCGTGTAAAAGGAAGGAGTGTAGTTATGTGGGAATTTAACGATTGTAATAGTTTTGGAAGGCTGTGATTTAAGTTACTTCTGTCCAAAGATATGAAAGAAAAGGACATAGGAGCGTTGAAAATGGGATTAGGAACAGTACAATAAGATTAAATAAGAATGTTGGAGTTCACCACGTGTGAGCAACTCGTTCCAGGAGGGGAAAATTTAGAAAATGGGACAGTTGTATTAACCTGTCCATGGGACACGTGTTGCTTGCACGAGGTGAATTTGTACAAGGTAGTTGGTAGAGGTACATTATCTTGATACAGGAGTAGCTGAGAACAGTTTATAATTAGTAGAAATCTTTTTATGGAGTTAAGGGATAATATGATAAAAGGCAAGGGGGTATCTATAATATGGAATTTTAGATTCTGCGTTATGTTAACTATTTTTACGTTTAAAAAGATATAACCTATGGTGAAAACATTGTTAGATATGGCGTTAATAGTTAAGTTAAATGGATGGACAGGTATTTTTCTTTTACAAACTGATTTCTATTATTTTAAAGTGTTCTGCCTAATTATAGCGATAGATGCTTCTGTATCAAGTAGTAGAGTAGGTTTACATTATTGGACAGTGTGTTCAGCTCGAACGAGCAATAGTTCAACAAAAGTTATGTATGGAGGAACCTACTGTTGTGCTGTCTTGTATGTCGGGACAGTCCTGGTCTTGTGCCATGGTTGGAGGTTCAATGGGACAGTCAGAGTTCATTGTTTGCGCTGGGCTCGTGGTTTAGAGATGGTCGGGGGAGCAGGTAACATACGCTCGCGTGTTGGTAACTCGGAGGGGCGCTTGCAGGAGGTTTGGTGGCTTTCTCAGTCTTGTAGAATATTGTAGTTGGGCCCGATCTGCTTGGGCGTCGTAGTTGGTGAAGAAGCTCTGCGCCTCGTACGAACCATCGTAACGATTCCACCTCTCGCGATGTCCGGTCACGGCAGAAAGCTGATGTCGCGTCCTGGTCAACCTCCCCAGGACATCTGACACCGGCGGCGGGGGTGTGACGTCTTCCTGGCCGGGGGGAACTTCCTGCGTCCTACCGAGAGTGTTTTCTTTCTTCGGAAAAGTGGGGCTTCCGCCACTTTCGGAGTCGGGATCGGACTCCATTGGTTCCTTGGGATTCTCCTCTCTTCCCTGTTCCATCTTTCTGTACAGACAGTGGTCTATTTGCTTACTTGTACCTTGGCGTCCACTATCCTGTCGACTCTTCGTTACGGGGGAGTCTGTGATATCTTGGGACCTCTGGGACCAGTGTTACCTGATGCTAGACGAACCTCGATGTCAACTCTACCGTGCAGTCGTGGTGGAAGGCGACACAGCTGGGCCAAAGGTGAAATAAACAAACAGAGATTCCACTAAAAGCGTCTGACGTCAAGAAGGAATGGGATGAGGAGAGAGAGATTTTAGAGCAAGTGTTACCGTTGGAATCCAAGCGAAGACTGGCAATTCTAGGGCCTCGATTTAACACCACGACCTTGCTGCTTTCTAATTGGCTGACCTATTTAGGTGATTCTTTCCTAATTGGTGGGACTTTTTCACGTGGTAGTGGGCTATTGGTTGACCTACTTAGGTATTGTCTTCTGATTGGGCCGGGCTTATCTCTTTGACGGAAGAAATACGTCCGGTCTTGTTCCGGAAATTGGGCGTCTCTCAAACTTTTATAACTTCTGGTCACAAGATACGTCCTGTCTTGTCCGGAAATATTGGTTTAAACTTAGCTCGCAGGGTGTCCGGGGTCAGAAGGTTAACTGTGGCGTTATTAATAATTATGTTCTCTTCTAGGCCTACCTCTTAGGTTTGACTTCTACGATCCTCTAAGCCTGATTTGTTTTAACCTTAACTTTCTCCTGTCTCTCTCCATTCCTTCTATCTGTACAGTTGCAATACTTTATTAGATTCTTACGCGGTACAGATTGATGTTAGTTGAGGCTTTCTATGTGCAGTACATAAGAAGTTATATACAGTCATGGGGTGGAACATGTGGTAGTGGATATTTAGACTATTTACAACAATTCCATGGTCTTAAATCATCACATATATATATTGAAGAAAACACGTATCATGCAGATAGTGATTAAATATGATAAAAATCATCCCATGATAGATGATAAAGAAAACTACTACAAAATTATATATGATGACAAAATATATATACTTATACAAGTAAGGCGGATAAAAGACAATAAGGATAAAATAGATCATGCCTTGAGGGAAGAATAAGCCATGACAACATGTTTAAAAAATCGCAACATGGCAGGTAAATATTACTAATATCATGAATATCAAAGGAAATAAAATTGTTGAAATGAATAGCATATGATTATAATATAATATATATGATATAAAATAATAACATATTCAATAAGAAAATGAAAACACATTATATATATTTGTGCGCTGAAGGATCAAGGTTTGGTATCTCAATTAAGTTTTCAATCTTATTCAGTCTAGAATCACGAGTTGGTCACTGGGTAATATTCGTCTATCCCGATCCTACTGGAGGGTGTGTTTTCTCTTATGTGTTAGATTCCTCAAATTACAATACTCTCTCAACCCAGATAGGTACGTCATTTAGAATCTTGGTCAAATGGAACATAGCCCAGACCTCTATTAAACTACACAGTCCATTTAAATCTAGGGTGACAACCGTATGAAGAGAAATTTTCTGTTTTGGCAGAGCGACTAATCAATTTCTACTATTTTGTTTGTGGCTCCGTTTACCTTGCCTCTGGGGTGTGTACAGTTCAGCTACCTCCCCCTTCCAAGAAATTCATATTACTTTCATCTACTAATATACTCTCTATTCATTGACCTGAATCCTATAAATCTACATCTTATAAGTTTGAATTTTATCAATCTTAAATTTTGGTTCCTTTTACAAATTCCTTCAGAATTCTACTCCCTGTATAACTGCTCTTAATTCTACTGTCCTCAATACAACACTTCTAAAACTTTGACTCACTGGCTTGTTCTGGTGTCTCGTTCGCGGTCATTATAGTTAACTAATACTTTAAAATCTTATCCTAACATGGAACGAGTCTAAACTCGTTGAAGGTCCTAATAATTACTTATTCTGCCTCTCGAATCGGTCTTATGCTCGAATTCATTCCAACAAAACGTATGGCAGGGCGAATCCTTTATTAGAAGAAACTTCCGCTAGCTATGGGGGATCAAACTGGTACCAAAAAAAATTCAATAGACGGAAACACTTCGTCTAGAATAACTGGGCAATCTCTGCCTACTTGCCAATCTTACAGGACCTCCCGTCTGGAACACCCTTGCTCCAGCCACGCTAAAAAACGTCGAAACTACGGTGTCAGATCGGTTACCCAAGGTCGCGCCGTTATACCCCAGGCTATACGGCATGGCTAAAACAAATCCCCCATCCTGCATAAAATTCAATATATACCTCTTCGTTTCCTCTAATGAGGAGAAGTTTTGTGGGTTTCCTGGTCTGATCATAACCTCCCACAACCTTCCAGTCTGAGAATCAAGATATGATCATTATCTACGACTCTTAAAATTCAAGTTGATATAATGAAATAGAGTAACTGATTACCCTAATAAAAGAAATCAATATTTGCACTCCTCTAAAAGGAGACCTAACAAAGTGGAGCGAATATTTTCCTAACAATAGAGTTTTTACAGTCCTGTGAGGCTATCGTTCCTAACAAATAAAGAAATCAAATTTAAAATTGAACCTATTAGTTCCCTAATTCCTATGCTAAAGTAATTTGGTCTAACAGTATAATAGTTTTTAACTTTGACAACAATCATTAGTCATTCCATTCATACATATTTCATTCGCAGACTGCATTCATACTATAGTTAAAAAATGCTATAAATGCCAAAGTACTACAATTATCTATCAAATAAACCCTAACAATAATAAAGTCTTTCAGGACCAATGAGAAATCAAATAAAGTTATCTAATTAAAACAAAGTGGGGACTAAAGCCCTATTGACTTAAATAAATGCCTCATACAAACTCTACATAAAAGTTATCTATACGTGGATAAACATTATTTATATTTAAACAAATAAACAAAATTGATTGTTAACAATCAAATGTTAACAATTCTAAATAATCTGGAAGCTAACCTACTAAAAAAATCAGTGTAACTTCAAAAACTGCCCTTGCCTTGACACCAAGCGACTTTTCACGACAATTCTATATAAAGACATACACAAATTATAATGGCGAATAAAGGACCATTAAGCGTGACACCTCATAAAAGCGGATTGAGTCTCTCCCCTAGCCACCGTGGGTGAAGTCACTTTCTTCTTACTTCCTCGTGCGTCTGCCCCCCTTTGCAGTAGTCCGACCTCAGCAATCTATTGAAAGATGGATTTATAGGGTTTACGATTCACTACCCAACACTAACATTCTCAAGTGCTTTCCAAGGATCGACTACAGTCTGGGCCTACTTAACTTCTACCCCTGGCTTAGGGTCCCTATACTTCACAATTTCACTCTGAGAGATTGACCTTTCATGTTCTCACTAGAAACCTATTTCAAAGCTACTACCTGAAGGCCAGGGATTATAGGGTTTCTGAATTACCCAACACAAGCCATAGGATGCCTATTAGGTTTGTTGTTTTAGACATAGCCCCCCTCTAAGTTGTGATTTCCTACACCTTCCTTCACCTATTACTCCTGATAATAACTAAAATTTCAGATTCACACTAAATAGTTAATTCACAATGGTATACATTATTCTCACTGGTCTTTGAAACTCAGGTTTTAACAAGAAATAGTTTGTATAGAAAAAAAAAGGAATCCTAATGAAGTTCTACTTAAAAAAAAAAAGGTTTTTAAATAAAAAAAAAAAAAGGTTGAAATCTCTAAACTTCTCATTCTATCGAGCTGATTCTCCGTACACACTCCAAAATCCTAATTAGTGGCGACAGTCTAAGCAGAATTTACACTGTGTGGGCCTTTTTACCCTTGTAGACCTGCGTAAAGTTAAACTGTTCACACTAACTCTGTCAACTTCCTCTCGTCTCATTACTTCTGAGTTCGCTCTGGTTGTCACCCCTTGTGGAACCACTACATTAACGGACCTATTAGGGAGATAAGCTGGACCTGTAAGATGAATCCAATGATCTTCATCACTGGAACCTTGACTTGAATTACCATCACTAGTTTCCTCCTCCTCTGTGGGGAAAATCCTAATTGGTATATGGTATTGTTTTAACCTATCTATATGGTATTTATCCAAATTCCCAGTTTCTAGATTCTTCAAGAGATATACAGTATCACCAGCTCTTCTTAGTACCTCAAAAGGGAAAGGAAATGGGAGAGGTACATGTTCATCCATGTGGGTGGATAGTAATCTTAGATCAATGCTCTTTCTGGGTGTATTGAAACTAACTAGCCATGATGGTAGAGGCGCTGTTCTCACTGCCTCTACTGTACATCAGAATGAACTATAATTATTACTAGTGTATTATTATTCCAACAGCCTATGACCTTTAAACCTTTATACCTTCATATACACTCGACGGGGTAGTCACCTTGTTAAAAAAAAATCTATAATGTCATAGATCAGCTAGAGGGAGAACATAACAAAATTGTGCGAATAGTCTGTTTCAACTACTGATTGTAAGCCTATTAAACTCGTTCTCTATAGGTTGGCTCGCTCATTAATCTTCAATCTACGTTCAATAGTCATATTGAGTTCACATGGATGCTAGATGTAAACTGTATCAAAATAGTGTAGTTTTCTAGTTTCCGAATTATATGACAGTTAGAAAAAGAAACAAACATTCTGGAAATATCTCGCACTGGCTACTATAAAAAAAAAATTGAATGGGGTACAGCTCTGATCTTACAGGATACCTCATGGCTCATAGAATTGAATCGCTCATTTCTCACTAAAATATTCACACAGGGTATGGAGGTCTCCAGCGGTTCTATAGCTATTGGTCAACTAAATTAATTAATGGCAGGAATTGAAGTTAGTTTAAATGCTCATGTGCTGTTTTGTCATGCGTCTTTATGTCATCTGCAAAGGAAAGTGTCGCCTCAAAGGACCTAATTCTGGGACTAACATCCGCTGCACATTTCAGGAAGGAGTGGTCGTCCATACAATAGCAAGATATCATTTTGCTGCCAATGTACAATGTTGAGCATTTTCCATGTCGTCATTTTGTCGATCCCCAATCTTCTAGGGTGTTTCTTTAAGCATTTCTTGATGTCATTTAATGCTTCATGCGATCCCGCCCGGCATTCAATAAGTAGTATTTGATCGTACCACCTCCAGGAGACCATCCCATTGCGGCCGAATCATTTCCACCCAACTTATAACGCCGTCCATATCGCGTAATTGAAATTAGTGTAAAACTCAAAGAATAAGACCTTAATCTCTTAATTCTTTACTAATTTCAGTTGGCTCAACATAAATCTTCTCAATTATTAATTTAGTACAGTGGCGTGACATGTCACACTTCTAGTTCTTTCGCAAGCTCGATTAATCCCAGTGAAAGCCAGTTCAGGCGTCAATCCCGTGCTAACCCGTCATGCATGACTTCAAATTTGGAAATTATTAGACCTGAATATTTGCAGTGGCATCTGCTTCCACTGAAGGTATTTAAGACACAAGGCTGCCTCTTATCTTGTTTAAATCACTGTCTTTACACCCATATGCCTGTGTAAACTTTAACCATGACCTTATCAATTCTCAAAATTCTGCCTATCGAATATCCTGAGAATCAATGTTCTTCTTGTCTACGGCGGATTAACACAATAATTGTTCCCTAGAGTTATCTGCGTCGAGTGGTCAGTCTGTACTACTAATTCTCCACTCTAACTCCAGGATTCCTTTATCTACTCAGGCTGTTCAAAAATTTTCAAGACAGTTGTTCAAATCCCCAATGATAATCTGCTAAATTTCGATAATTATTGAATTCTCATTAAACAGACTAACTACACCTTCCTGACAAAGAAGTGTCCAGCATCAAGATATGGCGTACTGCCCATTTCTTCATTTGATGACTGTGTCAAATTACAGCTGAAGAAACATACTAAGCATATAACTGGTTTAAATTTCATGTAATCTCATCATGCCTTCTGCTGGCAAATATTTACTGTAAAATTCAATATTATCAAGATGGTTTTATTTGTCTTCATCCAAAAAAAATGTTTCAGAAATAGAATCTTGGAAATCTCTACTAAAGACAAAAATTATACATTTGTCAATTCAGGATAACCTTCCCTTGTCAGAGTGTATACAGGATATTTAAGATCATATGCAGTTGGAGGCATCATGAGAGAAAAAAAAAAAAAGGTCGGTTGCCTGACGCGTCTTTTTATGGTGATCCAACTTCTCTCTTCACGGGTACGCTAACTGGATCTTCAATTCTATTTTCACCTTAAGACTCATATATCTGGATGCACAGGCTAGTATGATTTGATAGAAAGCGCTATAAAAATGAAGTTAAGATATTTGTATCCAGCAATATTTATCAGAACTCACCTCTGCTGTGAGAAATTATATCAGAGCTATGATTAAAAAAAAATGCTAAGTCATTTCAGTAGACTACTGTAAAACACTGATCACCGTTCTAAATTTGGACCATGGCAATCCAACCTCATTTCTCATACTGTATATAATAATTTGAGAAAGTAAAATAAAGAAATTGTAATCAATGGTGCTCGCAATAGAATTCAAAATGATTGAGACACAGAACATTATAAATAATGTCCAGCAAGCAGGATACCAAACCACCTTTATATTACAACATTTCCACAAAAGTATAACTATCAATAACCCAATAAACAAAACCACAAAATATCTATAGGGCGATATGTTACATTCCATACTCACAAACATCTATAACAATAGCCAACTACTTAAGAAACTCTGGCATCCAAACATATTACTGTAATTCCCCTAACATAGGCTCCACCATAAAAGTCCACTATCTAAAAATAATCCTACTATCATAAAACCCATTAACCAAAACAGAGAATAAAAGGCAATATATTCCGTAGAGTGTAACAGCTGCCAAGCCAAATACGCAGGGGAGATAGGAAGGAGAGTCAGCAATAGAATATATGAACATAGCCGCAACGTTATTAATCAAGATAATAGGTCTCTAATTTTCCAATACTGCAAAGGAACAGGTCACACTTTCGCATTAGGAGAACCTAGAATACATTACAATAACATAAACAGCAAATATCAAGGCTTATAATTGATTCTCTATTATTCAGAAAACACAATAGCATTAATAGAAAATAGATTTGCCAGTGAAACGGAAAGCATAAATTAAAATTCACGATTTATAATAGACTGTTAATCTCAGGATGCGTGGACTACTTCACCAATACTTAAAAATAGTATGGCTTTTCATTAGGTATATATTTCTAAAGTATAGGGGATGAAACATATACTAAATTCGAGCCCCGCGGCGGGCGACATTGTTGCGTTCCCGGTTTGGATAGATGAAAAGGGAGGATACGCGATGTGACTTATTAAAGTTTCCTTACTTAAGTATATATATATATAGCAATTTAGGCCAACAACCAATGTATATAACCCGCAGCAAGACCTTAATGTTGTATAATAGAAGCACAGCTGTCAATGATGCACTATCGACATGTGTCTTTACATCATCACATGTAATGCAATTTGTGAAATTAAGGTGTGGGGGGGGGTAGTACCATAAAGCAAAAGGAATGAAATATGTATGAGAGGAAACAAGAGAATTTCTCTAGATATTTATTTAAATAAATTAAAATTTGAGAACATGTCTATACTGACGAGATATGCTATTTACATAATAAAATTTTAGATAGAGGTGACCTGAAGTTACTTTATAGCCCTTTAGGGCCCATGCGAAATCTAGGTTGGTTACTACGCAAAAAGGGGGGGCGCTAAGTCATAATGACAAATGGCTTACCTTTTCTCGAAAGTGTCGGCAAAGGTCTGATCTCCCGTCTGAAGACTGTCCTCTCACTGAGCGACTCCGATTGAAAAAAATCTTTTGGCAAAGAACCCTCTTTTATTCATGTCTCTCTCTGTTTTCATTCGCCGAAAGAAACACCAATCAAAATGGCCAACGGCTCCAGTATACAATTTCACAGACGCCCCAGGCCTCTCCCATCAAAATAGAACATATAGTATTACCAAAACAAAAAATCTAAAGAGAGAAACAGCTACGGCGATAGTGTAAAATTTCAGACCCCAGGCCCCCCCTTCCACATGGATTGAAATACTATCCTCCCTTTTTCTCGGGACGGTATATATATCGCCCCCCCGTCTTGGCTAAAAATCGACCCAGGCCCCTTTTACCTGGACTGTAATGTGATGCTTCCTTTCTCGGGAAGGATATTTTATAAGGTTCAGTCTTTTAGAGATCTTCCTTCTCCATTTTTTTTTTTTCTGGTCACCTTTACCTAAATTTTTGGTGAGGGGAATATATGTACATATGGAACAACAGCTTCCAGCGCGGATGTCCCTGGATGTCACTGGTGTCTTCTTCACCAGGCATCAGCTTTCGGCATGGAAGTCTGGTGTCATCAATTGTCTAGGTTTCTGGGCAAAAAGATGGTCTGTAAGTCTATGTGGGAGGGAAGCCATGTATCCATTTGATTTGATTATACATACGCCTTCTGTTGTGGTATGGTTACAATAAACGTGCCCCAACATCCGGAGTTTGTGGAATTGTTGTTTTGTACAACTATTCAAAACCAACAATTTATTAATTGAAGGAATTATATGACACTCATGTGGTTTTGTGAAATATTAATATATTAAGAGTAAATATGATGTCAAGGCAACTGAACAACACAGATTTTATTAATCAAAATAATGGAATTGTGAAAAAACAAATCGTTAGCCTTTTTCAGACTATAAGGCAAAAGTCAATGAAGTTGCAAAGATGCAGGTTAGAGTAAAATGTCCTAATATTTCCATTGTAATTTTATTAATTCCGATAATCCACATAATTATTATAAATAAGGCTTATTATTCATTGTTTTTTATTTCGTATGGAGATGTTAGAAATCCAACTAAATCAATGCCAAGAAAAATATTTCTCTTATTAATAACAAATTTCAATGTCTTTATTAATATATTTTTAATATTTTACTTCTACATTGTTCGAAGTAAGATTAATAAACTTATATTTATCGTTTCACATCGTTATCGTTATGAGTCGAGAAAGTGCAAAGTTAATCTTTACTTATATATGGGTTTTCTTAATGTAATTTATTTATCTACCTCATTTATTAATGTGTTTGTTGGTATTAGTCAAGCAGATTTTCCAATGATTGAATTAAATTCAGAAAATTGTGTATTAATTCTTTGCGAGTTTATAATATGGATCTCTTTATTGAAATTCCATTATATTTGTTTTCACACCAGAAAGGCAATAATTGATTTGAAGATAAAAATAGATTGTTTAAGAAAAGATGCATTGATTGAGAAAATTATTGATTGCGAAGATGTAATCAAGGAGCTGAATAAATTATATTCAATGCCAAGTTTAATCTCAATAATTAAATTATTGTTAATTATAATTGATATGTTAGCAACGCGAGGCTTTAAACTAGGAAATACAAGCTATTTGCTCGTTGGTTCCTGGATATTTCAACATTGTTTCAATTTCGTGTCAGTTGCCTTCTCAGCCAGCCAAGTTAACCAAGAATATGTTGAGCTGACAAGCGCTGCACTTGACCAAGTCACCTCCAGCGTGGATCTGAATAAATTCAACAACTTGGCTCTGGACCAAGTCACCTCATCTGACATCAGTCCCAACGACATCTTCAGACTGATGTTCCTCAGACTTCAAGCTGAGAACAACCTACTGACCAGTGGTGGAGTGTATAACCTGGACGTCAGTTTTATTCTCTCTTCTCTGGGTCTCTTCATCACCTACTTTTCTATCCCATTTCAGATGGACGTCAATTTATTCGTGTGAATAATGTTTTTTTAGAACTATACTTAGATAGGGGAAAAATATTTCACAATTATTTAATAAAAAATTAATGAAGAAGTGTTATCAAATAAATTGATAAGTTTTTAGACCTAGATAATAGTCATAATAAGATTGTAAATACACAAAATGCAGTTAAATGTTCCAAAAATTCAATTCTAATTATTTTTTTATTTTCAACAATTATTTGTAAATAATGAAATTTTTTCTTTATCATTTTTATGTGGTGATTTTAACTGCGCAATAAAATAAATGTAAATATTCTCTTAATAGTATCAAAACACTATGTCTTCATTAATGCTTTTTTTA
>CP092869.1:94255882-94276183 GCA_030710605.1 Cordylochernes scorpioides
ATAGTGACTTTATAATGTTAAAATATATATATGATTAATAAACACAATTTTTTTCTCTTCACATTAATTTATTTATAAAATAATAAAGTACAAAGTGAGTCTTTACACTTATATATACTTTCTCAATATAATCGATTTACATTGCCAATTTATTTGTGTTACATATATGACTAGTAAAGATCATAGTTCCTATCTTGAAATAAGTTTATAATATGCTTTGATCTTTCTTTTATATACCATGGTATAATTTGATTTATAAATTCACAAAATGACATTACATTTGTTTGCATCATTCTCTAATGAGAATAAATAATATAATTAAAGAAAACATACCAGTTTTAAAAAAGATATATTAATCAAAAATTTGATTTTTTACACCCACTGTTGGGAGCTTGTTTCCTCACAGCAATAGTTTGGTCTTCCGTGTAGCTCCTTCAGCTTTCTTTCTGGTCTCAGGTGTTGACGATTTGTGGCAGAGCTTAATTTGGACTGTATGTTACGACCAGACCTGCGTGATTGACTAACGAGATTGATGTTCCTTCGCAAGACTGAGATGTAGCACGTTGTATGACTAGAGGAAGTACGCCTCACACGATGTAGCTAACACACTAACTTTATTCAATCATCCACTCATTTTATATACACACATATTTACATAATTAAAAGAAAGAAAGAAAGAATTTGCATGACTATGAATCAATGCAGCCTAGCTAGTGATTTACATAGCTAGGCGCAAACATACTCCCCCCCACCGCTAAACTTCAGTTCAGATCTTGAGGCGCAAAGGGATGAGGGGCCAACTTGGTGATTGGTCTCCTGAAAGTTCCTCCGGCTGTCCAAGTTAGATCTGCGCAAGACACCTTCACCAGACTTTCCTCCCAGTGGAACTATTGGAGATTTAGAGGTAGGAATGGAGCTGTTCCGATGAGCCCCCCTGAATAACAGTCTCACACTGTATCTTCCTTGGCAGCCCCTTGAATAGGTTCTCTGGCAATAAGTCTCGTACTTTTCTTCCCTTGGATTCTGGTCTTGCAATGACGGCACTGACTCCGTTTGCCTGAAATCTCCCACCAGACCATCCAATTCTGATGTTGTTTGAACCGCAAGGCTGCAAGGTCCACCTTTATAGCTCGACGAGAGAGAGCCTTCCACCTTGCCCATCAGAATCCAACCGAGCCTTGATTTCACCGCTATAGGCTGGTTCCTTCCCAGAATTTTTTTCTCTCCTTGCATCAGATATGCATACATCTCTGCACCTAGAATGATGTCGATTGGTGCCGAAATGTGAAACAGAGGGTCTGCCAACTCAAGCCCTCTCTGCATGATCCAGGTCGGTTCTGCCAATTTGAAGTTTGGAATTTCGGTGGTTAAGACCTCCATCACCAGAGCATTCGTTTCATAAATTTCGGATCTATAAATCGACCTGAATGTCAAGTCAACAGATGTAGTTGACACCTGGACTGGATTATTTCCAATACCCCTAAGTGAGCGTCGTGATGTTTCTCCTTTAAATCCAAGTTTCTCACACATTTCTTTTGTGATCAAACTAACTTGTGATCCACTATCCATAAGTGCTCGGCAGATCAGCTGTGTACCGTTTTCACCTTCCACAATTATCTGAGCAGTCGCAAGGAGCACTTGATTGATGGTCTCACTTCCCTGTTCAATACTGGTATTGTTGATTTCACTTACAGGTGTAAAGATCTGTGGCTTCGCACCCTTCTGAGTATTAGTCACCTCTGTGTCAAGCCTATGGAGCAAGGTATGGTGCCTTTTGTTGCACTTCTTGCAAGGTCCTTGGTAACAATTTTTTCCCGTATGACCTATCTTTAGACAATTGTAACACATATTGTGTTGTTTGACAAATTCCCATTTTTGCTCGATAGGCATTGTACTAAATGTAGTACAGTTGTAGATTCTGTGACCTGCTTTGCATGCTATGCATATTTGAGCATTGGTATTTATCGCAAGGTGTACATTTGCATAGTTCCTTTGGATTTCATTTTCTTTTCTTTGATATTCCCATGATCCTTGTGGCAGACTTCTAGCTTGTCTCTCAAGAAACAGAACGAAGTCCTCATAGCAAGGAAATGATCTCTCATCCTGGGTCAACTCCCACTGCCGTTTCATATCCTCATCGATTCTGTTCCTCAAGAACTGCACCAAGATTATGTCCACCATCTCATTTCTTTGCAATCCGAGGGATTCTAGATTGCGTACAGACTCGTTACATGTATCCAGGAGTTCCCTTAGGGCCTTTGCTGATGGACTCTTCATTTGCTTAATCTTGAAGATTTTGTTCAGTTGTGCATAAGCCAACTCTCTTTGGTTGTCGTATCTGGAAACTAGAGTATCCCATGCTTGCCTGTAGCTTTCTGATGATATCGGGAACCCACGTATCAGTTTGGCCGCTTCTCCCTTTACTGCGGAGCCCAAATATTGTAGCCTTTGTAGATCATTTAGCCCTGGATTTTGATCTATGGTCATTCCGAAGACCTCCTTGAAATTGAACCAAGAGTTCGCATCTCCATAGAAGTGAGGCAACTCGAACTTGGGCAATATCACTGTTTCGATGCCCTTTGTTTGTTTTGTACCAGCTGTACTTTGCATTCCTTCTAATGCACGCCTAAGCCTTAATTCCAGTTTTTCCATTTTATCTTGAATCGCTTCATAACCTTCGAGTTCCTTGTCTTCATCTACTTCCTCCTGATCAAATAACTCATCAAATAGGATTTTTGTCTCCGTTTTTATTTCTGTAATTCCCTCTTCTATCAGTTTCAATTTATGGAGATCGCCTCCCGATATGTCTTCATCCACGGATGCCAGGTATCTATCCATTCGTCTTATCTGTGAACGGATCTTGATCTTTATGCCTTTCATTGCTTTAGACATGTTTTCAGTTTTGAAGGTTTCTTCTCAGTAGAACCACGCTCTTTTCCTTAATATCCGGTTCGATATGGACCATATGTTGGGAGCTTGTTTCCTCACAGCAATAGTTTGGTCTTCCGTGTAGCTCCTTCAGCTTTCTTTCTGGTCTCAGGTGTTGACGATTTGTGGCAGAGCTTAATTTGGACTGTATGTTACGACCAGACCTGCGTGATTGACTAACGAGATTGATGTTCCTTCGCAAGACTGAGATGTAGCACGTTGTATGACTAGAGGAAGTACGCCTCACACGATGTAGCTAACACACTAACTTTATTCAATCATCCACTCATTTTATATACACACATATTTACATAATTAAAAGAAAGAAAGAAAGAATTTGCATGACTATGAATCAATGCAGCCTAGCTAGTGATTTACATAGCTAGGCGCAAACACCCACACAAATATTTTTTGCACTTTTTTTTATTTGAAAAAATATTACATTTTTACAATTGGTTCCTGAATGTTTCACACCTCTTTCAAATTCGTGCCAGTTGCTCTCGTGTCAATTGGCCAGCAAATAAGTCAGAATACATTGAATTCACCAGCGTTCCTTGAACCAAGTTTCTTAATTGTTTATTTTCTTTTTGACAATTATGTTACCTACTCTACTACAAAATGAATTATTGTAAATAGTTTCACGCGCAATTATCCAGATCGGATATAGCTTGTCTTATATGCAACTGGTAATAAAAAAGTAACTTCCAGCATAGGTTTTATTAGAATCACCACTATGGCTTTAAATCGTCACCTTACATATAATAAAAGGAAGATAAAATTGTTTGCAAAAAGTTTCTTTTATTCTTAAATTTGGCGAGCTTTCAGGCGTTAGCCTATCATCAGGCCGACATCGCAAATATATTATATATTTGCGATGTCGGCCTGATGATAGGCTAACGCCTGAAAGCTCGCCAAATTTAAGAATAAAAGGAACTTTTTGCAAACAATTTTATCTTCCTTTCATTTATTAAATTATTGATTGCAACTATTTAGGTTTTTATATAATAAAAGGCTTTATTTTATTTACTTCTCCTGACGAAGACAAAATTTTGTTGAAACGTTGAGAAAATAAAAAAAAAACTCTAACTGGCTGAAGTGTCTATTTTTTATATAAATATTACATATCAGGGTCAATCAGACATCAAACTGGAATCAATTCATTTGGTTGGTTTATTTAATGTATATCAGAAATAAACTGGGATAAGAAATAAGTAAACAAGTATGCATATAAATATTATTTTCCAACACATCACATTTTTGAAGCCAATCATTTTTCATGAATTTCTTTACATATACCTTAATCATCTGCGTTATATAAATTAAAACATTTTTAAAATGTATATTTTAAATAAAATTAATAGGCTATATTCTGTATAAAGACTCACTCTTCAATAATATCCTTAAATTTAATTGCCATCTATTGTTTAAATTTTACACAAATAAATTTACTGGCAATGCGTTTCTTTTAAATATCATCAAATATTATCTCTACAGACCTTACTGTAATGATACAAGTTATTGAATGAGAGGGCTTGGCTCATCAGTAGTGAACCCTCTCAGCGGTTTCGCCGAATTAATCTCTAGACCGCTCTACTATTGTATTGGATTGGTTTGGAGTATACCCTGTATTTTCTATGGAAGGTAGCTTAGGGGTGTTTAGTGAAATATGGACATAAGCTTATAGGTCTGTAGAGGTACATACATATAATTTCAAGGTATTGCATCGAGCAAAGCTCTTCCGCAAATATATGTTTTTATAACCAATACATATTAGTAAATTAAATTTAATTGCCATCTATTGTTTAAATTTTACACAAATAAATTTACTGGTAATGCGTTTCTTTTAAATATCATCAAATATTATCTCTACAGACCTTACTGCAATGATACAAGTTATTGAATGAGAGGGCTTGGCTCATCAGTAGTGAACCCTCTCAGCGGTTTCGCCAAATTAATCTCTAGACCGCTCTACTATAAGCCCTCTCATTCAATAACTTGTATCATTTCAGTAAGGTCTGTAGAGATAATATTTGATGATGTTTAAAAGAAACGCATTGCCAGTAAATTTATTTGTGTAAAATTTAAATAATATCCTTGCATATATATTTTTCACAAACACTTCAAAGAATTAGAATTTTCAAACTCAACAAAATGAAAATTTCGGTACGATTATTCCTTTTAAATAAATTGGGTCAAAATTATATAGTAATATGCATTGACACAATGTGAAATGAAAAAATTTGAAATATATATATATAGAAAAATTATATTTTAAAACTATAACATAAAACGTGATAAATAAAAAATATTAATAAATGATAACGCTTCCCTTAAACAAGTTCTGAATGCATGATTGTGTGTGTGTTTGCACATCTTATAGTCTTAACAAATCCTTTTATACACTACATATTAATATTAGTATTATCCTTCCTTATATCTATAAAAATGAAATGCGAAATCGATGTTTGTTATCGCTTCACGCAGAATCTACTGACTCAATCATTATGGAATTTCGCATGTAGGTAGCTGAAGATTTCGTTAAACATATAGGCTATTCAAAAAACTAAAAAAGTTAATGTGCTTTTATTAAAAAATAAAAAACCAAAAAGCGTTAGTTCCAGCCTTTTACCGCTTGGGCGCAGCACTGGTCGCGACGATAAATGAATTTGATTATTAATAATTAGCACGTGGTTTGTTTACACGATGAATGTTAGTTTGTTCACACGATGAATGTTTTTAAAAGGTAAGATTATCCAATCGCCGTGAAACTTTAGGAAGTTATTTACTATACTACTGGGAAGATTTCTGGTTTGAATTTGATTTGAAATAAATATTCTTTGCAATTTTATTTGCAAATTTTCTACTTTCACTCGCAAGCAGCGCCTCTAGCGGTGTCTGGTGAAATTATATTTATAAATTGTAACAATGCTTTAAATGTTTTCCAAGTATAATAAATTTAATTTGAGAATTTAGTAATATAATATTCCAATGACGTAAAAAATACTTGGCATTTCAATATTAATATATATTTAAAGAAAAAATTGTAACGTTTTTGTGTTAAATGTTAAAATGTAATGTTAAAATATATTTGCTGTTGTTTTATAAAAATGATGATGCAACTTTAATTGTTGTTGTGAAAATATCTTTATTTACGGAGCTGCTAACCATAATAAATGATTTTTGAGCCCCTAATTGTTGTTGTTTATTATCGTTTGTTTATATAAAAAAATTACATTGTATGGGATGATAATAAAAAATGAATTTTTAAATTAATATATATAATTGATTGAGAAAAAAATAAATAATTAATTATCAAATTCACAAAAGTGACAATATCTTATTTAAAATATAATAAATATTTTCAAAAAAGTATGTGTTTCAAAAATATATTTAAACGCATATAACAATATTTATATTTATGTTCTGTAGTAATCCCGATGTGGAATGTGCTGGGCAGTCGTGGTAGTGGGTGCGTGATGGGACTCCCGCACTGGGACAGCAAGAGACAGAGGCAGGTCTAGCTGGTAACTCCAAGAAGGTAGAGGTAGACCACGGACGAAGACTGTCGCGGATGCCCTAGCCGACCGTCTAACGGCGTCGCTCAGAAAACAATTGCTACAATAACTGCCTTTGTCCCATTTCTGGGCTCTTTATATAACTCTGGGCGCCCGCATATGTGGCGATTCCTGATTGGCTACTGTAATCACGTCATTTTATGGCGCCAGGTTGTTTTTCGTCTGGTCTTTGTTTTATTGTCACTTCCATTGTTCGATACATATTTTAATATATAGATATGGGGTTATATAATGAATATCAGAAGAAGGTTGTGAACTATCTAACTCAAAATATACTACAGAATGTGCCCCCGGTGATGAAGGTTTGGTTGGGGGAATGACATGTAATGAATGATAACCTAACAAACCTATTATATAAAAAAATAAAAGAAATAATTTGTATACAAATTAGTTAAAATTATTATTAAGCTACAAGTTAAAAAGAGAAAGATGTTGTAATGGTGGTGTATCAATGAGAAAAAAAAATCAAGGTTATAAAAATAAAAAGGCACAAAATGAATGTTACAAGATTAAGAGAAAGTATATAATACAAAATGGTAAATATGGTAAAATAAATCGTACAAGGAAAATAATATCTTATTGCATTAAAGATGAGAAGAAAAAAAAAAGTTAACTTATTGATTGAACATATAATGTGACGCTAAGGTTGAAAAGGGGAGAGGGGGTAATTGAGCATGTTTCGGCAAAGTAGTATCCCAAGCATTCTGCAATGCAATGCGAACTTGTTTAAGTGAGGCATTGTTTTCATTAACAGAAGGCCTAAGATATTCCGTCTGCATCATTAGATCAGACAGTGAAAAGAGGTGGGAAGATTGATGGAGGTAAAAGGGAGAGGTAGAGGTAAGAGGGGCAAGAGGGATCCCTGTTGTCCATAATGATTGTGCCCGGTTGAATTATGAGAAAAAAAATGAAAAGTTGAAAAAATGGTGAATTGATATGATGAGTCGGGCGATGAGAAAAAAAAATAAAAATATCGCGCTGGATATCCTGAACTCATTATGGGGAATGGGTATAACGAAGAAGGATTGTTCCAGTCGGATTAATCAATGAAAAAAAACAAAAATGTTCGGCGAACTGGAATCCCTTGGAAGGTAGTTGGAGGTTTGAAGGATGTGGAAAAGGAGAGGTGGGTGTAAGAGATTCATTGCTGTCAATTTTGTGTTAAATTCTAAGTCTAAACATGATGAGAAAAAGAAAAAGAAAAAAAATTCTATTAAAGGTAATAATATATAAAGGGTTGATTGGTAGTTGAAGACATTAATAAACAAAATGATATTATCGATTAATAGTGAAATGTTTTATCTACATCTGTAAGTTAAAAAACAAAGTCCAACACCACAAAACTAGGTAAGCTGTAAGTCTATTTACAATATATGAGAGAAAAAGTTAAAAGAAAACAAAAATATTCGATCTTGAAAAAAGGGAACATATTTACACACAATGTAGGTGCAAGATTATTGATGTCTTGCTAGTTTGGCCTACGGGGAGGCAATGTGGCCCTATGTCGCTTTGGTCCGGTCTGAGAAGTTGGTCTTTGCCAGATCTTCCCGATTATATTATGTGAGACCAGACGGGGAGCGATCTTGATCCCTAAAATGATGTCATTGTAGTGGAAGATGGGACTTTTTAGGTACATGTAGTATGTAGTGCATGTTTTAGGCGCTAAAAAGATTGCAGAGCGTTTTATGCAGTTGGTCTGCAAAATTTTTAGGTGAGCCTACCCAAACGCCGGCTTGTTACGTTTGGGAAACATCATTTAAAATATTAACTTAACAGATCTTTTCTCCATGTAACATTGCGTTACATATGGAGAAATGAGAGGCGACAAAAAGAAAAAGAAAAATTAGCCTTTTTTATTCCTAACGAGGGAGCCGGTAATGTCGTGTATGTTCGTATTAAGCGTACCCAAAAGCCCTATAATTGAATGATTGATAGGCAAGAGTGTTGAAGATTGGAATATTGTCGTGGCGATGGGAATTAAAATGGATGTGAACAATCTAGAAAAGTGCGAAATAAAAATGTATGTTTTAACAGGTGACACTCAGGTGGCGCGAGAAATTCGAGCTCGTGCAGCCTATGTAAGCAAACCGACCATCGCGGCGGCGGGTGTCGTGTTTTGTTTTGGTAGGACATTGTTTATGGAACATGGCTTGTTTGCCACTCAGTGGCATCTGTGTACCAAATGTTCTTCTAATCGAGTTAATATTGCGAATACTTTTATCAATAGATCAGGATATATGAGGGAGGATCGGTGCTTAAGTAATTCAGAACCAAGGTGTTGGTGTAGAGGCATATAAAGAGAATAGGTTTTGTGAGACTTTCAGGACCTATATTTTCGCTAATTTTATGCGAATAGTTGGGGGGACAAATGATTAAAAGGTTCGGAAAACCGATGAGCTATACTTTTTTCTATTGGACTAAACAAGTTGGGGTCTAAATGTCGGAAAGGCTCTATTATTCTATTTATTTTTAGGGGTTCTAATTTGGGTGGTGAAATATAAAGGACCTCTTCATTATAATATTGTAATTTATTTACATGTACAGTATCGCTATCATTACCTGTAATCCTATTGGGTCTATTTATACGAACGACATTATCAGAAATTATTTCAGTAATTTTATATGGACCTGTAAAGTAGGGTACTAACTTACCGCTATTTGGATGATGATACGCCTTTACTAATACTAAATCTCCTGTATCAAAGTGTGGATTTTTATGTTTGTTATCATATTTAAGTTTCTCTTTGTCGTGTCTGTCATTTGTACGTTGTATTGCTAGTTTTCTACTTTCTATTATATTGGGATAGGGGTTTAGGTGGTTATTTAAGTCTGAGGGGATTATATTATACATTAAAAATACGGGGGGAAATCCAGTTATCGTATGGGGGGTATCGTTATATTTATTAGTTACTATCTTAATTAACTTTGTCCAGGAGGTCCCAGGATTCTCTAAGTTCAGTAACCTCAGTTTCCCGGTGAGTGTCGCGTTAAGACGCTCGCATAAACCGTTAGCTTGAGGGTTATTTGCAGTGGTTAGTAGAGGTTGTATCCCGTTCTTTATTAAGAATCTCCTGAACTTTGGGGAAGTAAAAGCAGGTGCCCGGTCCGAAAGAAGGCGTTTTGGGCGGCCACACTGCAATACCTTTTTGAGACACTGAATGTATGTGATTATATTAGTTGACTTACTGGGGAAGGTCCATGTATACCGACTTAGGTGATCTATAATTACGTGTAAATATGACTTAGAATTACCGTATTTAGAAAAACTGTTGGACACCTGCCAGCGCTGCCACTCAAGTATAACACGTGACCGGAAGGATGACGTCAACACCCCCCCTCCAACTGACTGTAAATGTTTAGACTGACAACACTGTTGCTTGTTTACCGGAGGATGTAACCTCTTTGTTTCTCTCTTTCCCTTTTTAATCTTTATATCACCTATGCTTTAATAAATTAGTTAGTACAAGGCTCTTGTCCTAAGTGTAACCAAGTACCTTGTCTACACCCCTACAAGAAAAGATTATGAGACTGATTGGAGCTGCCTGAAGCATTGAACGGTAAGCCTATTCTTTTGTTCTCTCTCCCCCCCTTCAGTGGACGCCATCTTATAATGGAAGCTAACGAAAGTTTAACGAAAATTACCAAGCTAAATGGATTAAACTATTCCTCATGGAGCTTCCAAATTAAGCTCATTCTGATGGACAATGACTTATGGTCAATTGTTGACCCAGGCGAAGTCAAACCCGAGGGAGGGGATGTTGGTCTAATCAACAAATTTAATACGAGGCAGAATAAGGCTTTAGCAAAGATATGTCTCTCTATTGGTGAGGAGCAGCAAAACCATATCAGACATCTAAATTCCCCCAAAGAAGTTTGGGATGAATTACAAAGACTTTATGCACCCAGGGATAGCAAACACAGAATTCTCCAACTGCGTCGAAAGTTGTACTCCCAGAAATTCTGTCAACATGCGAACATGAATGCCTATTTGGGAAGCATAAATCTAATAGTGAGTGAACTCACAGGTGTAGGGGATAAAATTGAAGACGGTGATCTAAGCATGCTAATTCTTTGTGGAATGCCCGAGGACTGGGATAATGTTATATCAACAATGTGTAACTTACCAGAGTCAGAGTTCACCAGTGCCGACATAAGACGTAAATTGTTAGCTGAGGCAGAGCGCCGGTATGCTACAACAAATGAAGGGATGGGTGCACTGTCAGTCAGGAACTCTAACAAGAAACAATTCCCTCATGAACATCAAGGTTCTAAAACTGTTAGAAAATGTTTCGGATGTGGGAAAACAGGGCATATTGCACGGGACTGTTTCAAACTGAAAAATAATAACGGTAAACAACAGGAAAAGGGAGCGATACATCAACATCACGAAGCAAAGAACTTGAATGTGATGTATAATGCAGCAGTTGTATCAGAAGAAGATACGTGGGTAATTGACTCAGGTGCCACGCATCATATGACTCCGAACAGAAGGTATTTTTCCACGTTGAATGACGACAATGTAGGACAAGTGACCACCATTGATGGTACATCACATTCAAACATAGGAAGAGGTAATGCTCAAGTAGATCTGATCAACAATTCTGGACAACTTAGAAGCATAGTTGCTCAGAATGCAATGTTCGTACCTGGGATCAGACATGGTGTACTCTCTGTTCTACAAATTGTGGAAAATGGTCATGAGGTTATCTTCGACAAGAAAGGATGTCATATCTACGACAATGATCATAACTTGATGATCAGAGCAGAGAAGAGAGGAAGGCTCTATCTCGTCAGGACTGCTCCGTTCAGATTTCCAGAATCAGGAGAATGTTCAAATTCCTTTGCTCAAACCAACAATTTTCGTAAATTCCCACTAAATTTATGGCATCAGAGACTCATGCATATCAACTATGACACCATAGTAGACATGATGAAAAGAGAAGTTGTCATTGGTTTGAACTGTCAGGCTGGAAAACCTGATAAGTGCTCTGATTGTATGATTGGAAAATCAACAAAAAGACCTTTCCTGAATTTGAAATCTACCAAGGAAACTCAGCCACTAGCCCTTGTTCACTGTGATCTTATGGGACCGTTCAACATTGAGAGCTGGGGTGGATCAAGATTTATCTTGACCATCATTGATGACGCATCAAGATATACAAGGGTATATTTCCTCAAAAGGAAGGGCGATACTCTAGAAAAATTCAAGGAATGGATGAAAGAAGCTGAAAATCAGACGGGATTTTCTCTCAAGAGGATCCGTACAGATAACGGACTAGAGTTCTGTTCATCTCCTTGGGATATTTTCACGAAGGCCCATGGTATAGTACATGAACGCACCATGGTCTACACACCTGAACAGAATGGTGTCGCCGAACGCATGAATAGGACTTTGCTGAACTTAGTGAGGAGTACTGTGAACAGTTGCAATCTGCCAACCGCCTCTTGGGCAGAGCTCACCAACACAGCAGCATACTTGAAAAATCGTGTTACAAACAGACACAATGAAGAGAAAACGCCTTTTGAATTGTGGTTTGGAAAAAGACCTGCTCTGCAACATCTGAGAGCTATCGGCTGCGAAACCTTTGTTCATGTTCCAAAACAAAGAAGGAATTCGAAGCTTCAGCCAAGAGCCACTAAAGGAATTCTCGTGGGTTACTCTCTACAGGGACGAGGTTGGAGAATCTGGATTCCTGAAAAACGCCAAGTGGTGGAATCTAGAAATTGTGTATTCAAAGAAGAAATCCTCTATAAACAGCCCAAAAGAGAAAAGGATACTCTACCATCTGTCCATTTCTCCTCGAAAGAGGCCTCCTTTCAAGAAGAAAGTAATGCAGATCAACCAGTAGACCGAGAAACTGAAGAACTGATTGGAACTACAGGTGGAATAGATCAGCTATCTGAGACTCTCCCAGAGAACCTGAGAAGCCATCCTATGACACTCCGAAGTCATGGAAAGAGGGCAGAATCTCCGGAAGAGGATAATAGTGGTGGACAGATAAATGCCGTAAAGTACCATTTTGTTCGAGAAAAGATCTCAGAAGAAGCAATCGAACTTTTCTACACTCCGAGTGCTGAGAACCCTGCTGACTTCCTTACCAAGCCTCTTGCTAGAAGCCAGCATGAAAAGTACTGTAGAGCGCTGATGGACTATCGGAATAAACGTCCAGCGGAAGTTTTTCCGGGAGGGGATATGTTGGACACCTGCCAGCGCTGCCACTCAAGTATAACACGTGACCGGAAGGATGACGTCAACACCCCCCTCCAACTGACTGTAAATGTTTAGACTGACAACACTGTTGCTTGTTTACCGGAGGATGTAACCTCTTTGTTTCTCTCTTTCCCTTTTTAATCTTTATATCACCTATGCTTTAATAAATTAGTTAGTACAAGGCTCTTGTCCTAAGTGTAACCAAGTACCTTGTCTACACCCCTACAAGAAAAACCTGAAATAGTGTCTATAGATAACATATCGAAGGGTTGTAAAGCTATAGGGGGGCGTTCTAATCTACCATATAACAGACCTTTCGGTTTCTTTATAAGTTGGCATGTGGGACAGGACCTATTATACTTAACTATAGATTTGGTCATTCCACACCAAATATACTGTGTGGAGATGAGCCTAATCATTTGGGATACACCAGGATGGTTATATTCTAAATGTACTTTATTAATTAGCGTATGTTGTAAGGAAGGGGGAACTATAATCTTGACAATACCTTTACGTTTGATTGTATGGAGGCCATCTATATTCGTTTTGATAAGTGTAGATGGAGGTAATTGGGGTTGCTTTTCTATTATTTGGGTGGTCGTGAGAAAACCACATAAAGGATTGCGGGACAGTAGGTCTGCCTCGTACTGCGTTTTACCTTTTATATATTTTATATCGTATTCGTATGCGGACATCTTTAAGCTCCACCTAAAAAGTCTACCCGTTGGGTTTTTTTATGGTTTTTAACCATTGTAATGCATGGTGGTCCGTAAAAATTGTGAACCTTACACCTGCGAGATAGATGCGGAATTTTTCCACACTATCTATCACAGCAAGGCATTCCAACTCTGTGATGGTATAATTTTTCTCATGGGGTCGGAGTGCTCTGCTGTAATATTGCACGGGGTGTAGAGTGCCGTCTGGATGTTGTTGTTTTAGGATGCCAGCTATTCCCTGAAGTGAGGCATCACAGAATAGCTGACAGGGTAATCCTTCTTTAAAGAGGTGTAGTACCGGTTTTGTGGTCAGACATTCCTTTAGAGTGTCAAATGAATGTTGGCATTTTGTATCCCAGTGCCATGGGGTATCTTTCTTAAGTAGGTTATTGAGGGGGTTCCTAATGCGGGCGTGATCTTTTATAAATTTATTATATACATTGATGGAGCCTAAGAATGATTGGAGGGATTTAACGCTAGTGGGGACCTTAATGGCATTGATTACATCTAAATTTTTTACTAATGGAGTGTATGTGCCTGATGATATGGTATAGCCTGAAAATTCTATTGTAGTTTTAAAGAAGTCACACTTATTATAATTTAATCTAAAATTTTCCCTATTACACATATCAAAAAATTGCTGTAAGTGGTCTAAATGTTCTTCTATGGAATTTGAAAAGATAATGAAATCGTCGAAATAATGTGCTATAAAACCTAACCTATTTCTTTGCAATATCTGACTGACTGCTCGCTCATACACCTGGGGCCCTATTTTAATCCCGTATGGTAATTTTTTGAAATTATACTGACCCTCTAACGTGACAAAAGATAATAAGTTTCTATCAGGGGGACTTATTTCGATGGACCAGTATGCTGATGAAAAATCGGCGCGGGAGTAAATTTTGGCGTTGGCTAATTTATCTAAGATATTCTCTATGAGCGGAAGGGGGTGAACATCGGGGGAAATTATTTCATTCAGGCGGCGGTAGTCTACGCAAAATCGTTTTGTCTTATCCCTTTTGGTAACTAAAGTAACGGGGTATGAATAGGGGGAGAAAGAAGGCTCTATAATATCATATTCTAGCATTTTCCCTACTTGTTCTTGTATTTCACATTGATCTGAAAGAGATGTACGATACGGTCTGAGTGCAATTATTTTGTCTGAATTTGTCCTAATATTGATAGGGGGAATTTTCAATTTTGGGATGTTATATTTGTTAGTAGAAAAAATATTTGAGTAATTCTTAATAATATTCATAAAAGTTAAAGGGATATCAGTCCTAACACATAAATTACAAGAATCATTAAAAATTTTACATTGATGTTCAGAGGGATATATTGGGGGTAATAAATATAAATGGGGAAAATGGGCTAAAGTTTGGCTGGGTGCATTTTTGTCACACAGGTCTACAAAACTCAAAGTAGTTGTACCTTATAGCATATCTATATCGGGATTCAGAAAAAAAAACTCTGAGAGATATTTGATGCACAGGGATATTTATCACTGTGCATCAAATATCTCTCAGAGTTTTTTTTCTGAATCCCGATATATATATGCTATAAGGTACAACTACTTTGAGTTTTGTAGACCTGTGTCATAATTGGTAGAGGTCTTGGTCAAGGTAATGGGACATGGTATAGGATGGACATTTTCCCCTTGTAATAATGGAGAATGTGAGTTAGGTATGTTTTTTAAATGACCCACATTGGGCGGATTGTGGTTACTCTCTCCATTATTACATGGGGTTACATAGGTTATATGGTACCATTTCTTAGACAAAGGAGCATCACATTGATAAATAGAATGATTATATAAATTTAAGGTCAAACAAAATTGATTAATGTAATTTAATGATAGTATACCAAAAGGTAATAAATTATCTATTATATAAAATTTAATTGATTTTGTAATTTTTCCTATGGTAGTGGTCAAAAATGTATATCCTATATAATTTATTTGAGTAGATATGGAATTGATTAATATATGGCATGGATATAATTTTAAAGGATTAGATAAGTTTTTACTAAGATGGTTAAAAATATTTAAATTAATTATGTTAATAGAGGCTCCTGTGTCTAAGAGGAATGGGCAATAAAATTTATTAAAAACTTTAGGTTTACATAGAATATTGGATAGTTTAGGGACGAAAACTGGAGTTTTCGTTGCCTTGTGGGGTGCGAGAAGACCTGGGGGCCGGCACGGGAAGGTTGTGGGCGCCATTTTGTTCAGGTGGGAAATAATGCGCTGTAGGTTGGCCGTGGTAGGCCTGCTGCCTGTAGGGTCGCCTGTTCATGAAACATTCATTGTTCCAGTGATCACCTTGGCAGTATTTGCATGGTGAGGGTGGTCTCCTGGCACCAGAAGGGTATCTTGGGTAATTATTTGGTGAAAAAGGATTGTAGTTCCTTCCCCTGGAAGGGGTTCCGGTATCACGATGAAAAGCACTGGTGTTGGAAACACCTTGAAATGGTTCGGATGGAGTAGGGAGTGAACTGGTCCCTTTTATTCTGGTCATGGTAGAGTACCATTCTGTCAGGGTTTTAGGGGCTATGGCCCTCATGAGGCGCTGATCACTGGCCTGGAGGCCTTCCGTTAATGCTTCTACTATGATGGGATTGGTTAGGCCCAGTTGTAATCCCATTGTTATTTTTTGACGGTAATATTCTCCTAATTGGATCTGATTAGTTAATTTAAAAGTTAAAATTTGGTGAAAGTGACCTCGGATTTTCCGGGGTAGAGATCTATGAGAGTTTGTTTTGCTTGGCTGTATGGCAGAGAGGCCAGATTTAGTTCGTTGTAGAGGGAGAGGGGCTCACCTTTGAGCAGTGCGCGGAGCCGGGCTTGTAGCGTGGCGTCATCTTGCGGTCCCTCGCTTGTCCGCTCGAGCTGCTGGATGAAGTTGTTGGCTGCGTAGGATCCGTCGAAAGGGGAGATGAGGGCTTCCTCCACACGAGGCACGGCTATTCCCCGAATGGCGTCTGTTAGGCGGCTTACTAGTTCGTCGCAGTGGGGTTGCATGTTGGTGAGGGCATCCGCGAAGTACTCGTCTTCTGCCTCCGTCATCCTCTGCATGTTGCCGTCCTCAGTCATCCTGTCGACTTTAACGGGTTCTGTAGTAATCCCGATGTGGAATGTGCTGGGCAGTCGTGGTAGTGGGTGCGTGATAGGACTCCCGCACTGGGACAGCAAGAGACAGAGGCAGGTCTAGCTGGTAACTCCAAGAAGGTAGAGGTAGACCACGGATGAAGACTGTCGCTGATGCCCTAGCCGACCGTCTAACGGCGTCGCTCTGAAAACAACTACTACAATAACTGCCTTTGTCCCATTTCTGGGCTCTTTATATAACTCTGGGCGCCCGCATATGTGGCGATTCCTGATTGGCTACTGTAATCACGTCATTTTATGGCACCAGGTTGTTTTTCGTCTGGTCTTTGTCGTCTGGTTTACCTCCACCTTCTTTGTTTTATTGTCACTTCCATTGTTCGATACATATTTTAATATATAGATATGGGGTTATATAATGAATATCAGAAGAAGGTTGTGAACTATCTAACTCAAAATATACTACATATACGTTTATAAATCAATATATAGGTGGATTGGATGTTTTCTAGAATCGTTTTAACAAATGTTCGTTAGGCAAACTTTTACTCGGATAAAAACTGTGCGAAGCCGGGTACATTCGCTAAATACAGTTATTTACAAATTTTCGTTTGTGGCAAGATACTATTCTTTCAACTTCGAATTACCGAGTGGACCAATTAATACTGATTTTTTTCAACTTATCGAGTATTTTTCAAGGGACCGGGAAAAAATTATCGAGAGTGTAGACAAGTATAGATTCAGTAGGGATTGGATGTTTGCTAGAATCGTTTTAACGAATGTTTGTTAAGCAAACTTTTAAGCCGGGAACATGTTTGTCGGCTATGCAAGCCCTCAATATGTAACTAATCTCGCTGAAATTTGAACAGGACAGAGAGTTAAATCTGGAAGAGGTTTTTTTTTGTCGCACTTTAACCAAGAAAAATTATTTCTAACCAAGTACTGAGCAACAATATTTTTTTAGTCAGAAATGATAATGACAATATTGCCGTATCATGCTTGATTGCATTAAAAAAATCTTTTGGAGAATATTCACTAAAGCAGACCACGGGCGAAGCCATATAATGATTAATAGTAGGCAGGAACAAAATTCTACCAGCGAAACATTCACTCGAGCAAAAGACACACGAAGCCAGATCATCTCTATATATAAAACATCGTTTCTCGGCCTTTTGGCTAAGATCATGTAGTATATCTCTAGATATTTTTATTTATGTATATCTTTTTAAAAATCTATTCAGTAGAGAGTGGATATGTTTGCTCGAAAAATAAATTTCATATATATTATATAAATATATATGACGAACGAATATAATTATCATTATCATCATAATATTCTGTGTGTTCCAGAATATTATTATCAATAATATTTGTTAGGCAAACTTTTACTTGGATAAACCCGGGCGAAGCCGGGTACACATCCGCTAGTTAGTATATATATATCATTAAGTTGCGGAAGGATGATATTTATGTAGTGTTCACCTACTGGCACCTTTCCCTTTAATTATGTTCAGAAATATGCGCTGATTTATCACCCCAGTAAAAAAAAAACATTCTAGTTATGATAAAGAATGAGCCACAACACCAGTTTGGCAAATTCAGACAAAAGGCGAACCTATATACCATGCTTTCAGGCTTTGGCCTTCATCAGTACAGGGACGTGTCGGTTTCATAACATCCTATGTGAGGGATTATGAAATAGGTCGAATTTACTGAACTGGTGTTTTAGCTGGTGAAGTAGCAAGGACCGATTTTCAGGCAATAATACAACATGAAGTTGCGAAGTTACATGAAGTTAAGAGGATTATATTTTTATACTTAAGGTGGCACCTCTCCCTTTAATTATGCAACAGAATGATCCACTGTTTATTACCCTAGTAAAAAAAATTACTAGTGATGATAAAAAAAATGTGCTGCAAGACCAGTTTTGAAAAATTCGAACTTTGGCCTTCATATTACCAGAGGGGTTATAAAATTGTATAATTTACCAAACAGGTGGCGAGCTGGTGAAGTGGCAAGGGTCAATATTTTGTTCACACATGGTTATCTCGTGGGTCTTCAATAAAGGTCATTGTGTATCAAATATATTTTATAGTTATAGTTGCAGCTTTCCGAGAAAAAAACTACAAGCGAAATGTCCCACTATATATCCTATTGTATTTATATGGAGGAGAAAAAGAAAGGAAATTTGAACTCATTGATCAGATTTATGTTGGACCAGTTCTACTGTTTAAAATCCCATCAGAAAAGAAAACATAGCTATAGAACTATTTAACTATCATAAAGCGGTTTTGGGAATAATAGCCTTACAAAATAAAAGTTGAAAAAATATATATACATATATAAAATAACTCTCTTCTCATATTCTTAATTATGTAAATATTTGGTTTCACATTTACTTTTTCATATTTTTATGACAAAAAGGCAAATTGAAATGCCTCAATAAAGCTTTTGTTGTTGTTGTTATTGTTTAGAGTTATTATCTGAATACCTATGCAGATGCTAAAAGGTACAACTTCCTCAAGTTTTATAAGAGTGTGTATAAATAAATATATTAATAAAATGAAGAGTTAATGAAGTTGAAGATATGTCCGATATATATATTTTTAAATTTTAAAATTATATAGAGTATTTAGTTTCATAAAAATTGATTTCTAAATTTTGAAAATAAATTATGACAAAAAAAAGCAGGAAATCAATATTTCTTACAATTTTTATTAATAAAGATATTTGACCAATTATGTTTGTTTTTAAATTTTATAAATAAACAGAGGTAGCTCTCTGCAAAAGATATGTTTTTGACATATAAAAAAAATTAAATTTGTTATTTTATTTATGATTTATATATGAATAGCAATCAAAGCAATAGTTTACATAATATATAATTCCAAAACACGCGTTTGGCCTTATTTTCAAGGTTAGTAGGTGTGGTTAAACTATACTCAGGGCTAAAAATCAAGTATATTCAAGGTTTATATTATCGCACCCCACGCATCACAATAAACATGACAATAACCAATCCTACGTCAATTAAAAATTTCGTATGTATTGTTTATTTTTAGAATTTTTATCATATTTTAATAGAAGAAGGTATTTAACTCAACCTTTCAAACAATGTTTGTATTTTTTTTTTTATAGCTGTTAAATATATATTATAGGATAATGTTAATTTCTTGATTATATAAATGAAATGTATGGAATCATTTGATGAACAACATGAAATAAAAATTCAACTGAAATTTTTAGTGAACTATCAGCAAAATATTAAATCTTGAAAATACTACTTTTTATAAACCATAGATTAAATTAAGTGCCATCCCATTGTGCTCTCCTCCACAAAGGACAGTTTTCATTAACAAAATTACCATTTTTACAATTTAGCAGCTCTCTGGTAAGAGGACACTTTGACTCTGCAATTAGGTGTTGTCCTTTACAGGGAGGTTTTATTGTATATGGGAATAAAAATGATAATTGTATTATTTTGAAATATAATATATATTCAATATAACCTCTTCAAAACCAACTATAATTCAACAGTTACTTGATAAGGCACAATTTGGATTATTCTATATACAGTTACGAGCGTCATGCGTTCTTAATTCTTCATTTTTCATCTCTGTCACCGTTTGCTTTTTTTTGGAATGGCGCTCTCCAATTGGTTGGCTACGATCACGCCACCAATCCTCTCTTTCTTTTTCCCAGTAAGAGACGCCTACTGAAGCCAACAGTACATAGACAGATAAAGCACATAGGCTATAGTTATTAACT
>CP092869.1:94276283-94321278 GCA_030710605.1 Cordylochernes scorpioides
AATATATGCATTTATTTAAGGCCCCAATTTATAATTGTAACAAATAATATTTGAATCAAAACATTCAATCGGGTAAAACACGAGCGTTGCCCGGGTCATTCGGCTAGTAGATTATAAACAAAAGGTAATAAGACAGAATCTAAATAATTTAATAGTGTGTGATGTTTCGGCAACAACATTGTCACCATCATCAGACAACAGAATAAATGAGAAAAAATATCACATCAAGTTATTAAATAGTACTGTTATCAAGTGTTTAAACAAGATAACAGATAAGCAAAAATAGTTTTTTTTTTTTAAGAGAACTTGAAATATTCTTCTTAGAATTAAAAGTGGATTTTTAAAAATATAATTAAAAGTATATCTTTAAATATCATTTATATTTCCTCTTTCTTCCATTCTATTAATTGAAGTACATGTATTTTGGATGAAAAAGGCTTCTTTGAATTGTCTCTTGTAGTAATTTTTTTCATAATCTATAACTTCACATCACACAATCTGAAATGTTACACACTATTTTTTTTTGCTTATCCCTAGTACACGTGGTACAGGCCATGATAACCATGGTGGTTAGTTAGCGACTGCTTTTACTGTAAGTACACCACATTTCTACACATGTGAAAAGCATTTCGACTTTGCACTTACAAATGTGCCAGAGCCCCGTTTGGTTACTTGCACTCGTTGGTGGGGTTGGACTTTTGCAATAATCAGGGGGGGGGGGGCATTGGAGCATTTTGCGGGAAATGTGGGAATCGAACCCGGGTCGTAGTGGTCGAAAACCAAACGGTTTAACTAGCCTTCCACCGACCCCCCTCACACATTAATAAATTATTTGGATTAGGTCTTATTTTCTTGTATTCAACATGTGTGATAAGCCACAATTTGTAATATAGATTATAAAAACAAGGAAATAAGACCAAATCCAAATAAATAAATAGTGTTTTACATTTCAGGGTAACAGCATTGTCACCATGATTAGACAAAAGTACTGAATCTATATTTAGTACTGTAGTAATTTTTGTCTGTTGATAGCAACAATGTTTATTTGTAACTTTATGACAGTGTTATAAATCTGGTTTCTTTTTTTTTTTTTTTTTTGTACTTAAAGATTCTGAATCAAAGTATTATTTTCATACTTTTCATTCATATCTTCTATTATTTTGTCTATCAATTTAATAGGAAAATCTTCCTTGATTAGGATAAGACTTCTTATATATAGGACTTTTGCACTCATCGATGATGTAGTTAAGAGAAATGAAGAGGTTAGCAGCATCAAGAAGGACCTAATCAAGGAAGATTTTCCTATTAAATTGATAGACAAAATAATAGAAGATATGAATGAAAAGTATGAAAATAATACTTTGATTCAGAATCTTAAGTGCAAAAACAAAGCAACCAGATTTATAACACTTCCATATATAAACCAAAGGTTTGCAAGAAATTTCACCTATTTGTAACTTTGTTTCTTATCTCACAATCAACCTATTTTCTCAACCTATTTTCTGTTGATCCTTTAGGGTGTTCAATTGTAAAAAAGTTTTTTTTTTTTAAATAGTTTTTAAATATTCTTAATGTTTAGACTTGTTGATTTTATTTTAGTTCAATATATACAGGGCAACACCTAATTGTAGAGTCAAAGCGTTGTTTAGGGAGAGTTGTCCTCTTACTGGAGAGTTGCTAAATTGTAAAAATGGTAATTTTGCAAATGAAAACTGTCCTTTGTGGAGAGATTTCCGGTAGCAGGGTGTCTCCTAAAGGAAGGTTCTACTGTTTATCCCTTATCCGCCATCTTTCAAAGGATGTTTCAACTTGGTGGCGTTGGTGTAACTTTTTTTTTCTTGTCGTAGAATGGGGCCTGACTTTGAGGGCTACCTCTGGAAGTGGACTAATTATTGGAATGGTATGTGTCTCTTTCTCTGTTATTTCTGTTCTTTTATTTCATAAAATTTCCATGTCCTTTCCTTCCCCCCACTCTTGTAGACCATGAGCCAAATAGCCAATAGACCATGAGCCAAACATTCCAAATAGCCAATACACCATGAGCCAGTAGACCATGAGCCAAAGATGCCAAATAGCCAATAGACCATGAGCCAAAGATGCCAAATAGCCAATAGACCATGAGCCAAAGATGCCAAATAGCCAATAGACCATGAGCCAAACATGCCAAATAGCCAATAGACCATGAGCCAAACATTCCAAATAGCCAATACACCATGAGCCAGTAGACCATGAGCCAAAGATGCCAAATAGCCAATAGACCATGAGCCAAAGATGCCAAATAGCCAATAGACCATGAGCCAAAGATGCCAAATAGCCAATAGACCATGAGCCAAACATGCCAAATAGCCAGTAGACCATGAGCCAAACATTCCAAATAGCCAATACACCATGAGCCAGTAGACCATGAGCCAAACATTCCAAATAGCCAATACACCATGAGCCAAACATTCCAAATAGCCAATACACCATGAGCCAGTAGACCATGAGCCAAACATTCCAAATAGCCAATAGACCATGAGCCAAACATTCCAAATAGCCAATAGACCATGAGCCAAACATTCCAAATAGCCAATAGACCATGAGCCAAACATTCCAAATAGCCAATAGACCATGAGCCAAACATGCCAAATAGCCAATAGACCATGAGCCAAACATGCCAAATAGCCAATAGACCATGAGCCAAACATGCCAAATAGCCAATAGACCATGAGCCAAACATGCCAAATAGCCAATAGACCATGAGCCAAACATGCCAAATAGCCAATAGACCATGAGCCAAAGATGCAAAATAGCCAATAGACCATGAGCCAAAGATGCCAAATAGCCAATAGACCATGAGTCAAAGATGCCAAATAGCCAATAGACCATGAGCCAGTAGACCATGAGCCAAAGATGCCAAATAGCCAATAGACCATGAGCCAAAGATGTCAAATAGCCAATAGACCATGTGCCAAAAAGATGATAAACCTTCAAATTTTTAAAAGCTTCTTAATTACCCCAATCTGGAATCTTTATTTTAAAAAAATGGGAACACAAAAGAATACCTATAACCCCTATATACATTTTAGAAACTCTTTGAAACACAAGGTAATTAGTTTAAATCTAAATTAATAAATTGTTTCTGTAACAATGCTGTTAATGAAACATCACACACTACACTCATGGACAAAACATAAGGAAGTTGTACCTTTCAGCATGTACATCAGGATTCAGACAATAACTCTGAAAGATGTTTGATACACAGTGACCTATATTGAAGACACACGAGATAATCAATTGTAAACAAAATTGTCTCTGTCTCCTTACAACAAAAAAAAAATAGACATCTGATAATACCAAAACATGAAACTGCCTTAATTTTGTCCATGAATGTGTTTATATGGATTTGATCTTATTATGATCTTATTACCTTGTGGTATTTAATCCAAATTGTACCTTATTATTGTAGAAAAAACTCAGTGAAAGATAACACCTAGTTGCAGAGCCAAAGTGTCCTTTAAAGAAAGGTATACCCATCAAGAGAGTTCCTAATTAGTAAAAAAAAAAAAGACAATTTTAATTATGAAGCTTTCTTTTGTAGAGAGGTGTCCTCTATCAGCAAGATTCTGTTCTCATGGAAGTTCTACTGTAATATTTTATAAAAATAATTATAGCACTCTCTGTGTACTTTTTTCCCTCTTTTGATTTCCTCCATTCATTTGCTATATCTCTGAGGAGAATCTCTATATAGTAGAACCTCCATGAGAGAACACTCCCGCTAGAGAACACCTCTCTATAAAGGACAGTTCTCATCACCAAAATGACCATTTTTTGTCAATGGGATCCTTTAAAAGTGTCCTTTAGTGAGAGGTGTCCTCTTACCGAAAAGTTGCTAAATTGTGAAAATGGTAATTTTGTAAATGAAAACTGTCCTTTGTAGATAGGTGTCCTCTAGCAGGGTGTCCGTTAAAGGAAGGTTCTACTGTATTTTTTAAATGTAACACACCAAAGAATTCACCTTTACCTATGATAAGGCACAATTTGGATTATAGATTATAAACACAAGGTAATAAGACCAAATCCAAATAAATAAATAGTGTGTGACGTTGTTAGTGTTTGACGATGTCATTTCTGTTGTCACAGAGTAACTGGGTGGAGTAGGGATAGTGTAGCTGGTACAGTGTAAATGATACAGTGTAGATGATACAGTGTGGTTGGTGCAGGATGGCAGCCAAGGTGGTTTGTCCTCCACGACGGAGTGCTCCAGTACTTCCAGTCTAAGGAAGAGAGGGGAGTGGGAGGCAGCCGAGGCTCTCTGAGGCTCGCAGCCTGTGACATCTCAGTCCGCACCCACTGGCTGGAACTTGCAGGACCTGCCCACTGCCGCTTCTACCTCCAGCCTGTGTCAGAGGAGGACAAACATCGCTGGCTGGTCGCTTTGGGGTCCGCCAAGGCAGCAGCTTCCAGTCCATCTGGTTAGTACTCCCACTGAGTAGTCACATCTCCCTCCCGTGAGAGACCCTTGTCTAAAAATATTGATTTTATCAACTACTGGTCCCATTGACTAGCACTGGTTAGTGGAGATTTTTACAAGTCTGTGTTCTTCTTCTTCTTTCTTATCTCCACACTGGGTGAAGTAGAATGTGTCTACCATTGTCATTAAGACTGGGAGCACTACTCAGTGGAAGGTCGACTTAGCTCCAAAAATAATGGCCGTCTCTGACATGAGGAACAGATGCCATGTGTAGCCGCTCCTAACATGGAGTACAAATGCTGCTCATCCTGTATCCCTGGAGCCCTTACAGGGTACTATCAGCTGAGCCCAGTTTTTTTAGTGAGCTTGTTACTGCTCCCCCTCCTCCTTTTTTATTCGGGCTTGGGTCCGGCAAAGGCGGAGTTTACACAAGTCAGCGTTAATGTAGAATAATGATTTATTAATAGTTAGGTCCCATCAAATCTATCTACAACTCTCACACACATAGCTATATACACTCATGGACAAAACTTAAGGAAGTTGTACCCTTTACCATGTATATCGGGATTCAGACAATAACTCTGAAAGATATTACAGTGACCTTTATTGAAGACACACATATATACACTCATGGACAAAACTTAAGGAAGTTGTACCCTTTACCATGTATATCGGGATTCAGACAATAACTCTGAAAGATATTACAGTGACCTTTATTGAAGACACACATATATACACTCATGGACAAAACTTAAGGAAGTTGTACCCTTTACCATATATATCGGGATTCAGACAATAACTCTGAAAGATATTACAGTGACCTTTATTTAAGACACGAGATAACCAAGCGTGAAAAAAAATTGCCTCTGTTTCCTTAGAAAAAAATTGATATCAAACTTTTCACTTTCTTAAATTTTGTCAATGAGTGTAGATGTATATGATATGTACAAGAAAACAATTTCGGGAATACACCAACAATGTTGTTTCAAACTCCCACAATTGACAATAGAGACAAAGAGATAATAGAAATGGCCAATAATGGAGAGAATTTCTGTTATTCACACCACGATGTAGTTTCCCTAGTGTCATTCTTTTATATCCACTTATCTACACACCTTTCCCTTTGCTGTTATGTTCAATGAGTGAAGAAGGGCCTCAAATCAACTGTAACAGCCCCTCTAGGGCTATTTAGCTTGAGGTATTTAAATATTTATTACACAGTTGATACAATGGAGGAGGAGCTCTGAATCTCAGACAGCAGCAAACAAGATTGAGAACAAACCATTGAAGATAGAGAAAATAAAAATAAAATCTACCCCACTTCCCCAAAATGTAGCTTGGCACCTGCAGCTCCAAAACACATTTTATCTTGTATTAGATGCACTAAACAGGACCTAAACAGCTTGAGGAGCATGGACTCATGGAATTTTGTAATCTTTACACAAGAGGATAAGAAACAATGACAACAAATATTTATTAAAGAAACCTATTCCCTGATGATTTTTTTTTCCCTAAATGTGTATGTGACATTTTACTCCTCTCAATTACAATGGTTTGTCCAAAATGTAGTTTGGTACCTGCAGCTCCAGAACACATTTTGGCTTGCATTAGATGCACTAAACAGGACCTTTGGGAGAGGCTGTTGCTTATCATAAAACAGCTCGAGGAGCATGAACTCATGGAATTCGTGTAATCTTTACACAAGGGGATAAAAAACAACAACAACAACAATGGTTTGTCTGTAGTCTTCTTCTTTCTTATCTCCACACTGGGTGAAGTAGAATGCGTACATGGAGTACAAACGCTGCTCATCCTGTATCCCTGGATTAGGAGTCCTTACAGGGTACTATCAGCCGGGCCAGCTGAACCCAGGTTTTTTAGTGAGCTTGTTACTGCTCCCCCTCCTCCTTTTTCATCCGGGCTTGGGACCGGCAAAGGCGGAGTTTTGTCTGTAGTTAAATGGTGAAATCAGCATCAGACAACAAGAGTTCGGTGTGTTTTGCAGAAAGCTGTAATACCAAGTCCAGAGTCCAGCTCCAGGAGCAGTGCAACCAGATCCTCACCATTGTTGACCAAGTCCGCAGCAACCCCCAGGTAACCTCCATTACATCTTCTTCAGAAACTGGAAGCAGAGAATTCAGCGAAACATTTGTGTCTTCCCAGAACTTTATTTCGACTTAGAGCGCTATGTCCTCCTAGGGACATTTGCACTTTAAAAATAAACAAAATGGGGGGTTGGTGGAAGGCTGGTTAAACCGTTTGGTTTTCGACCACTACGACCCGGGTTCGATTCCCGCATTGGACACTTTTTTCTGTTTAAAAAAAAAAAAACTCCAATGGCCCCCGATTCTTGCAAAAGTCCAACCCCACCAGCGAGTGCAAAGTAACCAAACGGGACTCTGGCACATTTGTAAGTGCAAAGTCGAACTGCTTTTCACATGTGTAGACATGTGGTGCGCTTACAGTAAAAGCAGTCGCTAACTACCCACCATGATTATCATGGCCTGTACCACGTGTACTAGGGATAAGCAAAAAAAAAATTTTTTTTTTAAATAAATAAACAAAATTTTTTAAGAAGAGAAAGATATTTTAAATATGTACAGAATTAGTATGCAAGTTAGAAGAAAATATAAAAAATATATATATCAACACAATTGGTACAAAGGGTTGGTAAACAAATTTAGTTAAATGAAATCAAATTGTAATGTATTGTGTTTATTCGAGAAAAGCAATTTACAGATTTTAAAAAATGATAAAACACACTTTGGATTATAGATGATAATAAAGGAAATAAGACCTAATCCAAATAATTTATTAGTGTGTGACGTTTCGGCAACAACATTGTCACCATCATCAGACAAAGGAATAAATGAGAAAAAAATATTACAGCAAGTTCTTATCTTCTTATCTGTTATCTTGTATAAACACTGGATAACAGTACTATATAAGAACTTGCTGTAATATTTTTTCTCATTTATTCTTTTGTCTGATGATGGTGACAATGTTGTTGCCGAAACGTCACACACTAATAAATTATTTGGATTAGGTCTTATTTCCTTTATTATATTAAAAAAAAAGTTTTAAGGAATATTTTATAATGAAAATATGCTAGATGTTCGAGAATTATTCAGTTAAAACAATAATAAAAAGAGTTAATTACTAAATAAAAAAAAAATTTTGATACTGGTAAGGACTTGTTAAACTGCCTTCTTTCTGTTCATGTAAACATGTGGTGATTGTGTACTTTGAAATTGAATACATAGATTTTTGTTCTTTTTTTGCAAATAAAATAACTTTCTACCTCCCCTTTCTGCGATGAAAAAAATAGTGAGAGATCCTGGCTTATCAGTAGTGAACCCTCTCAGTGGTTTCACCAGTTTCTACCAATTTTTTCATCAATTGCTAATACCTTTGGCAATAATGTGATCCAGACCCTCTCCCAATACTTTTTCATTCCAATACGAAAACGGTAGAAAGTAGTTTTGTTCATTTTATTTGAAAAAAAAAACAGATGCATTATAAATACATTCATGGACAAAACTTGAGGAAATGAAAAGTCTTTGATATCACTGTTCATCTGCTTTTTTGGTGACAGAGTCAATTTTGTTCCTTAATGGTTATCTAGTATGTCTTCAATAATGGTCACTGTAATATATTTCAGTTATTGTCTGAATCCTGATATACATGCTAAAAGGTACAACTTCCTTAAGTTTTGTCCATGAGTTTATATATGTGTGTCTTCAATAAAGGTCACTCTAATATCTTTCAGAGTTATTGTCTGAATTCCTATTTACATGCTAAAAGGTACAACTTCCTTAAGTTTTGTCTATGAGTGTATATATGTGTGTCTTCAATAATGGTCACTGTAATATATTTCAGTTATTGTCTGAATCCTGATATACATGCTAAAAGGTAAAACTTCCTTAAGTTTTGTCTCCATGAGTGTATATATGTGTGTCTTCAATAAAGGTCACTGTAATATATTTCAGAGTTATTGTCTGAATCCCGAAATACATGCTAAAAGGTAAAACTTCCTTAAGTTTTGTCCATGAGTGTTTATATATTTTAAATACAGATGTTGTGTTATTTTACATTATGTTTATAAAAAAGGTTGACAACTTAGGTCAGGGTCTCCCTGTTACAGTAGAACAACCTCAATGAGAAGCCACTCACGCTTGAAGTCACCTCTCTACAATGGACAGTTTTTATTGCTAAAATGACTAATTTTACTATTTGGTTACTCCCCAGTAAGAGGACATCTCTCCCTTAAGGATACTTTGGCTCTTCAACTCGGTGATATTCTTTACAGAGAGTTTGTTCTACTGTATTCAATAAGGCACAATTTGGATTATTCTATATACAGTTACGAGCGTCATGCGTTCTTCATCTCTTAATCATTTTTCACCTCTGTCACCGTTTGCTTTTTTTTTTTTGGAATGGCGCCCTCCTATTGGTTGGCTACGATCACGCCACCTTTGCCCCCCCCCACTCGCTATTTCGTCTTTGTAACTATTGTGTTGGAGCGGGTCGCTCCCTAAATAAATGCATATATTAGATAATAACCAAATGGAATCCTCTCTTTCTTTTTCCCAGTAAGAGACGCCTACGGAAGCCAACAGTACATAGACAGATAAAGCACATAGGCTATAGTTATTAACTAACATATGCAATTATTTAAGGCGCCAATTTATAATTGTAACAAATAGTATTTGAATCAAAACATTCAATCGGGTAAAACACAGGCGTTGCCCGGGTCATTCGGCTAGTAGATTATAAACAAGAGTAATAAGACCAAATATAGATAAATATTGTGTCACAGTTTCGTTACAGCATTGTTACCATCTTCAGATAAAAATTTTCTGTGATATATTTTCTCATTCAGTACTTTTTGTCTGAAGATGGTAACAACACTTTTACTGAAACGTTACACACTATATATTTATATGGTTTTGGTCTTATTTCCTCGTGTTTTACTGTATTCCTTCTCTGATTTGGAGAGAGTTTCCTCCAAAGAGTCGGAGATTTGAGGTGGATGTTTCACCCAGCTGATTGATATCAGTTTTCAGCCTTTGCTGAGGTAAGTCCCCCTAAACAAAAGCCACCTAGTTTTTGTCTGTAAACAATGCCCCAAACACTATCGAAGCTTATCGCTAGATAAGATAGAAGAATGATATAAAATAGTCAGGTGAGTGCATTTTTAGTTTTGGCTACCATCACCTCAATAATCTATCCATATTTGAACTTAATATTTTTCTAATACAGCAGAACCTCCCTGTAAAGGACAACACCTGTTTGCAAAGCAAAAGTGTCCTTTAGAGAGAAGTGTCCTTTTACCGGAGAGTTGATAATTAGTAAAAATGCCAATTTTGTAAATGAAAACTGTCCTTTATAGAGAGTTTTTCACTAGTGGGAGTGTCCTCTCATGGAGGTTGTTCTACTGTATTGGCAATGAAAACTGTCCTTTATAGAGAGGTGTCCTCTAGTGGGAGTGTCCTCTCATGGAGGTTGTTCTACTGTATTATAACTCCTAGTTAATTTTTATATGATACATAAGCAAACACATAAAATAAATCTTGATACAGTAGAACCTCTCTTGTAAAAGACAACACCCAGTTGCAGATCAACATTGTCTTTCAAGGAAAGGACCTTTGTAGAGAGGTTTCCTTATACCGGAGAGTGATAAATCCAGAAAAGCCATTCACAACCATGAAAATGGGTTGGCTAAATAACAGGGAACAACATGCAGTAAAACTATCCCTCTGTAAAGGATAACACTTAGTTGCAGAGCCAAAGTGTCCTTTAAAGAGAGGCTCTTCCTCTTACCGAAGAGTTGCTAAATATTAAAAATTGGTCATTTTGGTGATAAAGACTGTCTGTTGTTGTTGTTTCTTATCCCCTTGTGTAAAGATTACACGAATTCCATGAATTCATGCTCCTCGAGCTGTTTTATGATGAGCATTTTTTGATAAAATTTTAGAAAATTTTAGAGATTTTAGAAAATAGCTAAATATTCAATCTTTCATGACACTACAAGAATTATCAGGCTATAAACACAAGGTAATAAGACCAAATCCAAATAAATAAATAGTGTGTGAAGTTTGTGTAACAGCGTTGTTATCATCTTCAGACAAAAGTACTGAATAAAGTACAAAAGTACTTTAAAGACTGTCTTTTGTAGAGAGGTGTCCTATAGCGGGAGTGTCCGCTCATGGGGGGGGGGGGTTCTACTGTATACCTCTGATGATCATTTTCTTAAGAAATATTTTATAGAACTTGGAGATCTTGGAAAAATGGAAGTATTTGAGATTTGATTTAATTTTTTCCTTATCATATTTATAGTTTCCACAGCAACATTTTGATCAAAATCTTGCATTAACCTTTTTTTTTTTAAATAAGAAAAAGGATTTTGTTGTTGTTGTTTCTTATCCCCTTGTGCAAAGATTATGCAGATTCCATGAGTCCATGCTCCTCCTTGAGCTATGTTCATATTTTAGAAGATTCTAAATAGATTTTATACAAAAAAAACCTCAATTTTTGCAGAATTTGAGAGATTTTTCTTTCACTTTCACAAAAAAAGTTCATATAGTTTCCACAGCAACTAATTATGAAAAATTTAAAATATACCCAAAATTTTCCAATTTTTTTGAAAATTTTATTTTCCCCAAATTTTATATTAGAACAAAAATCAAAATTATTATTTGAGATAAAATTATAAATAATATATTGAAGTTTAAAAATACTGTTTTCTTTATGAGCCTCTGTGCGCATATTTTAAAAATGTAATTTATAGAAATTCACGATGCTCAGGTACTATTTGGGTTATTGATTAGAAACCTACAAAACTTCTTCTTTCTTATCTCCACTCAATCATATTAGGATATCAAGTTGTGTCCCTTGATGGTGTCTGTTTGACAACCACCATGACTGGGTGAAGTAGAATGCCTTTGTCATTAAGACTGGGAGCACTACTCAGTGGCAGGCCGACTTTGCTCCAAAATAAATGGCCGCCTCTGACATGAGGAACAGACGCCATGTGCAGCTGCTCCTAACATGGAGTACAAACACTGCTCATCCTGTATCCCTGGATTAGGAGCCCTTACAGGGTACTATCAGCATGGCCATCTGAGCCCAGGTTTTTTAGTGAGCTTGTTACTCCTCCTCCTCCTCCTTTTTCATCCGGGCTTGGGACCGGTTAAGGCGGAGTTATAAGTAACAAGACTTAATTCAAATAAGCTATGTGTGACATTTCAGTCACAGCACTTGTTACCTAAAAATAATCTACAGTATACAACAGCAACAACAACAAAGCCTTTATTTAGGGCCTCTCGCCCTATACAGGATTCGCCAGTTCACAAGGGATGGGGAGAACACTGTGTGGCCTTTTTCCGGGATATAGTCTTGTGGAATCCAAATATCGCCATTGCTATATACCTATTCTTTGATATTTCATTAATTAGTGCCGGAAATGAAGGACAAAGTTGCCCCGTTTTATCATTTAGTTTTCGTCTTTCCTCAGACAGAGCAGCACAGATGTACAGTATATTAATTTGGTCTTATTCCTTATATTTCAAATTAGATTTTAGAAAATAGCTAAATATTCAATCTCTCTCGTGACACTACAAGATTATCAGGCTATAAACACAAGGTAATAAGACCAAATCCAAATAAATAAATAGTGTGTGACGTTTCAGCAACAGCATTGTCACCATCTTCAGACAAAAGTACTGAATAAAGTACAAAAGTAATTTTGTCTGAAGATGGTAACAACACTGTTACCGAAACATCACACACTATTTATTTATTTGGATTTGGTCTTATTACCTTGTGTTTATAATCTATAATCCAAATTGTGCCTTATCAATTATCAGGCTAATATAAAAGCTTGGGAGTTTTTTTCTTGATAAAGCACAATTTGGATTAAAGATTTTAGCTACAAAAATTATTTGGAATAGGTCTTATTTTCTTGATTTTTCTTCTTTTCCTCTGCGATTCTCTTCCTCTAAATCACATCTATTTTTGTGAGACATGTTGATATATTATCAAGATACAAGATACACTCATAGATAAAACTTAAGGAAGTTGTACCTTTCAGCATGTATATCGGGATTCAGACAATAACTCTGAAAGATATTACAGTGACTTTTATTGAAGATACACGAGATAACCAAGTGTGAACAACCTCTGTCTCTTCAAAAAAAAATAGAAGACCAGAGGTGTGCTGTAGAACCTCCATGAGAGGACATCTCTCTACAAAGGACAGTTTTTGATCACCAAAATGACCAATTTTTACTATTCAGCAACTCTCCGGTAAGAGGAAGAGCCTCTCTTTAAAGGACACTTTGGCTCCGCAACTAGGTGTTGTCCTTTACAGAGAGATAGTTTTACTGTTAATGATAAGAAAGATGAAGCATTAATTAAGTTGATTCTCTCTTACCATTTGAGTTTATATGCTATATACAAGATGAGACTGCTACCGATGCAGATTACGAAACAGTAGAAGTAACAACTCTCCAGTAAGAGGACACCTCTCCCTAAAAGACACCTAGACTCAGCAATTTGGTGTTGTCCTTTACAGAGAGGTTGTTCTATATACTGTATATAGGATAAGGTACAATTTAGATTTCAGATTATAAACACAAGGTAATAAGACCAAACCCAAATTAATAAATAGTGTGTGAGGGTAACAGCTTTGTGAATTAAATAAGGCAGCAGGTTTAGGGAGATGAGGTCTTATTATTTTTTCTTTTTCTTAGAGAAATGGAAGTATTAGAGATTTTGAGATTGGGTTTCCTTTCTTTTTTTCCTTATCATATTTATAGTTTCCACAGCAACCTTTTTATGAAAATATCTTGCCTTAACCTTAATTTATTAAATAAGGAAAAAGGATTTTGTTGTTGTTGTTTCTTATCCCCTTGCGCAAAGATTCACAACTTTTGCATTGGTAGTGGTGGTGTCTGGTCCATGGAGCAGATCAGATTGGTCTGTGCACCCTGATCACAATACCGGTCAACAAAGGTGCCTTGTCCATATGGATGTCCTCTTCTGGATTGATGTTTGCCATATAGAGAGCTGCAAGGATGGTCGGGCAACTATTTTTTGCATTAAAAGCTTTATTATCGAAATGTCACACATTATTTATTTGGATTTGGTCTTATTACTTTGTCTTCTTCTTCTTCTTTCTTATCTCCACTCAATCATATTAGTGTATCAAGCTTGTAAAGTTTGAGATCATGTCTGGGTGAAGTAGAATGCATCTGCCTTTGTCATTAAGACTGGGAGCACTACTTATTACTTTGTGTTTTTCTATACTGTATATAAAAAGTAGAAAAGACAAAGAATGTATTTTCTCCCTCACAGGAATCCAATCTAGGACTAAAGGGACTTGTGTAAGCTGGAGGTTTTCCCTTGTCAGCTCTGATAAGACTTCGAGGATCCCCACTGATAACTGCCAACACTCGCAACATCTCTTGGACATCTCTTTTCTATGGCACTCCCAGGATTAAACATGTGAAGAATTCAACGAGGGATAAGCATCTCTGAAAGAAGGTAATTTACAATGTAAGAATGTTTTTGTGAGACAGTAGACAAAACAAAAAAGAACTGGAGAATCTCACCTAAACACAGTTGGTACAGTGGAGTGAACCCAGGAGGAGCTCTGAACCACAGACAGCACCAAACAATAAGATATAGCACAGGCCATCTCAAGCCATTGAAGATAGATAATAACAATAAAATCTACCCTACTTTCCCAAAATGTAGCCTGGTACCTGCAGCTCCAGAACACATTTTGGCTTGCATTAGATGCACTAAACAGGACCTTTGGGAGAGGCCGCTGCTTATCATAAAACAGCTCGAGGAGCATGAACTCATGGAATTTGTGTAATCTCTACACAAGGGGATAAGAAACAACAGCAACAGAATTTTTTTGTGTAGAACTTAGGAGGGCATAAATTAATTATAAGGCAATAATGCTTCATATATATTTAATAAATAGTTCTTTATATCATGTTTCTTTTTATTTTGCTTATTCCTAGAATACGTGGTACAGGCCATGATAATCATGGTGGGTTGAAGTAGGCGACTACTTTTACTGTAAGTACACCGCATGTCTACACATGTGAAAAGCAGTTCGACTTTGCACTTACAAATATACCAGAGCCCCGTTTGGTTACTTGCACTCGCAGGTAGGGTTGGACTTTGGCAAGAATCGGGGGCCTTGGAGCATTTTTTTTTTTTTTTATCAGAAAAAAGTGGCCAATGCGGGAATCGAACCCAGGTCGTAGCGGTCGAAAACCAATGGTTTAGACCATCCTTCCACCGACCCCCCTGAATGTTTCTTTTACATATAAAAGATAAACTTTCTACTGTCCTTACTGCGATGAACAATAGTGAGACATGTGAGGGTTTTGTGTAGGAGACAAACTGGGCCAGGCAACTTCAGGCCGACTGTGACAACTTCATCCGTACTGTGGAAGATTGTATGACAACAGCGCATGCCAAACTTCCTGGTGCAGGCCAGTTACACGTGAGTTCCATTTCTCTTATCACTTTCATTGCCAATATATATATGAAAAAACAGTAGAAAAAATAAAAGTGGGTCAGGTGTTGATATTAAAAAAAAAGAAGGCATTTCCTGACCATGAGCACATGTGCTTTTTAGATGGCAGAGCGCCATCTAGTGAAGCAAAAAAACTACTAAATGTTTATTTAACTTGCTCAGTGATATTTGGCCAACCCAATTTCTTGATAAATCAAGAAAAGCCATCCACGATTTTTGCTCCACTAGATGGCACTCTGCCATCTAAAAAGCACATGTGCTTGTGGCCAGGAAATGCCTTCTTTATTTTTAATATATATACATGTTGTATTATATTTAATATACACCCATACCTCGCTTTGCGTCGGGGTTATGTTCCAAAAAAACACAACGCAAATTGAAACGACGCAAAGTGAAAATAAAATTTTGATGCCATGGCGCAATCAAAAACAAAGGTGTTGCCATATTTCAGGAAAAAAAAATGTAAAAAAAAAAATTAAAGACTCAATCCAAAACAACGCAACTTCGAAAATCTAATGACGCACAGTGAAAATCAGTAAAAATTAAGCAGCGACGCAACTTTGAAAAAAATGCAAAATGAAATGACGCAAAGCGAGGTATTGGTGTATACTTAATATCCCCGTATGTAATATAGTTATAGTGTAACAACCAAAATTGTAGACATAATCTAACACGCCAGTTTGGCTATCATGTAATACAAAACAAAATAATAAAGTTTGATTGAGTGACAGCTGGTGCCCAGACAGGAGAAAGGTCTCCGATTACACCGTTGGTCTTATAAACATCGTCAGATTACAGACAATTCCCCTCTGGCTCTAGAATAGATCAGACCCCCCCCCCCCCCCCCCCTCGACAGGCGCTGGCTTCTATCTCTGTGGTGACATCCAACATGTCTCGTCCTTTTGTGCAATCCCATTCATGCCTGAAACCACTCTGATCATTGTGGCCAACATGACGACTGTATCTAACCAACCTACCTACCATGACAATCTGTAGACAACCAATCATACCACACTACAGTCATCCGAAAGGATAAACACATCACAACAGTCAGTCAACAGGATCATTTGCATCACAACATATATATGTCATAATATATGCTCTTCCAGGAATAATAAAGCAAACCTACAGTAAACCCAGAGAGAGACGGGCGGGTAAGGACCGGTCACTTTAGACCTCAGCGACATTCCAAGGGGCGACTACTGGGGCCCGTTACTTGGAACCTCAGGACTTTTAAGACAGTTGGGGATTGTGTGCGACACGAATGGCCGCCCGGCTGTGCTGGGCCCGTCTCTCCCTCTCTCTCTCTGGTTGCCTGGGTTCCTCTTCCAAATTGTGGTGTCCTTATTTATTTTCCCACATTATTATACCACATATATATATATATTATATAAATAAGAATGATAAAATTTCTGTTGATTTTTGAATATTCTTGAGGATTATGCTATGGTGATGCAGTCGTGGTTAAAATTAAATAAAATTAGTTATCAAAAATATCTTTAATTGAGCTTATGGGATTATATCAAAAACATAATTTGATAAAAGTACTGCCTGGCATAAGGCGTAAGAATAAAAAAATGGAAAACTTATTTACATAATGTACAAAAGATATGAGCCGGCCATCGAGAAACAACAACAATGATGTTTTATAGGGGAAGCGTGACCTCTGGCGGTCGATTTAACAGATTGAATCTATGAAATATAATTTTGAATATAATTATATTTTAATATAACATATATATATATTTACAGTTAAACCTGTCTATAGCGCCCCTTCTTGGAACTCACCAAAATAGGGTGCTATAGAGAGGGGGTGATATAGACAGGTCACTTTTAATGTAAATCGCATCGTACTACGTATTTAAAATCGGGCGCTATAGAGAGGGAGGTGCTATTTAGAGGGGGTGCTATAGATAGGTCACTTTCAATGTAAATCACATCGTACTACGTATTTAAAATTAGACGCTATAGAGAGGGAGATGCTATTTAGAGAGGGCGCTATAGACAGGTTTAACTGTATATATTTATATACATAGAAAAATCTTGCCAATATGTTGTTGTTACTTATTCCTCAAATCATTTAAACAATAGCCATTAGGTTCCATTGTCTCAGCTTTTTTATTATAGTTCTGGGGTTTTTCCAAAGGTATTTTTTGTAGGATTTGATACAGTTCAATAGATGTTCAGGACTAGCAGGCTGGGAATGGCATCTCGCTAATATGAACCGGGGATATAGTAAACCTTCCCTTATAACGAGCCTGAAATAATCCCCATTGCTATTTTATTATACAGTGAACTATGGCTATAATGAACCGTGGCTATAGTGAACTCAGGTTCAGTCCTATTGGGGTTTGCTATAGATGGGTGTTTTACTGTATGTATTATAATTATTGTATCAATAGAAGGCAATTAAATTTATAATAATGTCCCTTGTTGAGAGAGGGTTCCTCTACTGTATTTAATGTTAGAGTATGAAGCGTCATTTTTTGCTCTCGAACTCTGCCTCTGCCGGTCCCAAGCCCGGATGAAAAAGGAGGAGCGGGAGCAGTAACAAGCTCACTAAAAAAACCTGGGTTCAGCTGGCCCGGCTGATAGTACCCTGTAAGGTCTCCTAATCCAGGGATACAGGATGAGTTTGTACTCCATGTTAGGAGTGGCTGCACATGGCGTCTGTTCCTCATGTCAGAGGCGGCCATTTATTTGAGAGCTAAGTCGGCCTGCCACTGAGTAATGCTCCCAGTCTTAATGACAAAGGCAGACAAATTCTATTTCACCCAATCTTGATGGTTGTCAACAGACACCATCAAAAGTCTCAAGCTCTACAAACTTGACACCCTAATATGATTGAGTGGATATAAGAAAGAAGATTTTTTGCTCTAGGCATGTAAGTAATCAATGAATTCACAAGTTCTCTAGTGACAGACAATTGTATGGGTTCCGCCAACTTTGATTCTAGTGGCTGTAGTGTGTCAGCAAGCAACTACCAGTGACAATAACATAAATAAATCTCACCCAAACACTCAACCTTTCCTGCCAACATAGGTCAGTAACCTTAAAAACCTCTCTTTATTTGAAAAGTTAAACTACTTGTGGCGCTATGTTTCTTGTAAATATTCTATAAAGGCCATCTCTCCCATCAAAATAGACATCAAAACGTCATAGTTTGATTTTCTTGATTAATCAAGAAATGGTATTTGGCCAATTCTGGAATAATTAAAAATCAACGATTAGTTGATATTTTTTCTGAAAAATGGCGTAAGCCATCATCAACTTTTAGTTGCATAATTAGAAGATGGCTTTTTTTTCCCCTTAATTTATCCACCTGATACCAGTACAATTTCACTTTTGTACTATTGTTTCTCATTGTTTGGTGTTCTTATGGCCCTTCTGGCCTTTAAATACCCTGCATCACAAGGTTGTCTATGATGGTATTTTAAATATTTATCTAGTATCAAAATTTCCTTCTGTAGATCGATGTATATTCTTACTTGACTACGTTCAAAATCATCTTAGATTAACATATTGATTTTATAACAGAATGGAAAATATTTACATATTAACCTATTTTACATTCATAGAGGGGGGGGTCGGTGGAAGGCTGGTTAAACCGTTTGGTTTTCGACCACTACGACCCGGGTTCGATTCCCGCATTGGGCACTTTTTTCTGTTGAAAAAAAAAAATGCTCCAATGGCCCCCGATTCTTGCAAAAGTCCAACCCCACCAGCGAGTGCAAGTAACCAAACGGGGCTCTGGCACATTTATAAGTGCAAAGTCAAACTGCTTTTTACATGTGTAGACATGTAGTGCGCTTACAGAAAAAGCAGTCGCTAACTACCCACCATGATTATCATGGTCTGTACCACCACGTGTACTAGGGATAAGCAAAAAAAAAACATTAATAGAAATTTAAAACAAAAACATTACATACCAATTAGTAGCAAACTCTCTCTCTAAATCCACAAAACTAAATATGCAAATCAAACGAAGAGTTCTAAATATAGCAATTATAATGTTGCTGAATATAATTAAACAAAACAAAAACTATTCATAGAAATATATATTTTCACAAACTGTACACAAGCCGTTGTCTGGATCCCAACAGTCTATGGTTGTTTAGTTTCTTCAAGTAATCGGGCTACGATGGTGAACACTTCTTTATTTAAGAACGGAACTTTCTAACTAACTGACAACATCCAATTGTCTCTATATATATCCTAACTCAAGCTGTCTATATGCAAAACCATATTTACATATTTACATCTGAATATTTACAATTACGTCACATCTCCCCTCTTTGAGATTAGTTCTAGTCATCTCCAAAACGTCTGGGCGGACGAACTGTTCTTCCAGAGCGAGTCCTATAAAGTGCCTCTTTAGGAGATGTTGATGATCCGGTCACATCCGTAGGAGCATCTGAGGTGTGTGTGTTGGCCTCTGGGCAATTTATATATGGCTCCTCGTCTGGCTCGAAGTGTGGAGGCCCTGGAGACCTCTGACCAGTAGGAAGTAGATGGAAGCGATTTCTTCTAACACTTCCTCTCGGTGTGTCAACCACATAAGATCTAGGAGTATCTGCTTTGGAAATGATGACTCCGGGAGTCTTAAGGTCCGTCAGCCAAACTCGATCATTCACATCCAATGGAGGCAGTTCTCGTACTCCTTTTGCTCGATCATAGTAGTATTTTTGTTTTTTCCTCTGAATAGCTTCATGATTTTTCCAATTCTTTAAATTGGGTGGTTGGTGTTGTTTCGCTGGTGTTGGAATAGTGGTGCGAACCCGCCATCCCATGCTAAGTTCTGCTGGGCTGAAGCCATTCGCAAGTGGTGTAGCTCGATATGCCAGCAAAGCCAGATATGGATCCTTTGACTTGCTAATTCTTTCTTTAACAATTTTTACGAAAGATTCTATGAAGCCGTTACTCTGCGGGTATCTTGGACTGGAGGTGACATGAGTAAATCCGTATTCGTGGGCAAATTCTTTGAATAGTGATCCGAACTGGGGGCCATTGTCACTCCGAACTTCCAAAGGAATACCGTGCCTTGCAAAGATGGACTTACAGTGGACTATTATGGAAGCTGATGTCATGTCCTCTAATCTTGCAATTTCTGGGTATCTTGAATAATAGTCCGCTATTACCAAGTAGTTTTGGCCCTTTAGTGTGAAGAGGTCAACTCCAACTTTCTCCCAAGGGCAATTTGGAAGCTCTGAGGGTATTAGTGGCTGATGTCGATTTGTTCTTTCCTCAATACACATAGGACATGTTCGGACCATCTCCTCAATTTCGCTTGTGATCCGGGGCCACCAGACGGATCCTTTGGCCCTTTCCCGGCATTTCACTATCCCAAGGTGTCCTTCATGGATTCTTTGGAGTAACCCTTTCCTGATATTCTCTGGGATAACGTATCTTGACCCTTTCAGGAGAATACCATTCTCAACGGAGAAATCATCCTTTGCTGGCCAATATTGACTTTCGGACATGGAGACATTTGTTCTCTCCGGCCATCCTTCCTGGGTGTATTTAATAATGTTTTGTATAACCTGGTCTTTGTCTTGACTTTCTTTTATTTCCTTTACTCGGACATCAGATATGGGCATAAATGAGACAACCTGTTGAACGTAGGCACATAACTCCTCCTCCAATTCCTGAGTCCCGACTTTCGTCCTAGGTGATCTAGATAGCGCATCCGCCACTATCAAGTTCTTTCCTGGCGTATGTACGATCTTATACGAATATCTCATAATTCGTAGTCTCAATCTCTGAATCCTAGGTGTGAGATCATCGATGTTTTTGGAAGTAAAGATCGGTACTAGTGGTTTGTGGTCGGTTTCAAGAGTGATCACCAGGCCTTGGATGTATTGCTTGAATTTCTCACAAGCCCAGGTGATAGCCAGCGCCTCTTTTTCGATTTGAGCATAACGCTTTTCTGTTTCAGAGAGCCTTCTAGAAGCATATGCGATGACTTGTCTCAGTCCGTCTTTGGTTTGCCATATTACTGCGCCTAGCCCAAAAGATGAAGCATCGGCTGATACTGTGATAGGCAAAGAAGGATCATACAAGGCTAACCCTGGCGCAGAAGTGAGATTTTTCTTTATCTGGTCAAATGCCCGATCTTGATCATCTCCCCAAATCCATTCTTCTTTCTTTGACAGTAACTTGTTCATTGGATGCAATATCTCCGCTAAGTTGGGGACAAATCTAGCTGAAAAATTTACCATTCCTAAAAATTGTTTTAGTTCCTTGACAGATCTCGGTTTGGGAAACTCCAGTATAGCTCGTTTTCTTTTGGGGTCTACTTGAATCCCGTTAGGACCAATTTGATGACCTAAAAAACTTAATAGTTGTAACTGCAAATTTGCATTTATCCTTGTTCAAGGTAAGTCCTGATTTAGAAACTCTTGTTAATACTGTTTCGAGTATTTTATCATGTTCTTCTTGGCATGAACCATAAACCATTATGTCATCCATATGGCACAGAGTTCCTTCCAGTCCTTCCAATATTTGACCCATTCTTTTCTGAAAAATTTCCGGAGCGGAAGAGATACCGAAAGGTAACCTCTTAAACCGAAATCTCCCAAATGGAGTGATAAATGTGGTAAGTGCTGACGACTCTGAAGACAGTGGTATTTGCCAGAATCCACTATTGGCATCCAACTTTGTGAATACTTTAGCTCCTTTCAACTGGGCTAGCGTATGTTCTACCACCGGGATTGGGTGTATTTCCCTTAGAATATTTTTATTGAGTATCGAGAGATCGACACATATTCTTAATTTTCCCGAAGGTTTTGCAACGAGAACCATGGGCAAACACCATTCCGAAGAACCCTCGACCTTTTCAATTACGCCATTTGCCGTCATTCTCTCCAATTCCATTTGAAGTTCTTTCATTAGAGGTATAGGTACTCTTCTTGGTGTATATATCGAATAAGGTTTTGCCCCTTCTTTCAACTTTATTTCGTATGGAATGTCTAATTTTCCCAGTCCATTAAATAACTTAGGAAATTTGAGCATTGGGTCTAGCTTGGTAGGAGCATGATCTTCGACAATATTTATCCTCCTAACGAGACCTAGGATCTCGCTAGCCCTACAGCTTAGCAAAGGTCGGGCAACCCCTTTAACGATGTAGGCAAAATGACCTTTTTTTCTGCACTTGTTGCAAATAGCATCCCTAGCAGGACATTGTTCTTTCGAATGTCCTGGGTAATATCCACATCGGAGACATTTACGTTTCTCATTAGAAGACCATCCTTGAGGATTCTTTGGAAAATTAGAATTGTACGTTTTTGTACCTTTTATTCTTGTTTTCTGGAAATTTGTGCCATTTCTCCCTCCTTTCCTGTCAATCACATCCACGTTCCGCTTTTCAGTGTCTTGCCTGATTTCTTTTTGTTGATTTTTTACACTTTCTGATTGGCGCACAATCTGGATTGCCTTCTCCAAGGTTAGTTCCGATTCTAACTGTAATTTCTCAGAAAGATTAAAGTTTTTCACTCCAACTACCAACCGATCCCTGATCATCTCTTCTTTTAAGATACCATAGCTGCAGGTTTCTGCCAGCACATAGAGATTGGTTATGAATTCCTCTACAGGTTCCGTCTCCCCTTGGCTTCTTCTATTGAATTTCGCTCTTTCATAAATAACATTTCTTTTTCCTATGAAATAGTCCTGAAATTTGGACACCACTAGTTTATAGTCATTAATTTGCGCTTCACTTAAGTTAAATAAGATCAAGATTTCTTCTGCTTTATCGCCCATTATGTAAATCAGAGCATTTACTTGCTCATTTTCACTTTTCTCTGAAAGTTCTGAAGCGATTCTGTATCTTTGAAATCTTTTGAACCATATTGGCCATTCATTAGGTTTGCCGAAATTGAATCCTTCTGGAGCAACTACTTGTATATAATTAGCCATTTTTTTCCTTTTCTTAAAAAAAAATTTCTTATATTTCAACTTTATAATTTTGAAAATTGCTTTTACGCTTTTACTGCTTTTACGCTGCCACCATGTTTGGTTTCTTCAAGGAATCGGGCTACGATGGTGAACACTTCTTTATTTAAGAACGGAACTTTCTAACTAACTGACAACATCCAATTGTCTCTATATATATCCTAACTCGAGCTGTCTATATGCAAAACCATATTTACATATTTACATCTGAATATTTACAATTACGTCACAATGGTTAGACTTACTGGAGGATTTACCTCTGCTCTACGTGCATGTGTAGGTGCCGTATCATTCTTGTAAGGTTGTCTATCTTCGGGAGAGACTGCTGCTTTTCATAAAAAAACTTGAGGAGCATGAACTCATGGAATTTGTGTAATCTTTACACAAGGGGATAAGAAACAACAATATCTTAAATTGCTTTAAGTGGATGAAAAGGGTACCCTATAATCGATAAGGTACAATTTGGATTATAGATTTGAAACAAGATAACAAGACTGATTCATTTAGAACAGGCCATCTCAAGCCATTGTAGATAGAAAATAAAATCTACTCCACTTACCCAAAATGTAGCTTGGCACCTGTAGCTCTAGAACATATTTTGGCTTGTATTAGATGTACTAAACAGGACTTTTGGGATAGGCTGCTGCTTATTATAAAAAAACTTGAGGAGCATGAACTCATGGAATTTGTGTAATCTTTACACAAGGGGATAAGAAACAACAAGGTTGTCTATTGTTAGATCTACAGGATTTACTACGCTCCATGCATGGCTGAATGTGTAGGTGACTCCAGTGATCCCAGCCCCCATGGACCCCAGTCCACAGACCTCCAAACCACCGGACTCTGAACCAACCGCTGTAGAGGAATGTGACCAACTGCCGTCATCACCTGTGGAGGAAATAACTCCAGACCTTGACAGACAGCTCACTTTCTTCTCCAAGATGCCTTACAGGTAGCTACTGACAAGCTGGCCCAGATTGTTCATTTGACATCTGGTTGTTTCTTGGACATTTGGACACATAGATTATTTTCATTGTACAGTAAAACCTCTCTGTAAAGGATAACACCTGGTAATAAGACCAAATCCAAATAAATAAATAGTGTGTGACGTTTCAGTAACAGCGTTGTTACCATGCTGTGGTAATATTTCTCATTCAGTACTTTGTCTGAAGATGGTAACAACGCTGTTACTGAAACATCACACACTATTTATTTATTTGGTCTTATTACCTTGTGTTTATAATCTATAATCCAAATTGTGCCTTATCAGGATAACCCCTAATTGCAGAACAAAAGTGTCCTTTATGAAGAGGTGTTCTCTTACCGAAGATTTGTTACATAGTTAAAATGGTAATTTTGACAATCAAAACTGTTCTTTATAGAGAGGTGTCCTCTAGTTGGAGTGTCCTCTCATGTAGATTCTACTGTATAGGTCCACAAGGTAATAAGACCATATCCAAATAAATAAATAGTGTGTGACATTTTTGTAACAGCGTTGTGTTGTCATCAATAGACAAAAGTACTGAATTAGAAAAAAAATATCACAGCATGTTCTTTAATTTGTATACCTTATCACAAATGGGATCCATATGTGAAGTGAGTATCGATTGTTACAGCTTTGTCCATATTTCCTTGTCGAAGGATGGCCTGATCCCCACTCAGGATTTCCTACAGGCTTCCTCCGCGACAGCAGCCATATTTGGTGAGTTAGCTTCCCACCCGCTGTATCACCCAAGCTAGCAAACTCTGTGGTTCAGATATCCTTGGACCAACCCTCTTCTCCCCAGTCAAGAAGGACATGCTGGGGAATGTACAGGTGACTAGATAGATAGTCTGGCAATAGCAAACTTTTCATTGAATGAATCCATGTTCCTCGAACTGTTCCTCAGGTCGGTAACAAAACCACAACATCAGCTTTGGTAAACTGAGAAGCCTTCACCTGGAGACCATGGTTTCGGGCTAATGGCCCTCTTCAGCCCAGAGCAGAAACTTCTCAGTTTGCCAGATCAGGTGTTGTGGCTTTGTCACCGACCTGATCTTTTTTTTATTATTATCCCTAGTACACGTGGTACAGGCCATGATAATCATGGTGGGTAGTAGTTAGCGCCTGCTTTTACTGTAAGTACACCACATGTCTACACATGTGAATAGCAGTTTGATTATTAAATCATAAAAAAATCAAATTGCCAAGCTTTTGAGAATTACAACTCTTCTACAGACCTATTTAAAGAAAAATTAATAAACAAAGATATATATGTTATAAATAAAAGATGAATGAGATTTTCTGTTGATTTTAGATCATGTTGAAGATTATGGTAATGCAGTCGTGGTTGAAAGCTTTAAAGTATGATAATGAAAAATACTTTTGATTAGTAATTTAATTGAGTTAAAGGAATATATAAAATAACATAATTTGATAAAAGTAATGCCTGGCTTAAGGCAAGTAGAACAAGGAAAACAAAAGATTATTTACATATTGTACAAAAGTTTTAAGCCAGCCATCGGGATAAAACAACAACGAGTTTTTATATGCAAAGCGTGACCTCTGGCGGTCGATTTAACAAAATATTTGTATCTATGAAATTATAATTTAAAAAATAAAATAATATTTTTATATAACATATATATATAGAGATAGAGAGAGAAATTGGAATTTTGCCGGGAAGAACTTGATTTATAAAAGCTAAGGTCACCTCTCCCGTCAAAATAGACGTCAAAACTAGACACCATCTATTGGCCCTCACTGCAAATTAGTGGCCTCAGGTCGGTAACAAAGCCACAACACCTGATCTGGCAAACTGAGAAGTGTCTGCTCTGGGCTGAAGAGGGCCTCTAGCCAGAAACCATAGTCTCTGGGTGGACGCCTCTCAGTTTGCCAAAGCTGATGTTGTGGTTTTGTTACAGACCTAAGGAACAGTTCGAGTAGAATGGATTCATTCCATTGTTCTAATCTTTACACAAGGTAATATCAAACAACAAAAACAGAAAGTTTTGGTTTTGGCTTGCATTATATGCACTAAACAGGACTTTTGGGAGAGGCCGCTGCTTATCTTCAAACAGCTCGTGGAGCATGGAATCATGGAATTTGTGTAATCTGTATGTATAAGGGGATAAGAAACAACAATAAACACAAGGTAATAAGACCAAATTCAAATAAATATGTGTTTGAACACACTATTTATATTTTTGGATTTGGTCTTATTACCTTGTGTTTATAATCCATAATCCAAATTGTGTCTTATCAAACAACAACAACAAAGTTTTGGAATGGGAATCTAGAAAGAGTATTGAAGAGACTAATGCTGAACAAGATGAAATGGTATTCTGTGATGGTTCCTCTGTATCAAAGCTGCCACAATATAATGATGATGTGGTAGAAACTCCAGAAGAGATTTGACAAGGACCCGCAGGAACATGTCTGGCTACAGACCATGGTACTACGGGAGGTGGAAGAAGGAGGAAGCAATACCAAGTTGGCCTTACTATGGCTTAAACGGTGAGTATCCAGTAGTATTGGTAAAAAAGATTTTAAAAAACACTTTTTTATCTTTAAGAAAAAGGTATCTCCTGATTATACAACAAAGAGTTTCTGTGATATCTGTCAGAATAAATATCAACTCTCTTAAATCATTTTATTCGCGATTGAACGTTGTAGCCCACTGTATGTATTACATCCCAAACACAATGCAACGCCACACCATCTGTCTTGAGCTCGATGTACCATCTCGGCAACCGTTCCTTGAATGTGAGTTCCTTTAATAAAAGAAAATAAGACCTAATCCAAATAATTTATTAGTGTGTGACGTTTCAGCAACAACATTGTCACCATCATCAGACAAAAGAATAAAATCATTCTATTCTTTTGTCTGATGATGGTGACAATGTTGTTGCCGAAACGTCACACACTAATAAATTATTTGGATTAGGTCTTATTTTCTTTTATTATAATCTATAATCCAAATTGTGCTTTATAATAAGTGAGTTCCTTTAATTGGTCCACGAAGTGTGTCGGTGGGCATCCAGGTATGTGTCGCCCATACATATTACCAGTCAGTATGGTGTACTCCATTCCCTGCGTTGCACAATTTGACCAAAGAATCTCTAACAATTCCGAAATGTCAACTAATTGTTTTAATTATTCCGGAATTGCCCAAATACCCTTTCTTGATTAATCAAGAAAAGCTAACCATGTGCATGCTTCCGGCTGTTGGCCCTCAACAATGTGATATAAGTTGTACCTTAATGACCAAAAAAAGCAGTTCTTTGAGGTTTCCTAAAAAATCATAAAACAGGTATTTAAGGCTGGAAGGACGTGAGAACACCAAACTATGTGAAAAAATAGTACAAAAGTGTACTGGGATCAGGTGAATAAATAAGGAAAAAGACATCTGATACAGTCTTCTTCTTTCTTATCTCCGCACTGGGTGAAGTAGAATGAGTCTGCCTTTGTCATTAAGACTGGGAGCACTACTCAGTGGCAGGCAGACTTAGCTCCAAAATAAATGGCCGCCTCTGACATGAGGAACAGATGCCATGTGAAGCCGCTCCTAACATGGAGTACAAACACTGCTCATCCTGTATCCCTGGATTAGGAGCCCTTACAGGGTACTATCAGGCGGGCCAGCTGAGCCCAGGTTTTTTAGTGAGCTTGTTACTGCTCCCCCTCCTCCTTTTTCATCCGGGCTTGGGACCGGCATGGGCGGAGTGAACCCAGGAGGAGCTCTGAACATCAGACAGCATCAAACAACAAGATTTAGAACAGGCCATCTCAAGCCATTGAAGATAGAAAATAATAACAAAATCTACCCCACTTGCCCAAAATGTAACTTGGCACCTGCAGCTCCAGAACACATTTTGGCTTGCATTAGATGTACTAAACAGAACCTTTGGGAGAGGCTGTTGTTTATCATAAAACAGCTCGAGGAGCATGAACTCATGGAATTTGTGTAATCTTTACACAAGGGGATAAGAAGCAACAACAAAAACTTTTTATTTTAGCCTAAACTCTTTCGATTTTTCGTTTAAATTTCTATAAGGCCAACTGTGCAAGAGGAAAACAAAAGAGGAAGACAAACAACCAAGATCTCTACCAATTCATCAACCAGATCTTTGCATTTCAACAGCTCCCAGTCTTATTGATAGAAGCAGACACATTCTACTTCAACCAATCATAATGGTTGTCAAATTCTATGCAACATTTTAGTAACAATGTAATTGCTATCTTCATAAAGTCTGCTTTTCACATGTGTAGACATGTGGTGCGCTTACAGTAAAAGCAGTCGCTAACTACTCACCATGATTATAATGGCCTGTACCACGTGTACTAGGGATAAGAAAAAAAAAAAAAAAGAATAAAGGTACTAAAAATGTATTTTACTACTTGCAGATTTTAGTTCACCCCCCCCCAAAGGTGATAGCAATGTTGCTACTAAAATAACACACCACTTATGATTTAGTTATTTAGATTTGGTCTTGCCATATTGTGTATGATTCTTATTTCTTTAAATCCAAATTGTATCTCATCACTTCCAGATGGCACAAGAACCTATAGGACATATAACAACTGTCCTGGTGTGGAACTAACACCTACTCACATATTCTCATGTCCAGCAATGGCAGCAGCCTTGCAGAAAATTGACATAGACCCAGAACAGCAGCTTTACACACCCAAGTTAGAGAACATAGCGACTGCTGTGATAGAGATGCAGGGAGACATCTGAGGCTCTTCATTGGACACAACAACAACAACAGAAAATTGACCCAGAACAGAAGCTTTACACACCCAAGATGGATGACATGGCAATTGCTGTGATATGTATGGAGACATCTGAGGCTCTTCATCATCACTTTGATTTGCATAAGTCAGGATGCAACTTTGTCTAGAGAAAAATCGGAAAAATTAAATTCTCTTCATTGTGATAAAGCACAATTTGGATTATAGATTATAATGAAAAAATAAAATAAGAACTAATCCAAATAATTTATTAGTGTGTGACATTTCGGCAACAACATTGTCACCATCATCAGACAAAAGAATAAAAACATTTTATTCTTTTGTCTGATGATGGTGACAATATTGTTCCCGAAACGTCACAAACTAATAAATTATTTGGATTAGGTCTTATTTTATTTTTTTATTCTCTTCATTGTGTAGCAAGGACACTAGGTTGCAGTGTTACATGGTTAAGAAGATAGAATCCAAATATTTATTTCTTTCTTATATTTTAGTTTGATGTTAACCCCTTCTAGTGTAATTTCTAATCTCCATATTGAACCTTATATTCAAGTTGTATTTGGTCACAAGTGAGGAATATGTAACAGGGGCTTGGAGTTTATGCAACATTTCCTGCAGGAGTATTTGAACGGCTGTGAGGATCTGTCGTGTTGCGCAAGCCGAGCCTACGAACTCTCTCTGCAACCTTTCCATGGATGGGTGACCCGAAGTCTCTTCAAGGTAATGTTCTCTCCTAACATTGGTGCATATATATATACTAGCCGAATGACCCGGGCAACGCCCGTGTTTTACCCGATTGAATGTTTTGATTCAAATACTATTTGTTACAATTATAAATTGGCGCCTTATATAAATGCATATGTTAGTTAATAACTATAGCCTATGTGCTTTATCTGTCTATGTACTGTTGGCTTCCGTAGGCGTCTCTTACTGAGAAAAAGAAAGAGAGGATTCCATTTAGTTATTAACTAATATATGCATTTATTTAAGAGGCGACCCGCTCCAACACAATAGTTACAAAAATGAAAAGGCGAGTGGGGGGGGCATGATGGGGGGGGGTGGGCAAAGGTTGGCGTGATCGTAGCCAACCAATAGGAGGGCGCCATTCCAAAAAAAAGCAAATGGTGACAGAGACGAAAACTGAGGAGATGAAGAATGACGCTCGTAACTGTATATAGAATAGCACGGCGTTTTATGGTTTCCACAAGTCCATATCTCAGAAGAAGGCCAAGTGACATTCACTCCTCACTTTCTTACTGCTACTCTTTTTGTGTTGTTTTTCTTGCTTCCCTCTTTCTCTTTCTTGTTTTTTTTTTTTTTATTTTTCTTCTGTCTATATTGTTATTTCCTTTGTTTCACTGCTTTGTTCTTATGCATACCTCTGGTGAATCCTGTATAGGGTCAGTGACCCTAAATAAAGGCTTTTTGTTGGTGTTGTTGTTTTTATATATAGCAGCTTCTAAGGTGAACTCTGGTACCCAGCAGTTCTGTCAGATAGTCACGATTCATTTAGAATATGCAAATCAAATGTTTTTTTTATTATTATACCATTATGTAATGATGCACAAGCACCATCTGTTATTAAAATTAGAAACTATTTTAGACGCCTAATATTCCTTTTGAAATTAAACAATGTCTACTGCCCTTACTGCTGTTCTTCCATTAATTTTTCCATCGCAGTAAGGGCAGTAGACATTGTTTAATTTCAAAAAGAATATTACGAGTCTAAAATAGTTTCTAATTTTCATACCATTATATAGTTATACAAGGTCATGGAGACTTCTTCTTCTTTCTTATCTCCACTCAATCACACTAAGGTATCAAGCTTGTAAAGCTTGAGATTTTTGATGGTGTCTGCCGGGGAAGAGTAGAGCTCATCAATGGATGAGTCAATACAGTCAATAATATGTCTTGGGTTTGTAGGCTGAGATTTGCACTTAGTACATAGTGGGAAAACCTTGCAAACATTCTGGAAAGTCATTGTCCGTAGATGAAATCAAAGACTGTTGTTCTCTTGGGAGGACAGAACCATTGAGACTGATTTCATGGATTAAATTTACAATCTTGGTAGGGTTAGAATATAGGTTCTGTCTTAAGGCTCCCATACATTACAAGAGGTGGTCTGGTGAGGCCTCTTTGGACCTGCAGATGGTGCATTGTGGGAAGGTCTTGATGCCATCCTGGAAAAGAAGCTGTCTTGAATGGCTACCAAATCCCGCGTTGAAATTTGTTTAATATGTGAATAACCTTCACATATTATTCATTGTTCAATTATCATGAACTAGGTTGCTCTTGCTGAGCGGTACCTATTAATGTGATTTGAACCAGGAATGGCTGCCAGTTTTGAGCCTGGAAATACAGATTTCTGACTGTCTGTTCATCCCACATTCCAGAATAGCTCCAGGTTTTTGGTTTAGGTACCAATGATGGAATGTTGACTCCTGTATTTTTGCCTGGATAAATCCAACGATAACATGGCAAAACATGTAAACAACCAAATTTGGTCAATATGTAATGCACAATCAATACAGTAGAACCTCTATGAGAGGACACTCACACTAGAGGACACTTCTCTATAAAGGACATTTTTCATTTGCAAAATTACCATTTTTACAACTTAGCAACTCTCCAGTAAGAGGACACCTCTCCCTAAAGGACAACACCTAATTGCAGAGCCAAAGTGTCCTTTAGGGAGAGGTGTCCTCTTACTGGAGAGTTGCTAAATAGTAAAAATGGTAATTTTGCAAATGAAAACTGTCCTTTATAGAGAAGTGTCCTCTCATGGAGGTTGTTCTACTGTATTGATTGTACCTAAAGGACACTTTGGCTCTGCAATTAGGTGTCCTTTACAGGGAGGTTCTACTGTAATAACTTTTTTTTATTGACAAACTATAAAATAAAGCTATACAACCAGTTTAACCGCATAAGTTTCCTTTTATTTATGAAAAATCATTTTTAATTTCAAAGAGAAATAATTTAACATTTCTAACTTTTGGATGACGTATGAAAAGGTTGAATATATGAAGAGTGATGGTCTATATATGAATGGATGAATGATATATAGACCATCACTCTTCATATATTCAACCTTTTCATACGTCATCCAAAAGTTAGAAATGTTAAATTATTTCTCTTTGAAATTAAAAATGATTTTTCATAAATAAAAGGAAACTTATGCGGTTAAACTGGTTGTATAGCTTTATAATTATACGCCGCAGTCATTTATAAACTATAAAATACTGAAATTGACTCTATATATGAACTCTAGAGAACAGTCCTCTATATATTAGAATCATTCAATACCTTCCTTCTGTACACCTTTGATCCAGCGCTGTTGCCATCATGCTGAAGCACTTCAGTAAAATGCCTTGCGATGCTGGTAACAACACTGTTAGTACAAGATAATAAGACCAAATCCAAATATATAAATAGTGTGTAACGTTTCGGTAACAACGCTGTTACCAAAATGTCACACAATATTTATTTGTATTTAGTCTTATTACCTTGTGTTTATAATCTATAATCCAAATTGTGCCTTAACACTGTTAGCGAAACATCACACACAATTTATTTATTTGAATTTGGTCTTATTATCTTGTAGTTCTAATCTATATTCCAAATTTTGCCTTATCAACTAAGGTATCAAGTTTAAGTCCCCCCACGCTGTTAGCGAAATGTCACACACACTTTTTTTTAGATTCGGTCTTATTACTCTGTGTTTTGAATCTCTACCCAATATGACACAGGGGTTATATGTGTCTACATCACACTTTTTTAGATTCTGTCTTATTACCTTGTGTTTTGAATCTCTACCCAATATGACACAGGGGTTATATGTGTCTACATCACACTTTTTTTAGATTCTGTCTTATTACCTTGTGTTTTGAATCTCTACCCAATATGACACAGGGGTTATATGTGTCTACATCACACTTTTTTTAGATTCTGTCTTATTACCTTGTGTTTTGAATCTCTACCCAATATGACACAGGGGTTATATGTGTCTACATCACACTTTTTTTAGATTCTGTCTTATTACCTTGTGTTTTGAATCTCTACCCAATATGACACAGGGGTTATATGTGTCTACATCACACTTTTTTTAGATTCTGTCTTATTACCTTGTGTTTTGAATCTCTACCCAATATGACACAGGGGTTATATGTGTCTACATCACACTTTTTTTAGATTCTGTCTTATTACCTTGTGTTTTGAATCTCTACCCAATATGACACAGGGGTTATATGTGTCTACATCACACTTTTTTTAGATTCTGTCTTATTACCTTGTGTTTTGAATCTCTACCCAATATGACACAGGGGTTATATGTGTCTACATCACACTTTTTTTAGATTCTGTCTTATTACCTTGTGTTTTGAATCTCTACCCAATATGACACAGGGGTTATATGTGTCTACATCACACTTTTTTTAGATTCTGTCTTATTACCTTGTGTTTTGAATCTCTACCCAATATGACACAGGGGTTATATGTGTCTACATCACACTTTTTTTAGATTCTGTCTTATTACCTTGTGTTTTGAATCTCTACCCAATATGACACAGGGGTTATATGTGTCTACATCACTTTTTTTAGATTCTGTCTTATTACCTTGTGTTTTGAATCTCTACCCAATATGACACAGTGGTTGTCATGTGTCTACAATACTGATGTGTGTATCTACAGATGATAGTCCGAGGTCTACCAAGCCAAGAGACATTTCTCCGTCTACTGGGAGGTGGGGAGACCAAGTCCTATCTCTGTCAGGACCTCCGACATTTCCTGTCTGGACTTTCTCTTGTCACCCAGGAGATCAATCATTTCTACAGCCAGCACAGCTTGGAGGACCCCACTGTTGTATGATTCTTGTTTTATAAACTTGTTTTTATATTTGTTTACTTATCTTCTCTTTATCTCCATTCTACAATCATATTAGGACATAGAAATAACACCCCATCTATATTAATACAAATGAAAACATGTTTAATTGGTACTTATTTACTCTTCTCTTTTTTTCTCTGCTTTTCACATGTGTAGATATGTGATGCACTTACAGTAAAAGCAGTTGTCAACCTCTACCCATCAAGATTATCATGGCCTGTACCATGTGTACTAGGGATTAGCAACTCTTCTCTTATCTACAATCAATAAGGACATAGCAATAACACCCCATCTCTAATAATACAAATGAAAACATGTTTGATTGGTACTTAAAGGCATATCTCTAAATATCATTTATATTTCCTATTTCTTCCATTCTATTAATTGAAGTACATGTCTTTTGGGTGAAAAAGGTTTCTTTGAATTGTCTCTTGTGGCATTGAAGGCAATGAAGCTGCTGATGTGCTAGCGAAAAAAGGCACAAAAGAACCCTTGCCACAGAAAAATAAACTTACTTTTAAAGAAATAGAAACAATAGCCAAAACAAAAATAAACAAGAACTGGAGGATCCCACCTAAGCACAGTTGGTACAGTGGAGTGAACCCAGGAGGAGCTCTGAACATCAGAAATAGACAGCATCAAACAACACTAACAAGATTTAGAACAGGCCATCTCAAGCCATTGAAGATAGAAAATAATAACAAAATTTATCCCACTTGCCCAAAATGTAGTTTGGTACCTGCAGCTCCAGAACACATTTTGGCTTGCATTAGATGCACTAAACAGGACCTTTGGGAGAGGCCGCTGCTCATCATAAAACAGCTTGAGGAGCATGAACTCATGGAATTCGTGTAATCTTTACACAAGGGGATAAGAAACAACAATCTTATTAGGGCATATATTGAAACAAATGAAGATATTAATATGTAAATGTTTCTTTTCACAAATAAATCAAACTTCTACTGTTCTTACTGCAATGAAAAAATATATTGGGATGGCTTGGCTCATCAGTGGTAAACCCTTCCAAGGGTGTCACCAATTTAACTGCACTGCTTCTTTAGAGCTCTGTATTGGATCATTCTGCAGAAGTTTGATTTTAGGGTATTATGATACATTAGTGCGCCATCTGTTATGAAAATTGCTAATTTCCATTGCAGTAAGGGCAGTAGAAATTGTTTTTGGGGGTCAGTGGGGGTCGACCGCTACGACCCGGGTTCGATTCCCGCATTGGGCACTTTTTATGTTTAAAAAAAAAAAAAAAAATGCTCCAATGGCCCCCAATTCTTGCAAAAGTCCATCCCACCAGCGAGTGCAAATAACCAAACGGGGCTCTGGCACATTTGTAAGTGCTAAGTCAAACTGCTTTTCACATGTGTAGACATGTGGTGCACTTACAGTAAAAGCAGTTGCTAACTTCCCACCATGATTATCATGGACTGTACCACGTGTACTAGGGATAAACAAAAAAAAAAAAATTATTTAATTTTTTTAAATCATACACGTCTATAATATTTTTGAATTTTCATATTAGGGTATCAAGCTTGTAGATGATAAAAACCCAACAACAACAGTATAAAAAAAGAAGAATGTTTATTGAAAAAAGAGATAATAATATAATTTAAATATAGCATTCGGGATATAACAACTTTATATAACACTGTGTGTGACTTCTTGAAAGCTAAGGCATATGCAAATTAAAATATTTTGCTCTTTTTTCCCCCTTTTTAATATACAACAAAAAAAAAAAACTAGAAAGAGGGGGGAGTTGGGGGTGAAAAGAAAACAAGACAAAAAAAACATATAATAAAGCATTACAACTAAATAATAATAATAATAAAAAAAAAAAAGAATTTATTTTTAAAAATATAACAAAAAAAAACTATAATTATAAAATTTAGGAACGAATACTTTCTTTTTTTTAATAATCCAAAACAAACAAACAAAAATTGATAAAGGGGGAGAGAGAAATAAAAGATATATATTACAATTACATATATTTAATTTTTTTTTTTTTAACTAAACAAAATTTTTTTCTTATTTTAGAAAGGGGGGGGAGAGAGGAGATGGGGACATGAGAGAAAGTGGAATGTTAAAAAAGAAGAAGAAAGTGAATATTTTCCAGGATTAGAGATGGGGGGGAAGATGGATGCCGATATGTCAAATAAAGGCAGTTAAATAATAATAGTAAAAAAACAAACAACATGGTAATGTTATAAGGGGAAGGAGGTATAGAAAAAGTTAAGGTTAGGGCAGAGGCAGGGGAGGGGAGACCAAAGAAAAGAGAAGAGAAGAAACAAAGAAGAGAATGTGAAGTCCTGCTAAATAAAAAAAAGAACAAACAAACAAAATCTACGCAATCAGCAACCAGAAGATGGGGAGGATGGATGCCGATATGTAAATAAAGGCAGACAAATAATTATAGTAAAAACAAACAACGTGGTAATGTTAGAGGGGGAGAAGGTATAGAAAAGTTGGGATTAGGGCAGAGGGAGGGCCAAAGAAAAGAGAAAGAATGTGAAGTCCTGCTAAATAAAAAAAAAAAGAAAAAACAAACAAACAACATGGTAATGTTAGAGGGGGGAGGAGGTATAGAAAAAGTTAAGGTTAGGACAGAGGAGAGGGGAAGGCCAAAGAAAAGAGAAGAAACAAAGGAAGGAGAGAATGTGAAGTCCCACTAAATAAATAAAAGAACAAACAAAGAGATCTACGCTATCAGCAACCAGAAGATAAAAAGGATGGCCACTCCGAGGAACACCTTGCTCAGTACTTGGTCTTCTCCGTTCTCCCCCGGATGTGCTGCCTGAGCCGGCCGAGGTTCCCCAAAGTGGAAGTTGGAGGTGAAGAGACCGAAGGGGAAGGCACCGATGCCAAACGACATGTGGAAACTGCCCCCGTCTCCAAAGGTGTACCCACCAAAAGATTGCTGCATCATTACACACTTTGTTTTTTTTTTCAAGAGAACAAAACTTTGGGGTGGGGTTAAACACAATGGTGTTCTATACTCAGAAAGATGGTTAGCGATAAAAGAAAGAATTAGAATCAAATGATAAGGCACAATTTGGATTATAGATTATAAACACAAGGTAATAAGACCAAATCCAAATAAATAAATGGTGTGTGATGTTTCGGTAATAATGCTGTTACTGAAACATCACACACTATTTTTTTTATTTGGATTTGGTCTTACCTTGTAATTAGAATCAAAAAGTAACAAGATCAATCTTCAAATTATTGAAACGTTTGTGACATTTCAATAAACAATGTGAAAAAATAGTACAAAAGTGAAATGGTACTGGGATCAGGTGGATAAATTAAGAAAAAGGCATCTTTATAAGGATCAGAAGATGCCTCTTTTCTTAGAGTCAGTAAATGCTTTCAATAATTTGGATTTGGTCTTGTTACCTTAATCTATAATTCCAATTGTAGCTTACTAAGGAACCTTTGGGAGAGGCCGCTGCTTATCATAAAACAGCTCGAAGAGCATGGACTCATGGAATTTGTGTAATCTTTACACAAGGGGATAAGAAACAACGACAACAAAGTAGGGAAAAAGTGCTATTACAGTAGAACTTCACTGTAAAGATCAAAAACTAGTTGCAGAGCCAAAATGTCTTTTAGGGAGAGAGGTGTCCTCTTACAGGAGAGTTTCTAAATAGTAAAAATTGTCATTTTGGTAATGAAAACTGTCCATTGTAGAGATGTGTCCTCTAGCATGAATGTCCTCTCGTAGAGATTCAACTGTACACTGTATTAGATATTGCAGGTCAATTTTTTTATTGATTCAGACAATAACTCTGAAATATATTACAGGGACTTTTATTGAAGACATATGAGATAACCAAAGTGTGAACAACCTCTGTCTCCTTAAAAAAAAAAATATATATATATATATAGATGATGGGCAATAATAAAGACTTTCCACTTTCTTAAGTTTTGTTCATGAGAGTAAATTTTTGTTTAACTTGAAAGAATCCTTGTTACCATGGTGGGAACAACAATCTACTCACCCCAGTAGGTTCAGTTCTTTGTCCAGAGGGTCGAGGCGGATGTTTCTTCCTGCACAAACAAGAGTTTGCCGCTGAGGAACAAAAGAAGATAAAAAAAAAAAAAAAAAAAGAGTCCTAACATACTTTTTTTTTTAAACTTTAGAAACAGCTAGAATTGATGCGAAGAGAACAAAACCAGGGATTGAAGAAATGAATGGAGAACAAACATACAAGAAATGTAACAAACCATAATGAAAAAAGAAGAAAACCAAGGAAATGGCAGGTAAAACATGAAGCAATCCTGCTTTTCACATGTGTAGAGATGTATTGAACTTACAGTAAAAGCAGTCGCCTACTTCTATTGTTGTTTCTTATCCCGTTGTGTAAAGATTACATGAATTCCATGAGTTCATGCTCCTTGAGCTGTTTTATGATAAGCAGAGGCCTCTCCCAAAGGTCCTGTGTCGCTTACTTCTACCCACCATGATTATCATGGCCTGTACCATGTGTACTAGGAATAAGCAAAAAAAAAACATGATGCAGTAAGAAAACCAGTATCGAAAGAATTGTGTTGAAATATACCCCAAAGGTCTGTGTGTGGGGTTGGTGAAGAAGTGATATGAACCTTCTATTTTTGACATCCACAACCTAAGATTGAATCCCAAATTGACACTTTTATTCTTTTCTGAAGAAAAAAAAAAAACTTCAATGGTTCCTGATTCATGCCTAAAATCCAACCCCACCAGTGATTGCAAGTAACAGAAAAACGTGACTTTGACATACTTGTAAGAGCAAAATTCAAACTTCTTTTTACATGTGCAGATATGTGGTGCACTTACAGTCTTCTTTCTTATCTCCACTCAATCATTTTAGGGTATCAAGCTTGTAGAGCTGTGTCTGCTGGTAAATGAGAAGAGCTCATCAATGATTGTGTCAATACAGTCAATGATGTGTTTTGGGGTTGCAGATTGAGAATTGCAGCACTTACAGTAAAAAGAAGTGGATAAGTACTACCCACCATGATTATCATATGCATTAAACAGGACCTCTGGGATAGGCAGCTACTTATGATAAAGCAGCTTGAGGAGAATGAACTCATGGAATTTGTGTAATCTATGCACAAGGGGATAAGAAACAACAATTTAATTATCATGGCTTGTACCACACATGCATTGTACTAGGGATAAATTTATAAAATAATGTCTTGGAATCCAAATCAATCCAATTTTAAGATTGATTGTATTCAAGTGGTTTCTTTGATTTGAAGGTTGGGCCCATCAATCATCTCCAAATTTCACCATTTCCTGCCAATCTCTTGAAGAGGAGATAACCACGGTCTAATATTGTTCTGTGTCTTCTTGTCAAACCATGATGGAAATTTTGACTGGAGAGAGAGGTATAAACTTATTGTAAGAAATATTTGTAGTTTTCAAACACTATTTTATCTTGAATATAATGAAGAGATGTTGTACAAGATGTCGTGTGAGAACGCCCTTACAGCCTTAGAACAATTTTTAACGCCTTGCTAAATGTTTTAATTTTTGTTTGCTCCTGACGAGAACAAAAGATTTTTGTCGAAACATTGAGGTAATAAAAAGATTTACTGGCTGAAATATCTTTATTTTCAAGAAATATGAATACCGGCCAGGCAGCCTCTATCTTTAGGATAATGAAGAGAGATATTTGATTTTAAAATAAGAAAAGGTAATAAGACCAAATCCAAATATGTCAACACTTTGGATTTGGTCTTATTGTGTTTATAATATATAATCCAAATTGTGCCTATCAGAAAAGAAACATATAGGGTGGAAAGATGCCAAAATTACCATTAAGCCACTATATCCTTCTCTGAATGAGGTAAATCAATAGAAAATGGAAATTTGCACGTAACATACTATGAGGATCATTGAAAGACTTGTCTTTTGATGAAATTGGAAGGATACATCTTGAAGAATCGAGGGAGAGATAAACCATTGGTACATTAATGGAAGGATTGGTTCAACAATTTCAAAGACACAAGCCTTTGCCGGTCCCAAGCCCGGATGAAAAAGGAGGAGGGGGAGCAGTAACAAGCTCGCTAAAAAAACCTGGGCTCAGCTGGCCCGGTTGATAGTACCCTGTAAGGGCTCCAGGGATACAGGATGAGCAGTGTTTGTACTCCATGTTAGGAGCGGCTGCACATGGTGTCTGTTCCTCATGTCAGAGGCGGCCATTTATTTTGGAGCTAAGTTGGTCTGCCACTGAGTAGTGCTCCCAGTCTTAATGACAAAGGCAGACACATTCTACTTCACCCAATCATGATGGTTGTCAAACAGACACCATCAATAAGGTTTACAAGTTTGACACCCTAATATGATTGAGTGGAGATAATAAAGAAGAAGAAAGACACAAGCTCCAAAATTAGGAGATACAAAAAAAAAGGTGAAGGCAATTGTACAGAACGGGATGAAATGAGGTCCCAAACTGGCACCTACTTGCATTTCAGAGATGACATTGCATTATTCAGCTTTCTATTTTTGAAAAAAAAAAAACATTTTTGTTGTTGTTTTCATCTATTTCTGTTATTCTCCTAAATTAATTGTGATATAAGAGCAATACTTCTAATACAGTATTCAAGGAATTATATTTAAAATCTGTATGCTTAAATATAGATTATTATTTTTTCAATTTTGACTATAACACATAAGCAATATCAATATTTTATATCTGCCCAATTAAATCATCCAACAGCTGCAAGGTCTGGGGTCCACCTCTACTCCACCAACTCCCCATATGCAAATAGCTAGGACATGGTGACCCCAATGTTGCTGTTGTTTCTTATCCTCTTGTGTAAAGATTACACCAATTCCATGATTCATGGAATGGGGTGTAGGGGTGCAGATTTCGTTGATCATGGCACCATGATCCAGGCACACTTTGGTGAAAGTCTGACTTTGCCTGTAATTTGAGGTTGTTCCTAACATGGAAGCCTTTGCTGCCGACTCTAACATGAGTACAGACAGCTCCTTTGTATCCCTGGAGTGGGACCCTTGCTGAGGTCTATCAACCGGGTCAGTTGAACTCAGGATTTTTAAAGAGGTCTTTCCCCTCTTTCTAACAATGCTGCTGTTGGTCCACAACTGCTTATTCATCAGAGTTATTCTGCTAAGAAACTGAGATGTAATACATAAAAATTAATTCATTTTGAAAAGTTTCTAATACTTGCATCATAGAAAAGGTAAAACAAAAAAAAAAAGGAATATTTCTAGAAAAGGATGTAAATGCATTGCCAAATAGGATTTATGTTTTGGGGGAATTTTTTGGTAGGGAAAAAGAGAAAGCGACAAAAAAAGAGAAGAAAATTTCAAAAAAATGGAAAAATTCACCGAGCAGCAAATACAACAAGAAAGACGAAGAGCTGAAACAAACAGGATAAAACCTGTAAGGCAATTGATGTCAGTAAAGGAAAGGAGTAGCAATTACGAGTAATTAAAAAAAAAAAGGGTTCTGAAATATTGCCATAAAAATGGTTTCCTGGTTGAAAAGGATAAATCACGGCAGCCGGCTAGCCTGGTTTTTTACCTTCTGCCACACACCACATCTTCTGCTTATTATCACCACATCTTCTGCTTATTATCACAGTAGCTTGTTAGCGTACAATCACAACACCACCTCTTTAATTCAACACCTCTTCAATTCAACACTCCCAACATGGGGGGTAATGGTTGCTTGCTTTTATCTTTTGATTTAGAGTAGGTGGGAGTACACAATTATAGTCAGTATATACAATTGAAAAAAAACAATAGAAAAAAATAAAATAAAAGATAAGTGGGTCAGGTGTGTTGATATCTATATATATAAAAATCAATGTTTGTATGTTTGTTTGTATGTCCGGTATACAAATTCGCAGTAGTTCACTATTTCAAACCAAAATTTCCATACATAGGTAAAAAAATACGGGGAAGACGATAGGCTATTTTAAAAAATATATAAATCAATTATTAAAACTATATATTCAAATTTTTCTACTTAGCTCACGAACAGCGCCCTCTATCAAAGATTATATTAAATTATGCTGATGCAAACAAAAAGATAATGCTAATAACAAACAATTATAAAAAAAAATCTTATCTAAATATATATCACTCGGGTAGATATGCACATGGGTAGATATGCACACGGGTCAATCCAGGGGCGAAGCCCGGGTCACCGGTCTAGTTAAAAAATAAAGAAGGCATCTCCTGACTACGAGCACATGTGCTTTTTTAAATGGCAGAGCATCATCTAGTGGAGCAAAAAATAAACTAAACATTTTTTTTTTAGCTTGCTCCGTGATATTTGGCCAGCCCAATTTCTTGATAAATCAACGTTTAGTTTATTTTTGCTCCACTAGATGGCGCTCTGCCATCTAAAAAAGCACATGTGCTCGTGGTCAGGAGATGCCTTCTTTATTTTTAATATATACAATTGAAACATTAGGTAACAAGACCACATATCCAAATTCTTTTTAAAATATATACATGATGTTTCCGTAACAGTCTTGTTCCCATCATCAGTACTTTTGTCTAATGATGGTAACAACACAGTTACCCATCACATACAGTAGAATTACCTCCCTGTAAAGGACAACACCTAGTTGCAGAGCCAAAATGTCCTTTAGGAAGAAGAGGTGTCTTTTTACCAGTGAGTTGCTAAATAATAAAAATGGTAAATTTGACGGTGTAAACTATCCTTTGTAAACACAAGGTAATAAGACCAAATAAATAAATAGTGTGTGACGTTTCGGCAACAGCGTTGTTACCATCTTCAGACAAAAGTACTCAATGAGAAAATTTACCACAGCAATGATAAAGCTGATTATTTCTCATTCAGTACTTTTGTCTGAAGATGGTAACAACGCTGAAACGTCACACACTATTTATTTATTTGGATTTGGTCCTATTACCTTGTGTTTATAATCTACTAGACGGGTGACCCGGGCTTCGCCCCGGGATTGACCCGTGTGCATATCTACCCGAGTGATATATATTTAGATGAGATTTTTTAAAATAATTGTTTGTTATTAGAATTATCTATTTGTTTGCATCAGTATAATTTAATCTAATCTTCGATAGAGGGCGCTGTTCGTGAGCTAAGTAAAATAATTTGAATATATAGTTTTAATAATTGATTTATATATTTTTTAAAATAGCCTATCGTCTTCCCCGTATTTTTTTACCTATGTATGGAAATTTTGGTTTGAATTAGTGAACCACTGCGAATTTGTATACCGGACATACAAACAAACAAACACAAACATACAAACATTGATTTTTATATATATAGATAATCCAAATTGTGCCTTATCTATCCTTTGTAAAATTGTGTCCTCTGAGCGAGTGTCCTGGAGGTTCTACTACTATACATTTTTTAAAAATTTTAATGTGGTCTTGTTACCTTATGAGTGTTTCTAATTCTATAATCCCAAATTATGCTTTATATCACATACACGGTAAAATCTCTCTTTAAAAGACAAAATGTCCTTTAGAGAGAGGTGTTTATTTGAAAGTACACCTATCCCCCGATTTACACGGTAGATACGTTCCTGAGAAAAAATGTGTAAATCGGGGGATAGGTGTACACAGAAATAAAAATAAAATGCATTGACAGGTTAAAATATGTAGTCAGCACATAAGCTCGGGATTCCTCGTGAGATGTGTACACAGCGCATGTGTTCAATCACAGTAGCATTTAGTATAGTGCGATAAAAACAAAAAAAAAAAACTTATTTGGAAAACCGTGTAAAAGCAAAAATGTGTAAAACAAGTACCGTGTAAATCGGGGGATAGGTGTACTTTTACTGTAGATTTGGTAAACATGGATATTTAGTGATTGAAACTCTGTTCTTTGAAGAGAAGTGTTCTCTTACTGGAGATTTTACTGATATAGAGCCACCACCTCACTTAGCAACCACCAACTTTGTAAAAGAAAAACAATAAAATAATTATAGCAGAGGCTTTATTATTTTGTAAACAGTTTAATTAATCTTCTTTCTTATCTCCAAGGAGGGTAGTTAGCGACTGCTTTTACTGTAAGTGCACCACATATCTACACATGTGAAAAGCAGTTCGACTTTGCACTTACAAATGTGCCAGAGCCCCGTTTGGTTACTTGCACTCGCTGGCGGGGTTGGACTTTTGCAAGAATCGGGGACCATTGGAGCATTAATCAAATTACGAAACTATTTTAGACGCGTAATATTCTTTTTTAAAAATAAAACCATTTCTACTGCCCTTACTGCAATGGAAAAATTAAAGGGAGAGGGCCTGGCTCATCAGTGGTGAACCCTCCCAGCGGTTTCGCCAGTTTAATAAAAAGAATAGTTTCGTAATTTGATAACAGATGGCGCTCTAGTGCGTCGTAAATTAGATTAATTAATCTAGATGTCTTTTATATTTTGCTACTCTTGTAAACTTTCTCTCTGGTATTAAATAAATCTGTGCTTGTCTTAAATAAATGTCCGTGTCATTCTGAAGTTTGTCGTTCCTAATGTTACAATATACAGTGGTACCTCGACATACGAGTTTAATTCGTTCCGCAACCTTGCTCGTATCTTGAATTACTCGTATCTCGAAGCAAATTTCCCCATACAAAATTCCCATTTAAAATCACAGATTAATATCTTCAACACTACCGAACCGAACTCGTATCTCGCTCGTAACTCAAAGCAAAAAAATCACTTGCTCGTCGGCTCGTATCTCGAAAAACTCATATGTTGGGGCGCTCGTATGTCGAGGTACCACTGTATATTTGAGCACAAATCTACTTTTCCCAAAGAGGTGTTTCATAATGGCAGACCTCCATATTGGAGCTGACGATCAAACTACATGATGATTATGATTCAGTGAGAGTCCATTTCCAGAGTACAGTCTCCCATGAGAATCTACAGCTTCAAAACATGGATAAACCAAGGTCTCTCCTGGAAGTGGTCTCTCATCAGAGACTGTATTTCAGTTGAAAGACTCCTCATGACTTGGTCTGCTGACATGACAAAAGTGTCTGATAAAGAGTCCCACCTCCAGGAGAGCCTATAAGGTTATGACCTCTCATGGCAATTGTATTCATGTTTTAAGCTGGTTCCTCAAGGGAGGTTGTAATATATGTGACTCCTCCACTGTATACTATACAACAACACAGATTCTTCAAACTAAAGAAACAGTTAAACCTGTCTATAACGCCCCCTCTTGGGACTCACCAAAATCGGGTGCTATAGAGAGGGTGTGCTATAGACAGGTCACTTTTAATGTAAATATCGCATTGTACTACGTATTTAAAATCGGGTGCTATAGAGAGGAAGGTGCTATTTAGAGGGAGCACTATAGACAGGTTTAACTGTACTTCAGCCAGTAAATCTTTTTATTATCTCAACGACAAAATATTTTGTCGAAATATCGAGATAATAAAAAAATTTACTGGTC
>CP092869.1:94332161-94345338 GCA_030710605.1 Cordylochernes scorpioides
GCTTTCAATATACCTTCCTGATTCATCCCTGACTACATTTTTTAAATAATGACTTTCACAATCCTTTTCTTCTTTTGTAGGAATTTATTCTAAAGGAATAGATTCCAATTCCCAGAACCTTTTTATAAAATGTTCAGATTCCAATTCAGAAGAGAAATGTACCAAAAATTTCTGAATGACTGCCATTCACTCACTGAGGTCTGCCCATATACGAGCCATCCCAATTTTGAATGGATAGCAGATGGCTCATTTTCATTTCCATTTCTCCTGCCTTCCTAAATGAGGTTGAATACTATATCTGACCCCAAGATTACATCTATTTCTCTAGATTTAAAAAATAATGGATCAGCCAGGATCAATCCCTTCATAAGTGAATAATTTGTTTTATTGACCGTAAAACTAGGAATATTGTTTGTTAACTTGGTAAGAACCAGTGCTGTAGTCTCAAACGATTGATGACCAAAGTCAGAAGAAAACCTGATAAAGACCTCACCTAGGGAAGATTCTACAAGCTGATCTCCCAAACCTTCAACTGCTATACGTTTACGTCTTATGGGTATTCCTAGTTTTGCCGCGCACTTTTCAGTGATAAGGCTTCTTTGACTTCCATTATCCAACAGAACTCTACAAATTTGATCTTCCCCATTTACATCTTGTATATGAATTATAGCTGTAGATAACAGTATTTGTATAGAACCATTTGCTTCACTCAAACAGCAGGATGTGCTCGTTGAAGGTACATCCGATGGTTGTAATGATTCGGGAGAGGCAAACTGGACACTAGATGATTCCCTTTGTCTTGGAGGACTTGAAACCACATGCAACAAGGAATGATGGTTTTTATTGCAATGGAAACAACGATTTGTGATTTTACAATTATCAACAGAATGATTGCCACGCAAACAATTAGAACAAAGTTGGTTCTGTTTTACATAACCTATACTATTTTGAATTGACATTTGTCTGAATTCATTACATTGATTCAGTTTATGCTTCAATTTACATAGTAGACAATTTTTGAAACTCACATTGATGTTGTATGTATTTACCCTTTTATTCAAATATTCCTTTGAGGTAGTGTCCTTCATTGTATTCATTAAAGATTGAGCTTGTTTTTCCAAAAAGGAAATAAACCTTTGATATGAGGGCAATTCTTGATTATCATAAGACAATTCCCATTGTTGTCTGATTGGAGTATATAGCTTCTTTTGTAAAAATGTATTAACATAACATCTACCATTTCATTTCTTTCCAAACCTATAGTCTCTAAATTTCTAAGGGATTCATTGCAAATATCCAACAACTCATACATAGCCTTCGAGGTAGAGATCTTATATAATTTGATTTTGAATATTTTATCTAATTGAGAGAATATTATCTCTCTTTTAATATCATATCTCTCTATCAAAGTTTTCCAAGCTTGATGATAATTATTTTCAGTGATCGGGAAACCCTTTATTATACGAGCTGCATCACCTTTTAATGAAGAATGCAAATATTTCAATTTTTGGATCTCTGAAAGAGTCGTATTTTTATCTATAGTAACCAAATATAGGTCCTTAAAACTCAACCACTGAGATATCTCACCGGAAAATACAGGCAAATTAAATTTGGGTAATTTAACATTCGATATTACACTTTGCTCCATTTTGACTGGTTGAGAAACGTTCTCTACCCCCAAGATTTCCCCAATTTGAAATACAAAATTTTCATAAAGATTCTTTAGACCTATATATTCTTTAAATAAGGTTTCACTTGTTTCCCAAGTATTCGATCTCACTAATTGATAATATGTTTCTTTAATGTTTTTAAATAATTCCGTAATATTTGCATGATAAAGTTTTAATCTACGTATATTTTTCTGTTGACAAATTTCGTCAAACTGATTCGCATATGTATTAAATTCTTCAATATAAATTTTGAAAATAGGTATATCTGAATTCGCCTTTTAGACATGATTTAGATTATTTTATGTATAAAATAAGTATCTTTCCTTTTTTTTCTATTCACCAGCAATCTCTCAAATTTTTCTGCCGACACAAGATAATTCAATTATTACTTACCAAATTATCCGTGGATCCGGCTCGAGGGATCAAAAAGATGTTCGAATTCTTGTAGATTTAGATTCTTTTGTAGTTTATTTAGATTTGATTTAATAAGAATGAATGAATAAATACTTTGCAAAAATAGAGTAGGTTTTTATTAACCACGAATTAGATTACAATGTGTCCCAACCGTGGGAGGAGATTATGTCAACAAAACCAACAGTGCCAAGCAACAAAAATAAAACTCACAGATTAAAATGAAATAAATAAATTAATGAAAACCAATGAATAAAACAAATGCAAATAAATGAATATTTACATTTGAATCCAAGATAATTCATTTTCATCCAAATTCTGCATTCAATTATTGTATATATGCAAAGCTCATAGTCTTTTAACAATGGCTTATTGTTATATTTCAATCGCTGTAGTAATAGTAAGAATTATTTATGGAAATCATTGATATATCATCATATTAATTTTCGACTCCACATTTTCCTTTCGTCAAATAGATGACATCCAGTTTTGACATTCATTTTGATTGAAAAGAGGCGACTTTTATGTTTGTAGAATAAAAGACAAAATATGCCAAATATCAAAGGGAATTGTAATATATAATATATATATGGTTTTGACCAAGGATTTGGTTGTTGTTGCGTGATGTAATCAATATATAGCGTGAGATATTCATGTTTTTAGTTCTAATGATAATTCTGCAATAATAAAATAATATACAAATATATAACCTTTCAGTAATATACAATCTCTTTTAATGAAAAACTACATTACCTAAGATTATTGAATATTAGGTAGAAGAGTACATAACAGGAATAAATGAATTTATATTAATATATTAATAAAATACAAGTTTAAAAATTAAAATAAAAATATATGAATCACAAACCTGGTGAACCAATATGCATATATTTATCCTATGTAAATTGACTGTTTTTATATTTCGAGTGCATCTATTTGACCTCAACTCTGATATATAACAGTTTAATTCAAAGCGATGATTAATATCTAATATATAAATAGGTTTATAAGAAAAATGAATCTTAAAATAAACATATAATTAAAAATTAGTGAAAATATTTTCGTCGATGATTAAAGCAAATTCACTTTTATAAAATTTTTGATAGAAAATAATAAAAGAGGAGCATTGAGAATAATATTTAATATTTATGCAATATTTTACAAGTATCTTCCAACTAGCAGTTTATTTACACACAATCCTTATGATAAAAAATAAATAAAATAGAGTTAACTTTCATTTTAAGAGTGCGAATATAACAACTACATAGAGAGTCATTTATAATTTTTTTAAAATCATTTAAAATAAAAGGCAGTCTCCGAGGATGAGTTCCTTACTTTATTACACTTTCTCTCAAGCCCTCAGTTCGACAATACCCGAGAGTTTGAGAGAACGTTCAATAAAGTAAAACACTCATCCTCGGAGGCTGCGTTCTATTGAAATTTTAATTTCAGGGAAATCTTTCAATTTAACAAAAACATCATTTGTTTAAAAACAAAACTAATGAAGATAACCTAGAATTTCAGAGCACAAATTTATAATATACTGTTCAATTAAAATGTAATTAAAAATTATTACTAACAAAACCAATTTGAGATGTTGAGGTCAAAGTAAATATATACATATTACCCTCTGAATACCAAGGTAACCAAACAATGACAATAATGATAATTCTCAAGTCCATTGTGTTTGGAACATAGAAAAAGGAGGAGGTATAATTTAAAATGCTCTCAGTGGAGTAAATTTCAGAAAAATTTCCATCATAATAATATTTATTTTTATAATTTATAAATTCATTTTAAATAACGCTATCAATTATTTTTTAAATAATCCACCAGGATATTTAGAGATTTCAAATTTATCAAAATAAAAAAATAGGTTTCCTATATATTGTGAAATTATTTATAAAACTATTAATGTTTTTCTTGAGCTCATGAATCATATTTAAAAAGTGATACAATTATTTGCATATAGAATATATACATTATACTTAGCATGAAATGCACAATATGACAGCAATTTTGCCATAGATTGTGTACATAATGATGTTTAATAAGGGTAGGAATTTGAGATTACCCATACTCTATACGTTTCATATAATTACAAATTTAAAAGCAGTTTGATATTGAAACAAAATATTTATTATTTTATTAACAGAGTATAATTACTTATATTTATATTTTGCCACTCTGTAAACTTCCCTCATTGCTTATCTTTTATTTATCATTCATAGTTTGTTCTTGTTTTGAATAAATTGTTGTCTCATCCCAAAGTTGGTCTTCACTAATTTTCCACGTGGCAATATTGTTTTTAAATATTGCAAAATACCAATTTGATCACTGGCACATACTGGCAAGGTTTGAAATATACAATAATAAAAAGCCAATTAAATAATATATCGGTATATTTTAAAACGATATCAATATGATGCATTGGCATGCCATCTGTTTCATAAGAAATATAAACTTTTAAAATTTTACACAAATAAATTTACTGGCAATGCGTTTCTTTCAGATACCATCAAATATTATCCCTACAGACCTTACTGCAATAGAGCGTAGAGCGGTCTAGAGATTAATTTGGCGAAACCGCTGAGAGGGTTCACTATTGATGAGCCAAGCCCTCTCAATCAATTACTCATATCATTGCAGTAAGGTCTGTAGAGATAATATTTGATGATGTTTAAAAGAAACGCATTGCCAGTAAATTTATTCTTGTAAAATATTAACGATAAATGGCAATTAAATTTAATTTACCAATATAAACTTTATAATTGAAAAATAATTATACGCGGCAGAAATATAATTTATATTTCTTTAAATGATATCAATAAAGCTCGAGAACCTTTATGTAAAAATTGACATTTTGTAAAACATTTCGCAAATAATCTTTTATTGATTATATGAATTTTTGACAACTATGGCTTTCTTAATTATTAATATCATGAGAAAATAAAGATGGAGTCATGGTAACCGACACAACACAGAAATTATTTGAAAAATAAGTGAATCATTTCCAAACAAATCAATGTTCTTTTTATAAGACCAAAAGCAGATGAAATTGAAGTTATGACACAAGATATTGGGTAGATTTAAATGTCCCAATCTTTCCATTTTAATATTTTAATAATTCCTATAGTTAAATCTTTTGTTGTAAATAAAACATTGTATTCATTGTTTTATAATTTTAATGATGATGTTAACAATCTAACTATATCAATGGCAAGAAGAATATTTTTACTAATGGTATCAAACTTGTATGTCTTTATTGATGCATTTTTAATATTTTACTTTTACAGTGTTAGAAATGAGTATACAAAGTTTAAATTTATATTTTCAACAAACTTTTATAAACAACAAATTTCAAACTAAAGTTATACTTTTATATGGGGTTTCTTAATGTTATCTATTTATGTGGTCCAATTATTCATACGGTTTTAAAGATTACTCAAGTTGATATTCCTAATCGTGTTTTAAGTTTAAAAGAAATGGCATTGATGTTTCTTTGCGAATTTTTAATTTGGATATATTTATTAAATTTCCATTATATTTGCTTTCATATTAGAAAAGAAATAATTGATTTGAAGTCAAAAATATATATTTTAAAAACAGTTCAATTAATTGAATATACTATTTTTTACACAGGTATAATCAAGTAGTTAAATAAACTATATTTAAAGCCAAATTTAATCATGTTGATCAAATTTATGTTAATTATAATTGATTTATTAACATCACGAGGTTTTGATTTTGGAAATACAAGCATTTTGTTCATTGTCGTTTGGATATTTCAAAACTCTTTCAACTTTGTGTCAGTTGCCTTCTAAGCCAGTCAAGTTAAAAAAGAATACCTTGAAGTCACCAGCGCTGTTCTGGACCAAGTCACCTCACCTGACAACAGTCCCAGTGACATCTTGAGAATGATATTCCTCAGACTTCAAGCTAAGAACAATCTACTGACCTGTGGTGGAGTGTATGACCTGGACGTCAGTTTTATTCTCTCTTCTCTGGGTCTCTTTATCACTTACTTCTCTATCCCATTCCAGATGGGCATCAATTTATTTGAGTAATAATTTTAATATACTGTTAAACCTGTCTAAAGCGCCTCCCTCTCTATAGTGCCCAATTTTAAAAACAGAGTACAATGCGATTAACATTAAACGTGAACTGTCTATAGCACCCCCTCTCTATATCACCCTATTTTGGTGAGTCCAAAGAGGGGGCGTTATACACAGGTTTAACTGTATTTTGAATAATTGGAACAGAAACTAGGAAAGTTTGACGAAAATGATTATATTTCCAAATTCAGCATATATTTCAATTTCAACCATCTTTACCTCTCAAAATATTACTACATATTGCCCCAGCATCATTCCTGGAAATGAGCTAGCAGACTCTTTGGCAAAGGCTGAAGCTCTTGGTCTACCTGAACCCAGGGAATCTACCACCCAACTAGACAAAAGAGACCTCCTCCATACCATCAAAACCCAATGCCTGCAGGAATGGAAATCTAACGTTTCACATGACTGGTACAGAGCAGGAAGAACAAGCTCTGGTTCTGTCCTCCCAAGAGAACAATGGTCTTTGATTTCCAGACTTAAGTCTGGTTATCTACGAACAATGACTTTCCAGAATGATTGCAAGGTTTCCCCACTATGTACAAAGTGCAATTCTCAACCTGCAACCCCAAAACACATTATTGACTGTATTGACTCATCCATTGATGAGCTCTACTCATCCCCAGCAGATACCATCAAAAGTCTCAAGCTTTGCAAGATTGATACCTTAATATGATTGAGTGGAGATGAGAAAGAAGAAGATAAATAAATTTTATATAAACTAGGAAAGAAAGATCAAAGCATAATATAAACTTATTCCAAGATTGGAACTATGATATTGACTAGTCATATATGTAACACAAATCAATTGCAACGTAAATCGATTATATTGAGAAAGTACATATAAGTCTAAAGACTCACTTTGTACTTTATTATTTTATAAATAAATTATTGCGAAGAGAAAAAAAATTGTGTTTATCAATCATATATTTTAACATTATAAAGCCACTATTAAAAAATCATTAATAAAGACATAAAGGTTTGATAATATTAAGAGAATATTTACATTTATTTAAATGCGCAGTTAAAATTACCACATAAAATAATAAATAATAATTTTCATTATTTACAATTAATTGTTGAAAATAAAAAAATAATTAAAATTGAATTTTTGGAACATTTAACTGCATTTTGTGTATTTACAATGTTATTATGACTATTATCTAGGTCTAAAAACTTATCAATTTATTTGATAACACTTCTCCATTAATTTTTTATTAAATAATTGTGAAATATTTTTCCCCCCTATCTAAGTATAGTTCTAAAAAAACATTATTCACACGAATAAATTGACGTCCATCTGAAATGGGATAGAAAAGTAGGTGATGAAGAGACCCAGAGAAGAGAGAATAAAACTGACGTCCAGGTTATACACTCCACCACAGGTCAGTAGGTTGTTCTCAGCTTGAAGTCTGAGGAACATCAGTCTGAAGATGTCGTTGGGACTTATGTCAGATGAGGTGACTTGGTCCAGAGCCAAGTTGTTGACTTTATTCAGATCCACGCTGGTGATGACTTGGTCCAGTGCAGCGCTTGTCAGCTCAACATATTCTTGGTTAACTTGGCTGGCCGAGAAGGCAACTGAAACGAAATTGAAACAATGTTGAAATATCCAGGAACCAACGATCAACAAACTTGTATTTCCTAGTTTAAAACCTCGCGTTGCTAACATATCAATTATAATTAACAATAATTTAATTAATAAGATTAAACTTGGCATTAAATATAATTTATTTAGCTCCATGATTACATCTTCGCAATCAATAATTTTCTCAATAAATGCATCTTTTCTTAAACAATCTATTTTTATCTTCAATTCAATTTTCAGCTTTCTGGTATGAAAACAAATATAATGAGATTTTAATAAAGAGATCCATATTAAAACTCGTAAAGAATTAATACACAATTTTCTGAATTTAATTCAAATATTGGAAAATCTGCTTGACTAATACCAACAAACACATTAATAAATGAGGTAGATAAAAACATTACATTAAGAAACCTATATATAGGTAAAGATTAACTTTGCACTTTCTTGACTTATAATGATAAAGATGTGAAACGAATTTTTAAGGTTAATAATCTTACTTCGAACAATGTAGAAGTAAACAATTAAAAATGTATCAATAAATACATTGAAGTTTGATACTAATAGGAGAAATATTTTTCTTGGCATTGATTTAGTTGGATTTTAACATCTCCATACGAAATAAAAAACAATGAATAATAAGCCTTATTTATAATAATTAGGTGGATAATCGGAATTAATAATATTATAATGTAAATATTAGGACATTTTACTCTAACCTGCATCTTTGCAACTTCATTGTCTTTTGCCTTATAGTCTGAAAAAAAGCTAACGATTTGTTTTTCACAATTCTATTATTTTGATTAATAAAATCTGTGTTGTTTGGTTGCCTTGACATCCTAGTTACTCTTTTTATAATAATATTTCACAAAACCACATGAGTGTCATATAATTTCTTTAATTAATGATTTGTTGGTTTTAACTAGTTGTACAAAACAATTCCGCAAACTCCGGATCATAAACCACTTTTAGTAGGTTTTTTTAAAAAATATAATGAAATATCATTTAATAATCTAATATTAGATGTGAAAACTAATAGTATCAATCACAAGGTCATGCAGATCATAATGAGTATGAATTAGCAGCTACAGGTGTTTATAAATGACTGTTGAGGTTCGACTTTTGCAACAAAGAGGTGCCATTTAATTTATATTTAATTATATTTAGAAAAGCTGTCTCAAGTAGTTTCGAATTCAGAAGTTGTGGGATTTTTATTTTATATAACTATGCTAAATGAACAATTTATTAATTAGATTAATTATATGACAACTATGGCTTTCTAACAAATTAATATATTGAGAGTAAAAATGATGTCAAGGCAACCGAACAACACAAATGTTATTAATCAAAATAATAGAATTGTGAACAAACAAATCAATGACTTCTTTTCAGACCAGAAAGCAAAAGTCAATGAAGTTGCAAAGATGCAGGTTAGAGTAAAATGTCCTGATATTTCCATTGTAATTTTAATAATTCCAATAATCCACCTTATTATTATAAATAAGACTTATTTTTCATTGCTTTATATTTCTTATGGAGATGTTGATAATCCAACTAAATCAATGCCAAGAAAAATATTTCTCTTCTTTGTATCAAACCTATATGTCTTTATTGATGTATTTTTAATATTCTATTTCTACATTGTTACAAAAAAGATTATTAATCTAATATCTCTCGTTTCACATCAATATAATTATAAAACAATAAAGTGCAGAGTAAATCTATACTTATATATGGGTTTTCTTAATCTAATGTATTTACCTACCTTATTTATTATTGTGTCTTATGGTTTTATTCAACCAGATATTGCCATGATTAAATTAGATTCAGATAATTATGCATTGGTTCTTTGCGAGTTTATAATATGGATATCTTTATTAAAATTTCATTATATTTGTTTTCATATCAGAAAAGAAATAATTGAATTGAGGATGAAAATAGATCTCTTTAAAAAAGATGAATTGATTGATAAAATTATATTTTTCAAAGATGTATTCATGGAGCTAAATAAATTATATTCAATGCCAAGTTTTGTCTTATTAATAAAATTATTGTTAATAATATTTGATATGTTATCAACGCGAGGTTTTAAATTAGGAAATACAAGCTATTTGCTTGTTGGTGCCTGGATATTTCACAACTGTTTCAATTTCGTGTCAGTTGCCTTCTCAGCCAGCCAAGTCAACAAAGAATACATTGAAGTCACCAGTATAGCTCTGGACCAAGTCACCTCACCTGACATCAGTCCCAGTGACATTTTCAGACTGATGTTCCTCAGACTTCAAGCTGATAACAACCTACTGACCTGTGGTGGAGTGTATGACCTGGACGTCAGTTTTATTCTATCTTCTCTGGGTCTCTTTATCACCTACTTCTCTATTCCATTCCAGATGGCGTCAACTTATTTGAGTAATCAATATATTCTCAGAAATATATTTAGATAGGAAAAATATTTCACAACTATTTATTACAATATTATTACAAACAGATTGCATTTTAAAAGCCAACCACTTTTATGTGAATTTTTTTCATATCTTCTCCTGGGCAGTTAGAATAGCGACAAGTCTAGACTTCTTGATTTACTACAAATTGACTGCCAGTGATGTGATAAATGCTGCTTTGTGTCTTATAAGAGTATCATTGTATTCAAATTTGAAAACGTTTTGGTGATCGCCGCACTTCCACTGTTGAATGGCCCACTTTACATATTGTAGACATCATGGTTTGGTGTATCATCACCTATAATAGTCAACCACCCTTGTCGTCTTAAATGACACATAAATGAACCAGGTCAATGTGGATCAAACACCTTGTTCAGTCTTGTGTTCGCTCTACTTTGTTTGAATTACTGGAGATATTCGAGCAAAATAAGGCCAGATGCATATAACATGATTTCCATTGGATATCCCTTTGTTTCAACCTCTTCAAACCTACTCGATCTATCACGAATCAGTTAGGAACCCAATAAAACCTAAACCTGAAATAGCATGCTAAGGACCTTAGTATAAAACAGCGTGTGAGTGTTCTGAAATTGACAAAGCTGGTGTTTTTTATTTGATAACAATCTGTTTAGAGTTACCTTTTTCAAACTGTCAATAAATGACATGTAGTTTGAGAGCCTTTTTTGATGATGGATTTGGCCATTCACACATTATATATAGTTTAATTTTATTCGATATCAAAATTTATATTTATAAAAAAAAAAAAAAAGACTAGCAAATTTTCATATATTGTATTAGAAAATATTCTAGAAAGCAAACATATAATAGATATTTAATGTTCTTGTTTTCTTCTTACCTTCCTATCTGGGACTGCTGGCATGATTTACCAGCGGAATAATGTGTAGCTGTAAATACTGAAAAGTTTCACTTGTACTTCCTATATGTAATTATTTATTATTTTATCACATACCCAATCTTGAACATGTACCCTATGAAGCACATATTCCCAAACTGCAGATGTGCTACAATACTAAATTTTTGGTACTGCTATCCAACAAATGTGAATCAGTCTTTGAAGGAATAACATATTCTTGCAGCTAAAAGATTAATGAAATTTTTTTAAATAAAAAAAGTGCGAATGAAATATATCAAACTTAATTATCATCAAAATTATAGTGTTTGAAAATATCTTTGTTTCAAATGTATAATACAATGTATAAAATGCATAAAAATCTAATTTGCACATATTGAAAAAAACATTCACATTGAAATACATTTCAGGTATTTAACATCAGTAGGAATATATGTTAATACAAAGCAATAACGTGCCATCTATACATATAAAATAAAAGGATTTAAAAGCGCGAATGTTTCTTTTATACATAAAACGAACGATATATTTTTTCATCGCAGTAAGGACAGTAGAAGTTCGTTTTATGTATAAAAGAAACATTCGAGCTTTTAAATCTTTTTATTTTATAGGAATATATGTATTAAATCTTTTTCAATAAACCTTTAAACTTTTATTGGAAATTAAGTTCATGAGTAATATTTAAAAAGTGACACAATTACTTGCATATAGAATATATACATTATTCCTAGCATGAAATGAATTATATGACAGCAATTTTGCAATAGATTGTGTACATTATGATGTTTAATAAGGGTAGGAATTTGAGATTACCCATACTCTATACGTTTCATATTGCCACGTGGAAAATTAGGGAAGACAAAAACTTCAGGAGGAGACAACAATTTATTTCAGGCAAGAACAAGCTATTAATGGTAAACAAAAGACAAGCCACGAGGGAAATTTATAGAGTAGTAAAATATAAACATAAAAATGACCACTCTGTTAATAAAAATAATAAATTAATAAATACTTTGCTACATAGCTTTTCCTTATGGGAGCTGTGACCTACAGCTAGCAATAATTGTAGATACTGACATGGTTCTGACGAGTTTCTGCCAAGGATTCCATCGAAGTCTTGGAACTTTGTCCCTAGTACCTTTGCGTCATTTTTCTTGCGGCGTGAAGAGCGGCTTTGTCGTCGTATCGTCTATAGGGACATCGTCATCTTCGAGGGAAGTCTTGACTTTAGCACGGCGGTGGAATCCTGGAGCCAGTCTCCGAAAATGTAGATCACAGCACACTTGGCTTCAAGGTCTTTTCGGCGGTTTTCAGTTTGTCTTCCCTAACTTACCCAGCATCTCCACCAAAATGCCACGTGGAAAATTAGGGAAGACAAAAACTTCAGGAGGAGACAACAATTTATTTTAGGTAAAGAAAAACTAGGAATGGTAAACAAAAGATAAGCCACGAGGGAAATTTACAGAGTAGCAAAATATAAACATAAAAATGACCACTCTGTTAATAAAAAAAATAAATTAATAAATACTTTGTTACAATATAATTACAAATTTAAAAGCAGTTTAATATTGCAACAAAGTTTTTATTATTTTATTAACAGAGTATCATTTCTTATGTTTATATTTTGATACTTTGTAAACTTCCCTCTTTGCTTATCTTTTGTTTATCATTCATAGTTTATTCTTGTTTTGAATAAATTGCTGTCTCATCCCGAAGTTGGTCTCTCCTAATTTTCTACATGACAATATAGTTTTTATATATTGCAAAATACCAATTTGATCACTGGCACATACTGGCAAGGTTTGAAATGTACAACAATAAAAAGCCATTTAAATAATTTATCTGTTTATTTAGAAAACAATATCACAATGTGATGCATAAGCATGCCATCTGCTTTATAAGAAATATTAACTTTTTAAATTTTACACAAATAAATTTACTGTCAATGCGTTTCTTTTAAATAACATCAAATATTATCTCTACAGACCTAACTGCAATAGAGCGTAGAGCGGTCTAGGGATTAATTTGGCGAAACCGCGGAGAGGGTTCACTACTGATGAGCCAAGCCCTCTCATTCAATT
>CP092869.1:94345438-94431695 GCA_030710605.1 Cordylochernes scorpioides
ACTCATATCATTGCAGTAAGGTCTGTAGAGATAATATTTGATGATATTCAAAAGAAACGCATTGCCAGTAAATTTATTTGTGTAAAATTTTAACGATAGATGGCAATTAAATTTAATTTACAAATATAAACTTTATAATTCAAAAATAATTATACGCGTCACAAAAATATTTTATATTCTTAAAATGATATCAATAAAGCTCTAGAACCTTCATGTAAAAATTGGCATTTTGTGAAACATTTCGCAACTAACCTTTTATTGATTATATGAATTTTTGACAACTATGGCTTTCTTAAATATTAATATCTTGAGAAAATAAAGATGGAGTCATGGTAACCAACACAACACAGAAATTATTTAAAAAATAAGTGAATCATTTGCAAACAAATCAATATTCTTTTTATAAGACCAAAAAGCAGATGAAATTGAAGTTATGAGACAAGATGTTGGGTAGATTTAAACGTCCTAAACTTTCCATTTTAATTTTAATAATTCCTATAGCTAAATTGTTTGTTGTAAATAAAACATTGTATTCATTGTTTTTTAATTTCAATGATGATGTTGACAATCCAACTATATCAACGGCAAGAGGAATATTTTTACTAATGGTATCAAACTTGTATGTCTTTATTGATGCATTTTTAATATTTTACTTTTACAGTGTTAGAAATGAGGTTACAAAGTTTAAATTTATCTTTTCGCATCAATATCAAACAACAAATTTCAAACTAAAGTTATACTTATATATGGGGTTTCTTAATGTTATCTATTTATGTGGTCCAATTATTCATACGGTTTTAAAGATTACTCAAGTTGATATTCCTAATGCTGTTTTAAGTTTAAAAGAAATGGCATTGATGTTTCTTTGCGAATTTTTAATTTGGATATATTTATTAAATTTCCATTATATTTGCTTTCATATTAGAAAAGAAATAATTGATTTGAAGTCAAAAATATATATTTTAAAAACAGTTCAATTAATTGAATATACTATTTTTTACACAGGTATAATCAAGAAGTTGAATAAACTATATTTGAAGCCAAATTTAATCTTGTTGATTAAATTTATGTTAATTATAATTGATTTTTTAACATCACGAGGTTTTGATTTTGGGAAATACAAGCATTTTGTTCATTGTCGTCTGGATTTTTCAAAACCTTTTCAACTTTGTGTCAGTTGCCTTCTCAGCCAATCAAGTCAACAAAGAATACATTGAAGTCATAGTATGGCTCTGGACAAAGTCACCTCACCTGACAACAGTCCCAGCGACATCTTCAGACTGATGTTCCTCAGACTTCAAGCTGAGAACAACCTACTGACCTGTGGTGGAGTGTATGACCTGGACGTCAGTTTTATTCTCTCTTCTCTGGGTCTCTTCATCACCTACTTCTCTATCCCATTCCAGATGGGCATAAATTTATTTGAGTAATAATTAATTTTAATATACACTTAAACCTGTCTATAGCGCCTCCTCTAAATAGCGCCTCCCTACCTATAGTGCCCGATTTTAAATACGTAGTACGATTTGAATTACATTAAAAGTGACCTGTTTATAGCACCCACTCTATATAGCACCCTGTTTTGGTGAGTCCAAGAGGGGGCGTATAAACAGGTTTAACTGTATTTTGAATAATTGGAACAAAAACTAGGAAAGTTTAACGAAAATTATTTATATATCCAAATTCATATATTTTAATGTCAACCATCCTTACCCCTCAAATTATTACTACATGTTGCTCTCCCCTCTAATCAAAAATGAATGTTCCATTGTTTGAATATAATATAAAAATTCCAAATTTTTTGTTTTAAAATAAATTTTAAATATAAGGCGATAACGTGTGTGCCATATATACCTAAGAAATGGAAGCATCATAAAGCATGAGTGTTTCTTTTTTTCAAACACAAAACATAATCTTCTATTGTCCTTACTGCGATGAAAAAATATATTTAAAAAATATTTAAAATAAATTTTAAAAACGAATTATATCTGTATATACTGACTGTGTAGATACATTTTCATTCCAATCTTTGCCTATTTATTTGTATAATTATGTAAAATATTTTCACCAAACTAAAATTAAATAAATGTCTATTTGGATGTTATTTTAAAATAAAGCAGGTAATAAAAATTCATTGTTGATATTGTGTAATACACATTGAAACGATGTTACACATTAAAAACATAAAAGTAAAAATGAATCAAACATATATTTTGAATTAAATTATATATAATATACTTTAGCTTGAAAAAATATAAATTCAGAAGTCTATAAATGAACGATTATGGTGTCCTTAGTTATACTCAATGAATATCTGCAAAGTCTTTGTTTTTGACCAATGACCAACCAATTTTGACAGAGTTGTTTTCATGTGATCTGCAAGAATTTTTAAATTAAGTTTACTGTAAAATAAAAGGATTTAAAAGCGCAAATGTTTCTTTTATACATAAAACAAACTTCTACTGTCCTTACTGCGATGAAAAAATATATTGGGAGGGCTTGGCTCATCAGTGGTGAACTCTCCCAGCGGTTTCGCCAATTTAATCCACCAGACCGCTTCTCAGAGCTCTAATACTGTATTGGATCATTCTGCTTTTATATGCTACACTGAAGGATGGAATCTTAGAACTGGTTTTCAAGTAAACTATGGACATAAGCTTATAGGACAGTTGAATTACATTCAAATTATTGGTATAATTATTGCTTTGTGTTAAGTTTACTGTGCAATAAATTGATAAAGAGGGAGAAATCTCTCGATATATTTTGAGAAAAATCGATTTTTTTCTTTACAGATCCAGATACGCCCTTCTATATAAACAGTCTTTAATGATTGAGTAAATGTTTGTCGTGATATATTTTAATAATGTAATAATAGTAGTTGTGTGTGTTATATAGAATATTACACAGAGTAGCAATGGCTATAGATGAGCTCTCGTGTTCGAAAAGGATCTCTTGTATTTAATAATTATTGTTCTTTGTTTCATATATACACTAAGTTATTTTTGCATCTTTGCTATTAATAATAAATAATATAGAGTGCAGTGTTCATTAGCTACATATTACAGTAAAAACATAGAAAAAATATGGGACACCCAGTTTATTCAGGAAATTGAACTTGCATTAGAGGTAATCTTGGGCCAGAGGTCTGGGTACTCCTTGACGATGAGACCTGTGGCAGAGCCCTTCATCTTTCCCTTATTGTTGACAATAACTCTGATGCTCTCTTTAAAGTAGATGATTACAATTACAATTATTTATTTCCAAAGCGCTATTCCCGCAAGGGATACTTGCCCCAAACAAGGAGAAAAGTTTATTTACATATGTTATTTACATTATTCAACGCATGAAAACATTAAAGATCCAGATTTTGTAGAAAGTTTAGAATGTATTTACAAAATGATTTTAAACTTTAAATATGATTTTTTATCGGAAATCAAATCGTCAAGTTCACAAACAACTAGGTCATTCTTCATTCTATAATCTTGAAATGCTGTGCAATCGATCAGTAGATGTCTTGAGGTTTGTTCCTCCATACCCCAAAAGCAACTTGAATCCTCCACTGCTTATATTCTATTTAAAAAAAAACTTTTGAAATTTCCGTGGTTTGTAACAAATTGATTATTATAAAAATTTGGACGAAAGTATTTAGGGATTTCCTGGGGAAAAAAGCTTAAGAAAGTATTATTTGCTTCGTTTTTCATAACATTCTTTCTTGATTTGAGAAAGGTATCTATAATTCCTGGAATAAATGGGTCATATAGTTGTTGATCATTTGTGGATGTAAAGTAGATGATGGTTCTATCTTTCTTGTGAAAGGCCTTCCTTGCCTTATCACCACAGCTGGCATCACCTTCTTACGCAGCTCGGTCTTGCCCTTCTACACTATTTCAATGATCATGCGACCTACTGAGGCAGCATTTAGCCTAATAAATAATATGCAAATTTAAAAGGTTACAAATTCATTCTTCATACTATGTTTAATAAGTCATTTTAATAATAAAAGTGTATGAAGTTAAAGGAATAAACTGATATATCGGTATAATTTTTTTATTTCAAGTAAAATCAAATAATCTGTGATATCAGTAAAATTATCATTTAATTCTTTTTCTAAAATATGATTGTACTCCTTTCTTATGAACCTAACTCTATATCCTTTAAAAGTTTCATTCATAAAGGTCGAATATAAAAAAAAATATAAAATTCAATAAAATATCAAAATACAAATATATATTTTGAATATACAATAATATGTTATAATACCTTGATAAAATTGGCGTTCAGCCAACTGAAATATTGGTAAAATGAATGATATTCTGACCCAATATATGCCTTTTTAATTAAACAAATATATGTAAACTATAATTCCTTTTTAATATTTATAAGTTTCAAGCTTTAATGGGATCCCTTCAAATACTATAATTATAATAGGTATTCAAATAGGTAAATCAATCAGAACCATTTTATATTAGAATATTTTAAATAAACTTGAAAACAAATATTGTATAGATTAAGCTCTCTTGTGTGAATTATTTATAAAAATAATATAAATATTTTTCAATTATACCAAGTACTCAATGTTTTATATTAAAGCATTTTTTTTTCAAAAATAGATTGGGTACACCATGATGTTCATCAAGTATTGGAATTTGCTAATGCTCATACTGTATGCGTTCGACATGTTTACAAATTTAAAGGAATTAAGTTTGTTCTTATAGATGCAAAAAAACAAGTTGACCACTTGCAAATACTTTTATTGTTTGAAATTTACAAGAATAGATGAATATATAACTAATTGACTATTAAATTTTGTAAGCTGATAATGAGGTTCTGGATCCTGAATAGAAAATTGATATTCTTCACAACACTATCAACAACCTTTTATTAAATGGACAATTACATGACAACTATGAACTTCTGAAATATTATATTCTTGAGAGAAAAATATGGTGGCTAGGTAACCTAACAACACAGATATTATTAATCAAAATAATTGAATTGTTAGTAAACAAATCAATATTTTTCATACAAAGTAGAAAGAACCAATAAGTTTCCACGATGCAGTGTAGTATAAAATGTCCCAATCTTTTCATTATAATTCTAATAATTCCTATAACTCATTTATATTTTTTAAATAATAATTTTAATTCATTGTTTTTATCTTTAGATTATAACAACCTGCCTAAATCAAAGGCGAGAAAAATATTTCTTTTATTAACATCAAATATATTTTGTTTAATTAATATCTTTTTAATAATTTACTTTTATAGTGTTAAAAATAATAATAATAAACTTAAATCACTATTTTCACATGAATTATATTATAAAACCAGATATTTAAAATTAAAATTGTACTTTTATATGAGCTTTCTTTATTTTATTTTTTTATTTTGTCCATGTATTTATATAGGTTATAAGATCATTAAAGCTGATAATCCTAATGTGGGAATAAATTTGAAAGATTATGTTTTACTCTTTCTTTGCGAATTTCTAATCTGGATATCATTTTTAAAACTCCATTACATTTGTTTTTATTTAAGAAAAGGAATAATTAAATTAAAGGCAAATTTATCTATTTCAAAAACAGAACTCTTTATTGAGAATTTTATTTTTTACACAGGTATATTCAAAACATTAAATAGATTATATTCAATACCAATTTTATCTTGTTTATGAAATTAATGTTAATTATAATTGATATGTTATCAACACGAGGTTTCAATTTTGGAAATACAAACTTTATGCTTATTGGCTTCTGGATATTTCATAATTCCTTCATCTTCTCATCAGTTGCCTTCTCAGCCAGTCAAGCCAACAAAGAATACATTGAAGTCACCAACGCTGCTCTGGACCAAGTCACCTCACCTGACATCAGTCCCAGAGATATCTTCAGACTGATGTTCCTTAGACTTCAAGCTGAGAACAACCTACTGACCTGTGGTGGAGTGTCTGACCTGGACGTCAGTTTTATTCTCTCTTCTCTGGGTCTCTTCATCACCTACTTTTCTCTCCCTTTTCAGATGGGCGTCAACTTATTTGAGTGACCAATTTTATTTAATTTAGAGAAACATCTTAATATGCTATTTTGAAACGAATGTATATTATTTTTTGTCGCCCAACACATTAAAATCGCAAAGATAGAGGCTGTCTGGCCGGCATTCATAGTTCTTCAAATTAAAGATACTTCGGCCAGTAAATCTTTTCATTACCTTGACGTTCTGAAAAAAATCAGGAGATCCTGACGAGGACAAAATATTTTTGTCGAAACTTCGAGATAATAAATAGATTTACTGGCTGAAATATCCTTCATTTGAATAATATTTTCGAATGCAAAACATTTTTGTGTGTGTGTGCGCAGTTACTAAATATCTTTTAAACGCCTGTGTATATCCTATTGTTAATATCATTAATAAAGCTATATAAGTTTTTAAATGGAAAAGCTTGATTCCATATGTTTTTTCTTAATTTTGAAATTATTTTTCAAACTAGAGTAACTAAAATCATATTTTATTGTTAAATGTTAATAAAGAATATGTAATAATCGTTCATATTTTGATAAAAATGGACCTAAGTTGACACATCACAAAATATTACTTTATATATAATAAGTCCTTTTAAGGGACTATAATTTACTAATACTTATACCTAAAGTAAATGTAACGTTTACAAATGTAAAGTATCCCTGTACAGAAACTAAAAAGAGTTCTTGAACTTATTTATGAGCACGACCTCCAAGATCTTGTCTAATTTAGACTAATAAAAGGATAAGTAAAAAAAAACAAATGTAAAATAGTTAGATTTTTCTTAAATATGTAAAATATACCATTTTCTTTGCTCGCACTCACTATTGAGAATAAATTCATGCAAAATAAAAAGTCCATAAGCCATATCTACTTGAAAATATAAAACTGACCAATCAGTTTCTTGATCCAATCATAAAAATTACATTTTATATAACTATTACCCTAATTCTTCATGAATTGTATGAAATAAATTACCACTATGGCTTTCTAAAATATTAAAATTTTGAGAGAGAATGTGTAAATATGTTGTCTAGGTAACTAAACAACACAAACGTAATTATTCTACGCAAGAGTTGTTAGCACAATAATCAATAGATTCATAAGACCAAGTAGTAAAGAACAATAAAATAGTGAGGATGAAGGTTAGAATGAAATATGCTATATTTTCTAAATTAATTTTATTAATTCCTTTAATTCATATTATTATTGCTAACAAATCTCTTTATTCAATTTTTAATATTTCATATAGAGGGATTCACAATACTAAATCAATGGCAAGAATAATATTTCTTATAATACTTGCAAACTTCTATGTTTTCACTAATGCTTTATTTATATATTTCTTTTACAGTATTAGAGATGAGATAAATAAACTTGAGTTTCTTCTTTCACGTTATGATAAAACAAGAAAAGACAAAGTGAGTCTTTGCCTATATTTAACTTTTCTTAATGTAATCTATTTATTTTGTCCATTTATCCATATAGCTCATAATATTATTCAAGTTGATAATTATAATTTTGAATCTAGTATAAAACATTGTATCTTGTCGTTTCTTTCAGAATTTATTATTTGGATAAATTTATTAAAATTCAATTTCATTTGTTTTCATATTAAGAAAGAAATAATAAAATTAAAGACACATATACCTATTTTAAAAACAGACATATTAATCGAAAATTTAAATTTTTGTACAGGTATAATGACAAATTTAAATAAAATATATTCAATACCAAATACAATTTTAATATTCAAATTAATGGTAATTATAATTCAAATGTTATCAACGCGTGGTTTTAATTTGGGAAATACAAGCTTTTGGCTCACTGGTTCCTGGATTTTTCATAATTGTTTTATCTTTGTTTCTGTTGCATTCTCAGCCAGTCAAGTCAACAAAGAATACATTGAAGTCACCAGTATGGCTTTGGACCAAGTCACCTCAACTGTCATCAATCCCAATGACATCTTCAGACTGATGTTCCTCAGACTTCAAGCTGAGAACAACCTACTGACCTGTGGTGGAGTTGTTGACCTGGATGTCAGTTTTATTCTCTCTTCTCTGGGTCTCTTCATCACCTACTTCTTTATCCCTTTCCAGATGGGTGAAAACCTATTTGAGTGAATAAAATATTTTAGGTCTTAAACTTAATTGGAGGCTGAGATATCAATTTATTAGTATTCCAATCCTACCCACCATTCTAAATATTCCAACAAATGTGTATTTCAAGGTATAAATATAATTTATAATTATAAATTACAAAATACAAATATATCTTTTGAATATACATAAATATGTTATAATATCTTGATAAAATTGGCGTTCAGCCAACTGAAATATTGGTAAAATAAATGATATTTTGATCCAATATATGCCTTTCTAATTAAACAAATATATATGACCTATAATTCCTTTTTAATATTTATAAGTGTTAGAAATGTGAAATTTATAGAGTCGCTGTTTCATCCCAAGTTGACCTTCGGTACATGTACACTGTGGCGGAGCCACGATATACCATGGGTGACGTCACTACCTAACCCTTTCCTCCTTTCCTGCCTGCTGCTAGCTCTTTACAACTGTCATTCTATCGCTCTTTTGATTTTCTCTAAACTTGTATAACCAATAAATCAATTGGCACTCTGCTTTAACGAGTCATTCGTTAATATTTCCAATAGGTTATGGATCCTGACTACGCCCCAAATTTGAAGAAGCAAACCTAAAGTGAAACTGCTAAGCCTAACTCGTGCTAAATATGACGCACTTCGAGAATCAAGTCCGCCAGTTCAAAGGCGAAAACTTCTCCCTTTGGAAATTTCAGTTCCGACTACTATTAGAGCAAAATCAACTTTTGGATATCGTGGACGGCAAAGAAATCAAACCAGAGGTAAGTGACGCTACCTCTGCTATACAGGATGCATGGCACGCCAAAGATATCAAAGCCCGAATGCTTATATCACAGGCACTTGAATTAAGATTTCTAGAACCTTTGATGTCCTGTAAGACTGCCGATCAAATGTGGACAAGGCTCATGTCCATCCACGAACAGAGATCAGAGATCGCAATTGGCATGTTGTGGCAACAATTTTTTGACGCCCGAATGTCGTCATCAGAGGATGTCAGCAGCTATATCGCCAAGATTGAAAATCTTAGTGCAAGAATTCAGGATGCAGGAGGAACGATTACAGATGACCAGAAAGTGGCAAAGATAATAAACTCTCTTCCTTCGAGCATGCGGTATTTCATCCCAGCATGGGAGTCTCAAGCGCCGATTACGCAGACTCTAGAGAACTTATCAGCACGTCTTCTGATTGAAGAATGTAGAAACCAGCAGGCCGATTCCTCGCAAGGTACAGCATTCTACCAACAGACTAAACCAAGAATCAAAGAAGATAACATAAAGAAGACTGATTCAGGAAAGATATCAGAACTAAAGAAAAAGACTGAATGCCATTATTGTCACAAGATTGGTCATTGGTCACGGGAATGTCGGAAATGGATTGCCGACCAGCAGAAGAAAAACGAGAAGCGGAAGAACTAAGCAGGAGATTGTGATCATAAAGGTTTCAACGCTGATACCATCCTAAAGTGGAATGATTGCGACATATGGTGGGCAGATAGCGGAGCTAGCTGCAGCATGACCTTCCGACGTGAATGGTTCAAGTCTTTCACTCCGATCTACAATGATCATAGAATATACCTTGGAGACAACACTTCCGTCCTTGCAGAAGGTACAGGTGACATTGAAATCCTTGCCATGGTGAATGGAGAATGGATTACAACATCAATCAGGAATGTGCTCTACTCTTCGAAGTTCAAGAAAAATTTGTTCAGCCTGGGAGTGTGCACTGAAAAGGGATACCGAGTAGACATAGACAAGGATGAGCTGCGCATCTACTCAAGAAAAGATCTGAAAGCAGTTGGACAACGCCAAGATGGGGTCTACAAGATGATGTTCCGAGTTACTTCATCTTCACAAGGATTTTCTGCAAAGATCAACAACCTCCAACTGTGGCACGAAAGACTAGCACACATCTCACTCACCACTATTCGAGAAATGGCCAAGAAAGGATTGATCAACGGTTTGCAACCCGAGGACATAAAAGAAGACGATTTCTTCTGTCAAGGCTGCCAAGAAGGAAAAGCTCCCAGAAAGCCTAGTCATTTGTCTGAAACAAAGGAGTACAATCCTGGTGAGTTCATTCTAAGTGATATCTGCGGCCATATGCCAACACAATCAATAGGAGGATCACTTTATTTCATTTTATTCAAAGATTATTCCAGTGGCTTTCGCCATATAGATTTCATTAGACACAAATCCGATATTTTACACAAATTTGAAAACTTTGCTAGATTCAGTTATAATCAAACAGGCAATAAAATTAAAGTGATTAGAACCGATAATGCACTAGAATATACCAGTAAAGATTTCACAAATACTTGCAGAAAGTTCGGAATAGTGCATGAATTGTCAGCTCCATATGTTCACGAACAGATAGGGCGCGTAGAACGAGACAATAGAACTATTGTCGAAGCAGCTCGATCGATGCTGTGCGCACGAAATCTTCCCGAAGAACTTTGGGCAGAAGCTTGCAATACTGCAACCTTCATTCTAAACCGAACATTCACTAAACAAGCTCCCAATACCACACCCTATGAACTCTTTTTCGGAAGAAAAGTTAGTTTATATAATCTAAAGATTTCGGCTGTGAAGCATGGTTGCATACACCTAAAGAACGTAGAAGGAAATGGGATAAGAAATCACAAAAGATGATTTTCTTAGGGTACGATAAAACATGCACTAACTTTTGACTCTGGAACCCTTCTACTAGAAAGATTTCTATCTCTAAAGATGTTACTTAAACGAGACAAAACTGCAACATTACGAACTAGAGGGAGAAAACTTCGTCCCAATAGACATTGACCTTGACCCGCCGGCACCACCGACCGAAGATGAATCACCTACAGCGCTACGGTTTCCCACGCAGCCGGGATTCCACCCGATGATAACTCGATCTAAAAAGAAAGCAGATTCTTGTAACTACCTTTACGTCGATGATGGACTTCTCATGTCTCGGAACAAGGACGATATCGATTCTATCGTCCAGGAACTATCTCACGAGTTCAATATAACGTCTAGAGATGCAGATTATTTCGTAGGACTTCAGATTGAACAATCAGAGGATAGATCGAAGATCTATATCCACCAATCTTCATACATAAACAAGATTTTAGATAAATTCAACATGATTGATTGGAAACCCGCAGCAGTACCCATGGACCCGAATACAGTCCTAACTAAAGCTGATTGCCCAGACTTAGATAAAAATGGAAATTCACCAAAATTTCCTTACAGAGAACCCGTAGGCTCACTAATGTTTGCCTCTTCTGTTTCTAGACCGGACATAGCTTTTGCAACATCACAGTTAAGTAAATACCTTGACAACCCAGGACAGACACACTGGACAGCAATTAAAAATGTATTTCGCTACTTGAAAGCAACACCACAATTAGGAATATTGTACGCTAGCCATCAAGAGTTAACAGGTTACTCAGATAGCGATTATGCTAGGGACATTGATTCAAGGAAAAGTACTACAGGTTACATCTTCATGTTAAAACAAAGTGCTGTTTCATGGTCAAGCCAAAAGCAATCGACAGTTGCCCTCTCGACAACAGAAAGTGAATATATTGCTGCCTGTGCTGCTACTAAAGAAATGGTCTGGCTACGCAGACTTCTTAAGGATATCGGGATTAAGATGGACAGACCCACAGTACTCAACATGGATAATCAAGCAGCCATAAAGCTAGTGCAGAATCCCGAGTTCCATAAGAGAACGAAGCACATTGATGTACGATATCACTACATTCGTACTAAACAGGAAGATGGTGAGCTGATCACAAGATATGTCAGCACTCTTCAGCAGACGGCTAACCCCCTGACGAAACCTTTGGCACCGAAACACTTCAGGCAGCTCCTAGAAAACTTGAACGTTATAAATTTCAAGAGGGAGTGTTAGAAATGTGAAATTTATAGAGTCGCTGTTTCATCCCAAGTTGACCTTCGGTACATGTACACTGCGGCGGAGCCACCATATACCATGTGTGACGTCACTACCTAACCCTTTCCTCCTTTCCTGCCTGCTGCTAGCTGTTTACAACTGTCATTTTATCGCTCTTTTGATTTTCTCTAAACTTGTATAACCAATAAATCAATTGGCACTCTGCTTTAACGAGTCATTCGTTAATATTTCCAATAATAAGTTACAAGCTTTAATGGAATCCCTTCAAACACCATAATTATAGAAGGTATTTATATTAAAAAAGAACCATTTTATTTGAATATTCTAAATAAACTTTTTGAAACAAATATTGTATAGAGTAAACTCCCTTGTGTGAATTATTTATAAAAAATAATATAAATATTTTTCAATTATACCAAGTACTCAATGTTTTATATAACAGCATTTTTAATAAAAATAGATTGGGTACACCATGATGTCCATCAAGTATTGGAATTTGCTAATGCTCATACTGTATGCGTTCAACATGTTTACAAACTTAAAAGCAATTAATTTTGTTCTTATAGATGAAAAATAAGTTGACCACTTGCAAATACTGTTATTGTTTGAATTTTACAAGAATAGATGAATATATAACTAATTGACTATTAAATTTTGTAACCTGATAATGAGGTTCTGGATCCTGAATAGAAAATTGATATTCTAGACAAAACTATTCAACAATCTTTTATTAAATGGACAAATTACATGACAACTATGGACTTCTGAAATTTTATATTCTTGAGAGAAAAATATGGTGGCTAGGTAACCGAACAACAAAAGATATTATTAATCAAAATAATTCAATTGTTAATAAACAAATCAATAATTTTCATACCAAGTAGAAAGTACCAATAAAGTTACCACGATGCAGTGTAGTATAAAATGTCCCAATCCTTCCATTATAATTCTAATAATTCCTATAACTCACTTATATCTTTTAAATAATAATTTCAATTCATTGTTTTTATCTTTAGATGATAACAACCTACCTAAATCAATGGCAAGAAAAATATTTCTTTTAATAACATCAAATAGCTTTTCTTTAATTAATGTCTTTTTAATATTTTACTTTTATAGTGTTAAAAATAATATTAATAAACTTAAATCACTATTCTCACATGAATTATATTTTGAAACCAGATATTTTAAATTAAAATTGTACTTTTATATGGGCTTTCTTAATTTTATTTTTATTTTGTCCATGTATTTATATAAGTTATAAGATCATTAAAGCTGATAATCCTAATGTGGAAATAAATTTGAAAGATTATGTTTTAATGTTTCTTTGCGAATTTCTAATCTGGATATCATTTTTAAACCTCCATTGCATTTGTTTTTATTTGAGAAAAGGAATAATTAAATTAAAGGCAAATTCATCTATTTCAAAAACAGAACTCTTTATTGAGAATTTTGTTTTTTTACACAGGTATATTCAAGGCATTAAATGAATTATATTCAATACCAAATTTTATCTTGTTAATTAAATTAATGCTAATTATAAACGAGGTTTTAATATGGGAAATACAACATTTATGCTTATTGGCTTCTGGATATTTCATAATTCCTTTATCTTCGCATCAGTTGCCTTCTCAGCCAGCCAAGTCAACAAAGAATACATTGAAGTCACCAGTATGGCTCTGAACCAAGTCACCTCACCTGAAATCAGTCCCAGAGACATCTTCAGACTGATGTTCCTCAGACTTCAAGCTGAGAACAACCTACTGACCTGTGGTGGAGTGTATGACCTGGACGTCAGTTTTATTCTCTCTTCTCTAGGGCTCTTCATCACCTACTTCTCTATCCCATTCCAGATGGGCGTCAACTTATTTGAGTGACCGATTTTATAATAATTTAGAGAAACATCTTAATATATATTTTGAAACAAACATTTTATTTTTTTGTCACCAAACACATATTCAAATCGTAAAGATAGAGGCTGCCTGGCCGGCATTCATAGTTCCTCAAATTAAAGATAATTCGGCCAGTAAATCTTTTTATTACCTTGACGTTTCGATAAAAATTAGGAGCTCCTGATGGGGACAAAAGATTTTTGTCGAAACGTCGAGATAATAAATAGATTTACTGGCCAAATTATCCTTTATTTGAATAATATTTTCAAATGCAAACCATCTTTTTTTTTTTTGAACGCCTGTGTATATCCTTGTGTTAATATGATATTAAAAGGCTATAGAAGTTTTGTAAATGGAAAAGCTTGATTTCATATATAGTCGAATTTTCATTCGACTATTTGCCTATCTTTTCACCTTAATTTAAAAAAAAATTCAAACTAAAGTAACTAATTTCATATTTTAATTTTTAATAAAGAATGGTATAAAATTCATCTTTGATATTCTGATTAACATTGAACTATGATGACACATCACAAAAAATATCGCGAACATAAAAGATAGGTTGTATAAAATTATATTAATGAAATATATATAAGAAGCTAATATTTTTTTTAAATATAGAAATTAAAAATTGACTGTGCTTCCAGTTTTTCTGCCAGAATGGCTGTTTACATGACCTTTAAAGTTCAAAACAAATGCTTATTATTATATTTTATTAGGTTTGATATTAGTTTTTGTAATGATTGGTATAAATATTTTGTTGCAATATATTGCTCCAAAATTTTTATTATATTGTGGCGAGGAAATAATTTATTATTTAATCTAATTAAATTATTCAATGAAAATATTTAGAAATGGATTTAATTTAATTTAATTTTTCATTATAAAATAATGATCAAATATTTCTTTGCATTCTTGCTCAAGATTTCTAGCTGTAGATAGTTTTGTGGATTTGTTGATAATTGTCGAGTAGTCGTGCTGACGTCATCAATAAATGCTTTCACATCCCCAGATTTAAAAAGACTTGATTTTCTACGCTAAAACTGGTGGAGATGCTGGACCGATATCCTTAAGAGAAAAAAAACAATGGTTGCCTGTAAAGTCGGTTTTACGGGCGAAGATTTTACGTGACAACGGTAGAATATTTATTGATATGAATATAATTAAATTGCACAATAGGAACAAGGAATTGAATGAAAATAAGAATTGCACAAATTTTAACTATAGAAATATATTTTGTTTACTAAAACATTGTACATGTAAACTTAAACTTAACTAATTCCTATTTGAGTGATTTTGTTGAGGATAGGACGATGATAGGAGAAATATGAAATGAAAGGAAGTGTTTCTGCTGTAATGTGTCTTGCGAAAGTCAAGTCGATAGTTGTTCCTTTTAACGTAGTTGACTTAGAAACGTTTGATACGCAATCAAGATTATACGTATTTTTCATGAGATTAAGAAACGAGTTGTCAGGCTTTACGTTTTTGTTAAAATCACCACACAGAAGAATCGGTATACTAGAATCAACTTGCACGAACGGTGGACGTACTGGCTGTTGTGAATGTACGGACCGAGTCTTTGCCATAGTAACATTCCAATATCCTGCATACTAGCTCCTGGATGAATATATACAGCACCGAGTATAAACTTGAAGCTAGTATTAGCGGCGAAGCAAGTAACTTCAGTCATGCACATGTCACCCTTGGTTTTAATGACACGAGTTACGTCTGTAATCGCAACTTGGAACACTTCCGCCGTAGATGTCGATGATAATTTACGATAGATCGCCACTCCACCAGCCGCGTTGGTATTTGAAAATCAAAACACTTATTCAGATCGAAGGTTCAAATTTTTGCTAAATAAATTTGAAATTAAATAAAATTTGTAATTGTAAATGATGAAGTTGAAAATTAAAACATTTACTTAAATTAGATGTTAAAATTCTTGCTCAACACAGTTTAAATAAAGTTTTCTTATATCTGCCACTTTTTCTTAATATTTGTAATTTTAAAGAATCAATTCGAAAATCAAAACATTTATTCAGATCGAAGGTTCAAATTTTTGCTAAATAAATTTGAAACTATTTAAAATTTGTAAAATAATAATTAATTAATTAATTAATTTTAAAATAATAATTTACTTAACACTATCAACATTTATCAATAGTATGACATAACCTATAAACTCAGTTTCTCAACTTTTGTGTCAATCTAACAATTAATCAATCAATCATAGTTTACGATAATGAAATATCAGTGTACAATTATTTACCTTTATTGTTGTAGTTGTTGTAAATGACGAATCTAAGCACTCCACATTTTCACTACAGACACAGCTGACGATACTTTAACCACACGTGTGAACTTGTATTATGACGCTTTCTTGTTTTTCCAACGCCAAGAACGTTCGAGAAAGACAAAGACAGAGACAAGCATGCGCCGATTCAATGCGCCTAATTCTCTAGCGCTGCGCGCGCAGCTGCGCGCGCAGCACTCTCGTTCGGTGACTCATCGTAACGTTACCGGGCGTTACACTTTTTCATAAGTGACTCCCAGCCGCAACCTAATTTAAGACGTTGTCACGTCAAAAAAGAAAAATTGAATCTCTTCAGCAGGAAGAAACAAACATGAATATCAAGAAAGAAGCAACAACTCAGGCAGGTTCATTTTTTTGTACAACACCTACTAAGAAATCTCTCTATGTTCTCTGGCGAGGGTGTTGAAGATCCCCGTAGCTGGTTAAAATGGTATGAACGTGTGGCGAAGCACAACCAATGGGATTAAACCCTTTGTCTCGCTAACGCTTATTTCTATCTGACTGGAACTGCCATCAAATGGGTTGAAAACAATGAGGAAAGCATCCAGACATGAACGGAGTTCATGTCACAATTAGAAAATGTATTTGGAAAAAATGAAAGCTCAAGACTGCGAGCTGGGAAAATACTCAAAACTCGCGCACAATTAAAAGGAGAAGGCACCGAATATTACATCCAAGACGTCCTGCGCCTCTGAAAAGAAATAGATCCTCAAATGAATGAGGAAGATAAAATATCCCATCTGATGAAAGGGATAGCCAAGGAGCTCTACCAGGCGCTTCTCCCAAGGGATGTGCATAACACTGAGGAATTCGTCACTGAGTGTCGCCCTACATTGTAAGCGAGTGATCCCAACCAAATACGAGCGACTACCAAATGTGGCGTCTCTCAGTGATCATGATGACAGGGCAGATCTGACATCTATGATTAGGCAAATTGTTTGTGAGGAGGTACACCTGGCATTAGGCTCTCCTCGAGAGGAACCAAAAATTGACACCATCAATGATAAGGTAAAGGAGGAGATTGGAAGAACCCTGGCGCCAATCTCAAAGTCTAGGAGAAGTCCCCCACAGAAGGAAAGACCCCGACAGTTTTTTATACTAGATACGAGGCGGCCCAAACGATACGACCGCAGCCTGAACCTCATTACCGAAAACAAGCAGGAAAACGCGAAACAAACGAATGGCGAACCACTGAAGGAAAGCCGATCTGTTACCACTGCGGGCTCTCTGGTCACGTCGTCTGCTACTGCCGTGATATACAGAGACAAAACGAAGAAAGGCGAAACCAATACTACCAAAGAAGACAATAACCAAGGACGTTCTATAACGCTCGATCTGATTTCCAAGAGCAAAATGATGATGTTAAAAAAAATGCAAGCCCCTATCGAAGCCCTTCCCCAAACCCTGGTCATAACGGACAATTTTCGTCGTCTTGTCGGAGATCCAGCAAGTCGCCTCGCCGTTCCCGTCAGGAAAATAGAAGATGCGTCCTATTTTGGAGGTAAGGCCGCAAAATTTAGAAACCCTCCCTTGTCGACTACATTAGAATTAAAAGAAAATTATATAGACATTAAAATAGAAGGAAAAATGACGCATACCCTTGTCGACTCAGGAGCCTCATATTCTGTGATATCTGAGAGGTTCCGGCTGAAACTAAGAAAAATAATGTTTGCTGAAACTGACGTCACATTATGAGGAGCCAACGGTAAAATCGTAAGACCAAAAGGACGATGTACGTTGAAATTGGACCCAAATGGACTACAGGAAAAGTTCGATTTTGTCATTACGGAAGACTGTAGTCATGATGTTATTCTTGGTTGGGACTTTTTAAAGTTATCCAGAGCAGTAATTGACTCTGTAGTGATACAATTATTTTAGAAAAATGTCTTTTTGAGGATACCCCTAAGAATAGCTCACCTCTCTACTCGGAACTGGAATACAGAATCGAGCCCGCCTCTATCCAGCTAATAGAAGTAGCAAGTTGTGACATTCCTAATGACGCAATTGTGGTGGCAGAATGTCGAAAAGAGCTATTGCTGGAAAGAGAACTGACGGCTCCCTCCTCTGTCATTTCACTTACCAGTAACCGAGGTAAACTTTGGGTGGAGAATTGGAGCCCATATCCGAAACTAATCCCACAGGAAATGCATGTAGCCCATAGTGTTGTCATCGACGATAGCCAACTATGTACTCTAGCTGATTGTAATCAAGTTGAAACAGAGGCGAAATATTCTGAAGACCCAAAAATCTCAGATTTTTAATAGATGATTCACTTGATGAATCTCAAAAAGAAAAATTTAAAAATTTGTTAAATATTTATACAGATATTTTCGAATTTAGTAAAAGAAGACAATTCAAGGACGTCAATGTCAAACACCGAATTAGCACTGGAGACAACCTACCGACCAAACAATGGCCTTACCGAGTTGCACCAAGAGAACGCCAAATTATTCAGGATTAGGTAAACAAGATGGAAAACTTGACATCATTCAGCCCTCTGACAGTCCGTGGACCTCACTTGTAGTATTGATAAGAAAAACGGATGGAAGCTGGAGATTCTGAATCGATTACTGCCGCATGAACAAAATAACAAAAAAAAAATGTCTACCCTCTCCCAAGGATCGACGACACGTTAGACTGCTTACGTGGGGCTAGATTTTATTCTTCCATGGACCTCCAATCAGGGTACTGGTAAATCGATGTAGAAGAATCGGACCGTGAGAAGACAGCATTTATAACTCCAGATGGACTGTATGAGTTCAAAGTAATGCCATTTGGGTTATGCAATGCTCCGGCTACGTTCGAGAGGATGATGCACAACCTGCTGAAAGGTCTTAAGTGGACGACCTGCCTATTTTATTTAGATGACATAATAGTTTTTCAGATAATTTTGAAGAACATCTACGATGCCTTAAAATGTATTAAGTTGTCTGAAGCAAGCTGGTCTGTGCCTTAATGCAAAAAAAAAAAAAAAAATGTAAATTTTGGGCAAAATCTATCACTGTTCTTGGACATGAAGTAAGTGGAGATAGAATACAACCTGACCATGAAAATATCCGAGCAGTCCGTGACTTCCCTGCACCCAAGTCGTTAAAAGAAGTAAGAAGTTTCTTAGGACTCTCTTCCTACTACCGCCGCTTCATACCTAATTATTCACATTTAGCCCAACCTTTGAATGAACCTTTGAAAAAAGACTCCAAATTTTGTTGGAGCCTAGAAGAGCAACGTGCATTCGATGCTCTGAAGTCAGCACTAATTTCCGAACCTGCCTTGGGACATTTTGATTATTTATCCCCAACAGAGATACACACGGACACAAGCAGCTATGGAATGGGAGCAGTTTTGGTACAAATTTAGAATGGAAAGGAAAGAGCTATTGCCTATGCATCGAGAACGCTCAATAAAGCAGAAAAAATTATTCCACTACTGAAAGAGAATTCATTGCCATAATTTGGGCTATAAACAAATTCCGGCCTTATGTTTTCGGACGCCCATTCACTATTGTAACAGACCATCATTCTTTGTGTTGGTTGACCAACCAAGATTAGCAAGATGGACCCTTCATTTGCAAAAATTTGAGGTTACAGTTATATAAAAGAGTGGAAGAAAACATCAGGATGCTGACTGTTTATCGAGAAGTCCTTTAAGCTGTAGTGAAGACATTGAGGAAGATATTCCTAGTTTGATGGCCTCACAGAATTTTGGACAGGAACAAATGAAAGACCCAGATCTCATGAAGATCGCTGACAAGATACAACAAGAGACTTTTAACAAGTACTTTCTGGAAATTGATAATACTCTATACAAAAAGAATTATGATCCAATGGGAAGAATATGGCTTCTGGTGGTCCCTCGCCTCCTCAGGCCTGAAATACTGAGAAATTTCCATGATTTGCCCACTGCTGGACATCTTGGGTTCACCAAAACCTATGATCGAATTAGAAAAAAAATCTATTGGCCTGGAATGTATAGGAATGTTAGAAGGTATGTGGCTCACTGTCAAGACTGTCAGCGACGCAAACGAAAGCCACAGCTCCCTACAGGACACTTACAGCCAATACAGGTGCCCACAGCTGCCTTTGAAAAGATTGTAATGGACCTCTTAGGTAGATTCCCAGCATCGACATGTGAAAACCGCTGGATTATTGTCTGCACAGACTATCTGACAAAGTATGCAATCGCTAAAGCGCTACCAACTAGTGAATCAATGGAAGTTGCCAAATTCTTGGTCGAGAATGTAATTCTGAAACACGGTGCTCTGAGGGAACTAATCACCGACAGAGGAAGGAATTTCACCTCATCATTGATTCGTGATCTGAACAATCACTGCAGAATAATTCACAGGACAACGACCGCCTATCACCCTCAGACGAATGGACTCACAGAAAGGCTGAACAAGACCATGGCAGACATGCTGTTTATGTATGTTGACATCAATCAGAAATACTGGGATATGATCCTTCCATTTGTGACATTCGCATACAACACAGCAAGGCAAGAGTCCACTGGATTCACTCCATTCTTCCTGGAACATGGGCGTGAAGCAGAAACGCCTTTGGACCTGTTATTTCCCAAGTTAGTCCCAGAAGATGACGACTTCATCCAAACATAAGGGTCGAGAGCGGAAGAAGCAGGACAACTGGCACGTCTCCACTCTATGAGGTCTCAGGAAAGTAATAAACACCGTTATGACGCTCACCACAGAAACATAACTTACCAGCCTGGAGATCTCGTATGGATCTTTATCCCTGTGCGTAAAGTGGGATATTCGGAAAAACTAATGAGACGTTATTTCGGTCCATATAAAGTAACCCAAAAAATATCCGATGTGACCTACATAGTTGAGACATTCGGAAACCAGCAAGGTCATCATAAAACAAAAGACTTGGTTCACGTTTGTAGGAAGAAACCTTATTTAAACCCAGAGGACCAGAAGGACCACCTAGAAGAGGACCCAGAAGATGACTCGCCAAACTTCCAGGAAGAAGACATCCCCCCTGAACGAACACAACAACCACAGACCCGCGAAGAGATCTCAGGCCCTATCACCCGTTCTCGAGCCTTGAGACTGAGGATGCAAGTCTTCTTTTGAGCATCGGGTCGATGCTCTTTATAGGAGGAGGCTATGTGTGGCGAAGAAATAATTTATAATTTAATTTAATTATTCAATGAAAATATTTGGAAACAGATTTAATTTGATTATTCATTATAAAATAACGATCGAAATATTTCTTTGCGTTCTTGCTCAAGATTCTCTAGCTGTAGATAGTTTTGATGATAACTGTCAACTAGTCGTGCTGACGTCATCAATAAATACTTTCATATCCCCAGATATAAAAAGACTTGATTTTCTACGCTACAATATTTTATGTACGTATTATTAATTTTTATATTTATATTATTTATATTTTTCTACTTTTGAAACTTCCCTCATTTATTAACTTGTATCTTATAAATGTTGATTTTGTTTGTTACCTAAATAAATTGTTGTGTTATCCTGAAGTTTGTCTTTCCAGATTTTCTACATTACATTCCAGGGAAAATCTGAAATGACATCTTGAAATATGTATTCTCATTATACCTTAAACGTTATGAAGTATATGATATTACTTTTACTAAGTATACATATGTCGTAAACCCGGGTAAGCCAACAAGTGAGTTGGAAGCAGTCGGGGTTGAGTGGCAAGGCGTGCAGAGTGGGAAGTCCGTACGGGACAGTAAGAACAAAGTTTGGGATCAAAAGATGCTCTCTTAGTACGTCTCAGGTGGCACCAAGACCAGGGGAAAGTTGAGGATTAACTGAGGAAAGCTCGGCGTCCTGCATGAAGCCGCGGAGGCAGAGAGGAGCCAAAACGCAGCCACGAGGGCCGCCGTGAGATGATAATCGCGCTCGACTGAGCGGCCTGTCCGAAAATATCCACTGTAACCTAACTAACTGTCAACATCCGGACCAACGCCCTTTTTGTCCCTCTCTGGATCTCCCGGGTGTCCAGTGGCAAGCTGGTGTCACTTTGAGATGACTAGAAAAGACGTCATACTTTATTGCTTACCTATCACATTGTTTAAATTACGATAGAATGTGCCCCCGGTGAGAAAGGTTTGATTAGGGGAGTGAAATAAAATGGAGCGAAAAGCTAGCAAACCTATTAAATGGGAAATAATTTGAGGAACAAATTAGTTACTAGAATAAAAATAAAGATAATGGGGAGAGAGATTAGTGGTGACACACTGATATAATATTATAAAACTACAAAAAATATATATAAGGAGTACATAGTGTAACGTCCTCGTATTTGTTGGTTGACGTTAATCAGCAAGTTGAAATTTGCATTTATCTCTATTCAGTTTGATTCCATTTTCTTTAAGCCTCTGTAGTACAGCTATTGTCCTTATTTCCAGGGTCTGTGGATCCGGAGCATGGATCAGGATATCGTCCATTGAATTTTCTGTACCCTCAAGGTCTTGGAGTAAGTCTGCCTTGATTTTCTGGAATATTTCAGGAGCAGTTTTGATTCCAAAAGGAACTCTCAAGAACATATACCTTCCCCACGGAGTGCTGAAGGTAAAGTAGCGTTGTGAGTTGGGGGCTACTTTGATCTGCCAGTACCCTTTCTTCAGATCCAACTTTGTGAAGTATTTTGAACCATGCAGGTTTACTGCAATCTGATCAAATGTCCGTAATGGGAAATGGCTTCTTAGAATTACTTTATTGATATCCGATGGGTCAATGCATATACGTATTTTTCCTTTCTGTTTTGTTATAACCATCTGACTGGAGATGGGGGTAGGGTAATTGACTTTCTTTATAATCCCATTGTCTTCTATTTCCTCAAGTTCTTTCTTTACTCTTTCTTTAATAGATAGAGGAATAGGTCTGGGTGGTCTTACTTGCATGTTCATGTCCGAAGTCGGAAACTTTGCCTCATATTCATATCCTTTCAAACATCCTATCCCTTCAGATAATTCTTGGTATTCCTGTGTAATTTTTTGACAGGTGTTTACTCGCTTGACAAGACCTAAATTGGAACAGGTTTGTCTGCATAGGATGGGACAAGTGTTATCTCTGGATATGATGAAACGTATGTAGGCAGTCATGTTTTTCACCATGCACATTGCTAGACTTTGTCCTTCGACAGTAATTCGATGTCCTGAAATGGAAATTAAACTTTTTACTGGAGACCTTTGGATTTCCAGATTTAATCTCCCTGCCAGGCTGAGAGGCAACACGTTACACTGTGCACCTGTGTCTAGTTTCATGTTTATATTTTTGCCTTTGATTTTTACTTCTTCATACCAATCTTTGGTCAGGTTGGTGTTTTAAACTGACTGGATTACAAATTCTTGAATCATTTCAGGTTCTGGTGACCCAACAATTTGTCTGACTTTGTATGAATTTGTGTTCTGGGATCTGCAAAGATTTGCAAAATGGTTGAGTTTCTTGCATTTGTTGCATCTCTTTTGATATGCCGGACATTAGTTGATTTTGTGGGATCTACCACAATTTCTTCAATTTTCTATTATTTTGTAACTTTGGTTAGTGGTATTTTCTTTCCTCGACTCTTTTCTATCTTCCCACTTTTTACTGTTCATCTTTGTCACAGCAACTTGTTTGTGTGTCGGGTAGTACATGTTTCATTTGGCTTGTGGCATTTTCACATGCTATGCAAATTTGTGTGGCTTTTTCCAGATTAAGGTCAGCCTCACTAAGAAGTCTTTCTCTTATTTCATTGTTAATAATTCCTACAACTATTCGATCTTTAAGTAGTTCATCAGACATGACAGCATATTTGCAGTTTGCTATCTGTAATTTGATCCTAGTGAGAAAATCATTAAATGATTCATCTTCTTTTTGTTTCATCTGATTAAATTTGAATCTTTCAATTGTAGTGTTCAGCTTTGGTGAAAAATAGTTGTTCAACTTGTCTTTTACAGTGCTCAGATTATTTTTATCTACATTATTTAAGTTGAAAGATTTAAAAATATTTTGAGCCTCTCGTCCCATTGCAGCCATAAAGATAGCAACCTGTACCTCTGGAGCTTTACTACTTAATTGGGTAGCAATTTCATAACATTCAAAGCTTTCAAGCCAAGATTCCTAGCCCTCTTTGTTTAGTTCATTTAGGCCTATTTGTTTTGGAGGTCGAATAGCATTTTCCGCCATGTTGTTGTTATTGTAATTTTTTCTAAAAATACACTAATTTCTTCTTGCTTGTAAATTAAATTATTTTCGTATATATTATTATGCAACTTGAATTTTATTTGAACATGCAATAAGAGATGTTCTGAAATACTTCAAGAACTTGGAAATTAATAAATTTTTCTTACCTGTGCAGTTGTTTACAAGCGCCGCTGCCACCATGTAACGTCCTCGTATTTGTTGGTTGACGTTAATCAGCAAGAAGTACTTGGAAGTTTAAAAAGAAAAGTCTTTATTTCTTTTAGGCAAACATCGGATAATATATTAATTATTAGACATAAGTTTACATGTTGATATATATCACAATAAGTCAAAAGGCAACTGCACAGAGTACCATCAGTGATAATAATGTGCTCACTGATAATTTACTATATAGGCATGCCAGCTGCCGCTACACATAGGAAGGATAAATTTAAAGTAAATACACACAATAGCGAGGGTAAATATTTAGGAAAGTTAGGTATACTATTTACAGTTTTTTGTTACTTAAGGTGCCATGAGTATTTACAACATAGTTTCAGGGATGTAATACAAGAACGAGGAGAAGTAGAGATAATAAAAGTAATATAAAATATAAAAGAAAATTGACTTAAACAAAAGGTTTGGGATAGGCAATGACGCAGTGAAGAATAAGAATAAGTGAAGAGGGTCTGAATTGGTTTCAGCAAAGGACATCTCAGGGGTCCTGCCCTGCAATACGAGCTTAGAAGCGAAGTATTGTTTGCAGGGATCAGAAATCTCAAGATGCCCTGTAAGTAGCATTAGATCAGATGGGCAAAAGGCGTGAAGATCGAAGGAGAGGTAGGTAATGGGAGAATATGGGAAAGAAAAGCTGGCTGAGAGAGGTCAAAAAGAGATGGAGGCTCAAGAGCTGCGCTGCTGTCGGTGATTGAGCTCGACCAGATGAAAAATAAAAGTAGAAGAAAAATGAGTGGGCGCATCATGCTGATGATGGCGATGGGTCGAACGTGAGAGAAAAAAATCTCGCTGGCTACCCAAGCTCTCCGTGTGGAGTTAACATGGGGAGGAAGAGTGTACCAGGTCGATGAATCATGAAAAAAAAAAAAAAAATTGTTGACCAGCAGGAGTCACAGAAACCGTTGAAGAGGTTAGAGGATGGAGGTAGATTGTGAAAACAGGGTTCGCTTGTTGCCATTGATTGATTGAACAACCCGGGTTTGAGGAAAAAAGAATGAAATGAAAAATGCTGGGACGGTGACCCAGGTGTAAAATAAAAAAATAAAAATAAGCCATGGATTTTCCTGAACACACCATCAGGATGGAATAGCGAGGTAGGAGTAGTCCAATGGGGCAAAACAATAACAAAAAAAAAGTCGGCGAACAGGAACTCTGCGATGGACAAGGGGTGGTTAGAACGAAGGCATAGAAGGCCTAAGGAAACGGATCAAGAGACGAGAGAAGTATGGAAGGCAGAGTTGGAAAGATCAAGATATTAGAAGGGACAGTTGGTAGAAAGGCGTCACTGTTAAAACAAAATTTTTAAAGTTAAATTATTTGAAGTAAACGAAAAAAATTGCGCTACAAATTTTAAAATAAAAATACAACCTTTCGCAATGAGTTTCTTTTTCTTTTTGAAAAAGAAACTCATTGCGAAAGGTTGTATTTTTATTTTAAAAAAAGTTAAATTATCTTAGATGTAGGCTAAGGAAAATTAAATAGAAAAAATGATGTCAAAGAATATAAGGTTTTAGATGATGTTTATATAGGTTGGCTAATGGTTTTAGCTGTTTAGGGATGGACGTCTCGGGTCGGGCGGACGTGCTTTTGCAGCGCTCCGCAAATTTCGATAAATATTGCTTCAAATTTTTTTTACTTATATTACTATACATATATTAACCAACTCTTAAGTACACTTAATCACTTTATATACAGCTGAATTGTATATCAGCAGAAGGCGCGGCGCAACCGCTTGCCATTTGTTTGAACAATACTTAGAAAAAGAGGGTAAAAAAGAAAAAGGCTAAAATAAAATGGATTCCATTTTAAAATCGATAGACGTTAAACTTGATGAAATTTTATTATATTTTGAAAATAAATTTAAAACTAATAAAAAAAATTTGAATAAAAATGATATTTCTTTTTTGGCTTCAATGATAAAACAAACGAAAAATGGAATTGAGTCTATCACTGAAATTTCTAAACAAAGCATTACGGAGGGTTTGACTGACACATTAGATAAAATGATTGATCAAAATTTAGATAAGTTTATCAAGGAAATACCGAAGTCTAAACCTTCATATGCCCAAACAGTTAGACAAGAAACATAACTCATTGATAAAAAACAGCAGACAGTTAAAGATGAATCTACTTTAATTGTAGCATTAAATAACGAGGAGCGCAGTCAGGATATGATTCAAGCTATTTCTAATAATATCAAAATTATTAGAGAGAAAGGTAAAAAGATTAAAATTAATGGAATTATAAACGATAAGAAAACTATAATTATAAAATCTCCATGCCAAAAAGATACAAATATATTACTTGAAGAATTGAATAATTCAGAAGAAATAAAGAATATGAGCAAAATTTACATACCTAAGCCAAGAGATCCAACAATCATTGTCAAGAATGTATGCAAAATGACAGAAATCGCAACTTTTGTAAAAACGGTATGTAAAATGAATCCAGAATTGGAAGGTTTGGATGGTGAATTGAATGTACTCTTCACTATGAAATCAAATACACCACAACTCAACATAGTATAAAGAGTATCACCTAAATAATAAATCTCCATGCCAAAAAGATACAAATGTATTACTTGAAGAATTGAATAATTCAGAAGAAATAAAGAATATGAGCAAAATTTACATACCTAAGCCAAGAGATCCAACAATCATTGTCAAGAATGTATGCAAAATGACAGAAATCGCAACTTTTGTAAAAACGGTATGTAAAATGAATCCAGAATTGGAAGGTTTGGATGGTGAATTGAATGTACTCTTCACTACTATGAAATCAAATACACCACAACTCAACATAGTATTAAGAGTATCACCTAAAGTATACCAAATACTTAAGAAAATGAAAAATACAGAATATACTGAATTTGAAAGATGTTATATTCAAGACAAAGTTTTTGTTAGACAATGCCAAAACTGTTTTCAATTTAACCCGAACCACAAACTGAAAGATTGTCAAAATGTTAAAGTATGTAAAAACTGTGGTATTCAGGGTAGTCACAGCTGCACTGGAGAAATAAATTGTTATAATTGTTATAAACACCCAAAATTTAAAAACCATTCATTAAATCATAGATCAAATTCCAACGAGTGTCCATTATATAAGATACAACTGGACAGAGTCATACAAAGAACACAATATACGCCTATTATCGATGAATCGGTTTTGTCAAATATATAATTTATATATATATGTCTTACCTATGTAAACAACAATGAATGAAAACTTAAAATGTATTCAACTAAATGTTAGAAAGAGTATTAGGGCAATAAATCAATTACAAGGTTATATTGCAGATAACTCAACCGATATTCTACTGATTCAAGAACCTTATGTTTTACATAACAAGATCATGTACGATATGGATTCTCAGATAGTGTGTTCGAATAGGATAGAAGAAAAATACACGGCAATTATTGTATTAAACAAAAAGCTAAAATGCTCCATGATAGAAAATTTCACTAATTCTTTTTGTACAACAAGGGCTTTATCTACTTTTAAAGAAAACATAATTATCTCAAATTTCTATATTCATCCTAATTCACTAAACAATTATCATCTGAATTTTATGAGCAGATTACTTGAAACCTATAAAAACCAACCAGTAGTACTCTGTGGCGAATTTAATTCTCGTCACCCATTATGGTCGACAAAGTAACTAATTCTAATGGATTTAAATTAAAACCAATTATAGATGAAAACGATCTCTATATACATAACCTGAAAACGCCTACCTGTCGCGAAACTAGTATAATCGATCTTACTATTTCCAATAAACAATCATTAAGCTTAATAAATAACTGGCAAACTTCAGAACTAACAAATATTTCGGACCATGTTGCTATAAAATTCGAAATAAAAAAAAACAAAAAACGAATACTCATTCAATAATCAAAAATCCACTTGGAAATTCAAAGAAAAAGATGCTGATTGGTCTCGATTTTCTCATAATATATCTTTAACAGAAATAATAAGACTTAAAAGTAAAGTGGAAAGAGTTAATTCAGATTTAGATATTGATATGATAGTAAATGAACTTACAAACCTTTTAACAGAAGCTGCCTTTAAATCTTTTTGGAAGTTATATCCTCCAACTCTAAATATTATTCTAGTAATAACTGGTGGAATAATGAATTGAAAAAAAATGAAAGACCATTTTCACTACATAAGAAACCTATATTATCGCCACGGAGCAATCAGTTATAACACATTCAAGTTGACTAGGAATCGATACACTAATGCAATTGATAAAGCAAAGAAAATTAACTGGCGATATCTTATAGAATAAAATTATACAAACAATCCATTTGGTAACGCATATAAATTTTTTAATAAATTAAGAACACTAGATAAACAAAGGGGAATACCCTTAATTGACAATGCCCCAGAACACCTAAAAGAACGATCAATGAGCAATTTGTTAAATGAGTTGGTACCAGATGATAATTTCGATACGGATGATTCTTACCATCAACTAATTAGAAATTACAAACTAAAAATGATTAACAAGAATAAGGTCTGTGTTGAGGAAGGGGAAATAGTGAACCTAATATCTAACATAGACATCAAAAAAGCCCCTGGGGTTGACAGTATAAGTAATAACATGATCAAAAGTGCCCTTCCAAAAATTTTACCATTATTATGAGATTTATTTTATAAGTGCATTCACTTCGGATATTATCCAGATAGATGGAAAGAGGCAGCTCTCAGGATAATTTCAAAACCTCACAAAACGAATTTAAAATTAGTAGAGAGTTATCGACCTATTTCATTAATTTCTAACTTATCAAAAATATTTGAAAAAATTTTGAAAAATAAAATATACGAATACTATGAAAAAAATGATCTCCTTAGCCCCAGACAACATGGTTTCTTGAAGAATAAGTCAACAACAACCTGTTTGAAAGAAATCACAAAGATCATAATGGAATATAGATAGAAACAACTAGTTACGCTGATTGCAATTGATATACGAGGAGCGTTTGATAATACATGGTGGCCAGCCTTGTTTAAAAAATTAGACGAAGACAATTTACCAGTTGAATTGATCAAAATTTTACGTTCTTTTTGAAAAATAGAAAAACGATTTTCAAGTATAATAATATGAAAGTTTCAAAGATATTAACAAAGGGCTGTCCTCAGGGTGGACCATTGTCTCCATTGTTATGGCTGATATATTTAAATGATCTGCTAACTAATTTGCAATCACCAAACTCTGAAATCATTTGCTATGCTGATGATGTAACTATTATATGTTGGAATAATGGGTTAACAAATCTAAAAAAGTCTATTGAGTTTAATTTCGAAAAGATAGATCAATGGTGTAATGATAATAAGCTAAATATCAATCTTGATAAAACTAGTATTTTACACTTGCACAATAAAGACAAAATTTCAATTAATTTTAGAGACAATATTATTGTGCCCGTAGAAGAAATTAAAATTCTTGGAATTACGATTGCGAATCATAGATGGAAAAACAAATTGAATTTTGGCCCTCACCTTAACATTATACTAAACAAAACCCAAAGATTGAAAAGCCTTCTTTTTTTCAATATGTGGAAAATCTTGGGGTCTTAGCACCCAAAAAAGGCTTACACTTTATAAATCTATAATAAGACCAACGTTAACTTACGGAACAGAAATATGGTTTCAATTTATTAGCAAACAATATTAGTACAAACTGAACTCAATGCAATATCAAATTCTGCTATGGTGTACCCAAACATATAAAACAACCAGTTATAACTGTGTTCACACCTTAGCCAATATTCCTTTGATCACTGATTATATGGAATCCAGAATTATAGGTTATATGAGTTGAATAATTTATCAACAGAAGATAAACAATTTTATGATTTGTATATTCCAGGTATACTGAAAGATTTCATTATATCAAGGATTAATTTAATGAAAAAGAATACTAATCAAACATTTCAAAGTTTCTTTCCTTATGAAATTCCGAAATATTTTCGACCAAACTATTATAATTCACAATTTATCACAGATCATGGAAATTTCAGGTTTTTTCTTAAGAAAATTCAGGCTGTGCAAGATTCAACATGTTTCTGTGGATTGGGGGAACAAACTTCAATACATCTCTTGCTAGAGTGCCCTGTCTTTCAAGATTACATAGTCAACAACGATTTAATAGCTTTAGGCCCTAGTGATTTAATTTCAAATAAGGACACATATATAAAATTTAATTTCCTTTGTAAATATATTTTGGATTTCATTAAGAAAAATGGTCTTTGATGTAACGATCTCAAGGAAATATGGGACATATTATATGGTTGTAAACAATATATAGGTGTATGCGTATATATGTGTGTATATATGTATATGAAATAATATGAGGTTTGGTGTTGACTCTTGTAGAATCCTGTCGACTATCTGTAATAAGTTGAGATCTGGTAGCCTCTTGTAGAATCCTGTCGACTAACTGTAATAAGATGATGAGTTACTGTTGACTCTTGTAGAATCCTGTCGATTAACTTTGTGATGATAAAGTGTTGACTCTCGCTATACTGTGTTGACCAAGAGGAACAGTCAGGATGGGAAGTTTTCCAGTACCTCTCTGCACCTTGTAAGTCCTTTAAAAGTTCTCACAGAGTACAGGCAGTCGTGGTCGAGGCAGAGTGGAAAGCTTGGGAATGTCCACACAAAAAACGAAGACACAGTTGCACTAAGAAAGTTCCGTGAACAGATAAAAGTTGAGCTAGGAGCGAAAGTGGTTAGACTTTTCTTACAAGAAGCAAAATATACCAATTTGGTTGTCCGCACTTACTATTGAGAATGAATTTATGCAAAAATAGAAATTCCATTATCGACGCCTACTTGAAAATATAAAACCTGACCAATCAGTTTCTTGATTCAATTTAAAAAATTACATTTTATATAATTATTCAACTAATTCTTCATGAATTGTATGAAATAAATTACTACTATGGCTTTCTGAAATATTAAAATTTTGAGAGAGAGAGATTACATATGTTGTCTTGGTAACTAAACAACACAAACATAATTATTCTAAGTTGTTAGCACAATAATCAATAGATTCTTAAGACCAAGTAGCAAAGAACAATAAAATAGTAAAGATGAAGGTTAGAATGAAATATGCTATATTTTCTAAATTAGTTTTATTAATTCCATTAATTAAATTAAATTTTATTGCCATCTATCGTTAAAATTTTACACAAATAAATTGACTGGCAATGCGTTTCTTTTAGAATATATAGAAACGCATTGCCAGTAAATTTATTTGTGTAAAATTTTAAATTACATTTATTAATATTATTATTGCTAACAAATCTTTTTATTCAATTTTTAATATTTTGTATAGATGGATTTACAATAATAAATCAATGGCAAGAATATTTCTTATAATATTTACAAACTTCTATGTTTCACTAATGCTTTATTTATATATTTTTACAGTATTAGAGATAAGATAAATAAACTTTATTTTCTTCTTTCGCGTTATGATAAAACAAGAAAAGACAAAGTGAGTCTTTGCCTATATATATATTTTCTTAATGTAATCTATTTATTTTGTGCATTTATCTATATAGGCATAAAATTATTCAAAGTGATAATTATAATGTTGGATCTAGTATAAAACTTTACATCTTGACGATTCTTTCTGAATTTATTATTTGGATACATTTATTAAAATTCAATTTCATTTGTTTTCATATTAAAATATAAATGATAAAATTAAAGACACATATACCTATTTTAAAAACAGACATATTAATCAAAAATTTGAATTTTTGTACAGGTATAATAAAAAATATAAATAAAATATATTCAATACCAAATACAATTTCAATAAACAGATTAATGGTATTTATAATTCAAATGTTATCAACCCGTGTTTTTAATTAAGGAAATACAAGCTTTTGGCTCACTGGTTCCTGGATATTTCAAAATTGTTTTATCTTTGTTTCTGTTGCCTTCTCCCCCAGTCAAGTCAACAAAGAATACATGGAAGTCACCAGTATGGCTCTTGACCAAGTCACCTCATCTGACAACAGTCCCAGCGACATCTTAAGACTGATGTTCCTCAGATTTCAATCTGAGAACAACCTACTGACCTGTGGTGGAGTGTATGACTTGGACGTCAGTTTTATTCTCTCTTCTCTGGCTCTCTTCATCACCTACTTCTCTATCCCATTCCAGATGGGAATAAACTTATTAGAGTGAATAAAATATTTTAGACTTAAAACTTAATCGGAGGCTGAGATATCTATTTATTAGTATTCCAATACCAACCACCCCATACTAAATATTCCCACACATTTCTAACACATGTTTATTTCTAGGCATAAATATAATTTATAAATATAAATTTAAAAATACAAATATTTATTTTGAATATACATTAATATGTTATATACCTTGATAAAATTGACGTTCAACCAACTGAAATATTGGTAAAATAAATGATATTTTGATCCAATATATACCTTTTTTTATTAAACAAATATACTCTATAACAAAAAATCGACGCACCAAGATGCAGTTGTCCGATTTATATGAAAATACGTATACAAAGAGGTTTCGACCAAACATGCAAATGATTGAAATTTGGTGGCCGATTTATGCAAAGTAAGAGCTCCAGCGCATCTGAACTGCGCATCCAGCACGAGCATTCTAGACTCAATATTTGGCGCAGCACGATCTGATTTTCAGAATTTCCGTTTAATATTTTAGCAGTACGCCTATTTCTAATGTATCAAGGCCTCGCCGAAAGATTCGTGCTCATTATGACAGGATGGGAAGGCGATTGCAACCATCCCGGAATGTTGACTATTTAGCCCGACAGTTGGAGACAATTTGGCAAGAAATCCCGCAGCACACCATCCGGAATGTTTATCAGTCCATGGCACGCCGGGTGGCAGCCTGCATCCAGGCCAGTGGGGGTCCAACGACATATTGACATTCTCAATTTGTGACGATCAAACTCTGAAATAAAACAATTAATTGTTATGAAATTTTAATCGTTTTTCCCTATACATGCTCTTTACATACACCAATTTTTGTCCTAATCTGACAACTCCTTTTTGGTGCGTCGATTTTTTTGTTATACAGTGTATATATAAACTATAATTCATTTTTAATATTTTTAAGTTACAAGCTTTATTGGAATCTCTTTAAAAACCATAATTATAGAAGGTATTTATATTCAAAAAGAACCATTTTATTAGAATATTTTAAATAAACTTAGATACAAATATTGTATAGATTAAACTCTCTTGTGTGAATTATTTATGAAAAATAATATAAATATTTTCAATTATACCAAGTACTCAATGTTTTATTTAAAATCATTTTTTTTTCAAAAATAGATTGGGTACACCATGATGTTCATTAAGTATAGGAATTTGCTAATGCTCAAACTGTATGCGTTCAACATGTTTACAAACTTAGAAGCAATTAAGTTTGTTCTTATAGATGAAAAAATAAGTTGACCACTTGCAAATACTGTTATTGTTTGAATTTTACAAGAATAGATGAATATATAACTAATTGACTATTAAATATTGTATCCTGATAATGAGGTTCTGGATTCTGAATAGAAAAGTGATATTATACACAAGAGTATCAACAACTTTTTATTAAATGGACAAATTACATGACAACTATGACCTTCTGAAATATTATATTCTTGAGAGAAATTAAAGTAAAGATTATTATTTTTTATATTTATATTATTTATATATTTTCTACTTTGGAAACTTCCCCCATTGATTAACTTGTATCTTATAAATATTGATTTTGGTTGTTACCTAAATAAATTGTTGTGTCATCCTGAAGTTTGTCTTTCCAGATTTTCTACATTACATCGCAGGGAAAATCTGAAATGACATCTTGAAATATGTATTCCTATTATACCTTAAATGTTATTAAGTATATGATATTACTTTTACTAAGTATACTTTTTTTTAAAGAGCTCAAATTTACGAATATTTATACCTAAAGTAAATGTAACGTTTACAAATGTAAAAGATCCCTGTACAGAGAACCAAGAAGAGTTCTTGAACTTCTTTATGAGCACGACCTCCAAGATCTTGTCTAATTTAGACTAATGAAAGAATAATTAAAAATGTTATATTTTTGTTACAAGAAGCAAAATACCATTTTGATTGCTCGCACTCACTGTTGAGAATAAATTTATGCAAAAATAAAAAGTCCATGAGCGATACCTGCTTGAAAATATAAAACCTGACCAATCAGGTACTGAAATTATTCAACTAATTCTTCATGAATTGTATGAAATAAATTACCACTATGGCTTTCTAAAATATTAAAATTTTGAGAGAGAGATTACATATGTTGTCTAGGTAACTGAACAACACAAACGTAATTATTCTACGCAAGAGTTGTTAGCACAATATTCAATAGATTCTTAAGACCAAGTAGCAAAGAACAATAAAATAGTGAAGATGAAGGTTAGAATGAAATATTCTATATTTTCTAAATTAATTTTATTAATCCCATTAATTCATATTATTATTGCTAACAAATCTTTTTATTCAATTTTTAATATTTCGTATAGAGGGATTTACAATACTAAATCAATGGCAAGAATAATATTTCTTATAATATTTACAAACTTCTATGTTTTCACCAATGCTTTATTCATATATTTCTTTTACAGTATTAAAGATGAGATAAATAAACTTGAGTTTATTCTTTCACGTTATGATAAAACAAGAAAAGACAAAGTGAGTCTTTGCCTATATATAACTTTTCTTAATGTAATCTATTTATTTTGTCCATTTATCTATATAGCTCATAATATTATTCAAGTTGATAATTATAATGTTGAATATAGTATAAAACTTTATATCTTGACGATTCTTTCTGAATTTATTATTTGGATACATTTATTAAAATTCAATTTCATTTGTTTTCATATTAAAAAAGAAATAATAAAATTAAAGAAACATATATCTATTTTAAAAACAGACATATTAATCGAAAATTTAAATTTTTGTACAGATATAATAAAAAATGTAAATAAAATTTATTCAATACCAAATACAATTTCAATAATCAAATTAATGGTAATTATAATTCAAATGTTATCAACCCGTGGTTTTAATTTGGGAAATACAAGCATTTGGCTCACTGCTTCCTGGATATTTCAAAATTGTTTTATCTTTGTTTCTGTTGCCTTCTCCGCCAGTCAAGTCAACAAAGAATACATGGAAGTCACCAGTATGGCTCTTGACCAAGTCACCTCATCTGACAACATTCCCAGCGACATCTTCAGACTGATGTTCCTCAGACTTCAAGCTGAGAACAACCTACTGACCTGTGGTGGAGTGTATGACCTGGACGTCAATTTTATTCTTTCTTCTCTGGGTCTCTTCATCACCTACTTCTCTATCCCATTCCAGATGGGTATAAACTTATTTGAGTGAATAAAATATTTTAGGCCTTAAACTTAATTGGAGGCTGAGATATTAATTTATTAGTGTTCCAATACCTACCCACCATTCTAAATATTCCAACACATGTTTATTTCTAGGTATAAATATAATTTTTAAATATAACTTTCAAAATACAATTTTTTATTTTGAATCAACATTAATATGTTATAATACCTGGATAAAATTGGCGTTCAACCAACTGAAATATTGGTAAAATAAATGATATTTCGATCCAATATATGCCTTTTTAATTAAACAAATATATATAATCTATAATTCCTTTTTAATATTTATAAGTTACAAGCTTTAATGGGATCCCTTAAAATACCATAATTATAGAAGGTATTCAATAGGTAAATCAACCAGAACCATTTTATATTAGAATATTTTGAATAAACTTAAAAACAATTATTGTATAGATTAAGCTCTCTTGTGTGAATTATTTATAAAAATAATATAAATATTTTTCAATTATACCAAGTACTCAATGTTTTTTATAACAGCATATTTTTTTCAAAAATAGATTGGGTACACCTTGATTTTCATTAAGTAGAGGAATTTGATAATGCTAATACTGTATTTAAATGAATTAAAACGAGACCTGAAGAGGTGTATCTTATATTTAATATTCGCAAGCTTTCGGAACGTGACGTCCTTCAACTGGTAATAGAATTAAAGACATGACCGACTATATATATAGCTAAAAAATAATAATTTACATATTGAAAATTAGTGATATAGATCTATAAATTAACATACAATAGAGATTAAACAAGAGTGCATATTTACATCTGAATTAATATACAGCGGAATAAACTATTGCAATTGTGAGGGATAAGAACGGGAAAATAAATAACTATGAATGTGATGTTTAAGGTATGATGACGGTTGGAAGTGGATAAAATGCTATTTCAACAGAATATGGTACGAGTCAGGTATATCGATGTGTCTATTGATACTATTGCATTGTAATGACATCAAGGCCTCCAGGATCAATCTTTGGTATTTGTTGTTGATGTTCTTATAATGGATGGTTGGATTGGATAAATCAAACGAGTGACCTGTGTTTAAGATATAGGTATATATTTGGGATCTTGTGTCCTTGTTGGTTATGTTCCTGCTGTGTTCTTTCATTCTGATGGCCGCCGATCTACCCGTTTCCCCCACGTAAATGACGGAGCATTGACGACATGGGACAGCATAGACCGCGCCATCAGAGTTACTATTGTTGGTGGGTTTGTTAGATCGGGTTATAGGGTTTCTGGTTATGGATGCGATGTTAGGGTTATTGTGGTAGAATGTTTTGATGCCGTATGGTTTCAGTAGTGAAGCTATAGCAACTGAATGTGGACTGTAGGGGAGAGTGCAGTGACTTTTGTTTATTTGTGCTGGTTTTATATAATTTGGGTTATAAAAGTGTCTGTTGATGAATGAAATAGGATAATTGGCATTTGTCAAATGGGCTATTATCTTTGATTTCTCAATGTATTGGAATATGGTAAGTGAACAATGTGTAAAGATCCGTTTGGTAAGGGTCTTCACTAAGCTTATTTTATGGGTGATAGGGCAGTGGGAGCTATAATGTGTGTAGTGTGGGGGTTAATTGTTCTTATAGTAAACGGTAGTGTGAAAGAAATTATTGGTACGGATTATTAAGATATCAAGGAAGGGAAGGACAAGAGAGGTCTCAGTTTCGTATGTGAAGGAGATATCGGGATGAAATGAATTTAGATCCTTAAGTATATGGCTGACAGAGTCTATTTTTGTGATGCAGAATATATCGTCTATGTAGCGTTTCCAGAAGTATATGTTAGAGGATTGCTGTTGATTGATCCTTTTATCCAATGATGCCATTACAATTTCTGCGACGATGGATGATAGTGGGCTGCCCATAGGGGAGCCCCTAATTTGTTTGTAATATTGCTGATTAAAGGTAAATATGTTCATATCCAAGCAGAGGGAGGTCAAATTAACAATGTAATCGGCTGTGTGGGTGTCAATTGGTGTGTTATGTAAAAGTTTTTTGAGCTCACTTATAATGTGTGGGTGAGGAAGGGATAAATAGAGGGATTTCACATCAAATGAAACCATGATATGGTCTTTAGGTGCTTTTAAATTATTAATTTCCTGTATAAAGCCTGGGGTGTTAGTAATGGCATGTGTTCCTGGTTTCGAATGGAGAATAGGAGATAGAAAGTTTGAGAGGAATTTAGAAACAGCATATGCGGGTGATTGGTGGTAAGCAATCACGGGGCGTAGGGGAACTGAGGGCTTATGCGTTTTAGGTAGGCCATAGATGTAAGCGTTACTGTTAAGGTTGGAAATGAAGGTAGAGTATTGGTCTTGTGTTATGTGCTTGGATCTTTTCATACGTAATAAGGAGGTTCTAAACTTTCTGATTGATGTGGTGTTGTCCTGAGGTGTTATTGGTGAAAAAATGGATGTATCATTTAGGATATCATGCATCTTCGATGTATAATCTGTGGTGTTCAAGATCACTGTGTCAGAACCTTTGTCAGATTTAGTAATAACTATGGAGGTATTTTGCTTGAGTTTCTTAATGGTTTGGTACAGACCTTTTGATTCCTTAGTATGGGGGACGGGTTTCTGTAGGATGGAAGTAACTGCTTGGCGGATCTTGAAAGTGTCTTGGTGGCTGAGGGACTTTATGGCTGGCTCCAGGCAGGAAATGATGCGGGGAATGTCTGGTGTCTTGGGCATACGAAATTTCAATCCCAACGATAAGAGTCGTGTATGTATTAAACCTGCTTACAAATTTAAAAGCAATTAAGTTTGTTCTTATAGATGGAAAAAACAAGTTGACCACTTGCACATATCGCAATAATGTTGCACATAATGTTTTAATTTTACAAGAATGGATGAGTATATAATTAACTCATCATTATATTTTGAAACCTGATAATGGGGTTCTGGGTCCTGAATAGAAAATTAATATTCCCCACAAAACTATTCAACAACCTTTTATTAAATGGACAATTACATGACAACTATGAACTTCTGAAATATTATATTCTTGAGAGAAAAATATGGTGGCTAGGTAACCTAACAACACAGATATTATTAATCAAAATAATTGAATTGTTAGTAAACAAATCAATATTTTTCATACAAAGTAGAAAGAACCAATAAGTTTCCACGATGCAGTGTATTATAAAGTGTCCCAATCTTTCCATTATAATTCTAATAATTCCTATAACTCATTTATATTTTTTAAATAATAATTTTAATTCATTGTTTTTATCTTTAGATTATAACAACCTACCTAAATCAAAGGCAAGAAAAATATTTCTTTTAATAACATCAAATATCTTTTCTTTAATTAATATATTTTTAATAATTCACTTTTATAGTGTTAAAAATAATATTAATAAACTTAAATCAATATTTTCACATGAATTATATTATAAAACCAGATATTTTAAATTAAAATTGTACTTTTATATAAGCTTTCTTAATTTTATTTTTTTATTTTGCCATGTATTTATATAGGTTATAAGATCATTAAAGCTGATAATCCTAATGTGGGAATAAATTTGAAAGATTATGTTTTAATGTTTCTTTGCGAATTTCTAATCTGGATATCATTTTTAAAACTCCATTACATTTGTTTTTATTTAAGAAAAGGAATAATTAAATTAAAGGCAAATTTATCTATTTCAAAAACAGAACTTTTTATTGAGAATTTTATTTTTTACACAGGTATATTCAAAACATTAAATAGATTATATTCAATACCAATTTTTATCTTGTTGATGAAATTAATGTTAATTATAATTGATATGTTATCAACACGAGGTTTTAATTTTGGAAATACAAACTTTATGCTTATTGGCTTCTGGATATTTCGTAATTCCTTCATATTCTCATCAGTTGCCTTCTCAGCCAGTCAAGTCAACAAAGAATACATTGAAGTCACCAACGCGGCTCTGGACCAAGTCACCTCACCTGACATCAGTCCCAGAGATATCTTCAGACTGATGTTCCTCAGACTTCAAGCTGAGAACAACCTACTGACCTGTGGTGGAGTGTATAACCTGGACGTCAGTTTTATTCTCTCTTCTCTGGGTCTCTTCATCACCTACTTTTCTCTCCCTTTCCAGATGGGCGTCAATTTATTTGAGTGACCAATTTTATTTAATTTAGAGAAACATTAATATACTATTTTGAAACGAATGTATATTATTTTTTGTCGCCCAACACATTAAAATCGCAAAGATAGAGGCTGTCTGGCCGGCATTCATAGTTCTTCAAATTAAAGATACTTCGGCCAGTAGATCTTTTTAATATCTCGACATATCGAGAAAAATCAGGAGCTCCTGACGAGAACAAAGGATTTTTGTTGTAATGTGGAGATAATAAATAGATTTACTGGCCGAAGTATCCTTAATTTGAATAATATATTGAAATGCAAACCATTTTTGTGCGCAGTTACTAAATATCTTTTAAACGCCTAAGTATATCCTATTGTTAATATGATATTATAAAGCTATATAAGTTTTGTAAATGAAAAAGCTTGATTTCATATATAGTCACATTTTAATTTGACTATTTGTATATCTTTTTTCCTAATTTATAGAAATTATTTTTCAAACTAGAGTAACTAAATTCATATTTTGTTGTTAATTGTTTATAAAGAATGTAATAAACGTTGATATTTTGATAAAAATTGATCTATGGTGACACATCACAAAATATTCCTCTATATATAATAAGTCCTTTTAAAGAACTATAATTTACGAATACTTATACCTAAAGTAAATGTAACGTTTACAAATGTAAAGTACCTCTGTACAGAAAACAAGAAGAGTTCTTGAACTTCTTTATGAGCACTACCTCCAAGATCTTGTCTAATTTAGACTAATAAAAGGATAAGTAAAAAAAAAAAAAAAGGTAAAAGTAGTTAGATTTTTTTAAAGATGTGAAATATACCATTTTGTTTGCTCGCACTCACTATTGAGAATAAATTAATGTAAAAATAGGAAGTCCATAAGCGATGCCTACTTGAAAATATAAACCTGACTATTCAGGTACTGGATCCAATTTCAAAAATTGCATTTTATTTAACTATTCAACAAATTCTTCATGAATTGTATGAAATAAATTAACACTATGGCTTTCTTAATTATTAAAATTTTAGAGAGAGAGAGAGAGATTACATATGTTGTTTTGGTAACTAAACAACACAAACATAATTATTCTACGCAAGAGTTGTTAGCACAATAATAAATATATTCTTAAGACCAAGTAGCAAAGAACAATAAAATAGTTAAGATGAAGGTTAGAATGAAATATGCTATACTTTCTAAATTTATTTTATCAATTCCATTAACTGTTATTATTATTGCTAACAAATCTCTTTATTCAAATTTTAATATTTCGCATAGAGGGATTCACAATACTAAATCAATGGCAAGAATAATATTTCTTATAATATTTACAAACTTCTATGTTTTTCACTAATGCTTTATTCATATATTTTTTTTACAGTATTAAAAAAGAGATAAATAAACTTTATTTTCTTCTTTCACGTTATGATAAAACAAGAAAAGACAAAATGAGTATTTGCCTATATAAAACCTTTCTTAATGTGAACTATTCATTTTGTCCATTTATCCATATGGCTCATAAAATTATTCAAGTTGATAATTATAATGTTAAATCTAGTATGAACATTATATATTGTCGCTTCTTTCTGAATTTATTATTTGGACAAATTTATTAAAATTTTTTAATTTCATTTGTTTTTATATTAGGAAAAAATAATAAAATTAAACAAATATACCTATTTTAAAAACAGGCATATTAATCGAAAATTTGAATTCTTTTACAGGTATAATAAAAAATAAATAAATTATATTCAATACTGAATACAATTTTAATAATCAAATTAATGGTAATTATAATTCACATGTTATCAACGCGTGGTTTTAATTTGGGAAATACAAGCTTTTGGCTCTCTGGTTCCTGGATATTTCAAAATTGTTTCATCTTTGTTTCCGTTGCTTTCTCGGCCAGCCAAGTCAACAGAGAATACATGGAATTCACCAGCTTGGCTCTGGACCAAGTCACTTCTACTGTCATCAAACCCAACGACATCTTCAGACCGATGTTCCTCAGACTTCAAGCTGAGAACAACCTACTGACCTGTGGTGGAGTGTATGACCTGGACGTCAGTTTTATTCTCTCTTCTCTGGGTCTCTTCATCACCTACTTCTCTATCCCATTCCAGGTGGGTATAAACTTATTTGAGTGAATAAAATATTTTAGATTTAAAGCTTAATCGGAGACTGAGATATCAATTTATTAGTATTCCAATAACAACCGCCCTATACTAAATATTCCCACACATTTCTAACACATGTGTATTTCTAGGTATAAATATAATTTATAAATATTGTTGCATCATGATTAATGCGCGTATTTTTAAAATTATTTATAATATTATTTTCAATATATTTAAAATTTAAATTATACATTTATTTATTTTTATAAAACAGATTATTACTATAAAATATTATGTACTATAAAACATTTGTATTTTGATACACTAAATACCCCATATGCTTTAAACTTTGATATGATAAATAAAGAGATATTCTAGGTGCTACCTAAATTTAAAGTTGTCTTATTATTGACTGGTTTAACCTTGTAAGATGGTTGAGACCCGTTCTGGAAAGATGCAAGACACGTCTGAGGTGAGACTCAAGACAGAAGAATCTGCCAAACCACAGCCCAATGCAACAATTGGTAGAGATGCAAATGCCGATCCAGTTGTTTTGAACCCCAACATAGACATCCCCAAATATGATGGAACACAAGACCCTCGCCCATGGATTGAGTCCCTTGAAGAAATTGGCTTCCTGTACCACTGGGCAGAATATATTATTTCTCGCTAAGCAGCCATGAACATGATTGGTAGCGCCAAAACCTGGCTGGACCTACACAAGATAAGTTTTACCAGCTGGGAACATTTCAAGAGCCGCCTAATTTAGGATTTTGACTCAGACGCAAACAAAGAAGAATTGAAGATGAGTCTGAACAGAATGCAGCAGTGGAATAAACCTGCAATCAGGTTTGCAGAGGATATCCTGGTTCTGTGCAACAAGGTCGACCCCCAAATGGAAGAAGAGAATAAAATAAGAAATAAGGGTTAAAGAAAGAATACTCTTTTGCCCTCTACTTAAACCTTCCTAAGAATACCAACGAACTCCTAAGATTGTGTAAAAAGATGTATTTGTTTGAAAATAATTATCAAGAATGTATAGAAAAATCAAATGCTCTATATAATGAACCACGCTCTCCTCGTTCCCATCATCAAGAGCAATAGAGGAAGAACGCTCCGTCGTTCAGAAGACCAGACCAGAACATCTCCAAGCCCCAGCCCCCTACTCCGAATTACTACCAGAACACCACCAAGCCCCAGGCCCCCGCTCCGAGGTACTACCAGAACAAGCCGCTGCCCCAAGTATCTGCCCCTAGACGATTTTACACTCCCATTCCTGAGCCAAAACCGGTCTACCCAAGGAAAACATACAATAAGAGTCCATATTCAAACAGGAATAGGACAGAAGACGGGAGACCAATATGTTTCAAGTGTAGCAAGCCAGGACACGTAGCGCGGTATTGCAGAGTCAAGTTTGTGAGGATCGTAGAAGAGGACCCCTCAGTTTCCCTAGACAAGAGCCAAGAAAATCTTCAAATGGACGAAAGGAAAGATTATACACGGCCTCGCCTCTATGCGGATGTTTGTAATGACACACAAACGAATATTCCTACATGGAATAGATATTCCGTGTTGGAAGATTTAAACTAAGTGTCGCGCCTGATTCCTTCAATCAAAGCAAGTAGACCTTAAATGGAATTAGAAAGTTGGACCCTAGGTACAAAATTAATATTAATGTGGACAAGATAGGGTTATGCGAAGCTTTGATTGATACAGGCGCCGATCTTTCAGTGGTCGACCTAAGAACAGCACTTTTTGCTGGCCGTGAAATAGTCTCACTAAAACGTGTTCAGGACCCGATGGGAAAAAATTAGATATGGTAGGTAGCATTATTTTAGATTTAAAAATTGATGACACTGAATTATCCCACGAATTTGTAGTAATGGACGCGCATCTACGAACTCTTATTCTTGGACGAGATTTCCTTTAAAAAAATGAATGCTAAAATTGATTGTAAACGAGAAACAATAAAATATAATTTGATGAGTAATCATGACGTAAGCAATTATGATCTAAAAAAAATAAAGAGCACTACAGATACCGTTATACCTAAACTATCTATTAAATTGATTAGGGCCTCAATAGAAGCAGAGGATTGCGAATATCTCATCGAAGAGAACAACAGAATGACTCAAACAAATGGTCTTCGATTGGCAAGAAGTTTGCTTACTGTCACGGATAAGAAAACCCATATCTGGATAACGAACCCTTATCCTCCACCTTTAAAAATCATGAAAGACCAAACATTGGCTAATGGAAGTCTTCCTGCAGGGGTAAATTTTATAGAGAATAAAGAGAAGCAGAATGAAAATGACGAAATACAATTTCAAATAAACAAAATTTATCATTTAAAGAACAAGAGAGGTTAAAACAAATTTTGGCCAAGTATACTGATTTGTTCTCATCGAGGTTAGGTAGGACCAATTTGGCAAAACATCAGATTCATACAGAAGACGCAAAACCGATAAAGCACAAGCCTTACCGGGTAAGCGCTAAGGAATGAACCATCATAAAGGATCAAATAGACGAGATGCTTGAAGAAGGAATAATTAGACAATCTTCAAGTCCCCGGTCCTTTCCCGTTATATTGGTCAAAAAAACGAGATGGCAAATACAGATTTTGTGTGGACTACAGGAAATTAAATGAAGTAACAGTGAAGGATGTTTATCCAATCCCAAGAATTGATGATGTAATGGATACTCTCCAAGGATCCAAGTACTTCTCAGCAATAGATCTCAAATCGGGATATTGGCAAGTCGAAATTGAAGAGAGAGACAAAGAGAAGACGGCTTTCATTACTGCACATGGGTTATATGAATTCAACGTAATGCCCTTCGGTCTATGCAACGCCCCTGCTACATTTGAGAGGAACATGGACAATGTCCTCGGAAATCTGAGATGGAAGATTTGCCTTTGCTACCTGGACGATGTGATTATATACAGCTCGGACTTTCCAACCCACATTAAAAGACTTGAAGCTTTCCTCAGATGCTTCAGCGAATCTAATTTAAAACTGAACGCCAAGAAATGCAGATTTGCTTTCGAGGAACTTGAGATCCTTGGACATATAACCAACCAAGAGGGTATAAAACCTGCCGAATATAATATCAAAGCCGTTAGAGATTTTCCTCAGCCCAAGAAGGCCAAAGAAGTACAATCATTCCTAGGAATGTGCTCATATTATAGAAAATTTATTAAAAATTTCTCATTAATCGCTGACCCATTGACCAGTCTCATCAGAAAAAATGTGCAATTTATCTGGACAGGAAAACAGGAAGAAGCGTTCCAAAACCTTAAAAAAGCTCTTATAAATCCGCCAATTTTAGGTCACTTTGATCCAAATGCAGCCACCTGCATTCACACAGATGTCTCTAACATCGGCTTAGGCGCAACACTAATTCAAAATATCGGTGGCGAAGAGAAGGTAATATCATATTTGAGCCGAACCCTAAGTAAACCTGAGCAAAATTATTCAACCACCGAAAAGGAATGTTTAGCTGTAGTGTGGTCGATATCAAAATTATGGCCCTATTTATATGGAAGGCACTTTAAAATCGTCACTGATCATCACGCACTATGCTGGCTTAAGAATTTAAAAGATCCGACCTGTCGATTAGCACGATGGGCACTGAAGATTCAGGAATATAATTTCGAAATTATACACAAATCGGGAAAAAAAACATCTGGACGCTGATGGTCTATCTAGAGGACCCTTACTAGAAAATGAATGGGACGAGGATTATTAAAGACTATTTTTTAATCAAATAATAGCCGAAAAGGATGATTTTATTGAGAATATTAAGGAGAACCTTAGTGGAAACAAGCGTTCAATTACACAGAACTTTAAAGAAGAAAATGGGTGTCTCTACAAGAAAAATCCAAATCCTGAAGGTAGAGAATGGTTGCTGGTAGTGCCAAAGAAGAGAAGAAAAGAAATCATGAGTGAATACCACAACCATATGCTGAATGGCAATCTGGGCGTCGCCAGAACCAAATATCGATTGAAGAATAAATACTATTGGCCTTCCATGCTGAAAGATGTTTCCGAATTTGTAAAGACATGCAATCTTTGCCAGAGTCGGAAAGGTTCAAATCAGTTGCCATCTGGACTTCTACAACCTATTCCCCCAGCTAACAACCCTTTTGAAAGAATCGGAATTGACTTTGTTGGCCCCTTGCCATCAACGAAAAGAAGAAGGAAATGGATAATTGTGTTGAAGGATTATTATACCAAGTATGCTGAAATAAAGGCAGTACCAGAAGCGACAGTGAAAGAAGTCTCTATATTTTTAATCGAACATATATTTTTACGTCACGGGGCTCCAAGATTTCTTATCAGCGACAGAGGTTCACAATTCACTAGCAATTTGATGAAGGAGGTTATGAAAATGTGCAAAGTTAAACATTGCTTCACAACGAGCTACCACCCCCAGACTAACGGAACGGCTAAATAGAACTTTAATCAATATGAATAGCATGTATGTGAATACGGATCAGAAGAACTGGGACGAAATCCTTCTTTTTATCACCCACGCGTATAATACCACAATTCAAGAAACCACAGGCTACTCTCCATTTTTCCTGTTGTTTGGGAGAGAACCCATGTCCCTCTTAGACGACGAGAATATCCCAATGGACAGTAACATGGACGATTACGACGAATATATAGAAAACTACTTAGATAAAATAGCAAGGGCGAGACAGGTACTCATTAACAACACAGAGAAGACTCAGGAAAGAATGAAAAGAAACTATGACAAAAAACACAACGAGAGAATCTATGAACCAGGACATTTAGTGGCAGTTTGGACACCAGTCAGGAAAATCGGAAAATGTGAAAAACTATTGAGAAAATATTTTGGCCCATATCGAATATTAAAGAAGCTGTCCAACGTAAATTACTTAATTGAGCCGAAAGATAATCCTGGCCAAGACCCATTGATTGTCCATGTCTCAAGACTCAAACCCTATTTTGAAAGAATTGATGAGGTCACTCACGAGGACGTGACGACCTCTGGAGAGGGGAAAGTGTTACATCATGATTAATGCGCGTATTTTTAAAATTATTTATAATATTATTTTTAATATATTTAAAATTTAAATTATACATTTATTTATTTTTATAAAACAGATTATTACTATTGTTGTGTCTACGTCCTTTATACTCGTCGCCACTGTTGTGTCTCTACACTACACCAGGTCACCGAGATCCACTAGGTCTGAGATAAAATCTTTATTCGCTCATAACACTAATCTGACTGAATATTTACAATTTAATGATACATATATATACATAAAATAATTAACATAATAACAACAAACAAACACAATGCAAAACCTTATTTGCATATCTCGACAATTTATCTAAAACATAACTATTGTTATGCAAAACACCACATCTTCTCACCCCCAATTTGTTACACGATCTTTTAAGTATTCGGGGGAGTCTCCGGTTTCTTATTGGTCTACTTGGCCCAGGTGTTTCCTCCAGCCTTGGTGGGTCCCTCCTGATCGGCATAGTATCCAGGAAGCTCCTGTTGTCCGCATTGGAAGCTGGTCTCGGGGCACCGAGGCGAAAAGTGGGAAGTCCACGCCGGGGTTGCCGTACACGCTCAGCCCGTCACCCTCACTGTACATGCCCTCCCCACCGTTCATGTAACCCGCGCCCATTCCATTAGCTCCGCTCATCTTTCCATTGGCGGTTCCATTCATAGCCGCGGCCATTCCATTACCGTTCATCGCAGCGGCCATACCATTTCCATTCATTACCTCATTGATTTGACATACACTGTCGCCATAATTCATCCATTCAAGACCAATTCCAATCTGGTCAAAAGTCTCCCTTCCAATCAGATTTGGGCCCGGACCTTCGATCACAAGAAATTCCATTGTGATACTTCTTTTGTTTACTTTTACGTCGGCTTTTATTTTACCCAGAATCGATAACCTCTGCCTGTTCCATTCCACCAACTTGGTATAATCCTTCTCTATTCTAGGCCTTTCTGACTTCACCCAAGTTCTTATATACGTCTTCTCAGAAATAATATTTTTTCTTGTTCCTGAGTCAATGAGCATATTCATATCTCGACCGCTAGTCCGTACTTTTACCATATAATCCCGCATGTTACTGGTGTCCTTCACTTGATTTATATTAAAAAGGCCATTAGTTGCCTCTGCCTCCTCATCTATCGAGCAGTTATTATTACGATCGCTCCTCCAGTTCCCGTTCTTACAGACCCTAGATATATGCCCTAACTTCTGACATTTAAAACATCTTTTCTCTTTAAAGAAACATTGCTCTTCTCTGTGGTTTGTATATCCACAGCTGAAACATTTAAAAAACTTCTCATTCCTCCGTCTCACCTTAACAGCTCTTCCCATTACATTAATTTCTTCCTGAGGTTTTCCGTCTTTAATTTCTGCAACGTTCCTTACCGCAGCCTCATGTGCCAATGCCATCTCTTGAGCCACTTTAAATGTTAGCATACTGTTCATTAACAGCATTGATTGTATCTCTTCGCTTAGAATGCCGCATACTAGGGCATCACGCAACCTATCTTCCACATCAGGGAATTCACACTTCTCGGCAATTTTCTTTAGAGCTGTTATAAATTCAGATATTGTTTCATTTGGCATTTGAAGCCTTTTCGCAAATTTAAAACGCTGCACTATTATATTTGGCGTTGGATCAAAATATTTTTTAATCCCTGCTACTATCTCCTCCCATTCTGTTTCCAATGGATTCTTGGGAGAGGTCAACGTCCGTATTATATTATACGTTTCTCTTCCGCATAGCGAGAAAAATGTTGCCTTCTTTTTAACGATTTTTACTATATCATTCGCTATGCAATAGGATTCAAAGCGTTCTAAATAACTTGATATTTCATTTCCATTGTTTGGGTTGAACTGTTCAATATTCATCATTGTTCGCTTACTTTTCCTTCGTCGCCACTGTTGTGTCTACGTCCTTTATACTCGTCGCCACTGTTGTGTCTCTACACTACACCAGGTCACCGAGATCCACTAGGTCTGAGATAAAATCTTTATTCGCTCATAACACTAATCTGACTGAATATTTACAATTTAATGATACATATATATACATAAAAATAATTAACATAATAACAACAAGCAAACACTATGCAAAACCTTATTTGCATATCTCGACAATTTATCTAAAACATAACTATTGTTATGCAAAACACTACAACTATAAAATATTATGTACTATAAAACATTTGTATTTTGAAACACTAAATACCCCACATGCTTTAAACTTTGATGTGATAAATAAAGAGATATTCTAGGTACTACCTAAATTTATAGTTGTCTTATTATTGACTGGTTTAACCTTGTAAGATGGTTGAGACCCGTTCTGGAAAGATGCAAGACACGTCTGAGGAGAGACTCAAGACTGAAGAATCTGCCAAACCACAGCCCAGTGCAACAATTGGTAGAGATGCAAGTGCCGACCCAGTTGTTTTGAACCCCAACATAGACATCCCCAAATATGATGGAACACAAGACCCTCGCCCATGGATTGAGTCCCTTGAAGAAATTGGCTTCCTGTACCACTGGGCAGAATATATTATTTCTCTCTATGCAGCCATGAACATGATTGGTAGCGCCAAAACCTGGCTGGACCTACACAAGATAAGTTTTACCAGCTGGGAACATTTCAAGAGCCGCCTAATTCAGGATTTTGCCTCAGACGCAAACAAAGAAGAATTGAAGATGAGTCTGAACAGAATGCAGCAGTGGAATAAACCTGCAATCAGGTTTGCAGAGGATATCCTGGTTCTGTGCAACAAGGTCGACCCACAAATGGAAGAAGAGAATAAAATAAGAAATGAGGGTTAAAGAAAGAATACTCTTTTGCCCTCTACTTAAACCCTCCTAAGAATACCAACGAACTCCTAAGATTGTGTAAAAAGATGGATTTGTTTGAAAATAATTATCAAGAACGTATAGAAAAGTCAAAGGCTCTATATAATGGACCACGCTCTTCTCGTTCCTATCCACAAGAGCAATGGAAGAACGCCCTCGTTGTTCAGAAGATCGGACCAGAACACCTCCAAGCCCCAGGCCCCCGCTCCGAGGTACTACCAGAACACCCCCAAGCCCCAGGCCCCCGCTCCGAGGTACTACCAGAACAAGCCGCTGTCCCAGGTATCTGCCCCTAGACGATTTTACACTCCCAATCCTGAGCCAAAACCGGTCTACCCAAGGAAAGCATACAATAAGAGCCCAGATTCAAACAGGAATAGGACAGAAGACGGGAGATCAATATGTTTCAAGTGTAACAAGCCAGGACACGTAGCGCGGTATTGCAGAGTCAAGTTTGTGAGGATCGTAGAAGAGGACCCCTCAGTTTCCCAAGACAAGAGTCAAGAAAATCTTCAAATGGACGAAAGAAAAGATTATGCACGGCCTCGCCTCTATGTGGATGTTTGTAATGACACACGAACGAATATTCCTACACGGAATAGATATTCCGTGTTGGAAGATTTAAACTAAGTGTCGCGTCTGATTCCTTCAATCAAAGCAAGTCGACCATAAATGGAATTAGAAAGTTGGACCCTAGGTACAAAATTAATATTAATGTGGACAAGATAGGGTTATGCGAAGCTTTGATTGATACAGGCGCCGATCTTTCAGTGGTCGACCTAAGGACAGCACTTTTTGCTGGCCGTGAAATAAATAGTCTCACTAAAACATGTTCAGGACCCGATGGGAGAAAATTAGATATGGTAGGTAGCATTATTTCAGATTTAAAAATTGATGACACTGAATTATCCCAAGAATTTGTAGTAATGGACGCGCATCTACGAACTCTTATTCTTGGACGAGATTTCCTTTAAAAAAATGAATGCTAAAATTGATTGTAAACGAGAAACAATAAAATATAATTTGATGAGTAATCATGACGTAAGCAATTATGATCTAAAAAAAATAAAGAGCACTACAGATACCGTTATACCTAAACTATCTATTAAATTTATTAGGGCAGAGGATGGAGAATATGTCATCGAAGAGAACAACAGAATGACTCAAACAAATGGTCTTCGATTGTCAAGAAGTTTGCTTACTGTCACGGATAAGAAAACCCATATCTGTATAACGAACCCTTATCCTCGACCTTTAAAAATCATGAAAGACCAAACATTGGCTTATGGAAGTCTTCCTGCAGAGGTAAATTTTATAGAGAATATAGAGAAGCAGAATGAAAATGACGAAATACAATTTCAAATAAACAAAAATTTATCATTTAAAGAACAAGAGAGGTTAAAACAAATTTTGGCCAAGTATACTGATTTGTTCTCATCGAGGTTAGGCAGGACCAATTTGGCAGAACATAAGATTCATACAGAAGACGCAAAACCGATAAAGCACAAGCCTTACCAGGTAAGCGCTAAGGAACGAACCATCATAAAGGATCAAATAGACGAGATGCTTGAAGAAGGAATAATTAGACAATCTTTAAGTCCCTGGTCTTTTCCCGTTATATTGGTCAAAAAACGAGATGGCAAATACAGATTTTGTGTGGACTACAGGAAATTAAATGAAGTAACAGTGAAGGATGTTTATCCAATCCCAAGAATTGATGATGTAATGGATATTCTCCAAGGATCCAAGTACTTCTCAGCAATAGATCTCAAATCGGGATATTGGCAAGTCGAAATTGAAGAGAGAGACAAAGAGAAGACGGCTTTCACTACTGCACATGGGTTATATGAATTCAACGTAATGCCCTTCGGTCTATGCAACGCCCCTGCTACTTTTGAGAGGAACATGGACAATGTCCTCGGAAATCTGAGATGGCAGATTTGCCTTTGCTACCTGGACGATGTGATTATATACAGCTCGGACTTTCCAACCCACATTAAAAGACTTGAAGCTGTCCTCAGATGCTTCAGCGAATCTAATTTAAAACTCAACGCCAAGAAATGCAGATTTGCTTTCGAGGACTTGAGATCCTTGGTCATATAACCAATCAAGAGGTTATAAAACCTGCTGAATATAATATCAAAGCCGTTAGAGATTTTCCTCAGCCCAAGAAGGCCAAAGAAGTGCAATCATTCTTAGGAATGTGCTCATATTATAGAAAATTCATTAAAGATTTCTCATTAATCGCTGACCCATTGACCAGCCTCATCAGAAAAAATGTGCAATTTATTTAGACAGGAAAACAGGAAAAAGCGTTCCAAAACCTTAAAAAAGCTCTTATAAATCCGCCAATTCTAGGTCACTTTGATCCAAATGCAGCCACCTGCATTCACACAGATGCCTCTAACATCGGCTCAGGCGCAACACTAATTCAAAATATCGGGGGCGAAGAGAAGGTAATATCATATTTGAGCCTACCACTATGTAAACCTGAGCAAAATTATTCAACCACCGAAAAGGAATGTTTAGCTGTGGTGTGGTCAATATCAAAATTATGGCCCTATTTATATGGAAGGCACTTTAAAATCGTCACTGATCATCACGCACTATGCTGGCTTAAGAATTTAAAAGATCCGACCGGTCGATTAGCACGATGGGCACTGAGGATTCTGGAATATAATTTCGAAATCATACACAAATCGGGAAAAACATCTGGACGCTGATGGTCTATCTAGAGGACCCTTACCAGAAAACGAATGGGACGAGGATTATGAAAGACTATTTCTGAATCAAATAATAGACGAAAAGGATGATTTTATTGAGAATATTAAGGAAAACCTTAGTGGAAACAAGCGTTCAATTACACAGAACTTTAAAGAATAAAATGGGTGTCTCTACAAGAAAAATCCAAATTCTGAAGGTAGAGAATGGTTGCTGGTAGTGCCAAAGAAGAGAAGGAAGGATATCATGAGTGGATACCACAACCATATGCTGAATGGCCATCTGGGCGTCGCCAGAACCACATACCGATTGAAGAATAAATACTATTGGCCTTCCATGCTGAAAGATATTTCTGAATTTGTAAAGACGTGCCATCTTTGCCAAAGTCGGAAAGGTTCAAATCAGTCGCCATCTGGACTTTTACAACCTATTCCCCCAGCTAACTATCCCTTTGAAAGAATCGGAATTGACTTTGTTGGCCCCTTGCCCTCAACGAAAAGAAGAAGGAAATGGATAATTGTGTTGATGGATTATTATACCAAGTATGCTGAAACAAAGGCAGTACCAGAAGCGACAGTGAAAGAAGTCTCTACATTTTTAATCGAACATATATTTTTACGTCACGGGGCTCCAAGATTTCTTATCAGTGACAGAGGTTCACAATTCACTAGCAATTTGATGAAGGAGGTTATGAAAATGTGCAAAGTTAAACATTGCTTCACAACGAGCTACCACCCCCAGACTAACGGACTAACGGAATGGCTAAATATAACTTTAATCAATATGATCAGCATGTATGTGAACACAGACCAGAAGAACTGGGACGAAATCCTACCTTTCATCACCCACGCGTATAATACCACGATTCAAGAAACCACAGGCTACTCTCCATTTTTCCTGTTGTTTGGGAGGGAACCCATGTCCCTCTTAGACGACGAGAATATCCCAATTGACAGTAACCTGGACGATTACGACGAATATATAGAAAATTACTTAGATAAAATAGCAAGGACGAGACAGGTAGTCATTAACAACACAGAGAAGAGTCAGGAAAGAATGAAAATAAACTATGACAAGAAACACAACGAGAGAATCTATGAACCAGGACATTTAGTGGCAGTTTGGACACCAGTCAGGAAAATCGGAAAATGTGAAAAACTATTGAGAAAATATTTTGGCCCATATCGAATATTAAAGAAGCTGTCCAACGTAAATTACTTAATTGAGCCGAAAGATAATCCTGGCCAAGACCCATTGATTGTCCATGTCTCAAGACTCAAACCCTATTTTGAAAGAATTGATGAGGTCACTCACGAGGACGTGACGACCTCTGGAGAGGGGGAAGTGTTGCATCATGATTAATGCGCGTATTTTTAAAATTATTTATAATATTATTTTTAATATATTTAAAATTTAAATTATACATTTATTTATTTTATAAAACAGATTATTACTATAAAATATTATGTACTATAAAACATTTGTATTTTGATACACTAAAATACCCCACCTGCTTTAAACTTTGATGTGATAAATAAAGAGATATTCTAGGTGTTACCTAAATATATAGTTGTCTTATTATTGACTGGTTTAACCTTGTAGGATGGTTGAGACACGTTCTGGAAAGATGCAAGACACGTCTGAGGAGAGACTCAAGACTGAAGAATCTGCCAAACCGCAGCCCAGTGCAACAATATTTAAATCAATAGATAATAAAAAGGCATATATTGGATTGAATAAAAGATCTATTTGCCAATATTTCGGTTGGCTGAACGTCAACCTTTATCAAGGCATAACATTTTTGTATAAACAAACTCAGCGCCGCATAGTGTTTGTTTGTGTTTGCCGCTGAGTTTGTTTATACAAAAATGTAATGCTTTGATAAAGGTTTGGTGTTCAGCCAACCGGAATATTGGTAAACAAATATTTTATTCAATCCAATATATGCCTTTTTTTATCTAATGATTTATATATGGATTGCTCTATTTTCATATACATATATATGTGATAATTTGTATATAGAAATATGTAACCCCACCACAACCTATGCAATGTATCGTCAAAAGATTCAATAAAAGTTAGGCTTCGCGAAAGAGGGAACAGCAATTACCAGGATTGCATCATCCAGGAAGTAAAGGTCACTGCCCAGGATCCATAAAATTAAAGTTCAAAGACCTTCTTCTTCCTGGAAGATTGCAATCATGGCGACAATGGAGGTGCTAAGCCAATCACAGTTAAGCATGAACAACTAATAGCCAACCAGAAGTATCCACGTAGAACGATCTCAACCATTGAGAAGTCGAGATAGTTAATGACGATTATCTCGGACAAGGAGTTAGGCAAAAGGTAGGCGACCGGGCTAGAAGCAAGGCGTGCTCAACTTAGTCTCCAACCAAGGTAGTCCTCTTCGATCATGTGAAAGGCAAGGTACCTCCACCAGTCACAACTCTCTCCCTTTTTGCGAAGTCCAGGTTCTATCCCATCCAGGTGTGCTCGTTATTTCCCCTGTGGAAACCCACCATTCAACCAACGACTGCGCCATCAATCACCAACCTCCACAATTCACCACAAGTCACCAATCCCACAGTAAGTTGACAGGAGTAAACAGGATCTTACACAGGTAACAACAGGATCCGACAGAGAGTCGACAGGGGGGATCCCAACATCTAAATATTATAGTGAGTTGACAGGATATAATGGAAAACGAGCCACCCCAAGACGTGACAAGGGAGAAGAGAGAGGGCACTCCCGTGCCCGAAATAGAACAGACACGCACCATAGCGGAGATCCTCCTTCAGTTGACCGCCTCCCTGACTCAAGTGGGGTCGACCCAACCCGCGGAAACGGACATTCCTCCCTTCGATGAAACCTACGCTGCCCGCCAATTCTTCCAGGCCTACGACCGGAAGATGGACGAAGCCCTCGTAACCACCCCCGAAAAGTTGCTCAGGTTGCCTAGCTACCTGACGCGCCAACCCTTGGAACTCTTCAGGAAACTCCGGTTGGCCACCCAGACCTACTTCCAGGTGAGGCAGACCCTCATGGATCTCTACCCTGCTGGGCAGGCAAGCCTAGAGGAGTACTACTGAGAGAAGACAGCGCTGGGCATGCAACTGGGTGTCCCACAGGAGGTAATCCTCGAAACACTGAAAGAGGGATTGCCGCTCTCCGACCAGCGCCTGGTCCGCGTGGTACCTCCTGAGAGCCTGGGAGAGTGGTTCCAACTGGTGGAACGGATCCACGGACCCAGCGCACCAACTTCGCGTCACCACGAGGAACAACCGCCCAACAAGTCGGGCCCATACACCAGCACACCAAGAAGAACAGGTGCGTGGACTGCACCTGCACCGCCGTCGAACTGCAAATTCTGCGGCGCCCACCACTGGCATTCTGAATGCCGCAAGAAATCAGCTCAACACGCGAACGCGCGGGCAGTGCAACCAGCCCAACATCCACAACCAGCCCAACATCCACAACGCGCCCAACATCCACCACAAGACCAAGGACAAGCCGCCCGAGACGCCCCAGCCTTTCGCCAACCAGGTTGGAAGGAACCGAATTTTCGTCAGCCAGCTGATGATCAAACTGTCCATCACCCATGAACTCACACCCCCTTTCCTAATTGACACAAGCTCAAGCTTGAACATAGTGCCCCATAACCTATATAAAAAGTTAAAAAATAACCTCCCTCAACTGAAACTTGACCTATAGACCTACAGGCCATAAACGGTCCTGTACCGACATTAGGTCGAATAACCCTCCCCCTGACAATAGGTAAAATAACCAAAAACGAGAATTTCCATGTGGTGGAAGCACCTCTACCTTTTGGAATTCTCGGAATAAATACCCTCCGAAATTTTAAAATAACAATAGATTTTAACCAAGGCACTATGTTCCAACTCGACGCCCCATTGCCCCCTACCACCTACCATTTTGCTCATATACCCAATGAATGCGCCTATTGGGAATACCAAGCGGAGTCACAAAGGGCTCACAAGGCACACAAAGCCTTCCGCACATGGCACCCAATGCGCGCATCCATTGGTCCAAACCCATTTGCCAACATGCCAATCTAGACCACGTCACGCGTACGCACAACACTTTTTCACTAAGGTCAATTGTCCTTATTATATGCCCTCTATGCACAAGGCCACAATGGCCCAAACTTACAAAAAAATGCCCAAACATTGCCCATCCAACGGGACAACTTTCACATTAAATACACACGTGACCACCCATTATCGCACCACCGTCACACGCGTAAACATCACAACAAGCGCGACACTCGCACAAAAAGGCAACAGAAACACCACTCAGGCACATGCACAACCACTGCTGGTACAATCACACCACTTACACGAAACATAGAAATCATTCACGCCATTCAACCACCACACAATCGCAGAACATCGCGATCCTTCTTAAGCGCGGTGAACGCTTATAACAAGTTCATCCCAGACTACGCCCGCTTGCGGACGCCACTTAACAACCTTTTCAAAAAGGATGTCACGTGGGTTTGGGATGACAAATGCCAGAAAGCGTTTACTAGCCTGAAGGAAAGCCTCACCACACATCCCACTTCACATCTTTACCAGGAAGGTCTGCCATGTCAAGTGTACTGTGACGCATCAACACTCGGCATAGCAGGCGTCCTTAAACAGGTCCACTCTGATGGGAAGACCTACCCAGTCCAATACTTCAGCCGTTCCCTACGTTCACACGAACGGAATTACCCCATCTCTGAATTAGAATGCCTACGAATCGTTGAGAGTGTGGACAAATTCCGCGTCTACTTGATGGACAGAATATTTACCCTATTTTCTGAACATCACGCATTGCAATGGCTGAAAACGATCAAAACTCGTCAGGCAGATTATTTCGATGGAGATTACGGCTGTCGAATTACGAATATGAGGTTCGTTACATAAAAGGAGCACAACAATATGAAACGTACATCCTATCTCGTAACTATTTCTGTGGCTTCTTAGACGCCTCCCTCATTAAGAGCCATCAGCCTTCCCCATCTGGAGATCCTAACCTGACCATTGATCACAACGGACTTCATACCATTTCCCGCAGAGGTGTAACCAAAACAATAATCCCAAAAACACTCATCAACGAATTATTACAATCAGTACACACCCAATGACGAGATGTCGAGACTCATCTCCGCTCAATCTTATTGGCAGGACATGTCACAAGACATTGCACAAAAGGTTAAAACCTGTCCAACCTGCCAATTGACAAAACGTATCGATAGACCCAACCAACATCTCCAAAGAGACATCGATACAATCCACGTAAACAAACAAAACCCATACACAAAAAAATACCCGATACATAACATCAACCATAACAAAAATACACCATCTACGACTTGGGAACGATTACACACGTTTTCATTCAAACATCTTACACCCGACATTTTTCCAAAAGAGCCACTGACAATCAAACCGATGAACAGCAGTCCTTTCATTCATTTAGATCCCACAATTTTCACCAAAACCCGATTTATACCCTTCACCAATAACAAAAAACGCGACATCGCCCATCCACAGATAGATCCAATCACAACTAATCCTCCACTAAGTCCGCTTCAACCAATCTAATTACAACACGATCCACAAAGAAATCCACTCATGCAGAAAATATTGGAAAACATGTGCAGATTCCCCATATTCCACTTAATACTTTTTATCTGTCTTCTGACTATGCCATACTCCCTCGCCCCATTTACCATAGTAATCTACCTTGGACTATATTCCCAACAGCCCCAAAGGCTTTATCAATCACAGGAAACCTTCTTCCAGATAGGTAGTGCTTTCAAGACGTTTCTAATTCTCGTCCGGGACACCATGGGAGAAAATTTCCAGCGGACATTTAGGTCGCCTCAGAGCGGAGAAGGAGAGGGGACCAAATTAGAAAGTTCCCCCGCATGGGCCTCACCCGCCGAAGTGGTATCACAGGGGACATGCTAATATTCTCTGTATCCTTCCTATTGTAGTAGTTGTACCGCCGAACTGGTATCACAGGGGACATGCTAATCTTCTCTGTATCCTTCCTATTGTAGTAGTTGTACCGCCGAACTGGTATCACAGGGGCCATGCTAATCTTCTCTGTATCCTTCCTATTGTAGTAGTTGTACCGCCGAACTGGTACCACAGGGGACATGCTAATCTTCTCTGTATCCTTCCTATTGTAGTAGTTGTACGCCGAATTGGTATTACAGGGTCCATGCTAATCTTCTCTGTATCCTTCCTATTGTAGTAGTTGTACCGCCGAACTGGTATTACAGGGTCCATGCTAATCTTCTCTGTATCCTTCCTATTGTAGTAGTTATACGCCGAACTGATATCACAGGGTCCATGCTAATCTTCTCTGTATCCTTCCTATTGTAGTAGTTGTGCCGCCGAACTGGTATCACAGGGGACATGCTAATCTCCTCTGTATCCTTCCTATTGTAGTAGTTGTACCGCCGAACTGGTATCACAGGGGCCATGCTTATCTTCTCTGTATCTTTCCAATTGTAGTAGTTGTACCGCCGAACTGGTATCACAGGGGCCATGCTTATCTTCTCTGTATCCTTCCTATTGTAGTAGTTGTACCGCCGAACTGGTATCACAGGGGACATGCTAATCTTCTCTGTATCCTTCCTATTGTAGTAGTTGTACGCCGAACTGGTATTACAGGGTCCATGCTATTCTTCTCTGTATCCTTCCTATTGTAGTAGTTATACCGCCGAACTGGTATCACAGGGTCCATGCTAATCTTCTCTGTATCCTTCCTATTGTAGTAGTTGTGCCGCCGAACTGGTATCACAGGGGACATGCTAATCTCCTCTGTATCCTTCCTATTGTAGTAGTTGTACCGCCGAACTGGTATCACAGGGGCCATGCTTATCTTCTCTGTATCTTTCCAATTGTAGTAGTTGTACCGCCGAACTGGTATCACAGGGGCCATGCTTATCTTCTCTGTATCCTTCCTATTGTAGTAGTTGTACTGCCGAACTGGTATCACAGGGGACATGCTAATCTTCTCTGTATCCTTCCTATTGTAGTAGTTGTATGCCGAACTGGTATTACAGGGTCCATGCTATTCTTCTCTGTATCCTTCCTATTGTAGTAGTTATACCGCCGAACTGGTATCACAGGGTCCATGCTAATCTTCTCTGTATCCTTCCTATTGTAGTAGTTGTGCCGCCGAACTGGTATCACAGGGGACATGCTAATCTCCTCTGTATCCTTCCTATTGTAGTAGTTGTACCGCCGAACTGGTATCACAGGGGCCATGCTTATCTTCTCTGTATCTTTCCTATTGTAGTAGTTGTACCGCCGAACAAGCGTGTTGTTGTTGTTGTGTTTATATATTTGTAGAGATCTATTTTTTCAATCAGGCTAAATTATAGTCGCTTGTCATGCTGACGTCATCAATAAATAATATTTTGCTTTATCATTATGATCTGTCTAGCCATCTATTACTCCGTTACAATATTTATACAATAACAGTATAAAATTGAAATTGTACTTGAATAAAGTAGATCAATTAAGTGAAAGGCATCTCCTGATTGTCAAACTAAAAGTTGCTGACGACTTGCACCATCTATCGGAATAAATATCGATTTATCGTTGATTTTTAATTATGCCAGAATCGTTCAAAATACTATTTCTCAGCTTGAAACGCGTATTGCAGTTAGCTTTTCTTGATTAATCAAGATAAATGGTACAGTATTACAAGGTGGGATCAATAAATAAGGTGAATTATAATTTATTAAAAAAAATAAGAACGATATTAAAAATTAGGACTTGATTTATTCAAAATAATCACCTTGGCTTTCTATACATCGTCTCCATCGTTCTGGCAACTTGTAAATACCCTCTTTATAGGCACTCTTAGGAAGCGTGTGAAAAAAATCTTGCACCACTTTCTGGACATCTTCATCCGAGTCAAATCGCTTTCCCTTTAACTCCTTCTTTATTAGTCCAAAAAGGAAATAGTCAGAGGGGGCTAGGTCTGGACTATAAGCAGGATGTTCTGAAATTCCAAAACCTAATTTAATGATTGTAGATACAGTTTTACATTATGTATGCGGCCTTGCATTATCATGAAGGAAGAGAACACCTTTACTAAGCTTCCCTCTTCTTTTGTTTCTTATACCGGGCTTTAGCTTATTTACAAGAATGTCACAATAAAGGTCGCTGTTCATACGTTGCCTTGAGGATAAAAAATCAAGACAGATTGGTCCATCAACATCCCAAAAAATTGTTAACAAAACTTTACCGGCCGAACGTTGAGACCTGATTTTTTTTTTGGTCTTGGAGAGTCGCCTCGTTTTCATTCCATAGATGCACGTTTTGTCGAAGGATCATAATGATACACTAACTCTCATCTCCAGTTACAATTTGGTCAAGGAAATGATCACCTTCCTCTTCATACCGCTTTAACAGAGCCTTTGAAACCCGAATACAGTTAAGTTTTTGGTCAAAATTAAGGAAATGTGGAATCCATCTGCAGCATATTTTTCTAAATTGCAATTGTTCATTAATAATGGTGTGCACAGTTCCATAGCTTATATTCAAATTGTCGGCTATGGTGAAAATGGATATTTTTCTTTCCTCCAAAATTAAGTTTTCAACCGCATTTATCGTGCTTAGCGTCGCTGTAACACTTGGTCGTCCAGGTCGCTCAATATCGGAACATGCAATTCGTCCATTTTTGACTCGTTAACACATTTATAAATGTATTTTTCTTTGAGACAAACAAGACTCACCATAGATATTTTTCATTCTTTGGCATATTTGAGATATTTGAATACCTTCTGCATTCAAGAAACGAATAACTGCTCGTTGTTCAAGCGTGATGCATTCCATGCATTCATGGGAGCTTCCATTTTAGTTTATTTATAAGTCTCGCGCCGCGCGTGGGAAAAAATAACAGAACACCTTAAATAGTCTCTTGATGTTATATTTTAATATTCTGTGGTTCAAATTATTTTTGCTTTTTTAATATTTAAGAAATAAGATAATTCACCTTATTTATTGATCCCCCTTGTACACAAATTTATTATTCCATTATTGATTAGAATACTCGAAATCAAGTAATTCTAACATGTATTTTATGCAAATTAGCCGGTCGAGCAATGATCTTCTTGCAGTCAGTGCATAAATATCTTGGATATTGTTGTTAATATGGGGTATGATCGCCTTTAACTGAAAGATAGGCTCTACATAGGAGACCCATTCTAAGAATTAGGGAGTTTATCAACTCCTGTGGAATCAACGCCCACTCTTGTGTTAAGGCTGTTTCTAGCTCATGAGTGTTTCTAGGAGGGGGTTGGAGGGATGAGATCCGCCGTCCTAGGTTGTCCCATACATGCTCAATGGGATTTAGGTCTGGGGATCGAGCTGGCCAATCATCCGAGCAATTGCATGGTTTTGGAGAAAAGTGTCGACCACGCCAGCCCTATGTGGACGGGCATTATCATCCATTAGAAGAAAGTTTTCTCCCATTTCCAATGCTTGAAGCATCACATATGCTGCCAAGATCTCGTCCCGATACCTCTGTCCAGTCAGGGTTCCTTGCTGAAAAATATGGAGTGCTGTGCGACCGCCCAAGAAGATTCCAGCCCAGATCATAAAACCTTGGCTTCTGTAGGGATCCCTTTCAACCATATTCCAGGGATTATTTCTGGTTCCTACCCCTCTCCAGACAAAGACACGTCGAGAATCGCTTTTTAGAGAGAATCTGGACTCATCAGTGAACATTACACGCCTCCATTCTTCTGGATTCCAGACGACATGTTGTCTGCACCAAAGTTTGCTTGCTCTCTTTTGAGGTGGTGTCAATGGCACACAAATTATGGTCGTCGAGCATAGAGGCCCTTCTTGTGAAGCCTTCTGCGTATTGTATCAGTTGATACTAAGACTCCTGTAGCTGCATTGAGGTCACTTCGTAGTTGCGATGCTGTCATTCTTCTATTGCGACGCACAAGGAGACTCAAATAACGGTCTTGATTTAACGTTGTGACCCTTGGCCGTCCTTGTCTGGGTGTTCTGGCAACATTAGCTGTCGTTCGAAATTTTTTCCAAAGCCTTGAGACAACGTTTCTTATCACTCCAAGCCATCTTGCTACTTCTGCCTGTGATTGGCCTGCTTCCATCCTTCCAATAGCTTGCCATTTTTTTCTTGTGATAAATGTTGTCTATAAGCCATGAAAACTTTAAAAACAAAAAGGTTTAATAAAAATCTAGTGGAGCGTAAAATTAGGACGCTTTGAGAAAGACTGAGGCACGTGCTGGAGGCGGAGTCAAAGTAGACGGTGGTATTTTGCATATTGGGAACAACTTTATTTGTTTTTCTGTTTTACATACTCTCTTAATTCATGGAAGGTTCTGAATATACCGACACTTGATATATATCCCTTAATATAACTTTTATTTTTCTTAAACATGTGTTGTTCTTTTAATTTTGCGGACCAGTGTATATATATATATATATATATATATATATATGGTAATTTAAGCCAACAACCCCATATTGTATATAACTTATAACAAGATTTTCATGTTGTATAATTGAAACACATCTGTAAATGATTATACGCATTATTGGCAGGTGTCATTACATCATCATATGTAATGTACTTTGTACAAACTGAGGATAAATAAATAAAACTCTGTAATAGATTAAGAGTTGAGCTAACGCAGAGATCGAGCATATAGCAGTCCCAAAACAACAAGGTCTAAAGATGGAAACTGCCACGGCGCCAGTGTACAATTTCACCAGACGATCCACGCCCCTGTCGCATCTGTTAAAATGCAATACTCCCTTTCTCGGGAAAGATATATATATAAGGCCCCCGTCTTAACCTATAAATACAGTAACTTTACAGTCACTTGACAGTTACTTCACCATCTGCGTGAGCCCTCGTCGGTTGTACCCCAGGTCCACCTCATCGACCATGTAGCCTAGTAAGAACTCTTCCATCTCCATCTTTCGCTCTTAGCTCAATTTTTATCTGTTCACGGAACTTTCTTAGTGCAACTGTGTCTTCGTTTTTTGTGTGGACATTCTCAAACTTTCCACTCTGCCTCTACCACGACTGCCTGTACTCTGTGAGAACTTTTAAAGGTCTTACAAGGTGCAGAGAGGTACTGGTAACTCCCCATCCTGACTGTTCTTCTCGGTCAACACAGTATAGCGAGAGTCAACAGGACCTCATCACATTTATAGTCGACAGGATTCTACAAGAGCTACCAGGATCTCATCACATATATGTATATATTTTAATTGTTATTTTGTTATTTTTTTGTTTATATATAGTTTCTTAGCTTCCTGTTTATTTTATTAATTTATAATCATTGTTTATTATAATCTTCTTTTTTTATATACAGGACTCCCCTTTATTGATAATGACATTATCAGACGAGACTAACTATTGTTATTGTAAATTAAAATAAGAATATACTCCCCACAATTTATATGTAATTCCCTTTTCAGACATATATTGTGTGGGGGAAATTATTATTTGGATATATATATATGTGGTATAGATGGTAGGTAAATGAGCACATCACAAGTTGGAAGAGGAACCCAGGCAACCAGAGAGAGAGACAGGACTGGCACAGACTCCTGTTTCGCACACAATCCCCAACTGTCTTAAAAAGTCCCGAGATGTTAACTAACGTGTGGTCGCCCCTTGTAATGTCGCTGGTGTCTCAAGTGACCGGACTTTACCCTCCCGTCTGGTTTGTCTGTAGATTGGCTTTATTAATTCCTGGAAGAATATATATTAAGATATATATATATTTAAAATTAAAGTAGATATTTATTTGGATGTGCATTTTAAAAGGATATTATGGCAATATTTTTTTTCGAATGTTGAGATGTATGAATTTCTATATTTTAAGGAATATAAAAAAATAAAGAGGCATATCCTGACCAAAAGCACATGTGCTTTTTAGATTGCAGAACGCAATCTAGTGGAACAGAAATCAACTAAACCTTGATTTAACCTGATCCTTGATATTTGGCCAACCCAATTTCTTGATAAATCAAGAAAAGCCATCTACGAATTTGTCATTTAAGGAATATATGTTATAATATCATATATAGATATGTATCTTATAGAAATATTCAAATAAAGATAATCTGTGTAAGGAGAGAGGTAATAGAAAGTTGGCTAGTAAGATTACACCCCTAGTCGACCACATGTCCTGTTCAGTCTAAAATAGATCTTTCTAGGAACTGGGGAAAGTTACTTCCCCGTGTGTTCTTACCATTTGAGGTCACTATTTTAGCCTACTGAAAATAGTTTAAAAGCACCTGGATTTGATTATCAGGGGACAATTCGGGCTGGTGATGTTGACTCCACGCCAGTTGTTCCCATGGTGGTCCTTGGACCTTCACTTTCCTCTCCAATCTACTCCTCACTGGTTTTTGTTCATGGATCTTGTCTCCTGTGTACATCCTTACAACTTGCCACTATCACGACTGGTTCGCAAATCACCACACACATATGTATAAAGATTTAAAATGTGGAATTATTGAAGTAATTGAAGAATATGTAATATTGTTGCAAATGTGATCCTGTCGACGTATGGATAAGCTGGCAGTCGTGTATGTGAGGCGAGCGTTGATTTTTTTCCCACACGCGGACAACAAAAAGCAGAGGCAGGGCTGGATGTTAGCACCGAGAGTGATCGGGGGCAGCCCAAGGGACAGAGGTAGAGGCCATGACACAAACTTGGATGCTTATCACCGAGACATGGAGAGAGAGTCTGAGAGACAGAAGCCGCCTGCTGATGGCCACACCCTAGAACATCTACTGACCCCCTGCCAAAACCTGCCCTGTTTTCAGCAGTCGTCTATAAAGAGACCCTGGGGCCCCCACATGGGCTGGGCGTTGGCTTTTTCCTCCCCTCTGTCCCTGACACCAGCTGACCGAACACTCTTTGGATCTTTATTTTGACGTCCCCATTTTTAATTTTAAATACAAATATGGGGGTTAAAATACAAATAGTTTATATACAAAATCTGGGGTGGTAGTAAATAGAAATAGTGTACGTTTCAATAGAAGGGTAGGATATTATAAAGTATTGGAAGATATGTGACATATATACTAAAAGTGTCATACAGTTTAAAATATACTATAGAATGTGCCCTCGGTGATGAAGGTTTGTTTGGGGGAAATGAAATAACATGAATGATGACCTAACAAACCTATTATAAAATCAAAAGAAATAATTTGGGCACAAACTAGTTGATATTATTATAAATATAGGAGTATAAAATAGGACAATAATATAATGATGACGTCTCAATGAGATATAGAATATGATGAAAGAAAAATACATAAGGATAAATGATAAAATTGAGAAAATATGCAAAATAAAATTAGATATGCTGTAAAAGTAATTTATTTATAGAAAAACAAAATTGAGAACCTATTGAATTAAAAAAATAACTAAAAGAAAAGCATAAAGCTATTAAGTTGAACTAAGGTTAAAGGTTGACGCAGAGGGTTGATGAGGGTATATGGGATGTCTGAGTATGTTCCTGCAAAGAAATAGCTTAATGAGTTCTGCAATGCAGTACGAACTTGTGTTAGTGAGGTACTGTTTTCATTAACAGAACGTTCAAGATGTTTCGTTTGCATCATTATTTTAGATTAGTAGCTCCCTACTATATAAGTAGGTCGAGGAATGTGAAAAGAGAGAGGTGAACGCAAGAGATGTACTGCTGCCAATGAAGATGGCACCCGGCTTATATGATGAAAAAATAAAAAAAATAAAAATGATAAAAATGATGAACCTGGTAATAAAAAGAAAGAAAAAGAATCTAGCTGGGTATCCTGAACTCACTATTGGGAACGATATAGCGAGGAAGGATGTTTCCAGTTGGATTAAATAAAATAAAAAATTCTGCCGAGCAAGAATCTCTTGATGGGAATATATGAGATTTAGGAATGAAGAAAGGGAAGGTAGTTGCAAGGGTCGTTCTTTTGCCAATGATTATTTCACCCGACTTGAATGGTAAAAAAAAAAAGAAAAAATTATGATTGGTAATGGTGAGCCAGGTGATAAGAAAAATAATCTAGCTGGGTATCCTGAACTCACTATTGGGAATGATATAGCGAGGAAGGTTTTCTCAGTTGGATTAATCAATGAAAAAAATTAAAGGTTTGGCGAACAGGAAGCCCTTGTGGCAATGCATGAGAAGGTATGGGCAGGGGAGGTTAGAAGACGTCAACGATAAAATTAGAAAAACGAAATAGATAAAATATATAAACAAAAAGATCTTAACAATTAAAAAAATATTATTAACTTTGTCAATATATTAAAAGTTTAAAATGATTGGAAAGATGGTTGAAGTTATAATATGTGTTCAATAAGCCTCTCTAGATATGATGAAAAAAAAACAATTGAAGAAAAAAAAGGTATAATTAGTTGTTGTAGCTGACGGCATTGCTAATGGCACACAAAATAATAATAAAGAATAATAAAATTGATTAAGGTTAAAATGTTTTATACACGTCTAAAGTTATAATAATTGAAATAGTAATAGGGCAGGTAAAATAATGAACTAGATGGATTTATAATAATAATGTTATTGCTATAAAAATGGTGTCGAATGAGTAGTTAATTCAGAGCAAAAAAAAAAAAAAACGGAGATAATGTTACATTAAGATATTTCTATAGAGAAAATTCTCCTACCAGATGGATGTCTTGGATGGGTCTTGGGGCGTGGGTTGCGATGAGACTAGATGATCACTTTTTGCGGTGGTTGCCATGGGACATCGTCGGTGCTGGTTGGCGGGGCAATGCCAGGATTTCTCGATGAATCTTGTCTGCCTGTTCGAGCCGATGGAGGAAGATGTTCATGGCGCAGGAGATGTCGATGGGGGCGATGATGACCTGCTCGATGCGAGGTACAGCTAGTCCTCGCATGGCGTCTTTAAGATGATCCACTGGATCGTCAAGGTGGAGGACAAGTAGAAGGAGCATCCACACGAATGCGACGTTGACCACAGGTGCTTCTGTCATCCTCTGCATGACGCTGTCCTCAGTTATCCTGTCGACTTTCTGTAATATTGTTGCAAATGTGATCCTGCCGACGTATGGATAAGCTGGCAGTTGTGTACGTTAGGCGAGCGTTGATTTTTTTCCCACACGCGGACAACAAAAAGCAGAGGCAGGGCTGGATGTTAGCACCGAGAGTGATCGGGGGCAGCCCAAGGGACAGAGGTAGAGGCCATGACACAAACTTGGATGCTTATCACCGAGACATGGAGAGAGTCTGAGAGACAGAAGCCGCCTGCCGATGGCCACACCCTAGAACATCTGCTGACCCCCTGCCAAAACCTGTCCTGTTTTCAGCGGTCATCTATAAAGAGTCCCTGGGGCCCCACATGGGCTGGGCGTTGGCTTTTTCCTCCCCTCTGTCCCTGCCACCAGATGACCGAACACTCTTTGTATCTTTATTTTGACGTCACTATTTTTAGTTTTAAATACAAATAGGGGGTTATAATACAAATAGTTTATATACAAAATCTGGAGTGGTAGTAAATAGAAATAGTGTACGTTTCAATAGAAGGGTAGGATATTATAAGGTATTGGAAGATATGTGACATATACTAAAAGTGTCATACAGTTTAAAATATACTATATTGTCACATTCTACATATTTTACCAAATAACTATGCAGAATGTGACACTGATCAGAGACCTTTAGAAGCACCTACGGTCGAGGCGGGTGTAACAATATATACTCATATAGATTTGCATAGATTTTTGAAAATACGGTATCGTGAAATGAAAATCATCTTACTTGTTATTCAAATATGTTTATACCCATCTGGGATGGGATAAAGAAGTAGGTGATGAAGAGACCCAGAGAAGAGAGAATAAAACTGACGTCCAGGTCATACACTCCACCACAGGTCAGTAGGTTGTTCTCAGCTTCAAGTTTAAGGAACATCAGTCTGTAGACGTCGCTGGGACTGATGTAAGGTGAGGTAACTTGGTCCAGAGCTTCAATAGAGGTAACTTGGTCTAGGGGCCCACTAAAGATGACTTGGCTTAGAGCCGCACTGGTGACTTCAAGGTATTCTCTGTTGACCAGGCTGGCTAAGAAGGCAATAGACACAAAGATGAAGCCATTGTGAAAAATCCAAGAGAACCAAAATAAAAAAATTATATTTCCAACAATAAATCCATGTAGTACTACCATTTCAATTATTAATATTAACAACTTTATCAAGAAGATGAAAATATGTATTGACAACGATATATTTAACTTCTTCATTCTACCAGTATAGAAATTAATTTTTGCCATCAATATATTCTTGCCAACATGAGGTATTTTTTTCTTAAATACTAGAATTTCTTGTCTAAGATAATAGCAAATATAAAAATATTTTGACAAAATAACCCAAATCACAATTTCAAGAATTAAGAATAAAACAGTCTCTAACCATTCATGATTAAACACATTATTATCTGGTTTAAACATCAAGATGGCGGTAGGTATGATAATAGTGATAAAGCAGCAATAAAATATCATATTAATTAAAACCATATATATGAAAAAATTCACTTTATATTTATTAATATATGCTAAATTTGACTGACTTTTAAAATAAATTTTAAGTTTGCAAATGTCATTTTCACATTTAAAAAGCAGAATCATAACAATTAAATTAATAATATTATATAAATTATCGTAAATTGCAACAAATACAATTTTTTTGGATAATATATATTCACCATCAACACTTTCAGGTGAATAATTAAGATAAAAATAATTATCTTTGTTTAAAACAAATATATAAATTACAAAAACGAATAAAAATATAATTTTAGCACATTTTTCTTTGCCCATCATCCTTAGAAATATATCAGTTGTAATCTTCTGGAAAAATGGATCTGCTAAAAATCAATTTAATTTTTGGGATTGGTAAGCTGTTGATGTTTGGTTGCCTTGGTTATAAAAAATATGTTTATTTTCATCATAAAAGTGTAAGATAGCCTGAAACCAATGTATACAAGTTCAAATTTACAAAAGCTGCTATTGTGACTTATTCGTTGATCTGGAGCAGAGCGTTCTACTCAAAGAAGATCAAAAGATGCATTTTATGAATTCATTAAAAAGGATAGGTTATGTGAATATTGCACACATATACAAAATATATTTATATTAATGCGATAATAAAAACATCTATTTTATTAATAAATACACTCACGAACAATGAAATTTGTGTCTTTAAGAAAGCAACGTTACATTTTTCAAAATACAAACAATGTTTTCAAAATTATAAGGAAATTTTTTAAAATAAAAAATTTAATACACAAGCTTTGTGCAGAAATATACTTATTGTTTTTAATATATAAATGATACTTATATAATGTCTTAATGTCTTTACGTTTGGTAAGTTTTTATTTTAATTTTTTCGAAAAAAAATATATAGCTTATCACAGTGAAAATTTATGTGAAATATGTTGGGAATCTCTTATTGTTCAGACAATGAAACAACAAATAACAAGTTTACTAACAGCTGAAGTGGTTTTAAAGAATTAGGCAATTTTACCTTTTAAGAAAGTATTTTAATTTATTATTTTCAAAGAGAGAGAGAGAGAAAAGAACATTTAACAACTTACATCACAATTACTAATTTTGTAAACAAAACAAAAACACTCTTTTGTTCTCGTTTTTATATTACAGTGTTGTCAGTCTAAAAGTAATTCAAGATCATTGATTTACTATTCTTCTTTTTTTCCAACTTTCCTCTTAAATCAGTGATCTTATCACATTCAACAGTTTCCTCACTTATGTTTTAAATGGTTGTCATAAGAAGGGATTTGAATTTGTCAAACTTTGGTCTGGCTAGAGGTTTCGTTAGGATGTCTGCAATTTGGTGTTCTGTTGGACAATATATAAGATTAAGCCTTTGATCTTGATCTTTCACAAAATGATATTTGACATCAATATGTCTAGTTTTAGTGGTGAATTGGCCTGATTTTATAGCTTCAGGGTAAGTTAGAAGAGCTGATTCTGTTGTTCCATCCTGCTCTAAATAGAAGTCTTCATATCTTGATGGTGTTTGTAAACTACTTCTTGGTCTAAGATTATATTTTGAAGTACTTGGTTTTGTAGGGATATCTTCTTTGTCTTCAGAGACTTCTGGTAGACTTGGTTCTTCATTTAATTCTAGTTGATCTTCAGATTCTTCTTCTGATTCGACAATAGGTATTTTTTCTTCTTCATTTATACATCCTTTATCTAAAAAAATTACATCTCTAGCTGTAAAGATTTGTTTGCTTTGTTCATCCCAAAGGCGACAACCTTTTGGTGCATAACCTATAAAGGTATATTTTTTACTTCTGTCTTCCAATTTCTTTACGTGTTTTAGGGTTTTGACATAAACTTCACAACCAAAAAATTGTAAGTTCGACAAATTTGGTCTTTTGTTGAACCAAAGTTCTGCAGGGGTTTTCTCTAATTCTTGAGTTAGGCTTCGGTTCAGCAAATAGGCTGAAACCCTTACAGCTTCTCCCCACATGTATTTTTCTACACCAGAATCAATCAAAAGAGCTCTAGTTTTCTCCATCAGGATTCTATTTAATCTTTCGGCTTTGCTGTTTAGCTGAGGTGAGTGAGGTATGGTGAGATCCATAACGATTCCTTTAGCTTTGCACAAGGATTTTATATCTTCATTTACATATTCTCCGCCATTGTCACATCTTATTTTTGAAACTTTTAGATTCATTTGGTTTCTGCTTCTGTAATAAATTCTTTTAGATATCCTTTTACTTCATATTTATTTTGTAACAAATACACATGGCAAAAATGTGTGTAGTCATCAAGAAATGTTAGAAAATAGTTTTTTTTTGCATGAGTAGTGGGATCTAAAGGTCCACATACATCTGTATGGATTATTTCTAAAGGCCTTTTTGATTTTGTTCTAATGGAATTGAATGGCTTTCTTACCTGTTTAGCTTTAATGCATGTTTCACAAATTTCATCTTGACTTATTTTTTCTATGTTTATTCCATTAACCATAGATTTTAATTGTTTTAAGCTTGAAAAACTTGTGTGATCCATTTTTCTGTGCCATTTGAGCATTTCTTCATTTTGGGTAGCTGTTAGGTGAGATTCTTTAATTTCGGGATTTTCTGTTTCTATATTCATTGTATAGAGTCAATTTTCCCCGTTTTTCTCCTTCTAAAACTTTTATTCCATTTTTTACAACAAATACCTTTTCATTTTCAAAGACGACTTTGCCTTTATTTCTTGAAATGGCACTTACAGATAGTAAATTATTTGTCAAGTTTGGTACAAACATCACCTCCTAGAGATCACATTTCTTCCCCTGAATTTTTCCAACTGATTTTGCTATTAGAGTTTCCTCCTTTTTTGCTATTGATATTTTTGAGTTGCAATCTACTTCATCTAGTAAAAACTTTTTACTATTTATCATATGGCTTGTTGAGCCACTGTCTACAATGAATTCTAGCTATTTCTCTTTTTTACATTTTAAAGTCTCTCCTGCAAAAAAGGACAATTTTTCTTCATTTTTGTTTCTGAAAAAAACAATCATTTTCTTTATGATTTCTCTTTTTACAAATTCGGCAAAAATATTTTCCTGGAATTTATTTTGAGATTTCTTAAAGAAGCATTGGTCTTGAGTATATTTTGTCTTTTTACAGAAGGTACACCATTTTTTATTTAGTCTACAGTCTTCTAGTATCTACAGTATACAGTTATCACACACACACACAACCCGTGGTTTCAATTTGCGAAATACTAGCTTTTTGCTCACTGGTTCCTGGATATTTCAAAATTGTTTTATCTTTGTTTCCGTTGCTTTCTCAGCCAGCCAAGTCAACAGAGAATACATGGAAGTAACCAGTATGGCTCTGGACCAAGTCACTTCAACTGTCATCAAACCCAACGACATCTTCAGACTGATGTTCCTCAGACTTCAAGCTGAGAACAACCTACTGACCTGTGGTGGAGTGTATGACCTGGACGTCAGTTTTATTCTTTCTTCTCTGGGTCTCTTCATCACCTATTTCTCTATCCCATTCCAGATGGGTATGAACTTATTTGAGTGAATAAAATATTTTAGACTCAACACTTAATCGGAGGCTGAAATATCAATTTATTAATATTCCAATACCAACCACCCCATACTAAATATTCCCACACATTTCTAACACATGTGTATTTCTAGGGATCAATATTATTTATGAATATAAATTTAAAAATACAAATATATATTTTGAATATACATTAATATGTTATAATACCTTGATAAAATTGGCGTTCAGCCTACTGAAATATTGGTAAAATAAATGATATTTTGATCCAATATATGACTTTTTAATTAAACAAATATATAAATTATAATTCCTTTTTAATATTTATAAGTTACAAGTATTAATGGGATCCTTTCAAATACCATAATTATAGAAGGTATTTAAATATTCAATAATAACCATTTTATTAGAATATTTTAAATGATCTTAGAAATAAATATTGTATAGAATAAACTCTCTTATGTGAATTATATTTATAAAAATAATATAAATATTTTCAATTATACCAAGTACTTAATGTTTTATATAAAAGCATTTTTTTTTTCAAAAATTGATTGGGTACACCATGCTGTTCATTAAGTATAGGAATTTGCTAATGTGCTTAAAACTGCATGCATTCGACATGTTTACAAACTTAAAAGCAATTAAGTTTGTTCTTATAGATGAAAAAATAAGTTGACCACTTGCAAATACTGTTAATGTTTGAATTTTACAAGAATAGATTAATATATAACAAATTGACTATTAAAATCTGTAACCTGATAATGAGGTTCTGGTTCCTGAATTGATATTCTACACAAAACTATTCAACAACCTTTTATTAAATGGATGAATTACATGACAACTATGGACTTCTGAAATATTATATTCTTGAGAGAAAAATATGGTGGCTAGGTAACCGAACAACACAGATATTATTAATCAAAATAATTGAATTGTTAGTAAACAAATCAATATTTTTCATACCAAGTAGAAAGAACCAATAAGTAACCACGATGCAGTGTAGTATAAAATGTCCCAATCTTTCCATTATAATTCTAATAATTCCTATAACTCACTTATAATTTTTAAATGATAATTTATTTCATTGTTTTTATCTTTAGATGATAACAACTTACCTACATCAATGGCAAGAAAAATATTTCTTTTAATAGCATCATATATCTTTTCTTTAATAAATGTCTTTTTAATAGTTTACTTTTATAGTGTTAAAAATAATATTAATAAACTTAAATCACTATTTTCACATGAATTTAATAATAAAACAAGAAATTTTAAATTAAAATTGTACTTTTATATGGGCTTTCTTTATTTTATTTTTTTATTTTTTTCCATGTATTTATATGTGTTGTAATATCATTAAAGCTGATAATCCTAATGTGGGAATAAATTTGAAAGATTATGTTTTAATATTTATTTGCGAATTTCTAATCTGGATATGATTTTTAAAACTCTATTAATTTGTTTTTATTTTAGAAAATAAATAATTAAATTAAAGGCAAATTTATCTATTTCAAAAACAGAACTCTTCATTGAGAATTTTGTTTTTTACACAGGTATATTCAAAAGATTAAATAGATTATATTCAATACCAATTTTTATCTTGTTAATGAAATTAATGTTAATTATTATTGATATGATATCAACACGAGGTTTTAATTCGGGAAATACAAGCTTTATGCTTATTGGCTGCTGGATATTTCATAATTCCTTTAACTTCGGATCCGTTGCCTTCTCAGCCAGCCGAGTCAACAAAGAATACATAGAAGTCACCAACGCGGCTCTGGACCAAGTCACATCACCTGACATCACTGTGGTGGAGTGTATGACCTGGACGTCAGTTTTATTCTCTCTTCTCTGGGTCTCTTTATCACCTACCTTTCTCTCCCATTCCAGTTTGGCGTCAACTTATTTGAGTGACCAATTTTATTTAATTTAGAGAAACATTTTTATTTATTTATTTCAATCCACAAACGCGATATCCCATCTAGGGATAATTGCGTCGATTTACATTTTTTAAATACAGAAACAGTTATAAACTTATCATACAAAAAAAAAGTAATCGGAATAAAAAGAGAAAAAAAATATATATATATGGTAATTTAAACCAACAACCCTATATTGTATAACTACTTATAACAAGATTGTCATGTTGTATATAGAAACACATCTATAAATAATTATGCGTATGATTAATCTGTGTCATTGCATCACCATATGTAATGTACTTTGTACAAATTGAAGACAAATAAATAAAACTATGTAATAGATTAAGAGCTGAGTTAAAGCAAGATTTAAAAGTTCAAAAACGTCTAAAATCGAGAGAGAAATCCAACAACCCTGAAAAGGAATTCGGCAGCCCGTTGCCATCTGGTCCAAAGGGTGCAGAATGCCCCAGACGTTCAAAGTTCAAATTCGCAGATGTCTCCCCCCCCCCCTCCTCGGGAATGGTATATAAACACCTCGGTTTTAGCCGACATTGGTTAGTCAGCAGTCACCCCTTCCACCGTCAGCGTGAGCCCTTGTCAGTCTTAGCCAGGACTACATCATCGTCATGTAAACAGTAAGAACCCTTCTAACTCCATCTTGCTTAGCTCAACTCCTATCTGTTCATGGAACTTTCCTACTTCAGCTGTGTCTCTTCGTTTTGTGTGTGTGGTTCCCAAGCTTTCCACTCTGCCTCGACCACGACTGCCTGTTCTCTGTGAAAACTGTTAAAGGTCTTCCAAAGTGCAGAGAGGTATTGGAAAACTCTCCACGCCCTGACTGTCCCTCTCGGCTACTACAGGTTTGACCACCGGTTACCACAGCATATAGAGAGTCGACAGGATTCTACAAGAGGCTACCAGACCTCAACTTATTACATAGAGTCGACAGGATAACCCAAACGAAGGACACCACAGTGAAGAAGGTAAGAAGCCTGTCCAGATAGAAAAGAGAGAAAGAGCCAAGATGGAGGAACAACCCGCCAGTCCAACGAAACGATCAAGCAATCTCCCCGCCAACAAGAGACTATATATCAGGAGCAAGCAATCTCCCCCTCCAACGACACAGCCGAAAATCCCGCAAAATAAGCCGGTGAGACTTTCCCCCTTCGGCCTTACAACGCGGCCATCTTCCAGGCAACATGCCGCCATCACCAAACAGAAGTTACAAACTTCTACAAGCTCTACTCGGAGCGTCTTCCACGTCATCAGTAGGACGACAACTAAAGACCAAGTCTCCTGACTGAACAATCCTCAAAACTGTGAGTTTTTAAAAACTTTCTCCTCATGCTCACAACTTGATTTTCCATAAGTTTAATGTTTATTTTCACTGAAATCATTTTAAAATCAATTTTTACCATTTTTATATCATTTAAATTCAAATTTTAAATCTTTTACACCCTCATTTATCAATTTTTACCTCATTTTAAGCAACCTATAAATTTTAAATCATTACTTTAAATTTTACATTTTAAAAAAATCATTATTTTTTTTAAATTACTCGAATCATAATTCTAAACTTATTTGTGTGTTTTTCTTAATATCTTATTTTTATACCAAAACACCAATTTTTTAATCAAATGCTCAAAACTTTGCAAAAATCATTTTCATGTTCAATATTTTATATAAACGCCTCATTCAATTTATAAGTCACTATAACGCCATTACCCCTTTTACAAGGATAATATTTGAACTACCATAATCAACGATTTAAAAAATATATTCAAATTTTAATAAACATAGGTGAAACGCATTTTTTTTAAATTGCAAAAATTCGAAAGATACAATATCTTCAAAATCACAACTAAAAAGGTAACTATCTTTCCCCAAAAAAGTTAAAAATAAAAATCCCATCAACTACCACGTCAGTAGCTAAATTAAGTAACAGTCTTCCAAAACTATTACAATCATTAAATCCCAACATAGTTTCACTCCCTCGTCCTTTCCTTTTACATGCATAATTATTAATTATCCACACATCTCTCTCAACAAACTACAACACACTTCCCATCACTTTCTACAATTGGCCACCATCTATTAGCGCGCGACTTAGCAACAAATCGAATTCGAGCAACACAAGCTCCGTCGCCACTAAACGGGCCACATTCACTAACAACCAAGATATCTCGATGTGTTTTGTACAACCACCACTCAGGACTAGTAAATTTGTTATTCATGGTGAAACAGGTTAGATTTTGTACCAACAACGACTTCACGTGACACCTTTCCATTCAATTCACTTCACTAGTGTCACAAAGCGAAACACAACAATTTTTCTCACTTAACAGGCCAAAGACGCCTTCATGCCTGTGACACATTTCATCCCAAAGCGTGGCTACGTCGAAAGTCGCACTTTTACCCACATCTAAACCTGACATCATTGAATAACATTTTTTTTTCCGCAACAATGTCGATACACAGCACTTACGAAAACCGAGAAAATACCTCTTTCAAATACACCATAAAACTACCAACAAGCTTTCACCACTCTCAAAGGGAGTTTAACCAGTAAACCAGTACCCTAACGTACATTCAAACTCTCAAAACTGTACTACAACAAGGATTTCCAAAATGTCTGTTATCTGACAGAGCGCCCGCTTTTACCTCAGAAAAAATCCGCAAATTTCTAATAACACACCCCATTCTGTCACAAATTTTCCACCCTCCTATTTAATGTTCAATGTTATCCACACAGATCTAATAATTCATCTTAATCCATACCCCGAAATAACTAGAACTAGAGAGATAGCACGCTCTCTTACCCAAAATAAGCATAAAAATGGACACTAGTTAACATACTCTCGAGACACCATGCCGCGTCACCTAAATCTATCGCCACTCTTCCCCCCAGAGGCCCCCAGTCCTTCCATCCCCATGTCCCGCATTCCTTTTAATTCCACACATTTTTCTACAGTCGATATCATAACCCAACTTTTAAACATTTAGATATTTGAATTTGAACAAGACCTACCTTAAATTGAACATTTTGATATTTTAATCCTGTGTAAATCTCTATTTTTTTTCTACATAGCAAACATTTTACATGTTAAATTGAGATCACAATCTTTACTTATATTCTGTTTTTTTGTATAAAATATTTTATTTTTTATTTTTTATTTTTGCCTTTCAATTATATAACCACTAGTTTTTAATCCAACATTATATATAAAAAATCAATTTTATTTTTCATAATATTATTTTAGTATTACAAAAGATATATTTGTTGTCAAAAATCACTTTAATTCTTCATTATTATCACTTTTATATATTGATTGTTTGATTTTATCCACTTAAACTTTATTCAACCACAATGATATTTCTATATTTTATTCATTTTATATTTGTTTTATACCTTTTTATAAAATGACTATGTTATCATTAACTTTCGGGCATACAACAATCTATTTCTCTAACCACTTCAGTGTACTTTACACTACTATCTTCTTAGTCATTGCTTCACATCAACGTAGAAAAACGATAGTACTGCTTGACAATTTTTTGATTTCATAATTTCAACAAACTATTTGATCAAAGTTCCCCAGAATTAAAAATTCCCAACTTCTGGCCTTGAACACGTTTCAAAAGTTTACTACAATCATCCCTAGAGCATAATCACCCACGCAAACACAAAGCGTCCAAAACCCTCACAACTCAAATTTTTTAGCTCTAGCGGACCACAATCAACCTTTGATTTTAAGTCAAGTCAGATCACCTACTGTCGCTACAACAATTCTACTTAATGCATGACTCCATTTCACCCCTTTCAATCATATTAATGAACAACTTGTTCTTCAACAACTTTTCAACGCAATAACCCTACAATTGTGACAAAGCACTGTAACCCTTATACAGGATCACAGGTGAAACATTGCCTCGGAAGACGCACAAGTCTATATCCTCGCTTTGCACCTGGACCTAAGTATTTGATTACCTGTGTAATACTTACAATTGCATATTCTTTAGCCACTAACCCTTTCCAACGCCCGCCAACAATCTCTTAAAACATCATCATTATTTTTTATCAAACAAAGGTTTTATCTTAATTTCTCTTTTATATGAATATCATAACTTTAAAATTAAACATAAGTTGTATTTTTTAGAATTCGCAGATATATCCAAACAAAACAACTTGTTATAGCCCTTTTTAACCCTCACAGTTTAAATTAATTAAAAGAAATTTTAATTACTTACCTGTGTTAGAGAGGCTTTACCCGTTTAAACCCGGATAAACCCTTTCACTCCCGGGGCTCATCTATGGTAATTTAAACCAACAACCCTATATTGTATAACTACTTATAACAAGATTGTCATGTTGTATATAGAAACACATCTATAAATAATTATGCGTATGATTAATCTGTGTCATTGCATCACCATATGTAATGTACTTTGTACAAATTGAAGACAAATAAATAAAACTATGTAATAGATTAAGAGCTGAGTTAAAGCAAGATTTAAAAGTTCAAAAACGTCTAAAATCGAGAGAGAAATCCAACAACCCTGAAAAGGAATTCGGCAGCCCGTTGCCATCTGGTCCAAAGGGTGCAGAATGCCCCAGACGTTCAAAGTTCAAATTCGCAGATGTCTCCCCCCCCCTCCTCGGGAATGGTATATAAACACCTCGGTTTTAGCCGACATTGGTTAGTCAGCAGTCACCCCTTCCACCGTCAGCGTGAGCCCTTGTCAGTCTTAGCCAGGACTACATCATCGTCATGTAAACAGTAAGAACCCTTCTAACTCCATCTTGCTTAGCTCAACTCCTATCTGTTCATGGAACTTTCCTACTTCAGCTGTGTCTCTTCGTTTTGTGTGTGTGGTTCCCAAGCTTTCCACTCTGCCTCGACCACGACTGCCTGTACTCTGTGAAAACTGTTAAAGGTCTTCCAAAGTGCAGAGAGGTACTGGAAAACTCTCCACGCCCTGACTGTCCCTCTCGGCTACTACAGGTTTGACCACCGGTTACCACAGCATATAGCGAGAGTCGACAGGATTCTACAAGAGGCTACCAGACCTCAACTTATTACATATATGTGATGAAAGATGAGAATTCCAGTAGCTTTTGTAGAGATCCTGTCGACTACTGAAATAAAAGTTGAAGTCCTGGTAGCTCTTGTTGTACTGTGTTGACCAAGAGGAACAGTCAGGATATAGAGTTTTCCAGTACCTCTCTGCACCTTGGAAGACCTTTGAAAGTTCTCACAAAATACAGGCAGTCGTGGTCGAGGCAGAGTGGAAAAGCTTGGGGATATCCATACACAAAAAACGAAGACACAGTTTGCACTAAGAAATTTCCGTTAACAGATAAAAGCTGAGCTAGGAGCGAAAAGATGGAGATAGACGAGTTCTTCCTAACTACATGTTGGATGAGATCGACATAACATACGACCGACGCGGCTTGCACTAAGGGTGAACTAAACTAAACTGAACTGAACTGAACTGAGCTGTCAAGTCACTGTAAGGTGATGTATTTATAGGTTAAAGACGGGGCGACCTTATGTGACAGGGGCGTTTGAGAAAGGGCGCCTTTACCTGTCCAGGTGTGAGAGGGTCTCTGCATTCCACCACATGTGACAGTGTGGGTGGCCTTGTTTGTGGGAATTGTAAATCGACCTGATTTATGACTTCCATCTTTAGACTTTGTTGTTTTGGCAATACTATGCTCGATCTCTTTAGCTTTAACTTTAGCTCAACTCTTAAATCTATTACAGATTTTATTTATTTATCCACTTTGTACAAATTACATTACATAGGGCGATGCAATGACACAGATTAATCATGCGCATAATTATTTATAGATGTGTTTCTATATACAACATGACAATCTTATTACAAGTTATATAGACAGTATGGGGTTGTTGGTTAAATTACCATAGATGGGCCCCGGGAGTAAAAGGGTTTATCCGGGTTTAGGCGGGTAAAGCCTCTCTAACACAGGTAAGTAATTAAAATTTCTTTTAATTAATTTAAACTGTGAGGGTTAAAAAGGCTATAACAAGATGATATTTGTTGGATATATAAAAGTGAAATAAAAATGACATTTTGTTTGATTAACAAAAAAGATGATTAAAATGAAATGATGACATAAAAATTCACATTCTAAGAGAATATTGGTGGGCGTTGGACAGGGTTAGTAGTTAAAGAATAAGCATTTGTGAGATTTACACATGCAATCAAATACTTAGGTCCAGGTGCAAAGCGAGGATATGGACTTGAGTGTCTTCCTAGGCAATGTTTCACCTGTGATCCTCTATAGGGTAACAGTGCTTTGTCACAATTGTAGTGTTATTGGGTTGAAAAGTTGTTGAAGAATATGTAATTGTTAGAAGTGCTCATGTAAACCAAATACTCAGATCCAGGTGCAAAGCGAGGATATAGACTTGAGCTGTCTTCCTTGGCAATGTTTCACTTGCGATCCTATATAAGGGTTACAGTGTTTTGTCACAATTTTAGGATTATTGGGTTAAAAGTTGTTGAAGAAAAGTTGCTTATTAATATGATTGAGAAAGGAGTGAAATAGAGCCATGCGATAAGTAGAATTGTAGCGACAGTAGGTGATCTGACTTGACTCGAAATCAAAGGTTGAATGTGGTCCGCTAGAGCTGAAAAAAAAAGTTGAAAGTTGAAAAAGTGAACGCTTTGTGTATGCGTTGGTGATTTGCTCTGCGGATGAAATGAAATAAACTCTTGAAGCTTGTTCAGACCAGAAGTTTGGATTTGTAAGTCTGGGGAACTGTGTTCAAGGAGTTTGTTGAATTACGAAATCAAAAAATAAATTGTCAAGCAGTGCTGTCGTTTTTCTACGTTGATGTGACGCAAGGACTGAAAAGATAGTGATGAAAAGTATAGGGAATTGGTTAATGAATATGATTGTTGAAAACGATTGTTGTAGATGCCCGATAGTGGATGATAAACTTTGTCAGATAATAAAGGTATTTAAACAAATAAAATATAGTGAATAGAAATATAGAAATATGATTGCGGGTACAAAAAGTGTAAGTGGACAAAATTAAACCTGTAATATATAAAATATATAATAAATAATAAAATAAAAATAATTTTTGAAACAATTAGATGTTTTACAATACTAAAATAATATCATGAAAAATAAAAGTAAATTTGATTAAAGGTTTTTTTTTTTTTAATGTTGGATTAAAAAATTTGTTTATATAATTGAAAGGTAAGAATAAGAATAATTATTCAAGATTTTATACAAAATTTATAATATAATTGAAGGTTATTAATGATTGGATAAATTTTAAGTAGTGTAAAATTGAACAAAAATTGTCTCTTTTGACGAAAAGTTACAATTGTTGTGTGTAGATCATATCCCATTGGTAAACATTGGTGTTTCTATGACTCTGAAACTGGAATATGTGAAATGATCTTTTCGTTTGTCCTCAATGCTGGTATGTAGAGAATGATTTCTCTTTCGCGTTAAAAAGTCTATATAAGACTTAACCAAATTGTTTTAATTGGTGTTATCAATTAACATGTAAAATGTTTAAAGTATGTTGTGTTGTGATATCTCGTTGGTGAGATTTGTGAGATTCTCGAGGAAATCTAAATGAGTAGTGTGACACATGTGTTCAAAATGGCGTCATGAAGCTAGCGGTCAAGAAGATCTGCCTTGAGGGGGAAGAGAGGGCATGTCCAAAGATATTCTCAAAAGATAGTAGTGACCAAGGGAGCGACGTCATAAAGGGCGTCCACTTCCCCCCCTTTTTTTTTTTACGGAAATTCTATTTTTGGGGTGGTCACACATGTGGGATGGCTTGCTATGTTTGAGATTTACTCGAAACTGACTTTCTCTCTCTCTCTCTTATTTTGCTGAGTTTGGCATATTTCTTGCCTATTTGAAAATACTGGGGTTTAAATGCAAAAAAGGGTTGTGAGCTTGTAGGCGGTATAATTCGGACTAGTTGCGTCTCGAAGATATCTGGAGTCAAATGATTGAATTCACTGAAATATACATCTTGAGACAATCGCTGTGGGTTTTGAGCAAATCGGGTTTGTGGAGGTGTTATGTACAGAACATTCTCTGTGTAATATTTTAATTTATTGACATGTATGGTGTCACTGTCTCTATTGAGAGGCTGATTGGGGCGATCTATTCGAACGACATTGGGTGAAATTATTTCAATTATTTTGTTTGGTCCAGTAAAATATGGTGCTAATTTACCTGTGTCTGGATGTCTGTAATTTTTGACTAAAACAAGATCATTCACTTCGAAATGTGGTGTTCTGTGCTGCTTATCAAATATTTCTTTATCTTTTTTATGCTTGTTTTGAGTACGAGAGTTTGCTATCTCTCGAGCTATATTTATTTCGGGGTATGGGTCAAGATGAGTTCTTAGATCTGGGGGGATAACATTGAACATTAAGTAGGTAGGTGGAAAACTTGTGACAGAATGGGGCGTGTTATTGTACGTCTGAGTGACGCGTTTAACTAGTTGAGTCCAGGAAGCTTTCGGATTTTCTAGATAAGCTAGTCTGAGTTTGCCTGTAATCGTCGCATTTAAGCGTTCTATTAAACCGTTTGCCTGTGGGTTATTGCTGGTAGTTAGTAGAGGTTGTATACCATACGTTATTAGAAATTTACGGAATTTTTCTGAGGTAAAAAGCGGGCGCTCTGTCAGATAACAGACGTTTTGGAGATCCTTGCTGTAGTACCGTTTTGAGGGTTTGAATGTATGTTAGGGTACTGGTGGACTTCGATGGAAAGGTCCAAGCATATCGCGTTAAATGATCCACTATTACGTGTAGATATGTCTTGGAGTGTCCATATTTCGAAAATCCAGCTATGGTATCTATAGAGATTAAGTCGAATGGTTGTTGAGGTGGTGGAATTTGTCCAAGGGCACTATAGGGTTTACCTTTGGGCCTTTTAATGATTTGGCAGGTGTGACACGACTTGACAAATTTTTCTATAGATTTAGAGATACCTTTCCAGTAGTACTGGGCAGTAATTATGCGGGTCATCTGAGAGATGCCTGGGTGGTTATATTCTTGGTGAACTTTATTCATTAGAGTATGTTGCAGGGTTTCGGGAATTATTATTTTAATTACACCTTTTCGGGTAATGGTATGTAAGCCGTTTGTATCAATGTTGAAGGGGGATGCTGTTGGTTGATGCTGTTTGATAATATCAGCACTGACAAATCCTACAAAGGGGTTTCGCGATAACAAATCTGCTTCGTACTGTTGGCTGCCTTTGAGGTAGTGAATTTCGTAATTATAGGTAGATAGTCTCAGGCTCCATCTAAAGAGTCGTCCTGACGGATTTTTCTATAGTTTTAAGCCATTGTAAAGCTTGGTGATCTGTGTATATGGTGAATTTTATACAGGTGAGGTATATTCGGAATTTGTCTACACTTTCGACGATGGCGAGGCACTCGAGTTCGGAAACGGTGTAGTTTCTCTCATGTGCTCTAAGGGCGCGGCTGAAATATTGTACAGGATGTACTTGTCCGTCTGGATGTACCTGTTTGAGTATACCTGCGATCCCTTGGGCGGATGCGTCGCAATAAAGGCGGCAGGGTAAACCGACTTGATACAAGTGTAGTACTGGTTTACTGGTTAAACTCTCTTTGAGAGTGGTGAAAGCTTGTTGACAATCTGGGTCCCAATTCCATTTCACATCTTTTTTAAGTAGTTTATTTAAAGGTGCACGTGAGCGGGCATAATCTGGTATAAACTTATTATACACGTTCACTGCTCCTAAAAATGATTGTAATGTCTTTTGATTGGTAGGTGGTTTGATGGCACTTATGGTATCAAGGTTGCGCGTCTGTGGTGCATAAGTACCTGCGGTAACAGTGTATCCTAAGAAATCTATATTTGTTTTAAAAAACGAACATTTGTTATAATTGAGTTTGATGTTTTCGTGTTGACATACCGTTAGAAATTGTTGTAGGTGTTGTAGATGATCCTCTAAGGTGTCAGAAAAAATAATGAAATCGTCGAAGTAATGGGTAAAAAAATTTAGTTTATATTTTTGCATGACCTGATTTATGGCACGTTGGTATATCTGTGGCGAATTTTTAAATCCGTAAGGAAGTATACAAAATTCGTACTGACTATCCAACGTCACGAAAGCTAGTAGATTACGTGAGTTAGGTTCTACTTCCACTTGCCAATATGCGGATGCTATATCTACAGAAGAGTAGTATTTGGCTTTCGACAATTTGTCAAGAATGGTTTCTATTAAAGGTAAAGGATGTACGTCTGGAGCGATGATTTCATTAAGTTTTCTGTAATCAATACAGAAACGTTTCGTTTTGTCACGTTTTGTAACAAGAGTTATTGGACTGGCATAAGGTGAAACTGACGGGGCAATAATTCCATGTTGGAGCATTTGCTCTATTTGGGTTTGTATTTCTTGTTGGTCGTGTAGTGGCACTCTATATGGGCGTAATGCTATTATTTTATCTGTGGTGGTATTGATTTTTACCGGTGGTATGTTCAATTTGGGCACATTGTATTTATTAGTAGAGAACACATGCGAGAATTCATATAGAATTCGGTGGAGTTCGTGTGGACAATGTTCTAACTGAGGTGTCGCATTAGAAGGTATAGAAATCTCAATATCATGGGTAGGAGATATAGTGGGTGAGACAATAGTGGGGGAACATATAATTGGGGTAGGGTCCGCCACGTGTAAACAGGATTGGTTCGAGGGGGAAGGTGGTAAAAATATCCGTTTCTTTCGGTTGAGTGGGACATAAATCCTGTTTGCACTTGGTGAACTTATAGACATTCGTTGGGAGAGCATCATTATTTTGATAAATTTGGAGATTATTAAAATCTATAATTAATTTGAATATTTTAAGGGTATTAATAGATAAAATACCACAAGGTAGTGAAGCATCTACTATAAAAAAATTTAGTTTTTGGGTGAGGTTACCTATTTTAAGTTTTAAAAATATATATCCAAGGGTATTTACATTGTGGGCTATTGCGTTTATAGTTAAACTGTACTGATGTATAATAATTTTATATTGTAATCTATTTTCTATGGTTCTTAAAATATCTAAGTTAAGTAGGTTTATAGATGCTCCCGTGTCTATTAAAAAGGGCAAATTTACATTTGGTTACAATTCAGTCCATATTATAAGCTGTTCAACGAAAATAAGTTTCAGGTTTTCCTACCGTTGAGCTGCTCGCGGGGCTTGTAGAGTCGTCTCGGCTTGCAGCTTGGACTTGGGGAACAGGGCTCCGAGATTGGACCTTGGGCCGGGTA